>OX424564.1:22605830-23327497 GCA_949152475.1 Terebella lapidaria
CTAAAAACTGACAAATGACAGAGTATCTTGACTTTACATCTGGGAGTACATTTAGGAGACGTTATTGGAAACCATCATTCACGGATACCCAAGGTATGTTGGCGGCCCCTGACTTATCGAGAGGACATTGACTGAAACAACAATTAACCCGTCTGGAAAAGACAACGATGCATCCACTAGATGTTGAAGTAGCATCCTAATATTTTTGTCTTATTACCATTAAATCATTGTGGATTTTCGTCAACAGTGAGACGTCTTGGGCTCCACGAAATGGAGACAATTGGAAATTGAGGCGTCACTTGCCTGTCCAAAAGCTTGCAGGTGTTTTATTGAAAGAGCACGAATGCAATTTTTCAATATTTTTGCTGTTATTCGAAGTTGAAATGAGTGAAGTTCTTACTTGGATAGTCTCAGGATGCCGACAGATCAGGTCATAGTTTAGAAAGTTTTGGTTGCAGAAAATTGTGTCAGCTGTAACTTTACAGTGTGTTCTGCAAAACTCATATTCAAAGAAACCAATCGAATTTCACGAAAGTAGAACACATGTTGCAAATAACTTTGCTGCGAATTACAAGTATTTTGAAGGAATTAAAAAGTATACTAAGACATAGAGCCAGGTCAGAAATAATAACTCGTACTAGCTATTTTGTGGTATGTTTTGTCAAATAGTTTTGACCATAACCTACATTTTTGGGAATTATAACGGTTCCTTATAAAATATTTCCTATGTATATCTCTTTGCATTGAAAAGTGCAATTAAAGTGAATATTATTCATAGCCTGAAATTAAAGTGAATATTATTCATAGCCTGAAAAAGAGAGGTTCTCACGTTTCACGTCTGTCAGATTGATATAAAATTGCACGGATAAATTGAACAGAGATTCTGCAGTTTGAACACATTTTTGCGAACATGATAACCCGGCAACTGTTTAGGAGCTGCTCCTGCTGTTTGCAATATTTCATATGACAGTTGACGATGACGAGCATTTATTCTCATCATCTGTCGAGAGCCGCCTGTAAAAAAATACTCATCGTTCGAAAAATTACATTTTGTAATGTATCCCTCCACTTAATCATATCACAAACACCGCAAAACATTTCTGTAACAAAATATGTGACATAAAAAGGAATGAGAATGACAAAAGTACACTCTAATTGAAAAAAAAATCGTTGATCTGATTGAATAACAGAACGACTGTTTGGGAGTCAAGAGGTGATGTTTGAGGGGTCAAAGTAGCTGTCCATGTTGTAAGATGTTTGGACAATGTCCCTGTCAGTGGCAGATCTAAGTTAGGGCGCGGCACAAAACACAAGGGACAAGGACGCGGTCAATAGTCTCAATCGTCATAGCTCTATATATACACTGGTATTCGTTTTGTATCACGACAATTCATACTCTCGTTATATATATTTAATTCTTAGTTAAAGTCTTAATATACCTCATGTGATTAACAAACTGCCACGTCGAATGAAACAATGAATGTAAGAATTGGGTCTCGATCCTGACTGAAGGAGCTATTTGTGCATTACGAAAATATTTAGAGTGAATACATTTATGCTATATGAACATTGAATTTCAAAATTTGAACTTCGTGTTATTTTCCATTCTGTGAGTATGTGTGCTCAGATTCCATCATTGACGTGCCGACACCTTTCCATTGCATCACTATATATTATTATATTTTGATATATACAGCCAGGTTTAAATACATGCTCCAAGTAAAATATACGAGCCAATGTTTGTTCCAGACTAGATAAGACATAATTTGGGAATTCTCAGATGTCACGCTTTTGAACGCGGAGAACAATATTTGCTTGTGCAATTTCTGGAATACCGTCGTTATTTGCTTGTTTCGTACATAAAAACAGCCAGATATTCGCTCGCTTGTCATTCTGATTGAAATATTTGCCCTGGATGAAAGTAACTGGTCCAAGCATTAAACTTTATTCCTCGAACTGCACATTTCTCCTAATTGGTAGAACCATGGAACCAGCGCCTAGTCACAAATATAACCTTGCATCTATCTATGCAAAAAAAATACTCATCGTTCGAAAAATTACATTTTGTAATGTATCCCGCCACTTAATCATATCACAAACAGCGCAAAACATTTCTGTAACAAAATATGTGACATAAAAAGGAATGAAAATGAGAAAAGTACACTCTAATTGAAAAATCGTTGATCTGATTGAATAACAGAACGACTGTTTGGGAGTCAAGAGGTGATGTTTGAGGGGTCAAAGTAGCTGTCCATGTTGTAAGATGTTTGGACAATGTCCCTGTCAGTGGCAGATCTAAGTTAGGGCGCGGCACAAAACACAAGGGACAAGGACGCGGTCAATAGTCTCAATCGTCATAGCTCTATATATACACTGGTATTCGTTTTGTATCACGACAATTCATACTCTCGTTATATATATTTAATTCTTAGTTAAAGTCTTAATATACCTCATGTGATTAACAAACTGCCACGTCGAATGAAACAATGAATGTAAGAATTGGGTCTCGATCCTGACTGAAGGAGCTATTTGTGCATTACGAAAATATTTAGAGTGAATACATTTATGCTATATGAACATTGAATTTCAAAATTTGAACTTCGTGTTATTTTCCATTCTGTGAGTATGTGTGCTCAGATTCCATCATTGACGTGCCGACACCTTTCCATTGCATCACTATATATTATTATATTTTGATATATACAGCCAGGTTTAAATACATGCTCCAAGTAAAATATACGAGCCAATGTTTGTTCCAGACTAGATAAGACATAATTTGGGAATTCTCAGATGTCACGCTTTTGAACGCGGAGAACAATATTTGCTTGTGCAATTTCTGGAATACCGTCGTTATTTGCTTGTTTCGTACATAAAAACAGCCAGATATTCGCTCGCTTGTCATTCTGATTGAAATATTTGCCCTGGATGAAAGTAACTGGTCCAAGCATTAAACTTTATTCCTCGAACTGCACATTTCTCCTAATTGGTAGAACCATGGAACCAGCGCCTAGTCACAAATATAACCTTGCATCTATCTATGCAAAAAAAATACTCATCGTTCGAAAAATTACATTTTGTAATGTATCCCGCCACTTAATCATATCACAAACAGCGCAAAACATTTCTGTAACAAAATATGTGACATAAAAAGGAATGAAAATGAGAAAAGTACACTCTAATTGAAAAATCGTTGATCTGATTGAATAACAGAACGACTGTTTGGGAGTCAAGAGGTGATGTTTGAGGGCCAAAGTAGCTGCCTATGTTGTAAGATGTTTGGACAATGTCCCTGTCAGTGGCAGATCTAAGTTAGGGCGCGGCACAAAACACAAGGGACAAGGACGCGGTCAATAGTCTCAATCGTCATAGCTCTATATATACACTGGTATTCGTTTTGTATCACGACAATTCATACTCTCGTTATATATATTTAATTCTTAGTTAAAGTCTTAATATACCTCATGTGATTCATAAACTGCCACATCGAATGAAACAATGAATGTAAGAATTGGGTCTCGATCCTGACTGAAAGAGCTATTTGTGCATTACGAAAATATTTAGAGTGAGTACATTCATGCTATATGAACAACATTGAATTTCAAAATTTGAACTTCGTGTTATTTTCCATTCTGTGAGTATGTGTGCTCAGATTCCATCATTGATGTGCCGACACCTTTCCATTGCATCACTATATATTATTATATTTTGATATATACAGCCAGGTTTAAATACATGCTCCAAGTAAAAATATACGAGCCAATGTTTGTTCCAGACTAGATAAGACATAATTTGGGAATTCTTAGATGTCACGCTTTTGAACGCGGAGAACAATATTTGCTTGTGCAATTTCTGGAATACCGTCGTTATTTGTTTGTTTCGTACATAAAAACAGCCAGATATTCGCTCGCTTGTCATTCTGATTGAAATATTTGCCCTGGATGAAAGTAACTGGTCCAAGCATTAAACTTTATTCCTCGAACTGCACATTCCTCCTTATTGGTAGAACCATCAACGATGATGTATGGAACCATCGCCTAGTCACAAATATAACCTTGCATCTATCTTACAACAAATATTCGAGGTCATAAAATGCGCGGAATAACAAGGACAAACAAAACATACGCGATAAATTAGACATAGAACACATGATATTCTTATACATGTATCTTTTGTTTTTATAACGATGGGTGCACCGTAAAAACACGTAAAGCACAAAAGGACTTTCTTCGTTTTGCTAATTTTATCGTGTAATGTCGTGAAAGATCGGCTTGAATTTATGTTGTTGCAATCTCGCATACTAGTAGTTGCTGAGTATATTGCGACAAAATAATGTCACTATAGCAAGAGAGGTGGAAAGTTCAATCTGGTATCATGCACCAATGAAATACATATCAACTTATCATGAAAAGACTGGTACCAATCGTCTCTCCCTTGGATTATTTGACCGCTTGTCTTCACGAATTTATCGCCGCCATGCAAAGCATTTTGTATTTTGATCCATTACTGTCTGTACAAATAATGCACTGAAAGGTCTCGACTAAATGTCATAAATATCTAGTATCTTGCCGGGGCTGTAACAATGCGGTCATATAGAGCTCTAAATTGTGGTGCCTGATACTACGGTAAGGTGAAACATGTCTCAGATTACATGAGCATAAAACTACATTGTAGTTTACAGAAATAGCAATAGATTCTATGATCTCACAATAACTTGCAATGGGTCAGCACCACACAAATATATTGAGATTTGTAGTTCAGTAATTGTGGATGACCTAAAAAAACAAACAAATATCATATCACGTATTTCAACCAATGCTTAGAAAACCAGTGCTGAAAAAATTGAGGTGCTATTTTGCAAATGTTTTGTGGACAAAACTTTATTGAAACTATTTTATGAATTTCCAGCATGTCAGATTATGAGCTACTTGTCTTATCATCAGAGGTATTGGTATTAATGTCAATAAGATACTGTTGCATATTCACAAGTGAATTACAGAGGTTGCAAAACGCACAGGACGACTTATTGCTGTTCTTGAAGAATCATGTACCATATATTTTGGAATGAACGTGAGCTTAAAAAGCTGACAGATAACAGAGGTGCTGATCTTACATCCCAGAATATATTTAGGAGACTTTATTGGAAATCATCATTCATGAATGCCCAAAGATAGGTTGACGGCCCCTGACTTACTGGGCTAATTCTGAGAGGACACTGTCTGAAACAGCAATTAACCTATCTGGAAAAGAGAACGATACATCCTCGAGATCTTGAAGTAATATTCAAGTTTTTACTCGTCTTTTTAGCATTATTATGGTTTTTTTCACGAACATTCAGACGTCGTGGATTTCACGACGTGCAGACAACTGGAAATCAGGCGTCCCTCTTGCTTGTCCAGAGGCTGCTCAAGTTTTGCATGTGTGTTAGTGATAATGGCAATGTAATAAATTCTTGAACATTTTTGCTATCAAAATCTAAGTTGAATGGAGAGAAGTTCCTATTGGATATTCTCTGAATTTATCCAGTCATAATTCTGTAAGTTATTCCTTTGTAGAAAAGTGTGTCTGTTGTAAATTTGCATCCAAATTGTAGTACTACTTTGCGATACTCGCATCCAAGGAAACCATTCGACATTCACAAAAGTACAATGGATGAATAATTGCAAATACCTATGTTGCAAAGTACAAGTACTTAGAAGCAGAAGTACAATAAGAAATAGAGCCGGGCTAGAAATAATTACTTGTACCAGTAATATTCTGGTAGATATTTTTTTTTAAAATTGAGAAAGCGTTCAGATGCTCCATATACTGAATGATGTGACTGAACATGTTTAATTTCCTTATTGGTGATATCTTAGTGGAATTTGGTGATCGAATATTCCAACAAACTATTCGAATCCCTATGGGTACAAAGTCTGCACCATTAGTGGCACACCTGGTTTTGTACTCATATGAATCCGATTCCAACCAACATCTACAAAGAGGAGGGCCTGAAACAAAGGAGGATATATAATTTCATTCCGATATATGGATGATGTATTGTCACTGAATAATCCCAAGTTTGGTGATTATTTTGATGCCATATATCCTAAGGAACTTTATATTGAAAATACTACAAACTCCTCTAATTTTTCCAACTATTGCTGGTCTCTGGCTGGAAGCATTTCCCTTTGAAGACGAATGTGGAAAACGAACATATAATCGTTTATATCATGCTTTATATTAAAATATGTAGATCATGACTTTCCTGACAAAAATGTGTAATTTGTTCTTAGACGGCTTTCTGAATAACCTCTGCATTACAGTGCCAGCTGATTTAAAAATTATCCAAAAAAAACAACATTAATAATTGGTCATCAAAAGAATCATTTTCATTTCAGAGGCAGAGGGGAAAAACTCCCGATTGTTATCATTCATTTATTGAGAAGGAATGGTGGCTTTCGTGTGTTTGGTCTTGAACTCCAACCAGTCTCAAACATTGAAGGACATATAAGTATTTAGAGCTCGGCCCCAACCAGAAGGGTATAGGCACATATTAGGTAGCAAATGGCATGCGCGAGACCCGTGCGGGATTGAGCCAATCACCAGCAACCCCACGTGTATTTATATTGGAAATAAACGCAAATTTGATAATGAAGGAGAAAAAATACGTCAGTTCCTTCACGTGACGTCTTGTTGGCGTGAGCTGTATTCTTTTTCTGCATTATTTTGATGTATTTGAAGCAAGCGGTATTGCATTTTTTGGCAATTCCATCATGTTTCATCGGCGTTGTTTGCAGAATTCGTGTGACAATAATCAGCGTCCGGAACAGAATGTGTTCACAGAATCGATAATATCAGAAGAGAAGAACTATCACATTTCATGTCTGACAGATTTGTATAAAGTTAGCTCGGAAAAACAGGACATTTTGCAATTTGTACACCTTTTTGCAGACGCGATATCTTGGGAATTATTGAGGGTCTACTCCCGTTGTTTTCAATGTCTCATAGAATATTTGACAGTGACGAGCATTTGTTTCCATCACTTGTAACTGTCGCTGGTAAAAATGATACACATCAGAACTACATGAATATGTGTGTCTTTTCATTTATTCAATGTCTCCATCACCAAAAATCATATTGGTAGCAGAATACTTGATATTAAAATTATGAAATATATATATATATACACCCATGATTGACAATCGTGGTTCTGCTCGAAATTCGAGACGACTGTGTAGCACTTAATCTAGATGTGATGTTTGATGGTCCCCAAGTACCAAATGTCTATGTTAATCGTAAGATGTTTGGACAAGGTCCCTGTCAGTGACAGATCTGACCGGTCACTCCGCGTATTGAGCGAGGGACGCGGCACAAAACACAAGGATCCGGTCAATAGCCGCAAACGTGATCGAACTTTCACTATATATATTCAGAGATGATGTACAGTGATGTATATACTGGTTGAATCCAACATGACGATTCATACGCGATATCTTTGCGATGTTGAATGGTATCGTTCTATGACTTGGTATACTTCACCTCGGAGACCTCCGGAAATTTCTACCAAATATCAGACTTCTATCGCAATAATTGAAGTTGGAAATCTACCCCAAAGGTTAAATTTTAGTCAAAAACGGGATGTTGAGAATCTGAGCTTATTCGAGGATTTGATCCTGTATACATTTGATCCTGTATACATCGATCAGGATTCGAAGTATTGTTGTAATTTTATACCAGAAGACACATTGAGGTGTATTCTACACAAACATGCTGGTTTTGAAAGATTGCACCACAGTGGTGCTACAAAACCGCGCAAATGCACATAATTGTGTGCGGACCCAGAAATTAAATGACAGAGCTAAATTTAACATTGGGGGTAGATTGCCAACTTTTCAATTTTCGTGATGGAAGTCTGAAATTCGGTTTGTAATGTTCATCAAAGAAATAAATCCACACAGGACTAGAGAATAAACTTTGTATTGTTCACAAAAATAATAGCTTCATGCGCGTCGCCATCTTGCTAATCAACATAATTAATTCCATGTATTACCGCATATTATCGTAACCAAATGTCAATGAATATCAACACCGAATAGCATCGTAACTATCTTGAGAATACTACATTTCCTCCCAACCTTAGTAGAATGGTATAACTTCAACATTTATACTGGTTACTGGTGTCAAACATGACTACATGAACAAATGTTTAACCAAACCTAATGACCAATTACTATGGTTATCAAACAACATACATATATCATCATACTAGTATCATGATCATAGACAAAACACAAAATGTTCAACGACAAAGTTCATTGATCACTTTCGGACATAGTCTCTCAACCAAACTGGTTGACGAACTTGACGTCCATATCGAGTCTGAATCCTGGGTCTCTGTCGGGCGATACCAGGTTCGTCTTGGTTGACATGGTGATGAGCTTGGTTACGGTCCTGCACAACCTCCTCATCTCTGACCTCTACATTGTCCTCGTTCTGTGGTACTTCCAAGTTGTCCTGTGGTGCTTGGATCTCCTGATCACTGATAGACATGTCTGATGCGTCACTGGCACCATCAGCGTCATCATAGTCCAATTTCTTCATATGTGAACTGTTCCGTGTTGTGATCCTCCCATCTGATAGTCTTTTGGCTGTAATGGCTGATCCTCTCATCATAACGATTCTGTACGGTTTCGGGTCGTACCATGACGTTAGTTTCGTTTTCCTGTTCTGTTTCACTAAAACAACGTCTCCAATCTGAAAGTTGCTCTCCTTTGTTCGTCGATTGTTGTCAGCATAATCTTTCGCTTTCTTTTTCGCATCAGTGTCACAATCACGGATTTGTTGATCTGGTAACACTGTTGGAAGTGACGGCAGTTTTGTTCGCACAGCTCTGTTGAATGACAACTTGTAAGGACTAGCTCCTGTGCTTGGGTGTGGTGTTGCTCTGTAGCTGGCGAGGAACACATACATCTCTGTTTTCCAGTCTTTTCCCGAAATGTGCGCTGTCTTTGCCAATTTTCCCAGGTTTTTCATGAAATTCTCAGCCTGAGAATTTGCCTCGGGCCACAGAGGTGTTACACGATGATGTTTGATACCTTTCTCTTGCATGAACTGCTTAAAAGCTTCACTTTGGAAAGGCGGACCATTGTCAGTTTTGAGCTCTTCCGGAATCCCATGTGTTGCAAAGATTTTGTTGAAAATGGGAATTGTCACTTCTGCTGATGTACTTGCGACTACTTCCACCTCAGGATATCTTGAGTAGCCATCTATGACAAGTAGAACCAGTTTTCCATCCGGGAAAGGTCCACAAAAATCTGCACTGGCTTTCACCCAAGGTCCACTGGGTAACTCTGTCATGCTGAGGGGTTCACGTGTCGATGTTTTCGTGGTTGCCTGGCATGGTATGCATTTCGCAACTTTTTCTTCCACTTTTTGGTCAATGCGTGGGAACCATACCTTTGATCTCAGTAATTGCTTGGTCTTTGTGATACCCATATGTCCTTCGTGACATATGTCAATCACTCGATCACGGAGCTTGCTTGGGATCACAATTCTTGCATCACGAAGCACGAGACCTTCTGCGTAACTCAGCTCGTGGAATATGTTGTAGAATGCTCGATTGACGTCTGTATCACGCTTGCAAGATTCTAGATTTCCATCTTTAATGTACTGGATCAACTTTGTCATCTCAGTATCTTCCTTGGTTTCATGTTGTAGCTCTTGTAACGTTAGAGCAATGGGAACTGTATTCTGCAGAATGGAATTCATGACTTGCTCACGTCCTATGGTGGTTTTTCTGTCTCGTTCGGTGAGAGGCAAAGCATGCCGGGACAAGTAGTCAGCAATGTTCTCCGTACCTTTGGTGTAGGTAATCTTGAAGTCAAACTGTTGTAGGTAAAGCATCCACCTTTCAATCCTGAAGGGTAGGCGGCTGTTTGGGTTGGACATCAGTGAGACCAGGGGCTTGTGGTCTGTTTCCACTGTGAAATATGCTCCGATCAGGTATGCATAACACTTTTCGCATGCCCATCTGATTGCCAATGCCTCACGCTCAATCTGTGAGTATCTCTGCTCCACTGGTGTTAAACTTCGACTGGCACATACTACTGGTTGCCAACCGTGTTGTTTCTTCTGAACTAGTATCAAGCCGAGACCTTTTGGTCCTGCGTCAACAGTGAGTTTCAGCGGTTTTCCGGTTTCATAGTATCCAAGTACGCTATCTTGTGACAGTGCTTGCTTTAGCTTCTCAAATGCCTTGCTTTCTACAGATGTCCACTTCCAGCGTACACCTTTGTGAGTGAGTTCTCGAAGCGGTGCTGTCAGCTCGGCAAAGTTTGGAATGAACTGTGCTGAATACTGGGCCATTCCAAGCAGGGATCGGATATCTGCTGTGTTTTCAGGTTTTGCCATCTTTCGTAGGGCTTCTACTCGTGCCACAGTTGGCTTGGTTCCTTGTTTTGAGAATGTCAAACCAAAGAACTGGACTTCAGGTACACAGAATTTGCACTTTTTCATGTTGAACGTCAGGCCACACTCTTCAAATCTGTCTAGAAGCGCAATCAAGTTCTTGTTATGTTCATTATGGCCTTTACCATAGACGATGAAATCATCTCGGATGTGTAACACACCAGATAGTCCTTGGATAGTGTCATCCATTGCCTGATCAAATATGTCTTGTGCTGAAATTGTTCCATAGTTTAATCTGGTGTACCTCAATTTTCCTTCCATTCCGTAGAATGTTGTGAGGTGTCTACTTTCTTCAGCTAATTCTAGCTGGTGGTATCCCTCGTTCATGTCTAGTACACTGTACACTGTCGATCCGTTGAGCTTGCACTTGATGTCGTCCACAGTCAGTGCCTCCATGATTGGTCTTTTTATTGCAGTGTTTGGCACTCGCATGTCTGAACAGTAGCGGATTTGGTCAGGCTTGTGTGGTTTTGGGGCAATCACGGGGTTTGTACACCATGTTGTTGGCTCACATGTTGGAACATCTTCCAGAACACCGAGTTGTTTGAGCCTCTGTTCTTCGAGTTTTGCCTTTTTCACATAGTTATAGGGGATACGTCGTTGTTTGTGAACGATTGGTGTCACAGAATCATCCAAGATCAGAGTTGCCTTGATTTTCTTATGTTTTCCGAGTCCAGAGAATACCGTGTTCTTGTAACGGTCAAGCATGTTCACACAGGGTGTGTCTTGCCGAGGTGTAGCTACTGTGCTTGTGTCATCACTTTCTTGCTCTGTTTTGGTTGATCTTGTGAGATGGAGCAGTCCCAGTTCCACGCTTGTGTCTAAACTCAGCAGTGGTCTTGACTGGGTGGATCCCTTCACCACAAGTATGTTTGTCCGCACCGTACGTCCGGTGGAAACACTTTCAACATCAGCCTCAAACACTCCAGCCAACGGGATAGGATTTTTCTGTGCATAGGCGAACAGCTGTGTCTCTGTAGGCTGCAGCTTAATGGCTGGGGATAACTTCTGAAGTATCGCAAAACGATTTTCATCAATAGTGTTCACTGTAGAACATGAGTCAGCTTCCATTTGGCCTTTTATGCCATTGACTCGTACACTCACCGTTGCTTTGTTCTTGTGTGATTGCTGATTGACCGAGAAAGCAAAATCAGAGTCTGAGTCTGGATGTTTTTCATCCACTTGCCTAACTTTCTGTTTGTTTGTGTTTCTGTGGTAGTACCTCGCTCTACGTGGCGGTGGTGGTGCTGTTTGTTGCTTTGTTCGGCACATTCGTCCAAAATGATCATACCCTGAACACGTGTAGCACTTTCTGCCCATCGCCGGACACGCTGAATCTGTATCAGCATGATGAAATCCACATCTGGTACATGGGCTGTCACCTGCCTCCTTTCGGCGAAATTCTGTCTCCTTGGGGCGAAACTCTGTCTTGTGCTGTTTCCTGAATTTGGGCTTTGGTGGGTATTTTTTCTTCACATGGACTTGGTGAGCATTGTCCTTCTTGTCAACAGTGTGGAGGGCCTGTTCCATATCCCGGGCTTGTCTGTTGACGTCCTCTCTGTTGGCAGCATGTTCCAGAAGCTGGGGTAACGTGTATCGTTTCAGCATTGCCTCACGGCGCAATTTACTGTCTTTCATGGTCTGCAATAGCTTGCTACGTACTGCATCTTCAAGATCACGGAAATCACACTTTGCAGCTTGAAGGCGGAGCCGCACACAGTACTGGGCAACAGTCTCTGAATCAGCTTGGCGAAAACTCTCAAACTTGCTACGAGCACAGTCAGGATTCACCATGGGTGTGAAATAATTGTTCAATTTCTCCACAATTTCTTCAAAGTCATTTCTTTCCTCACCCTCCTCCTCTTCAGGAACATTTTCTAAAGTTTCAATCAACTCACGGAGTGTCTCTCCACCATATATGTTGATGGTATCTACTTGATCGGCTGGTTCTTTGACACGAAAAAAACGGAATCGAGTTGTCAACTCCTGGAGCCATTTCTCCCACTGACGAGCTGTTTCATCGGGCGTACCTGCTGGCGAGAAAGCACGCATCTTCAGGTCTGGGGGTGGACCCACGGGCGCGACGGCTTGTTGCACTGGTGGCTGGACGTGGTCCGGTTGATTCTGATCAGCGTCTACAGCTGCAGGGGCTTGATTCTGATTCTGGGCCATTCTCGTCGCCAAAATGTAATGTTCATCAAAGAAATAAATCCACACAGGACTAGAGAATAAACTTTGTATTGTTCACAAAATAATAGCTTCATGCGCGTCGCCATCTTGCTAATCAACATAATTAATTCCATGTATTACCGCATATTATCGTAACCAAATGTCAATGAATATCAACACCGAATAGCATCGTAACTATCTTGAGAATACTACACGGTTCAACCTGTATCAATCGGTTACCACCAATACAACTACATTTTGATGATGCCAATAGCAAACGTGAAATACAACATCTTGCAATAGATATAAAGCCCGACCAATTAGCTTATCCAAAGACACACTGGCGTGAACGTACTCGTTATTATGTAAATACATCGTACGTACCGGGTGACGTATACATCAACATTGGTCCGACACAATTCCCAGGCAGTGTAACCGTGCATTACAAATGACAATTTGTGGTTTTATGCGCGGTCCCTTAACGACTACGACTGTTGGAGTACGACTCAATGAATAGACGGGCTGGTGAAACTACCCTAATTTCACATAAATGTTAAAAAAAAATGCCCGGTGCATTTTTGAAGCAATGAGCAAATTAAAATGACTTGAGAGTCTTTATTGGTGACTGAGCTGGTCTTTGTGATAAAGTTCCATTGTGTAAGTATGTATGAGTCACAAATTCCATCGTTCGTCTTTCAATACTTTTCCATTGCATCACCAATCATCAATCACCATATGCCACGAGACGACATACAAATTTACACTATATTATTGGTATTTTCCATGCATTTTCATTCATGTCTGACTCAATAATGTTTGTTTTTTTTCTAATGAAAAACCAAACAACCAATGTAATTTCAGTATTTCCCCCCAAAAAACTCTCACATAGATAATTGATCGACATGGTTTTCCCAGTGTATATACACGTAGCTGTTACTTCACAATCCTCTGGACGTGTCGATCATTGTCGGTTCGTTTGCCCTGTGTTTTTGTACAGTTTCGGGCTTTCGGCCTCTGGATTCTCCACTATTGGACACGGGCGTATGGAAATGACCTTATGTCGCGTGTGTATAGGCCATATGTCGTACCCCGTGGTAGTTAGATGTTGTTTTTATTTCACGAGAAAATTCTGAAATATGAAATTTGCAACACTAAAGTCTGAAATGTAAAATGGTAAAAATTCACGGTAAAATTAACACTTCATCTCAAACCAAACGATCTACAGAACTCACTAAAAAGTATACTGACTTGTCCGCAATTTGGGTGGTAGGATAGTAGAATCATAGTTCTTCAAATCTACTTCAAATCACCTACACCAAAAAAATTTCGGAACCCTTGTCCGCAATCTGGGCCTCTGGGGTAGGTTACCCCCACCAGTAGGACTAGGCTACCATCTCTCATATACCACCTCTCGTGGCAATGTCACGCTTCCTCACCGTTCAAGTGGGCGATAATACACGCAAAGCAAGTGGCGGAACAATTTATATCGGACTGGCCACTCTGTAATTGCACCGGCGATGATGGCGTTGACCGGTCGTAAAACATCAGCGGTAGAAATTTGTCACATGTTTTCGAGTGGCGGTGCTCGACTTGGCCGGACGGTTCCCGCTTTTGTACGTTCGAGTGTTTTCGGTGTGACACCAGGAAGGCACCAAAATAATAAGGAGACAAAAATCAGAACGGAAATTCCGCAAGAAAAAGTCCGGGCTACGGACTGGAAATAGTTCAAAGAAGCGTTCTCAATTGTTACCTCTTCACGTGTTTGTATCGTGAAAACTAACTCTATTCTATTTCCGAAGTGTCAGTCGACATTTCTTCTGTGAAAGACATCCCAGCAATTAAATGGAGACATTAATTTTCCTCCCAAAAACTTCTGCAACAAGACAGAAATTTTCAAAAGTAAGTTCATGTACAGCGTGAGTTCTACATGTTACAAGCTGAGAGAATGTCTGTTTATATATCATGCCTTTTATTCACAAAAGTGACGGCTTGTGATGTCTTTAGTCATTACACATGACTCATCCAGGAAACTTTTTATTATTGTGCAGGCCCGATTGAACATGAAATCATAACTAAATGGTTGTATTTAATGTAAAAATTACCACTATAACCATGTCATTTGCTTATTATCAAAGCATGGCGTTGGAGTAAATAGCGGTCGAGACCAATTTTAGATGTAATTTCACCCGGAATATAAAAATTGCTGGAATGGCTTGTGTGGCGCTATTGGAACTGAATGGTACATGATTGTAAAGCATACATAATTACTTATTACTATGTCCTTGAAAACACACGTGGAGCGTGAAAAAAATGACTTTTCATTGTATTTCCCTATTTTATGATGCGTCAATGTCAATGAACAATTGATAATATTTAATTTTTTAGTAGGTATCCCAAAACTATCTTATACGCACTCATACTGTAGGCTTACTCTTATTTCTATCCTGGTTTTGAAATGTTGTATTGACATTAACTCGTCACAAAATATGATCAAAATATGAATGTATTTTGTGTATATTTTGTGCATAACACATGTACAAGTGAAGCGGTGCAATATTTTGGGGGGTTTTTTTTTGCAAATATTCGATGACCTCGAGCTGGTCGCCACGCTATATCTAATGGATCTGCATTATCGAATGTAAGGGTCCACCGTATTATTAGATCGAAGTTCCATTCTACTTGTATATAACCATAGCATCACGTGTCCTGGTAACACAATCCCGACCGGACAGTCGCTTCCATGCATCTTGCTAAGATACGTACCGCAAACTTTATTAACTGTCATAGTTTATGATACCTTACCACGTTTGTCGCTTGGCGTTGTTGGTTTTTCAAGGCGAATTTGACGTATTCCCATCAGCGTTGTACATATCCTGACTGATTGAAGCGTATGTCATGACCGTGTGAATTTTGGTGTTGATTTCGCTGTCAAAAAATTCAAACTGTGTAATCCGAATT
Source organism: Terebella lapidaria (assembly GCA_949152475.1). Taxonomy (NCBI): domain Eukaryota; kingdom Metazoa; phylum Annelida; class Polychaeta; order Terebellida; family Terebellidae; genus Terebella; species Terebella lapidaria. The sequence continues at coordinate 22,621,404 of OX424564.1, forward strand.
CAAGGTCGCATAGAGGTCAACTCATTTGTAATCCGCAAGGTTGCTTTTATATATCCCTCTTTTATATTGAACTCAATTATATTGAACTCAATTTTCAAAAGTTGACGTTGGTAAAGTTATTCGGTATTTCGTGTATTGTTCATTTCATCCATGTGTTGTCTCATTCCAAATGTGTCCTTTCTTCCTCGATCCATCACTCAAAATCGTGCACAATTCTGATATCCGATTTCGCGAATTGAATACCAGGGATATCACGTTACATCGAAAAATGACAAAGCGTTTTGTGGGTCAAACTGGTCGCGGCATGGGGCCTAAAATTTGCATAGAAAATCAGTACTCCGCTGTGAAAAAAAAAAACTTTCTCTCTTTCTCCATAGATCGTTGTCACCAGGCTATGATCCGCTCAATGAACAGAGTCCATCATTTGTCTGTTCCACACACTTCACAACATGGGAGCGCAGTTTGCAGTAGGTAATTGGAACTATGGGGTTTAGTAGCGATTGACACAGAGGGGGGTCTTGATGAAACGCGAGCTTTAAAACAGCTTTAAGTATTGTTGACTGTTTGACCATTCAGAGCTCGTTCGCACTCTACTCGGGTCGTCTGCCTTCGCGTCGGGCGAATCTCAATTTCTTTTTTTGTCCTTCTTTTTTATTTTCTCCGTCTTGAATACTTCACCTATTGAGTGCCAATGACAAACACTAATTGCGAATGTTTCGAAAGACACTTCATTTTTGCCCGAGCAAAACATCTCATTAAATTTGTCGCCGAGAAAAACGCCTGAATGGAAATTCCGACAAACATCTAGGTTCTACAAATAGACGGTCTGAACACCTTCTTACCTATGAGAGACGATGATTGATGCTATATTTACAAGCTGAATATCACGACGATACATTGAATTCCTACGCAAGTGAGAGGCGGTATTATTAAACTGAAACAAATCCCTTCGTTTGCATGTTTCTATGCAATTGGGAAATGCGACATGTGTGGAATTCAATGATGATATGGTCGTATGCATTGAAGCTTCGACCATCTTTGTCGGATAACCACGAGTTAACAGATGCGAAACGCAAACGCAACACATCATTTCACCGCACGAAACCAGTAGGCCTACTTTCGATAAATATCAAATGTACATTTACATTTCTGATTTCCCTCACGACAACTTTACTTTATGATGTCGAATTAAAACAACATGTCCGGGTGAGATACGCACTGTTGTGCAGGTGAAAGCTGTATTAGTTGTCCACAATCCGCAGTAAAACCTCAGTAACATGTAGGTTTTGAAGAAGATTTTAGGATTTCATTACCTATTTTTATTTCATTATATATCAAACTTGATGGGTTTTATCATTACGTTTAGCTTATTACACCCAAAGGCGTCAGGATTATGTATATAGTTTAGCCGTTGCCAGGCAACAGGGACTCTGACCGGACAACTGTCAATGGACAAAGATTGTTTTGATTGTGTAAATCGTGCTCTATCGTCCAATATGTCTCGTTATAACTTCGTATATCTAAACTTGAAGTTTCCAGTCTTTGGCCTACATACATCATACATTGATATACATTGATATATATTGTGACCAACTTGTGTTAAATACAAGTAGTTAACCATTCTAATTAAAAATCGAATGTTATCACTCAAATCAACTTAATGTTTAGACCGATAGAATTATTGCCATGTCATACATTTAATCATCGTCACCATGATTATAGACCTCTACAACTCTTGTAACAGTTTAGTTTACTCCAACCATCGCCCAAATGTGATTTAGGTAGTCTCCACAATTATATTTGACATATAATTAATTAACTGACCATTTTAACGAAAGACAATATTCTGTGTTGACTGACCATGAGATCATTTACATACCGCTTAATAAACAAGATCGATATTGGAAAGAAACAATATCAACTTGGGTAAAACTACCTTTGCAAATTATCGTGAAAAAAACACATATTCCTGGCGCTAAATTTCTCAAAAGCAAGGCAATTGTTGACAAAATTTAGTGTTTTCAAGCAACGTATTACGTGTATGTGGTTGTATGAGCGTGTATGTGGTTGGGCCGGATGGGGGTTGGTCGGAGGAGGGGGAGGGGAAGGCGAGTCATAATAAGAGCATGTGCAAGGTTGTTGTTGTTTTTTCTCTCTACTTTTTCATGATTGCAGGGTTGCTTATGCCTTATCGTAAAGTTATGAGTAAATGTAGTAATATAAATGTATATATTTATATCAAAACCAAGTAGCATCAAATTGATCAATGTTGAAACTAGTCGAATATGAGTCCAATATGAACAGTCCAATATGAACAGTCCAATATGAACTTTTTACTCATGCCTCTGTACTATGCGACTTTGTGCTGGATGTTTTCCTTTTACTGTATTTCTGCCATAGTTTTGAATAAATTCCATTCCATTCGATACATTAATCTCACAGTGCGCTATGATATTTCACATGATCATGACGTTCGTGCATGCTGATGTATGTAACTGTACAGCAATATCGATTTACCAGAGTGGCATGGACAAAATCTAAGCCTATAAATGTGAATGTATTCAAGCGAGTGTGGTATTCGGTGGGATATCATATTCATTTCGATGAAATTTATACATAAAGGCAATTCGTGAAATAGAATGTACACGGCATGTATAGGCCCGGAGAAAGAGAAGGCTTCGTCCGCCCTGTGCCCTGTATATAGTAGGTAAACCAGGTCGCCAAATAAGCAACGTTGAACCTTGGAACTTGTGTCCAACAGTCATAATGCGCGCCCTCAGTCGGCAATCTCATCTGCATTAATGTATCGTACGATAAAAATACTTGGCAAAAACATAGGGATATTAGCCAGGGGAACACCACTTTTGGGCAGCAAATTTTACCCTGCTCGAAGCATGTCGCAGGTAGTGACACAGTCTGGCACGGACGGCCGTATTGAAGTCACGTTCAAGGATGGATTGGCAATAGTGACACTGAACCGCGGCGAAAACAGACTCAACCAAGACTTTGTTGATAACTTCAATGCAGCCTTGGACCAGGTTTTACGGTGAGCATTATACATAAATAGTCAGTGATGCATTTTGAATGACCTGCATACTCACACCGTGATTCAATATTCACAACTCGCTGTCCAGTTAGACCTAATATATATGTATTTATGAATTAAGAGGGATTCCAGAAACAAACCTCCCTATTCATGCCTATTGTTCCCTAGGAACGAAGATGTCAAGGTACTGGTGACAACTGGCGTTGGAAAGTTCTTCTGCAATGGCCTCGACTTGAAGTGGTTGGAATACTTAGCGAGATCTGATCCAGAACGGTCGTACCGACTCATGACCGTGGAGATATGGCGTACCGTCGTCTTCAGGATCTTGACATTTCCGCTACCGACCGTGGCTCTAGTGAACGGTGAATATTGACTTTTTTTCAGGAGAAGGCACTTTCTTTTAAATTCTTTCTTTTAAATCGAACTTCTTTTAATTTACAAGGAGTAAATATTTGTTACAGTAATGTTTGAGCTATTCAAGGCTATTTAGGCCTATAAATCATACATTAACTTATACTCTAATGTCTGAATTTACCCGACATCTGTCGAAAAATTGCAATGCCCAAAAATATTATATAATTTCAGGACATGCGTTCGCTGGAGGCGCGCTATTGGCTATGTCTCATGATCACGTGATCATGCAGAACGAGCGTGGTTGGTTTTGCTTGAATGAAGTTCACCTGAAAATGCGATTTTCTCCCTTCATGCTTGAATTGTTCAGGTAATATGACATGGATCTTATACGTTCAAGTATAAGGAGTAATATTCCGATGTGCATTTTCAAAAGTACGCTTGTGACAAAGTTTCTGAATGTTCTAAATATACCGGATATTAGAACACGTTTTCTCTGGGTCAAGGATCTACCGCAATTTGGGTTTCAATTTCAATTTGTCCAGAGCAAAGTTACCAACAGGACAGGCACACCACGAGGCTGTAGTTTTGGGTAGACGGTTCACGGGAGACGAAGCAAAAGCTGTGGGAATAACACAAGTCTCGTGTCGGTCGGACGAGATGTATTCTCACGCGCTTAACTGGGTCAAAAAGGTAGTTCCGGCCAACGGATATAACCGGGAACACTTGCAGAAGATGAAAGAAGATGTGCACCGTGAAATGATAGAACTGAGAAACGTTGTTTTAGACGACAGAAGGAGGCCAGCTAAGTCAAATCTCTAAATATTGACAACGAACAGAACTGTTACACTGTACACATTACACCGTGCTGGCATTTATTTACCTTCGTGACATGGAACCATTAATGTGGCTTATTTACTTGTCTAAATGGATTCACATACGTGTATGAAGTAATGTAAACCAAACAAAAATACGCGACTGTCCGATGTAGGCCCTATACTGTATGTGAACAAATTACGAACCTGCGCTTGTGTGTACCAGTATTCGAATAAATTCCGTATAAATTTATTCCATATATTTATAAATATATTATGAATGATACGGTCATTGTTTGGTTACTGTGGTGATCGAATTATAGAAAGACCGACTTTTTTTATGTGGGGATGACTTTCCAGAAGAAGGCATGGGCGCGCATTCTATACCGTTCTTCCCACGTACGTGTATTATAGTCATTGAATTCACAACCACAAAATAGTGTGTACAAGGTCAATATAATATATCCAGCTGTCACTTGTATAAGCCCACAGCTCATCTCTATTTTTTTCGAACGGAAGTTCTTTTTATTTTGAAAATTTGGTTTGTTTGCTACATGATGTATAGGACACATAACAAAATTACTATTCGATAAACGCGATGTGACTCATTATTTCGTAGTGCTCGAGTTGGGGAAATATATAAATGTTGGTAAAATATTCAAAATTACTTCTGACAAAACAACAAAACTTGTCGGAGGATATCCTAAAATTTCAAACGTGAATAATACCCGAGATATTATACAATACAACATATATCATGGTAAAAATAGAGGAGCTATTCCTTACGTCACTGGGTGAATCTGTAGTTCATGTACTTTGTTGTAAAGGCAATCATATTGACGAAGTACATGTACACTTCACATGTATATATATGGCAAATGTTTACTTGAAATTGTGTACTTTTGTCCAATCACTCGTTCCTATTCCATTTTGTCATTTCATCACACACAAAAATGACAATAAGTGTGAAGATTCGCCTACATGTAGTCTTTTAGTAGTAGGACTCAATCAAAATCGAAACCAAGGACCAAACGTGTTTTTCGATATATACAGGTGCAATAAACATGTTTTGGAGATAGCTTTCCATGTGAAATATTGTCATGAAAATTATTTATACTTCCATAAAAATCTGTACATGATTAAATGCATTTACATTTTAGACCCGAAACTTGTCGCATGTGGTGCAAGCTTTAGAGCAATACAACTCTTGTAGGCATCTTCTTTCATCGTCTGCAAATGTTCTCTGTTGTAGCCATTTGCCGGCACTACTTTTTTGACCCAGTTAAGTGCCCTAGAATACATCTCCGATGGGGCGCATGACTCGTGCGCAATTCCGGCGGCTTTCGCCTCGTTCCCTGTGAATTTTCGTCCCAGCACCACAGCATCGTGGAATCCTAATCCTTTTGGTATCTTCAGTCTGTATAATTGGGAATGAAGGGACACACAATAATAATAATACACCAATAAATAACTGAGTTTGGACCAATCACAATAATGTTATCGTTGAAGAATCAACCTTCTCGAAAAACGCTGTTATAAGACAATTGAAAATGGTCGAACGCTGATCGTCGTCATGTGACACTACTCAAACAGGCTTAAAAACCGAGCACAAAATCTTATTTGCATTTGAACAGCGGGTCAAAAGGTCGCATACTTACTTGAATGCCTCGATCATACTTGGGTGAAAGCGTAGGTTGATATGAACCTCATTTACGCACCACCAACCACGTGTGTTCTGCATAATCACGTGATCATGCGCCATAACAAACATGGCGCCAGCCGCAAACGCGTGACCTGGATGTGGGCAGATGATTTATCAAACATAAGAAATAAACATTCATTTTTGGGAGGCATCCGTGTAGGCCTATATATAGCCGCCATAAATTTTGAAAATTGTACTCGTAAACCTTTTCAATAGAAATTACAATGTGCTAACCGTTGACTAGAGCTATGGTTGGTACTGGGAATGTGAGGATCCTGAAGAATAGAGACCGGTACTTGAGTCCCGTGAACTCCTGGAGTCTGTCCGGATCTGTACGCGCTAGGTAAGCCAGCCAGGGCAGGTCCAGGCCATTACTGTAGAACTTCCCGCTACCAGTGGTGACTAAAGCCTTAACGTCAGGGTTCCTGAATGGGACGTCAATTCGAAAATAGTAAAAGGATAATATCTGCATCATATCCGTACCAAATAGGCACCAACTTTCATATGAAGCCCAGTTTATTCGCTCCAACTACATGTACCTGGTACTGACGTCAGGTATTGATTACAACAACAACAACAACAACAACAACAACAACAACGTGACGTGAGTACCTACCGTAACACCTCGTCTAAAGCCGCGTGTACTTTCTCCACGAAGTCCTCGTTGAACCGGTTGTCTCCTCGCTTGAAGGTCACGATCCCCAGGTTGTCCTTGAAGGTCACCTGAACAGTCCCACCCAGACCGGACTGTGTGGCTGACTCTCCCGACGCCATATCACCGGATTAAAACAAATATTTGTTGATATAATTCAGCTGGGTAGATATGCATGTATTGAAACAAAAGTCCAATATCCGACCTGGTACACGGGGCAAAGGGTCGAGCATATACCGCTATGTTATCATGATAGCTTACTATTACCAGTGTTGCTTCTATCATAACGCAGCATGTGGCCCAATCACACACTGTCTGATGTCAGTATACTGTCCAAGTAATCACATGGGTCCTTGAAGGCGTCATATTCAAGCACGATGGGGCAATGGGAGTTCTGCTATCTTACGGCAGTATTTCTTCAAACAAATATTTGCCAATCCGCAGAAGAATCGGCACGGCACCGCCATTTACCGCTGTGGAACCGTATATAGGACCGCATTAGCATCTCCATCACCGCCGTGCGTCATCGATTAAACCGCCATGAAATCGCCGGGAAACGTGGACTGTCCACCCTTCCGCGATCTCGTGGTGGTGCTACCAAAATGCTACCACATGAGCATTGCGAGTATGAGGGTGCCATTGCGGAGTCAGAGAGGAATTCTACAACATAGCGATCTTATTACGATGCCACTGTGTTCCCACGGCGGTGGTGGCGATGTTATGCATGTACGGCAATAGGGTGTCCACTGAGGTTGCGCAGAGGTTGCACTGAGTTGCTTGTACAGTGATACTGCGGTCATATAACAGCTTCGGATTGTTAAAATCAATTTAATTGTTATAAAAGTCTTCAAGCAGTTCAGATCGAGTATTGAGAATGACGGATAATTACAGAAATGTGATCATGCAACAATTGCTGCAGCCTGCATTTGCAGCCACAGTAGCCCCATCATAACGGGAAGACTCCTCTTCCGATGGTGGAGGGGCGTAGGAGGGCGTTTCTTGGTTGCTTTCTCCCTCGTAGCAGGTTTCGGCATAATTAATAAATGATGCAACGTATTCTGCAAAACATTGGTAATGAATTTCCGCAATGCTGCACCTGGACCACCATCGTAGCACCTTAGTAGCACCGCCACCCCCGCAGTAGCACCTCAATGGCCCCTCAATGCTGCCCCCAACACCACTGTACTGCCACCAGTTATCGCCGTGAAACCGCCAACAAAACCGTAGTGGTAACTCAATAAGATCGTCATATCGTCAGTGACACTGTCGTGCATCCTCCCTGTTTCCTCAGTAGCACCGTGAAGAGAAGCACACGTTTGATGGGTAGGGAAAAATACGGAAACGCTAATGGAGGTGTCACTACGGTGATGGCGGTTTTATCAGAAACCGGTTGTAGTAGGCGTACCGCAGTTGCACCCCTTATCCTGTGTGACTGGGGTACCAATTAAAGTATTGCTGATCAATACATATGGAGCTCTTAAGGGAACATGATTTTTGAGATAAGAAAATGTTATTTCAAGGAACAGAAATTTTATTTCGAAGGAACGAAATCTATTTCAATATAATATAATGAAATGTTTTCTTGATGGAACGAAGTCTACTTCGAGGGAACGAAATGATACCAGTATGTCAGAATCCCGCGCCGTGTCCCCTTTGGGGCTCCGTTCACGACCATTGACGACAAACTTGATTGGGTAATGTTACATGCCCCAGAGAATAACAGATTGCCTCGTCACTGTGATGTTATGTAATAGTATAGTATCATAACAACAATATATTTTTTGTGGGTGTTATGGTTATTTGAGGCCCGCCTTGGATGATTTGAAGCCCGACATGGACCATTTGAAGCCCGAGCGCTTATGGTGCTTTTAAATGATTGAGGCTTCGCGGACGATGAGCTGACGTCTGACCACGATTTCAGATCCCATAAGCGACCATTATAACGTATTGTCACCTGCAACGAAAACAAAAAGTACGAATTTCCTCACGTTTAACATATATGTACCATATCGCAAGAGACAACAAATATCTGAAATTCGTGCAATTTCGCCGAAGGGAACTTTTCTTTATTTGCACGTGAACATAAGTAACCTCTGAATGATTCATTTCTAACCGCGAAGTGACACAAAATTATGCAAATTTTCAATCTCACACATACTATCTTAATCCATCAATAATATACCAATAGTTTGTCTCAGATCAACCTACCTGCATATCAAAACTAGAAATAAAGCAAATCTACTGCATCCATGCATCTACCGGGCCTCAAAACACACCATTTATACACTATCTGGCACTTTTTTTACCGGACTATCGACCCGTCACGACCCAGATCACTGTCCGGAATCCGTTTCGGCAGAGGATATTGGGAAACGATATTTTTCGGTTGGGAAACGATATGTTCGATTGGGAAACGTCAAGCTGCAAGGGGGTATGTGTTGTTTTTCTCAATAAAGTATGAAAAATAGATGTAATCGTTAATCTAAAGAAAGACAAACATGCGCTAATGTTGTATAAATTCTTCAATGTCGACCAAACCTGCTATACTTGATGTAATATCGTTTTTGTGGCGTGAAATGCGATGAAAATCACACCGTTTAGAACAATTGAACACTGATGATTAAATATGTGTCTGATGCATACAAAAAGTAACACGAGTCAAGAGAAAGGTGTACTACATGATCCCCACCGAAAAGATACATTTTACATCGTCTCGTTAATAAATATTCGCTGATTTTCTGAACCATTGATGTTTTGGTGGGTAAACGATACTGTTCCGATTGGGCAACGGTTCTGATATGGGTGTCTCGATTAGTAAACGATATTTTATTGGAAATTTATGGCCTGTTAAGGCTCGTTTTTGGCTATTATTCATTCATACTTATTATTTTTTCCAACAGATGGCGTCTCGCGGCTTCAACGCCAGGTATTATCACTCTCATTCCAAGTTTGAAGACTCTAACCACATAGTGAAGCACTTATTTGACAAACACGAAGAAAAAGCCTTTTCAACACTGAGACCCGTTGTGGATCTAAAAAAGGTTACCGGAGAAATGTACAGTGTTAAGCTCTCAAAATCTGCAATAGTAATTTTTCAACAATGTCTACCCAAGGGGAACATTGTTTTCTATATATTTACAATTGAATCCTAAGTTGGAAAGTCGAAAATGAGCGAGATATTAGCCATTTCGTGCTCTGACCTTGAAATAAGGTCAAATGTCAATTTCGAGCTTATGAGAATATTCGGCATATATTATTATGTCCACAATTGATTCCTCAGCTGTAGAGTCGATGATATGCGAGATATTGGTCATTCCGTGCTCTAACCTTGAAAATGAGATCAAGGTCAAATTCAAGGTCATCAGAAAGTTCGACGTATATCATTTCCTATATGTCCTGATGCCTATGATTCCCAAGCTATGAAGTCGATAAGAAGCGAGATATTAGCCATTTTGTCCTGTGACCTTGAAAATTAGGTCGAATGTGCAATTCAAGGTCATGAGAATAGGCAGCATATATATTCCTTCATGTCCACAATTGATTCCTAATCTCTAATCTCAACATTAGGTGAGATATTAGCAGTAATGTGTCCCATTATATAGCATAAGAGAATTTAACATGGGAAAGTCCCATTTGGGCCAAGTTTGGCCCAAAATGGCCCATTTTGAGCGATTCAAGGGCGAAGATACTTATACATGTCGTAAAGGTACATAAGGGGGAACCTTTCAAACGATAATCTGAAAACCGTATGAACAGTTTTGAGAAAATGGCCGCCATAGTCCAAAATTGACCGTTTTGCTGACAAAAAAAGGCGTTTTGACCTTTCAAGGTCATTGAAGGTCAAATTTAAGGTCACAACCGAGACCACAATATATGAATTCCTATTTGAATCGATTCAAGGCATTTCATCTCCCATTATCAACTTTCCTGTCTTGAGCAGTATTATCCCAGCATCACCAGCTTATGGCGTCTACGTGTCCCAGTTAATTCATTATGCTAGAGCATGTTCATCATACCAGAAATTCATAGTTAGAGCACAGGTTCTGACTGCCAAATTGCTCAAACAAGGATACCAAATGCCTAGGCTGAGGTCGACATTCAAGAAGTTTTATGGTCGTCACTATGATCTGGCTGAAGGCCTGTCACACACATGATGGAAGATATCATCCCATCCTTATAGTTTTGTGCATATATTTCCGTCTCGATATGCCAGTGTGGATATCACAGCGGGTGTCGCACGCGGGGCAGGAGATGCTCACTCTTCCGGAGCACCTGATCTCACACTCAGCTGGCTGGGTGTCTGTGATTTTTACATGGCTTTGACTTTGATACTTTAGTATCTCTCGGATTTGACTACTCACACTGATTTTGTAAAATTCGTCCATGGATTCGGTCTTGGAATATGAATTCGTTTGTTTGTCGGTATCCATTTCTACTTTTTTATACACAATCTCAAGGACCCAAATTAGCATGTTTTGAAACAAAAATCTCAAAACTTTTTCTATTATGTCGAGCCCGGGCACATGATTCACCTCATTTCACACCCAAAATGTTGTGCATACAGTCATATAATTAATAATTCACTCGAGGTAACCTTTCACTAAAAACCACACAGTTTTGCTCGTGTATAACAGTTGATCTCGTATTTCATATGTACAAAATTTTCCGTTTCCCAATCGAAACAGCATGGATTACCAACCGGCGCCTTCTCTATACGTATCGTTTACCCATCGAAACATCAATGGTTCAGAAAATCAGCAAATATTTATTAATGAGACGATGTAAAATGTTTCTTTTCAGTGGGGATCATGTAATACACCTTCCTCTTGACTTGTGTTACTTTTTGTGTGCATCAGACACATATTTAATCATCAGTGTTCATTTGTTCAAAACGGTGTTATTCTCATCGCATTTCACATCACAGAAACGATATTACATCAAGTATAGCATGTTTGGTCGATACTGAAGACTTTATACAACATTAGCGCATGTTTGTCTTTCTTTAGATTAACGATTACACCTATTTTTTCATACTTTATTGAGGAAAACAACACATACCCCTTGTAGCTTGACGTTTCCCAATATCCTCTGCCGAAACGGATTCCGGACAGTGCAGATGCATGTGATTACTGGCCTGACATCAGCTGGTGACCCCACTGTAAGCGAAACTGATGACCTGGTTTGTAACAAGCGCGCTGATTGGCCGCTATCGCAGCACCGTCCAATATACGGAATACCATATACATGGCACGGATTCAATATACTTTTTTCCAAGGAACAGACACGCTGATTGACTGAGGCTGTTACGCTGACCGATACATGAATGCAATATTCCATTACGGGATCTAGCATACAGTATTAGGGAGTGGCACGTGGTACAAATAGACCAACCAGGGAGAAGGATTTGCCATTTAATAATATCGGCTCATATCTTTACGTTTGAAATTGGGGCAGCACTCATTCACACAGTTATGAACAGATATGATTGCCTCCTTGTGATCGGTAATAAATATTGATTATGAGACGTGACGGTGCAATTTTAACAAATGGACAGAACAATAGCATCATGATTACGATATGGAATCTTTTCTTGCGGCGTCGTACGTTGACTTGATATATATATCACCACGGCGAACACGTCGACGTCAATTCAATTGGTAGACTATGTTCATTATACCAGAAACCCATACCAGAAACCCATAAGTGTCTTTTATGGGTTTCTGATTATACACATACATACATCGTATTTTAGGTTACCGGACCTATGGTCCGTAACCTATTGGCATGGCGATGCGTCCGGCGTCGTCGTCGTCCGTCGTCGTCCGTCGTCGTCGTCGTCGTCGTCCGTCAACAATTTTATCTTTAAAGTTTACGATCGAATTTTTCTGAAATTTTGCACAAAAATGCCTAAAAATATTTCGAGAGGGAGGTATTTTTTAGTTTTTTTATTTTCGCATTTTTTTCAAAATGGCGGCCGTTTTCGACGAAAAATGCCTGATTTTGGACTTTGGCGGCCATTTTCTCAAAATCTGTTCAGTAACTTTTTTTTTATTGATGCATAACACTCCTCATATGTACCCCTGTGACATGTATAAATTTCGTTGCGCTTCAATCGCTCGAAGTGGACCATTTTGGGCCCAAACTCGGCCCAAATGGGACTTTCCCATGTTAAATTCTCGTATGCTTTATAATGGGACACATTAAAGCCTAATATCTCACTTAATATTAAGCTTAGAGACTAGGAATCAATTGTGGACATATAGGAAATGATATATGCTGAATATTGTCGTGACCTTGTACTTGACCTCTGACCTTGGTTTTCGTCGAAAAATGGCCAATTTTGGACTTCGACGGTCGTTTTCTCAAAATCTGTTCAGTAACTTTTTTTTCTTATTGATGAAAAACACTCCTCATATGTACCCCTGTGACATGTATAAATTTCGTTGCGCTTGAATCGCTTGAAGTGGGCCATTTTGGGCCCAAACTCGGCCCAAATGTGACTTTCCCATGTTAAATTTTCCTATGCTTTATAATGGCACACATTAAGCCTAATATCTCACTTAATATTGAAATTAGAGACTAGGAATGAATTGTGGACATATAGGAAATGATATATGCTGAATATTCTCGTGACCTTGAATTTGACCTTTGACCTCATTTTCAAGGTCACAGGACAAAATGGCTAATATCTCGCTTATTATCGACTTTACAGCTTAGGAATCAGTTGTGAACATATAGGAAATGATATATGCTGAATATTCTTGTGACCTTGAATTTGACCTTTGACCTCATTTTCAAGGTCACATGACAAAATGGCTAATATCTCGCTTATTATCGACTTTACAGTTTAGGAATCAATTGTGAACATATAGGAAATGATATGTGCTGAATATTTTCGTGACCTTGAATTTGACCTTTGACCTCATTTCCAAGGTCGCAGGAAAAAATTGCTAATATCTCGCTTATTATCGACTTTACAGCTTAGGAATCAATTGTGAACATATAGGAAATGATATATGCTGAATATTCTCGTGGCCTTGAATTTGAGCTTTGACCTTATTTTCAAGGTCACAGGACAAAATGGCCAATATCTTGCTTATTAGCGACTTTACAGCTTAGGAATCGATTGTGAACATATAGGAAATGATATATGCTGAAAATTCTTGTGACCTTGAATTTGACCTTTGACCTCATTTTCAAGGTCACAGGACAAAACGGCCAATATCTTGCTTATTAGCGACTTTACAGCTTAGGAATCAATTGTGAACATATAGGAAATGATATATGCTGAAAATTCTCATGACCTTGAATTTGACCTTTGACCTCATTTTCAAGGTCACATGACAAAATGGCTAATATCTCGCTTATTATCGACTTTACAGCTTAGGAATCAATTGTGAACATTTAGGAAATGTTATATGCTGAATATTCTCATGACCTTGAATTTGACCTTTGACCTCATTTCCAAGGTCACAGGACAAAATTGCTAATATCTCGCTTATTATCGACTTTACAGCTTAGGAATCAATTGTGAACATATAGGAAATGATATATGCTGAATATTCTCATGACCTTGAATTTGACCTTTGACCTCATTTTCAAGGTCACAGGACAAAATGGCCAATATCTTGCTTATTAGCGCCTTTACAGTTTAGAAATCAATTGTGAACATATAGGAAATGATATATGCTGAATATTCTAGTGACCTTGAATTTGACTTTTGACCTCATTTTCAAGGTCAACAGGACAAAATGGCTAATATCTCGCTTATTATCGACTTTACAGCTTAGGAATCAATTGTGAACATATAGGAAATGATATATTCTGAATATTTTAATGATATTGAATTTGACCTTTGACCTAAATTTCAAGGTCAGTCATTTTATTTTCAAAGTCAGATTACAAAATGGGTTATATCTCGCTTATTATCAAATTTACAGCTTAGGGGTCCATAGTGAACATATAGGAAATGATGTATGCTGAATAGTTTGGTGATCTAGAATTTAACCTTTGATCCCATTTTCAAGGTTAGAGATATGGCGATTTCAGTGGTCACCTTGAATTTGACCTTCAACTTTCTCGGCTTAACTCTGTATATTTCTCCGGTAACCTTTCTAGACCATTGGGCTAATTTTATTGTATAAAGCCATACAATTCCAGATATCTTTATAGGCATTGCCATTGACTATTGACTGAGGACATAGAGATTCTTATTGATGGTTGATTGTAGTCTCAAAATGAACTCGAAACACCAGAATAAAGGTAATGCACATGTACTTCTTCGCATACGAGCAAATATTTTATGTCAATAGACATGTATATATTCCATAATATTTGACAATGGAACTTATCGTCAGAGTAGGCCTACCAGTGTGGCATATCGTTGATATGTGTAGCAATGTTGATAAAAAAAATGTTCATGGACAAGATTAGAATTAACGTTCACTTGTTTAAAACATTCGTGGGACGCAATTTTGCGCTCGTTTACGTGAACACAAAAGATAAACACGGGTGGTTTTCGGATCGTACACCGTATGGCCCGCGTACCGGTGCTGGAACAAAACGACAAGATTCTGTACGAATCGTTCGTATGCAATAACTGATATTGATCCCGCGTCATTACTTACATGTCAATCATTCAAGTACAATGAATCGATGAATATATATACATGTATATATATGTATATGCCTAGAAAACTCGCATTCAAATGGTTCTATTTCAGCAAACAATCAGTAGTTTCTTCGGAGTCTTTTTGGCGAGGAACAACAGAGAACTGCTGTCAGAGAAAATGTCAAAATTTCTCGATAATATCAAGTTCTTTGAGAAAGAACTACCGACTTCGTATTCTGGAGGTGTGGCCGCGGTTCTTGTTTACCAAGCTATTGCTAATGCTTTGGCTGCTCATATATTTTGTGGTTGATGTTCTACAGCATGTTCCTTTCGTTGCAGGCCTACTCCACTACTTCTCCTGTCTTCGATTTCTGATGATCTGGATGTTGTCTCACTATTTTCTGCTCCCAACGCAGCTTTTTAAGCGATTATCTGTATGAGAAGTGAATTGGATTGAAACGAAATAATGTACGTTTTAAACTTCACATATAGGTAGTATACAATGTTTGAAACGACCAACTTTTGTATCATCGTATCAATATTTTATCAATAAAAGTATAGTAACAAAATGCAGTCCTAGTTTATTTTTTCACGAGAATTTGTGCATGATATTGACATGTCACAGATACACTCTAACTTGCAGTAGAGGGAACTGCATGTCGGAAGAATGAGTCACCATAAGACGGGTCCTAGGTCTAGTATGGCGACTACACTCACTCTCCTCATTGTCAAACTTAGCACATTGTATATTGCCGCACAACTATCCATGCTTGACGACTGTTCAATGAATTGAAATGACATCGATCAATAAGAATTGAGTTTCTCAAATAGCAGCGATATGGTTTGTTAATTTCCCCCACAAAATTTGTCTGTTGGAAACATGGTAACTCCGATATAGATGAAATGATATCACGCCACAGTCACGTCCTACATGAAAACAAAAAAAAACTTTTTTAAAAAATGAATTTTTTTTTTTGAAAAGTCAGAATACTACCGCCGTATAACATGAATAGCAACATCATTACATTGGAACAAAGTATCAAAAATGAAATTCGTGATGCTGCAAATATGCCAATGCGAAACTTTTCAAATGTCCCTCAACTGACCTCACAGTACTCACTTGGAGAGGTCATACCATTCAAATCACATCTTTTCTGGTGCGCAATAATACAAGACACTTGTTTACGAAATTTAAATTTTTTTGGCTAAACATATGCCTAGATAATACAAAACTGTCAAAGCAGCCAGCTCCCTGCATAGAGATGGTGGGCAATTTTTAGTCCAGAAGGGGAAGCAGACAATAACAACGCCCACCAACCAATACTGGAACCAGTTTACCCTTCTAACGAAGAAGAATTGATTGAAAATTTATGACAATATATCCTTTTTTTCTCAAGTTTCACACAGAATTCACGGAATGACGTCATGGCGTTAGTTCAGCGTGATATCAATGTGAGGTTACAAAATGGATTCACTGTGAAATTACCAGATATTTCATCCAATGACATTTGAACTCACAGGTGACTTCACGGTGAATTCACACTCTTGACTGGGATTTATGCCTAGCCAAGTATTGATAACATTTTCAAGTGTACCTCACTTCAGTCAATCTACGCACTGTATATATAAGAGGCATTACGGATTTTTGCCATATCATATAATTGACAAGAAATGATATCAGCTACGGATATACCACTCTGCGATGTAATTCGGCTGTCAGACTGGTGGTATTGACGATAGTCTTGCTTGAGTACGTGCACAATATAAAGAGATTGCTTCGTCACTGTGATGTGATGTGAAGTACTGAGTCCTGACGGTGCAATTTTACCAATTGGACAGAATACTAACGTCATGATGACGATATGATATCTTTGCATGCCACGTCGCACGTGGAGTTGGTATATACATATATATATATCACCACGGCGAAGACGTCGACGTCAATTGGTTGGATATGTTCAGTATTTAAACATACCTGCATCGTGTTTTAGCATACTCTGAATACTATACAATTTCGGAAATATCGTTATATGCATTGTTATTGGCTAGTGAATGAGGACATGAGATATTCTTATTGGCGGTTGACTGTAGCCTCAAAATGAACACAACACACCACAATATAGGTAAAAGTACTTGCTTGCATACCAGCAAATGTTTTATATGTCAATAATACACGTGTATGTATTACTATTTACTTCATTGCTACCAGTGTGTTGCATTAGTATGTGCCATGATATTTCTAGAAAATCTTACGAAAATATTATCTTCAATTCATTTCATTTTTTACTTAAAAATCATATATTAGGAAGTGAGTTCCCTTCCTTGAAGAAGGATGTGTTAAGACTCTACAACATGAGATTTTGTCCTTTCGGCCAAACCACTCGACTTGTTCTGGAACACAAACGAATCCCGTGTGTACAAGTTACTCATATATGGTATTCCCATAATAGTTGACAATAACATATCGTCTACGTATTCGTGTGGCAAATTGTAAAACTGCGTAGTTAGATAACAAAATGTTCAAGAGTAAGATGAGATTATTAAGGATTGATTGCATGTGATCGTCATGAACCTGGCAGTGACCAGCTGTCCATTTACTTATAATGTAAATATAAAGGTAACAAATTCATGAATTTACACACTTCCAACCAACGTGAAACGTTGCCTTTCTGATTGTTAGCCATCAAGGATTACTAACCGAGACTCTGTTTCTTACTAAGCAATGTTAAATTTGTTAAATTCATCGTTTTCATATATAATTTTCCGACCTATTTCTCAGTCTACAAAATACACTCACAACAATGCGAGCGAAAGGATTATGCTGTGCAGCAAATAGCTAGTGAGGCCAGTAAAACTCACAGGTGATATGCACTCGGGTGCACCGAGGTGTTTGTGATTATGAATGGTCAGCTCATTGTATCCATCTCACAGAAAGTATAGCCCTAGATATTCTCATTATTTTGACGACAACAAGGAATAAATATATGCAACAGCCAGTGCTTGTCAAGCAGAACACTCGAATCTTCGTTTTGGTGAAACGTATAAAATGATTTATCTAATCATCAAATTGCACAGCTTTCATGATATCATTTATGAAACCATGTCTCGGTTCATCATCCATGCGTATTTGTGTGTGTGCTAGCCAAGTTTTAGGTCAGGGGATTGTATTGTTTTGGAGATTTTGTTACCTTTACTTTCACATTATAAGTCAATGGAAAATGCCTCAGTGCAGTCACCGGTAAGTTACGTGCAATCACACCTTAAATATTCACCTGTTTGGCCAAAGCACTTGACGAAATTTTGCGCTCATTTATAATCAATCAGATACGAACTCGTTCACGTGAACACGAAGAATAAGCCGGACTGGTTCCTGGATCGTACACCGTATGGCCTCGTACCGGTGCTGGAACAAAACGACAAGATTCTGTACGAATCGGTCGTATGCAATAACTACTTGGACGACGCGTATGGAGACAACAAACTCCTACCGAAGAACCCATATGAGATGGGAAGAACCCGTCTGCTCATCAACCGAGCAAACGTGTGTAATGATAACATGACTGGATATTGTTCCCGCGTCATTACTTGAAGCTTTACGTAGGCGTACAATGAATCGATGATTATCTGTTTTTTGACTCGGAACTCGCATTCAAAATGATTCTTTTTCAGAATACAATCGGTGGTTTCTTTGGGGCCTTCAGAGCGAGGAACGACCAGGAACTGCTGTCAGAGAAAATGTCAAAATTCCTCGATAATATCAAGGTCTTTGAGAGAGAATTACAGACTTCGTATTTTGGAGGTACCAATAGTTTGCTTATGCTTTGGTTGCTCAACTTTCTGTGATTGATATTATACACCATTTTCTGTCCTATGTATCATTTTGCTTTCGTTGCAGGTGATGAGATAGGAATGCTGGATCTTTATCTCTGGCCTGTATTCGAACGGATCAAAATCCTTGACGATATCACACAAAACGTAACAATTAATCGTGACAGTTTCCCTAAACTACACGGATGGGCACTGCGCATGCGTGACTGTCGCGCAGTAAAGGCGTTGATTGAGAGTACAGAGAATCACCGTCGATTTGCGGACGCCTATTTCACGGCTTCTCCGATCTTCGACTTCTGATGATCTGGATTTCTTTTCCCAACGCAACTTTTCAACTAAACTGGTTATTCATATGACAACTTCATATAAATTATATCATGAAAACTCCATATAAATATGGTGTAAACTTCATATACACAGTATACAATGTTCAAAAGGGATCACCAAATTTGTATAATCGCATCAACATTTTTCCAATATAATAATAAAATGCAGTTCTGAATTTGTTTTCGCAAGAATTTCTGCAAATCCACCACTGTCGAAAAAAGACCAAGACCTGTCCACAAATACACCCTTACAGTAGAAGGGACTGTGTTGGGAGGGTGAGTTTCGATTGGAATGATCCCAGGTCTGGTGTTAACAATATTTATACTCTCACCTTCCATATTGTGAAACTCAGCACTCTTATTCCTGCAATTATACAACGATTCATGTTGACGAAGATTCGAAAGGAGTCGTGGAAATTCGAAGAAAAATGAAATCGACAAAATTTGTTTGCTGGGATACACCCATTGCACCAACGGAAAATTCGATATTATCACCCTTTGTTTCTCCATCGACATAGCCTCGACACTGCTCAAATTGCTGATCGTCCAGACGACTAAAAAAAACATGGTTAATACTACTCATGAAACGTAGCTTTTAATTGAGTTGGTGTTATTGCATTTTAAGCCTCACTGAAAGGAGAAGACTGAGTTTTACAACGAAGGTGTTCCCGATTTGATTCCGTTTGATTCCGTTTCCGTTTGGGATGAAAGTGGTCTCAATGGCTCTTTGGGCACTGTGGGAGTGTCAAGACCACATTGGTGGAAAAACACTGGGCGAAAATACCGATTTTTGCAATGGTGCAACGGGAGTATCCCGGTGGCTCCGCTACATGCCGTAAATAAATGATATACCCTATCTTGTGATGACACAGTTTTGAAATACGGTGGCTGATGTGTTTCTGGATAATATACTCCGCGAAGAAAATTTTTTCAGAGAAAAAATAACTATTGCAAAGTTCACCCACCGTATGTAAATGTTTTCGCAATCATGTGACACCTAATATTGCATTGTTATGGGTAATTGACTGGATACCGTGTTTGAGGCACAAGTTCGTGCCTGGCCACTGTCCGGGTCGAAGCACGCACGAGCTTGCGAATTCAGTTCTATTCGATTCATTGTTGAATACGCACAAGGTACAAACACACCACATACATCATACATCAAATTCCACACACATTATAAATGGATTTGTGTTGTTTCATTCGATCATTGCGAGGCTGTGGTGGAGTATATTTTCTTCATGACGATGTTTTTATATTAATTACCGTGTCATCGCAGTTGACTGGAAATCGTTCCAATTGTAAGTCTAATAACATCCTGATTTTCTCGTCGGAGGAAAATGAGTTGATCTTTTGCATTTCTTGCATAAATGTGCGTCTGTCTGCAGCATGTCTATTTATCACACTTCAAAATTATATGTGTCGCAGATTCTAGAGAACTGCTGCAACACATGAAACAATCCATGATTGTGTCTTCTGATATGAAATGAACATTGGAAATTCCACCAAAAAATCCGAATTTGGCAAAAAAAAAATGATTGTAGGCCCACATTTGGGGACTTGACCACCTTCAAGTAATGGCTGTGATCATATGTTTTCATTTGTGCAACATACTCCATATTGAAACAGATGCAGTTTTCTGAAACCATGACTGAATGTGTTGATCTGGCAACCTTTTGATGATAGTTATTGTAGACATATAATAAATTAAATACTACATTATACTGTGATTAATTCCGCACTTGTTCCATACGCAGAGGACATTTATTGCAAAGATCTTTGATGTATAAATTGTGATCTATGCCATATTGCTGTCATGCAGTGTGCTTACATATCGCGTACCAGAGACTACCAGCGTCATGCTGACAAGGCGAATCCTTATCTTGCGGAGTGTATAATATAATCAAGATCAATGTCCGCCAAAGATATTGTATATGTTCCGTATACACATGCATACACATAATGTGCATACACGGTGAAAGAAGAAAACATGGTTTAAAACATCGCATGTATATATCGGATTGTGAATGTTAGCAATATTTATTGAAATTTAGCGACATTTATCGTAAACCTTGCTGGATTAGTGTTTGGACAAAGTGGATTGTGATTGTCTACTGTTCGCTAATAATGTCGAGATGAATCCACCGCACTATAACAAAGGTATTATACTCATTCGAATGATAACAAGCATAATATCGAATGAATTTCGCAGGTATTTTTGTAGTATCGGCATAACATAAGCCTACTGATATTCATAATGGGAGAATAATTAGATCTATCATGAATAAGTTTTTCAAATTTTCGAAACTTCCGTAATTAATTAGAATACAGAGCGTATACTACATGCAAAATATAAAGCAGTGTTTTCTCTAGAAAATGGTGCGTATTTTATATATAATTTTTTTGAAACCTCGATCATATAGGAAGTGAGTTTCCGGCCTTGAAGAAGGACGTGTTGAGACTCTACAACATGAGATTCTGTCCTTTCGGCCAAACCACTCGACTTGTCCTGGAACACAAACAAATCCCGTGTGTAGGAATTGAAAGTGATATTTAGTTGAGTATTCCAAAAATACATTCATTCATTTGTCAAAAAAAATGGAACAAAAGTATACTTTTCTCATTACATACACGGTTCCCATATTTGTAAAGGAGCCAGGAGGGGTACATAAAAACGTATAATTATTTACCTTATGTTATGCAATTCTTACTAGATACGAGCTTGTTCACGTCAACACAAAAGATAAACCCGAGTGGTTTTTGGATCGTACACCGTATGGCCTCGTACCGGTGCTGGAACAGAACGACAAGATTCTGTACGACTCGGTCGTATGCGGTGTATACTTGGATGACGCCTTCGGTGACAACAAACTCCTTCCAAAGGATCCATATCAGAGGGGAAAAACCAGTCTGCTCATTAATCGAGCAAACGTATGTTATACAACTGAAGGTCTACAAGGCTATCACTTTTCTGTCATCGTTCACAGCATATGAATATACTCATTGAGATCAACATTAAATGATTCTGTTTCAGCATGCATTAAATTTGTTCATTGGGGTTTTCCTATCGAGATACGATCTGGACAAACTGTCCGAGAAGATGTCCCAATTACTGGCAGACTTGAATGTCTTTGAGACTGAGCTGAGCAGCGTGTACTTTGGAGGTACGACTGTCAACAACGTAACGGTTCATTCATGATTTTATCATGATTTTTCGACAAGAACTGATTTATGAAAGTGTGTTTCAGGTGATGAGATAGGAATGTTGGATTTTTATCTCTGGCCTTTAATCGAACGGATGGAAATAATTGACGATATCACACAGAAAGAAACGATCAACTCGGACAGTTTTCCTAAACTACAAGGATGGGCACGACGCATGCGTGACTGTCCCGCAGTTAAGACACTGAAACATGATGCAGATGATCACCTTCGATTTTTGAACTCCTACACCTCAAGCTCCCCGGTTTTTGATTTCTGATTTGTTATATGACTAGCCATTCAATATGTCATATTTTTAATGCAAAATTAGGCAGGCTTACTCTGTATTAGAGTGAAATTTTGTGTGTACAATTATACAGAATAAATTGATAAAATATGATTCAAACCCTATGAGATGGAATGCTGGTGCAGACGATCACCATTATATGATTTGAAAGGAATATATTGTTATTCTCTAATTATTCGAAACAAATATTGGAGTTTATGTCAACCATATTTGGGGTAGTACGCTCGTACAAGTAATAAAACAGAAATTTAAAATTTGATACCTGATAATCTTGTTGGCTATATTCCGAATCTGTCTCAAAATGTTCGCCAAAAAGCACAAACCCCTGGAGGATGGGATGAAGCTGGTTTCCGATAGACTATGAACACTGTCTGGACCCTGGCAACCATAACGCAATTCAATGAACACGATATGGTAGTCATTGCTTCATGAATTGTTCACGTTCAGGTAGTAACGATTGTCAGATCATAACCGTGTCACAGCTAGAAGAATAATATATGTAGTTATTGAAACAATATATATGTAGCTGTTTTGTGACATGTCTTCAAATATCAAATGGTGAAGAGAAACAATGATACAATTGGATATTTATAAGAATAGAAAGTGCACATTCGTATAAAAAACGAATGAACTTGCATAAGTATGCCTGAATGGAATTCTCCCATGAGTCTCTTCTCCCAATTAAGACCAACTGCTGGCAGTGCACATGGTGGTTTCAACATCTAGGAATCCCAATGTTATCGTTAGTCGATCGTTTGAAAATGTAAAAAATCTATAAAGTAAATCGTATTGGATCGGGATTTTCGGGGCCAAATTGCCATCTACAGTCGTACTATACTAGTAATCGCCATCAAGTCAGGTATGCGCGACTGAAAATTTATGGAAATATGTTTTCGAACCTCCTCACCCTTTCTGTTATCGAGGTTCATCGGTCTCTAGTGGGACCTTGGCATACATACACTGGACATTACAAGAAGTGTCACCCCTGCAATATGAGACAACTCGTCCGATTTTAACCCAAAATTACCTAGAATAAGAATTCGCTGTTGAAGTTGATGAAATAATATCTGCCATTGTTGCTGAGAAAATTTGAATATCATTGAACACGTTTTTCATTGTCTAGTAATTATGTTTCTTTGCCCGTCTACTTTGCGAAAATAACTACGGGGTGTCAACTTCATGTCCAGAGTGTGTACATGTATTGCGCCGTGCTTTTGAATGAAAGGGAAAGCGATAGTCTGGCGGCTGCCTCAAATGTGTGCACAGTGCAACCATTGATCCGTTTCCCCAGTTATACCTGGGTGCACAATCAATGATCCGTCCCCTCTCCCCAACACACCTGAGTGACAACGGTCAGACAAGGAATACCTTGGGTCGATACTCTGGCTAGTATGAGTGGTTCCTCAGGAAAACATTCAGTGAATTTTTTTGGGATATGCGCCATAGTCTGGAGTATATCTTGGAGGCCATCATGAAATGTAAGCAAGGATCCCTGCCTTGTATACTCGTCATATGTTCTCTACTGCTTGTAATCTACATGCCGATTTGGTTCAGTCAAGGTAATGTATATTACGAATAATAATTGTGTGTTAATACAAAACCGATTTTGAGATTCCTTCTTTCATAGCCAGGTGATGGCAAGATTATGGTTGTCGTCAACGAATCACAGTGTTTATTTGCATGTATTAGAATTCAGAAACGACTTCAGAGATAGAGTCTGGTCCAAGTTGAAAATTTATTATTTTTGGCATATAATAAAGAGTGAATCGTGTGAACTAATGTGTTTTTTAAAGCATGTTGATACCTCAATTCGTTCCAAAGTTATGATGATTCATTCAAATTATTTCCCGCCAAATTTAACACCTAATTGATCTTGGAGGCCCAGCTGTCGTGCTTCACCGTGTATCTCCGCAGTGCACCGGCCTCATATGGGACTGGGGCTTCGGGGCACAAGGGAGAAACGTTTTAGCACGTTGTTATTGCGTTCCCTCGCAATATTATCATACAGGTATATTCTAATAAAATATCATTTTTACAAAGCACTGTGTAATGCGAATATCAAACAACATGCCAAATTCTGTTTAGCCTCGCAAATTCCATGTTTGAGGTGAAATTTAACATTGGTGGTGATTACCAACTTTCCAATGTTCAAAGTATGAAATTTGGTGAAAGAATACGGTTTTAGGCCAAATGGAAAAAAACAACAATGAAATTGATCCTACCATCCTAAACGAAGTTATGCCAAAAATCATACGAGGTTTTGTGTTGAACTTGTCGCTAGAGTGAAATTCATTGGATACCTGGACGTCACGAACGATGTTAGCATACATTCTAAAAGAGTTATTTCCCAAATGAAATAAAAGACCTTCATTGTGAGTGCGCTCAAGTGCACGTGATGTTGCCGTTCTGTGTGCACACACTTAGAAATGTGAATTTCGTGAGCAGTTATGTGTAATAAACCAGCAAATATGATTGCATGAAGTATGCAAGTGATTTGAGGTGGAAGAAGTCAAGAAGACTCCAATTTTTTTTACATGTAGCTTGTTTACACCGTTTTTTGCTGATATTTTTGGGATGCTACATGGCATTGATACAATTCACCAGGGATTCAAACGGCAATTTTCTACCGAATTTCATTGATTGGGAGTAGATTGCCAGCCTTTCCAAATTTTGCGATAGAAATCTGAAGTTCGGTAGAATATTGCTGTTTCACTCCCAGGTGGATTATTTGAATTCATTTGATTTTATTTGGCAATAATTAAAAAACAATTAAATTAATTGATACAATACAATTTGGATGGCAAGTTGGACGACACATTGTCAAGGAACAACATGTGTATATTGCAGTCAGATATACAGGTATTACTGCCGAGAATAAAAATCAATAACTGATTGACTATTTGCTCTTATTCTAGTGGGAGAGTTGATTAACTGATACAAGCTAAAACTTTCACAGAAATCTCTGAAGGACTTGTACAAATTACTGTCCCTGTTACTTGTACCTCGTACATCCGTACTGAAATCACCTATACTACATTTGTAAATCAACCATGTCAGGTACCCTATACGTCACATTTACTAAAAAAAAAACATTTCTAGTTTGGTATAAAAGTCTGTATGACAAGTTATAACAAGATACTATTTAGCATCGCAAAAATATCAGCAAAACCCGCTGTGAACGGGTAAGATAAAAAAAATGTAAATACCAATGAATGGAATGGTTCCTCTTGATACACCCGGCTGCACATGTATTGATCCAGTCCCCAATACCACCCTTCTGTGACAACAACACTCAGGCAGGGAATGCATATGGTCAATGAGACCAGTATTTGGTCAGAACAGATAAAAACGATATATCTAAAGTAGTGTATACCACTTGTTAAATAGCCGGCAAACTATCTTCTCAGCTCATGTTTGTCAACGACTTCAGGCCAGAGTTTGGGAACGAAGCACAACACACGGTAAGAAAGACATCCTCTTTTTAATTCTTTAACATCTTCTTGGAATGATGTGTCTGCGATGCTAAATGGTATGATATTAAAACTTGGCACACTTGACCTGGTGGTTAAACGGCCACTTTCTACCGAAATCTCAAACTCGGCATTATCTGGTTATAGCCCAATGTTAAATTTCAGTCCAAAACGGGATCTCGAGGATCAGCGCATATTCGGGAATTCGGTCGTGTTACATTAATAAAGTTTCGAAGTAGTGTTGTAATTGCGGAATAGAAGACACATTTTTCCTACACAAACATGTTGATGCTGAAAAATCGCACGGATACAAAAGCGAGCAATTACACAGCAAAATTAGCGTAGATTGCCAAATTTCACAATTTTTACGATAGAAGTTTGAAATTCGGTGGGAAATTGCAGTGTGACTCTCGTAAATTATGTATGCCTAGTTATAAAATGATACATAGGGCCTGCACAATTAGGTGTCGTGTCCAATTATTCCTACAATAGAATAATAGGCATATAGATCCCATATCAACAGCCATGTATTGACATGACATGTACGTGAATATGCATCACAGTTATCCCAACTGACCATTATAAGCCCACCCGTTCTGTATGGACCTGGCAGCCAAATTGTTAGTCTCGGCTGGACTGATAGCAGGCGTTTGACACGATTGCATGTTTTGTGACTAAAAAACATATTCAACTGGCACCTGTACGTTTTTTTCATCCACACAGTGACTATAACATCGTCCCATTCTTGTAACCACCATGAGGTGTAAACAAGCGTCCCTGCCTTGTTCAGTCGTCCTCTGTGTTCTGCTTCTTGGAGTCTATCTCTCCATTTGGCCCAGTCGACTAGGTCGAGGTAATATAATATTGAACCGAAATAAAATTGATTTTGAGATTTCTCGTTTCATAGCACAAATGAGAATGTGGATGATTGCAGTCAACGAGGAACATATATATTGTTCATTTGTCTTTATTTTTTATTATTTCAGGCGAATACAGGCAAATACGTGCTTATTTATCGGGAGACTCTGTACGATTTCATTCCAATGTGACGTCCAATGCGAGCAGTGACCTCACAGAATCACAGTTGAAACTGCCTTTGAAGCCAGCGCTGTCACCAGGTGGCGCCTGTGGATTTGACTTTCGCAGAAATTACCTCCAATATATGTGTGAAAAATCGCCTCCACCGCGTAAAAATACAAAACTTGCAGATAGAGCACGCCGCGGTAACAATACGGGACTCTCAGTGACTGCGATTTTATTTGACCCCGAGTTGAGAGTTTGGGGCTGCCTCATCAGTAAAGTGAGTTCAACATCTTGGATGCAATACATGGCAAGAAAGTATTTGATTGCGATGCCTGCGGAATATAGGAGGTTTGGGATGCGTGATAGGCTGTACAAACGTGGATTCTATGATCTCGGATTTCCGGTCAGTGACCTCCTGGACTCACCGTATAAAGATTGGAAGAAATATTTAATTGTTCGGCACCCATTACAACGCGTCGTTTCGGGCTACCATGAAGCAGTAAAAAAACGGCGGCGGTTCAGGGTGACTTTTGCCCAGTACATGGAACAACTCGGCAATGGTAAACTTGTTGACGCGGACGAACACTGGGCTCGCTACAGTTCTTACTGTCATCCATGTGACATACAGTATGACTACGTCATCAAACTAGAAACAATGTCTGAGGATTTACCTTTTTTCAATGAACAAGTGGGAATACATGAAAACGGGACGTTGCTGCATTTAAACCCGATACCAGCCAAAGAATTACAGGGCGATTGGAAAAGACCGAAATCGGAGTTGATAAGACGGTATGACAAAATACTCGAGGACTACCAGAGTAAAGATCCCAAAAATTTTCAGAAGGTGCTGGATTTGTACCAACATGACATGGGCATGTTCGGTTACCGATGGGAAAACAATCAAAGCTCCTGTGGCTATGGTGCAACAAAGGAAACGTGTTGTTGAAAGAAATAAGCCAATATGTACCATACGTACGGTGGCCCTATGCCTTGCTCGGCGTAATGGTTAACAAACTCGCTGAAAACTATTGTTTTGAATTCAAACTTGGCGGATTGGTTCACAAACTGGGCGCATTGGTTTACAAACTCGGCGAAAACTCTTTCTGCAATTCAAACTTGGCGGAATGGTTAACAAACTCGCTGAAAACTATTGTTTTGAATTCAAACTTTGCAGATTGGTTTACAAACTTGGCGGATTGGTTCGTAAACTACTTGGCAGCATAGGGCCACCGTACCCACGAGTACCCGAAAGGCTTCATTTCGTGTTGAATATCGTCAGTGAATATAACAACGCAGTGTTATTCTCCTGCTATACATATCTACAGGCAGCCAAAACATTTACGATTGTAGAAAGTATTCACCATCATTGTACATTACATGAATAAAAGTCTGAGTCGTGTTGTATTGCTTCCTGTATTGAAAAAAAAAGGGGATTATTTTACGCGAACGGTCTGTTCCTGAAGGAAGTTAGGATGTTTTGAGGGACTTTTGTTTCTTTTCCAACGCTGTTAGATTTGTCTGTTGTCATCATCAACATCTCTAATGCCCCTTTCTCACATAGCCGGTAAATCCGTGGTATCCGTGAAAAGGAAACTCACGGCAGCCCGTAAGGTAACATCGCCGGATCATTGTATAATTGTTGGACGTGGCCTCCGTGCAAATGAAGTACCGACATATCTCACGAACGTCGCGGAAGATAGCGGTAATACGTACGTAGATGCGGCGGGAGAACGTTGAAAACGGGACTAACGTATCACGTATACGCGAAGTTACTCACGTATTGTCCTACGAATATCGCGATAAACCGCAAGCACACGCCGACTTGCCGACCACGGCATAGACTAGGTACAAAATCTCAAAATAACACTTTAGGGGGAATGGAATGTTACTGCCTGTCACCCATGCTGGGGTCAAAGTAGGGTCCCTACTGGTCAATATTAGCCCGGATGACATTAAAAATTTTAATTTTTTCATAAAATTCTAACAATTTTATATACGGACGAAGCCGCGGTTATTTTTCTCGTTTTGAAATTCACATAAAAGACTGTTGAATCGTGAATAATGAAGCTAGAGTTATCATTTTGGTGTCAAAATGTCTGGAATTACATGGCAAATCAAGAAAACATCTACAGCAGTTCATGGTGTAAGTTTTGTAATATAACATGAAAACACATAATAATAAGTCCGAAATTGCCTTCGATTTCACAATCTGAAATCTGCGGAAATGGGTGTTCCAGCTCACAAATCTATTTTATCTTTACGAAAACTTCACTAAAATTACCCTAGATTATATACCTTACTGCCAAAATAAACCATCCCAAGGTCTTAACTAAATTTACAGCTAGAAATCAAATGAACCTAACACTACCCCCTAGTGAAATCCGTGATCGCATGATATTCTCGAATTTGACAAAACTAGTTATACTCTCACATATTACTATGCTAGAATGATTATTTTGATGTCAAATGATACGAATCATCATTTCAAACATACAATACAGTAATCAGTTAGAGATGTGAAATTTCTTCTCATCAAAACATAAGAAATATCCACCAAAATTTGACCATAACCATTGATTGGTTAATGATTAATCTTACCAACAACTATGATGGACAAATTATTTTGATATCAAATGTTAGGAATCATTAGTTCAAACCTAAAGTATAAAATCCAAGTCCAGATGTTTTTTTTTTCATGAAAACTACAAAAACACACCAAAATTTGACCACAATAATTTATTTACTGTGTCGGCATCTTAGAAAGTTGATCGTTTGTGGTTATTCGCTGCTAATGTTGTCAAGTGTTCTGCTAGTGTTACTTAGTCGACATAGTGACCAGTAGCTTAATTCATCACAATTTTAACATATTTGAGTCCATAATATTCGCCAACTAAATATAATATTCACTCTGTGAATTTTTTACAGGGTTTTGATAGGAGGGGATATATGTATTTCATAGTGTTTTGTGATCGAGTATTCAAAGAAATCGTAACATTTTATATACAATCAAAATGGGAAATTAATTACCGGTACAATTTCGATGGATACATTGTATAATTGGTTCATGTGGGTGGAGATTCATGCCACCACAAAATGTGAGTTTTGTGGTGGCATATTTGAGTCCATAATATTCGCCAACTAAATATAATATTCACTCTGTGAATTTTTTACAGGGTTTTGAGAGGAGGGGATATATGTATTTCATAGTGTTTTGTGATCGAGTATTCAAAGAAATCTTAACATTTTATATACAATCAAAACGGGAAATTAATTACCGGTACCATTTCGATGGATACATTGTATAATTGGTTCATGTGGGTGGAGATTCATGCCACCACAAAATGTGAGTTGTGGTCCAAAATCGTACCACTAATAAGAGTTCATAAAACTTCATAAGATCACTTGTCATTTGACTAAAATGTTGCAACATTCAGTTTTACTTCCTATGTTGGATCTTTTCCCATTCTTGACTCCTTGATCATGAGAACATACAAAACCCGTTTTAATTGAAACATACGGCCTAAAATGAAGAGTTTGTTTCACAGCAAAACACTATTGATACATGAATGAACTTGTATGTAGTCTAAAATTTATGACAATAAAATAACCCATGTTTTACCTTCTGCAAATAATATTAGCAACATGTTCTTCTAAGCTTCGGATCAACAAAATATTTATCTTCCAGCCTCTTTAATTGTACATGTCATGACATGTGCATATTCACGGGGTATGGCCAGCAAAAACATAGACATGGGAAAGCTCAACACAAATTAATTTGACAATGAAATGTAATCCATATCATTCTCATTTCCTCTCAAACAGTAGTTCGTGCCCAAGGTCGTATTATTGTTGCTCAAGTCGGGATTGTTTGATCAGTCTGTACAGACATAACCTTCAGTATAAGACATTGCATTCTTTGGAGAACATGTTCCTGTGCAATTGTCCTTCTAACATTTGAATCGTATGGCTTTTGGTGCTAACATCTGATCTGTATGGTGAATCAAGATGCTCTCAGTAACCACACTCGAGCCATGATCATTTGGGCTTGAAGCTTTGACAGCCTTCTGTAGCGAGGTTCTCCAGATGCAAGCCTAATAGCTGACTCATGCAACGTGGTGTTTGAGAGCTTCCTTTTATTGGGTACAAGATGAAATGTTTGCTCATTCCTGCTGCAGAATGGTTTGTACCTGACAAAATTTATGTCTGTTTAGAAATATTCTTCGTGGTTTTTTTTGAGAAATTTCTTGGAGAAGTATGAAACACATTCAGAGCCATCGAGAAGTTCTTCTCTGTTGGAGAATGATTTACCAATCTTTTTCCTGACATCACACATGTTTTGATCAGCCATTGTCGACTGAAATGGCCGTGTCTTTCTTTTGGTAACAAAATCACTGCATACGACCATGCCAAGTGACATGCCTATGGCTGTGGTGTCGATGTACATGTACCTTGTACATTGTTTGTTCTCAGGGCGGGATAGAACTCTCGCACATGCCAACATAGCAACTTAGGTGCTGGTGACCTGAGGATGAAGCAGCTATTTGCATTTGATGCTGCATGACTGGCAGCTTCCTACTGTTTGATGCTCAACTGATCGAACCAGTAGTCCGAATGGTGCTGTGCCCAACAACGAGGTTGTACGTAGTGTAACAAATATGGTTTTTGGCGGTGCGCCGCAATGTATCTTGTAAAATACAGTTCTAGTTGAATCGGCAGAGTTGTCACTTTGCCGCACCATTTGTTGTCAATATTTTAGTCATTAAAGGGGGTCGGGTTCTTATATTTGGGAATTGGATATTTGGGGGTTATATACTTGTTTTCATGTATTCAGGTGTTCCTATCAGTGTTTGTGCATGTTTTTATCTGACCAAATAGTCCGTTCCGTGTATTC
Organism: Terebella lapidaria; assembly: GCA_949152475.1. Classification (NCBI taxonomy): domain Eukaryota; kingdom Metazoa; phylum Annelida; class Polychaeta; order Terebellida; family Terebellidae; genus Terebella; species Terebella lapidaria. The sequence continues at coordinate 22,653,627 of OX424564.1, forward strand.
TTGCCTGTCAGGCGCCTCCATATTTGTTTATATCAGTTTTTCACCCGCTTCCGGAAGAGTTCCTTCCTGGCGGCGGCCATTATGTAATATTTTGGGCAGATTTTCTGTCAACATTTTCGCACTTGTTTACTGTGTTCATAGCTTGATGTCATGTTTTTATGAAGCCAGGAAGTTTCCCCCAGTTGGGTATGTATTTGTTTGATCATGTTATGTATCAGTTTTCTTGTAATTTACATGTTTTATGTCGAACCACATGTGTGGATTCACCGGAAATTGAGGGGTCATAAAACGGCATTTTGGGGTGGGATAGTTTCTCGGGGATTGGCTGAGAGCGATCCAGGTTGCCGTGACCTACTTTGGAGCCTGGATCTATAAAAGAAAGAGCCCCTTGGGCTCGAGCAGTTGCGATCTTGAAGCCTCAGGAGACAGAGCTAGTGTTTTGCACATTTGACCAGTCAGTGTAGCAGCATTCTCGACATAGGAACTTGTATCCATTTGCTTGGATATTTGCGGCATTCAGACCAACTGTGAGAGGTTGGTGTTATAGCACTATTATTTACAGTAACATTTGGTAGTGTGCTGGCTGCTATTTCAGCCCTAATATTCTGTCAGGGTATGTAGCTTGACCAGGCTACAACTCCCTGAGTTGTGGGCGTGTCGATTCACATTACACTGATTCGAGTCCGACCAGGCTACAGCTTCTCAAGTTGTAGGCGCGTCGACTCTCATACGGTTTCGAGTCCGACCAGGCTACAGCTTCTCAAGTTGTAGGCGCGTCGACTCTCATACGGTTTCGAGTCCGACCAGGCTACAGCTTCTCAAGTTGTAGGCGCGTCGACTCTCATACGGTTTCGAGTCCGACCAGGCTACAGCTTCTCAAGTTGTGGGCGCGTCGACTCTCATACGGTTTCGAGTCCGACCAGGCTACAGCTCCTTAAGTTGTAGGCGTGTCGGCTCCCGTACGGTCTCGAGCCCGTCCAGGCTACAGCTTCCGAAGCTGTAGGTGTGTCGGCCGCACTGACTTAAGGCCATAACAGGTTACAATCAAGTTATATTTGACTGACAGGCAGCACACTACCAAACTGTCCTTTTGGGCGCTAACCGATCTATCTTTAGGAGCACAGACTTCTATAGTATACATATTTTATTTACAATTGCCTCCTTTTGGAGCCTCAATACAGTTGAAGTACATGTATATTCTAAGGGAGTATCCCTTGTCACGTTGTGTAAAAATCTGATGGTGTAAGGCTATCAGGCCCTGTGCATTTAAGGGGTGATATTGAACTTTACATATATATATATTTACATAGTATTTGGGGATTGTTTGACACTGAAGCCCAAACGGGGTTATTTCATTGTAAGTCCGAAATGTGGCATTGGATATTTTGAGGGTTGTAATACTGATTCGGTGTCCAGATTTAATTGCATGCGCTTGTGAATAAACAGCCGATTTATTAAAGTTTATACCTGCGTGGCTATCAGTTTGTTCATCACACACACACACTTGAGTAGACCTGTGGTCCCGCTTGGTCGTTACAAAACTGGTGTCAGAAGTGGGATATCTTGCCTGACAGATATCCAGTGATACGAAGTCCACGCCCAGGTCTCAGTGTGTGTTGTGAGGGGATTCTGAAGTATGCCAAGGCACAGTAAGCGGAATCGCCGTACCGCCAGTGGAGCGGGGTCAGAGGAAGGCAGCCTGACAACTGGCTACTCAGGCACAGACAGTGACTGTGAGCAGCTGCTCAGTCTCCCTACTGACATACAGCGCTCAAGTTGCCTGGTCTCTAGTGGTTTCAGACGCACGCCTGGGCCTGTACATGACCCCCGCAGCCCTGGGTCCCTACAGCGCCTCGAAAATGGAGGACTCGACTCATGTGGGACCGAGTCAAATCAGACAATGGTCCCCAGGCATTGCACTGCCAGTAAGATAAAAAGGGCAGGGTCCGACCCCGACATGGGGCAAGATCGCAGTGTTAGTGGTGCCATTATAGGCACTTTGCCGCCACTAACCTTCATGGGGACACCCGCAGCGGCACAAGGCCTGCCTCGTGCATCGGCCCGTAGTACATGGCCTGGGTGGCAATCATGGCGAGGAACCAGGGAGCCGGTAGTTAGTTGGCCTGGCCAAACCGATACTGCCGGCCAACACCTGGTAACTCAAGCCACGGGTGGCAGTGCCCCAGTAGCCAAATTAGCTGCTGGCGAGGTTGGAGCTACAGCCAGTGACAGAGTGGCGAGGCCTGGGGCTGGGGATGTGAACAAAAAGACTGTAGTTCCACCCCAATCCATTGGTAGGCAGACAGCTGGGGTGTTGGCACCCCCAATAATAGGGCAGGCAGGTGTGCGAATGCAGACACCGGTTGTTACTCCCTTGACCCCGCCTCGGAGAGTAAACCATGGGAACCAGATTCACGTGGTGAATCGAGAACCATATGCCCCAATCCCATATGTGTGTGGTGATCAGCAGGATCACGGTAACAGTGGTGGAGTATGGGGACAGGGTATTCGTGAGCGGCAAGTCCCTCAATGTGTGCCACAGGTCCCACTGCAGCAAGTAGTGCAGCTACCACAGCCAGCCCAGATTGTTGAGCCCGCTGGCCAGCTATCTCCGATAGCCCGGCCCAGAGAACGGGTACCAATCATGGAGCCTGTCATGCAGCCTGTTGCTGGAATGGCCCAGGGTGTGCAGGAAATGCCTGTCCAAGTGACCCCAACTATCGGCCAGCAGGGGGCTCAAGCACCTGGTACAGCTAAATTGACTGATGCAAGCCATGCCGTGAATTCCATGAGGTATGACGTGGATGAACTAAAGTGCATGGTGGCTAGCATGGCTAGTCTTGTAAACAGTAAGGCGGTGAAGGCCCCAGCTAAGACCTCGAGTATCCCCAAGGGGAGAAGACTGTCCTCCAGTGACAGCTCCAGCTACGAGAGCTTGGTAGTGTCGAGCTCAGATGAGGACACGGCTCGGGTGTGCCGAAGCCGCCAATCGGAGCATGGTCGTGCGAGACGGGGCCCCCGCCTGCCTAGCTTCACAGGCAAGGAACCTTGGCCGGTTTGGTACAACCGGTTCAAGGAGGTTGCGCTGAGGCAGGGCTGGGATGAGGAAGAGCGTTTGGATGAACTCCTACCCAAACTGCAGGGTGCGGCTGGGGAGTTCGTGTATGGGCAATTGTCCCATGAAACCCGCCACAACTACAAAGCCCTTGTGAAGGAGCTGAAGTGCAGGTTTCGAGTGGTGGAAACCTCGAAAACCTTTGGAGCACGCTTCAGCAATAGGCAGCAGAAACCCGGTGAATCTGTCGAAGAGTACGCTGCTGAGCTGAAGCGGCTCTATGATAAGGCCCACGCCCACAGGGATCGGGTCACCAGGAAGGAGGACCTGCTACGGCGGTTCCTCGATGGGCTCCTGGACGAACGTGCTCGACAACAGGTCGAGTACGTAAAAGATCCGAAGGATATTGACGATGCCGTGTTCGAAGTGGTGAACTACACCGAAACTCGCAAGCGGCATGGCAATCAAGCCAAGCGCAACGCTAGAATCCTGAAAAGGGTGGCCTCCTCAGAATCTGAAGACGAGCAGGTTGAGCGAGTGGCCCGGGTTCCGGGCAAGCCCCCGAAGCGCCCTGATAATCCTCCTCCAAAGGATGTGAAGGCAAGCACTGAGCCAGACTTCCAGAGGGAGTTGGCTCAAGTATTGAAGGGCATGTCTGAGGAGATGAAGGGCATGGCTGAGGGTTTCAAGGCCTTCCAGGAGAGGAAATCCAGGCCCAATCATGGCCGAGGCCCATACAGGCAAAACCGACGGGAGGGGTATGGGTTCCCACAGCATAATGCTGGTCCACGAAGCTGCACATGCTTCAGTTGTGGCCAAGAGGGCCATTTCGCTCGGGAGTGCAATGCTCGGGTCGCCCCTGTCGCTCTTGCACCACCTGCTGCCTTGCCACAGGACCGTGCTCAGCACCCAAATGGTCAGGGGCCTGCCCCAGGGGCCATGGGGCAGCCCGCACACCAATAGCTGGCCAAGTGTTTGGGAAAGTCAGGGAGGGAGTTAGCCCGCCGTCGGGGACGGTGGAGGCTACCAGCCCACCGTCGGGGACGGTGGAGGCTACCAGCCCACCGTCTGGGACAGTGGAGGTCAGGTCAGGGACCGATGAGGCTGGGGTTGTTTCCAGCCCACTGTCAGGGACAGGTGGGGCTGGAGTCGTTGCCAGCTCATGGTCCGGGACCGATGAGGCTGAAGTTGTTTCCAGCCCACTGTCAGGGACATGTGGGGCTGATGTGGAGGCCAGCCCCCTGTCAGGGACAGGTGGAGCTGATATCGTTGCCAGCTCACGGTCCGGGACCGATGAGGCTGAAGTTGTTTCCAGCCCACTGTCAGGGACATGTGGGGCTGATGTCGTTGCCAGCTCACGGTCCGGGACCGATGAGGCTGAGGTTTCCAGCCCACTGTCAGGGACATGTAGGGCTGAGGTGGAGGCCAGCCCCCTGTCAGGGACAGGTGGAGCTGATATCGTTGCCAGCTCACGGTCCGGGACCGATGAGGCTGAAGTTGTTTCCAGCCCACTGTCAGGGACATGTGGGGCTGATGTCGTTGCCAGCTCACGGTCCGGAACCGATGAGGCTGAGGTTTCCAGCCCACTGTCAGGGACATGTAGGGCTGAGGTGGAGGCCAGCCCACTGTCAGGGACAGGTGGGGCTTATGTCGAGGCCAGCCCACTGTCAGGGACAGATGGGGCTGATGTTGTTGCCAGCCCAGGGTCCGGGACTAATGAGGCTGAGGGAGTCGCCAGTTCACTGTCCGGGACAGGGGTGCACATGGCATACATCACCGTGGAGAGTAGTGATGGAAAAGTTGTAGATTCTGGGTCAGAGGACCAGGACATGATTAGGAGACAAATTCCAAAGTTTGATGGGGTTTATGTGGATGGTGAGGTACATGGTGTCGAGGTCCTTTGCACTATAGACACTGGAGCCACCAGTTCCATTCTGTCTCATGCCGCCTACCAAGACATACCATCACTAGAAAGGCCACTACTGATCACTGGTGGCAAGTCTATGTCCGTTGCTGATGGCCGGTCAATGAGGACTTGGGGGCGGGCTAAATTCGGTCTGAGTCTGGGTCCGCTGAAATTGGAACGGAGCCTCCTAGTAGCAGACATCGAAGATGAGTTGCTAATTGGGGCGGATATCCTGCAAAAGGACCCGAAAGGTCCCGCAGACCTGTTGCTGAGCGAAAACATATTGAGACTCAGGGGTACAGATATTCCTGTGCACCAAGTGGGCCCACCCAGAAAGACTCGTAGAGTCCGTGCTGCAGACCACCATGTCATCCCTGGGATGAGTGAAGCGGTGGTTGATGTCTTAGTAGACAGGTGGGAAGGGGACTCGAATGACCTCCAACTGCTGGTTGAGCCAAATCCAGCTTTAGTAGAGGAAGTTCCCGCCATTGTGGCACCCACACTGGTAGATGGTGGTGAAAATTGCACAGTGAAAATACGGGTGATGAATCCGACCTGTGATGCCTTGTCGTTGAGGCAGGACTCTGTACTCGGGTTCGCCGAGCCTGTGGCACAAGAGTTAGCTACACTGGCGGAGCGAGAACACCCTGGAGAGGAGTCTGACTCAGGGAGCATCAGACGTATTAACCTTGAACGAGGGAAAACTGAAAGCCTGAAGGCAGAAGTTCCCCTAGAGGCCCAGAGCCCCGGTATAGATGAAGTACCAGAACACCTTAGGGCGACACTGGAAGGTGCTGTCGCTGGGTTAGAGAGTGCTAGACAGATTGGCCAAGTGTCACACTTGCTAATACAATTCAAGGATGTGTTCTCACGAGACGAATATGACCTGGGTCTCACTAACATTACAGAGCACGTTATTGACACTGGGAATGCGAAACCAGTTAGGCAACCCCAAGGCGGGTCCCACTTGCATTTGCAGGGGAAGACAGAGAGGCCATCTCAAAACTGATCAAGCAGGGTTCCGTGAGACCCTCCACTTCCCCTTGGGCTTCACCAATTGTTTTGGTGCGTAAGAAGGATGGGAAGGTGTGCACGTGTGTCGACTACAGAAGGCTTAACGCTGTGACCAAAAAGGATGCCTTCCCTATCCCAAAAACCCAGGACTGTCTGGATGCTGTCGCAGGGTCTGTGTTGTTCTCCACCATGGACATCACGGCAGCATATAACCAGATTCCTGTGAGGGAGGAAGACATCCCCAAAACTGCCTTTTGCAGCCGGTATGGGCTGATGGAATTTGTCACGATGCCATTTGGCCTGGCTACGGCAACGGCCACCTTCCAGAGAACCATGGAAGTAGCTCTGAGTGGTCTCCAGTGGACCAGTTGCCTCATATATCTTGATGATGTTCTTGTGTTTGGTCGCTCGTTTGAAGAGCATATGAGCCGGCTCACTGAGGTGTTGGGGCGAATTCAAGCCTCAGGGCTGAAGCTCAAGCCCAGTAAATGCCACCTTTTCCAAGAGCGAGTGCCGTTCCTTGGCCACATAATCTCCAGTGCTGGTGTTTTGCCTAATCCTGAAAATACAGACAAATTGTTGAAATGGTCCGCGCCAGAAAATGTGACAGGAGTCAGATCCTTCCTGGGGCTAGCCTCTTATTATCGCCGCTTTGTCCGGAGCTTTTCGGCCATAGCTGGACCCCTCACTCAGCTGACAAAGAAGGGTGTGTCATTTAAATGGACCGCATCATGTCAAGAGGCCATGGAGACACTGAAGGGTGTGCTAACTAGTCCTGAGGTAATGGCCTACCCTCAGGATGAGGGCATGTATGTGCTTGACACGGATGCGTGTGACGTGGCAATAGGCGCTGTGTTGTCACAGGTCCAGGGCGACAGAGAACAGGTTATCGCCTATGGGAGTCGCACCCTAGGGAAGGCGGAACGGAACTACTGTGTGACCGACCGTGAGCTCTTTGCCGTCCGATACTTTCTAGACTACTACCGGCATTACTTGTTGGGTAGGAAGTTCCTGGTGCGGACGGACCATCAGGCACTCCGGTGGCTATTCAGCCTGAAAGACCCTAAGGACAGGACAGCCAGATGGATTGAGGCCATGTCCACCTTTGATTTTGAGGTAGAGTACAGGCCGGGCAAAAAGCATGGCAATGCTGACGGTATGTCCCGTTGCCCTGGGCCGTCAAACTGTCAATGCCCTGAGCCGCTGGAACTAGAGGACCTGAAGTGTGGACCCTGTAAGAAGTGCCTGAGAAAGGCTGACCTGATGGCATGTGCTCTGCCATACCAGCCTGCGCCCAACACCACTGAACAAGTCAGACGAGTGCGTGGAAGCACCTCGGTGCTCCCTGGGCTACTGATGTTGGTCTGGGTGTTCTGTGGCCAGATGCTGAGCTATGCCTCGGGGCTTCTTAGGGTGGCATCTCCCGTCTTGGTAAGCTTAGCTGGCAGAGTGAAACAGGCAGCATCAGATAGGGTCCCGGAATGTCCTTGGTTCCAGCTCGGAGAAGGCGAGCAGCATCGAACCTCCCGAGTGACTAGGCAGTCCCTCAACGCATGGGGGGTGATCGGCACCCCCTTGTATCTAAGACAGAAACAAATGCAAGATCCTGACCTCGGGACTGTGCTAGACTGGGTGGAAAAGGGGAAACGGCCAGAAAGTGATACAATCGAAGGCTGCAGTCCCGCCTTACGACACTACTGGTGTCAGTGGCAACATCTAGAGGTACATGACAGAGTGCTCTTGCGCCGGTTTCTCCGTAGGGATGGCACAGGTGAACACCTACAAATGGTAGTTCCCAGGTCCCTGCGGAATGATGTCATGGCCCAGATGCACACGGCTCTGTTGTCTGGGCACTTGGGTCGGAAAAAGACCAGAGAGAAAACCCTGCAGCGGTATTACTGGTACGACATGCGCACGGACATCAGCACTTTCGTGGCTAAGTGTGATGTGTGCGAGGCCATCAAGCCACCGGGCAAGAAGGTGAAGGCCCCGCTCGGGAGCATGCCTGTCGGGGCCCCCTTAGATCGATTGGCAACCGACATACTGGGGCCCCTGCCAGAAACCCCAAGGGGGAACAAATACGTTCTGGTAGTAACTGACTATTTCTCTAAATGGGTCGAGATATTCGCTGTGCCAGATCAGACGGCAGCAACCTGTGCTGAGCTCATTCTGAATGAGGTAATCGCAAGGTATGGCTGCCCTCTTAGCCTTCACAGCGATCAAGGCCGTAATTACGAGAGCCAGGTCTTTGCGAAGCTTTGCAAGTTGCTTGAGATACGTAAGACTCGCACCTCAGCCAGGAACCCACGTTGTAACGGTCTCACTGAGCGCTTTAATCGCACCTTGATGCGAATGGTCAAGGCTTACCTGAAGGGTGAACAGCGTGAGTGGGACCGACACTTGGGTTGCTTGGCCGGTGCCTATCGAGCTTCGCCCCAGGAGAGTACAGGGCTCACCCCCAACCTGCTCATGCTCGGCAGAGAGGTTCGGCTCCCCGCCGAGGTGATGTTCAATCCTGCCAGCCATGGGGAACCGATAGTGTCGTACGGGGAATATGTTGACAGGCTCCGTGAGCGAATGCAATGTGCCCATGAGGTAGCACGCAAGCACCTGGGCACTGCCGCTGTACGTCAGAAGGAAGCATACGACTCCCGTGCAAGCCACAAGCCCTATAAAGCTGGTGGCCTGGTGTGGCTACAGACTGACATCAGTCAACTGGATGTCACCCCAAAGCTCAGACACCCATACGAGGGCCCATACCTCGTGCTCGAGCAAATAGGGGACCTAAATTACATAATCCAGGCTAAGGTTGATGGCCCGAAGAGAGTGGTGCACTATAACAGGCTAAAACAATATGAAGGGGATCAGAAATGCATCTGGGCAAGCAGGGCTCTAAAAAACCACCAGACTAGGCCCAGAGGGAAACCCGACCAATAAAAGGCATCTGGCCGTGGGACAGTGGGGCAAGGGTATAAACCTTGTGATTGTGTGACTCATGAACCTCTCCTGCCTTGCAGATGTTGGTAACGGTCAGCAACGATGGAACCCCGGTGACGACCCCAAAGCCCACGACACCAGACACGAAGCCACCTAGTCAGCTGCACCAATGCCTCGAGTGTGGTACTCGGGACAAGCTGAAGAGCATAAAGAGCCACTACGTGCAGCACCACTTACCCCCAGAAGATGCCCCGTATCGCTGCCGGCTTTGCCCGAAAGGGTACACGTCGGCCAGGTCGGCGAGGCAGCACATCCGTCGCCGCCACCCTGACGAGGATACGGAGGCATCCATGTCCAGAAATACCCGGGTACCACAATACAACATTGCCCCTTGCAAGGACACCCAGACCAGAGACTGGAACGTCGAGGCCATCATGGCAGATCCCTCTCTTCTGAAGAAACTCAAGGAGAGACTGGAAGAAAGTGGAGAATCTGGCCTTGAGCTCCACGCGCCACCCTCCGACGTCATGGACGTGGAGCTGCTGGCAACAGCTGACACTGCCAAGGAAATGGCCGTGGAATCGACGGACGCCTCCAGCTCTAGCTTAGTGAGTTCAACCGAGGTACCACGGGCAAAACCCACTTCGGCAGCGCCTGAAACAGCCAAGCCTCAGGACAGGGAGGAGACGCCTGCAGTCCAGACCGCTCCAACACAGGCAGCCACTGACAACGTGTGTGAACGGTCTGTTGCCACCCACCAGGGGCAACTGACCATCACCAGGTCTGTGGCAAACCAGCCAGCTAAGAAGCAGATGCGGGCATCAAAAACAAACAAACGGTGCAGCAAGGGCAGTCCACTCACCGCTCAGCCTTCGCTCAGCACAGAACGACCCCAGCCGGATGTTCCACCGATGAAGAAAGCCCGGGTGGTCGAGGAGCCCACGCCACTGAACGCAGGCAGCCCTGCCGGTCGGCCACGCCCCATGCACCGCCTGCTACAGACGCTCATAGGGGTAGCCGAAGATATTCATGGAGAGCTCCGCCAGCATCGCGAGGATATGGCCCGCCAGCATAGGGAACTGGTGGAGGCAATAACGACCAACGGACGTCGAGCTCACGTGACAGCCCATCATGGTGGACGGCCACAGCGCGGACAGAGCTACCGAGGCCAGCGTGGCGGCCGCCAGGCCTGGCGCTATTAAGAACAGTGGAATGAACTCAATTCTCAATGACATATGTATTTTGAAGGTAGTTGATGTATTTACCATGTTTTAGATAGTTTTTATTTCGGCTTGTGGTGTCCATGGGGACATTGGACCCCACAGTGGGGAGTAGTGTAACAAATATGGTTTTTGGCGGTGCGCCGCAATGTATCTTGTAAAATACAGTTCTAGTTGAATCGGCAGAGTTGTCACTTTGCCGCACCATTTGTTGTCAATATTTTAATCATTAAAGGGGGTCGGGTTCTTATATTTGGGAATTGGATATTTGGGGGTTATATACTTGTTTTCATGTATTCAGGTGTTCCTATCAGTGTTTGTGCATGTTTTTATCTGACCAAATAGTCCGTTCCGTGTATTTTTGCCTGTCAGGCGCCTCCATATTTGTTTATATCAGTTTTTCACCCGCTTCCGGAAGAGTTCCTTCCTGGCGGCGGCCATTATGTAATATTTTGGGCAGATTTTCTGTCAACATTTTCGCACTTGTTTACTGTGTTCATAGCTTGATGTCATGTTTTTATGAAGCCAGGAAGTTTCCCCCAGTTGGGTATGTATTTGTTTGATCATGTTATGTATCAGTTTTCTTGTAATTTACATGTTTTATGTCGAACCACATGTGTGGATTCACCGGAAATTGAGGGGTCATAAAACGGCATTTTGGGGTGGGATAGTTTCTCGGGGATTGGCTGAGAGCGATCCAGGTTGCCGTGACCTACTTTGGAGCCTGGATCTATAAAAGAAAGTGAGCCCCTTGGGCTCGAGCAGTTGCGATCTTGAAGCCTCAGGAGACAGAGCTAGTGTTTTGCACATTTGACCAGTCAGTGTAGCAGCATTCTCGACATAGGAACTTGTATCCATTTGCTTGGATATTTGCGGCATTCAGACCAACTGTGAGAGGTTGGTGTTATAGCACTATTATTTACAGTAACATTTGGTAGTGTGCTGGCTGCTATTTCAGCCCTAATATTCTGTCAGTGTATGTAGCTTGACCAGGCTACAACTCCCTGAGTTGTGGGCGTGTCGATTCACATTACACTGATTCGAGTCCGACCAGGCTACAGCTTCTCAAGTTGTAGGCGCGTCGACTCTCATACAGTTTCGAGTCCGACCAGGCTACAGCTTCTCAAGTTGTAGGCGCGTCGACTCTCATACGGTTTCGAGTCCGACCAGGCTACAGCTTCTCAAGTTGTAGGCGCGTCGACTCTCATACGGTTTCGAGTCCGACCAGGCTACAGCTTCTCAAGTTGTGGGCGCGTCGACTCTCATACGGTTTCGAGTCCGACCAGGCTACAGCTCCTTAAGTTGTAGGCGTGTCGGCTCCCGTACGGTCTCGAGCCCGTCCAGGCTACAGCTTCCGAAGCTGTAGGTGTGTCGGCCGCACTGACTTAAGGCCATAACAGGTTACAATCAAGTTATATTTGACTGACAGGCAGCACACTACCAAACTGTCCTTTTGGGCGCTAACCGATCTATCTTTAGGAGGATCTATCTTTAGACTTCTATAGTATACATATTTTATTTACAATTGTGTAACAAAACCATGCAACTGCCGCGCTGAAACGTTCGTTAGGAACGGTCACGTGATCTACAAAGTCCACTTGCGAAGACACCGTTCGCGGAAGAACCGTTCGCGGAAGCACGATTGCGGAAGCATCATCAGCGGAAGCATCGTTCGCGGAAGAACCGTTCGCGGAAGCACGATTGCGGAAGCATCATCAGCGGAAGCATCAGTCGCGGAAGCACCGTTCGCGGAAGAGGAGCCTTCGCGGAAGAACCGTTCGCGGACGCAGTCTTCACCACGTGGAGAAGAGTGCGGAAGATACGTTCGCGGACGAAGATGCGCGCGCAGCCACCCTGGCTATATAAGGGAGAGCGGACGGCCGCTCTGAGAGCACTGCAACAGCGACATCGACCGTGGGGAGATCGTCACCGCCACAGCCAAGGGACTCGACGAACTCCGTGCGGACGACTCCTTCTTCAGGGCCTTAGAGTCAACCGGGATTAGACCGACTACCTGGAGAAACCATTCGACTAAACGGGACGGGAAACTTCAACGGGAAGGGACAGAGAGACGCCGCCGGCTAAGAACTCTTTTTAGTTGTGCCCTCGTGCACTATTTATTTTTGAAATGTGATCGTACAGTGCTCCATGTCTGAACTTCATATTTGTACGTCACGTGGGTGACCAGCCATACAATTGTAAGTTGATTTGATGTATATAAATCTTCAATTTATTTACATCTGAGTTGCTTCTTGCCTAAGTGAAGCCGGTAAGCTACGGAGTGATGATACACCAGCGTTGGGGAACGCCAGATTAGTGACGGCTCTCGAATCACAACGAGCGGGAGTTACATAAAGTCTATACGATCAGAGAAACCAGGTTTTTTGGGCCACACCGAAAACAAGTCATTACCAAACGTCACAACTTGGTGCCGTGACCAGGATCCCCGAGGGTCTACTGCCAGGGAACGAACCTCAGCATCACTCATGTCGGGCGAAAACGACGAAACTGCCCCAGGGAAGACAGGAGGTGAAGGGGAAGACTCTTCACGGACGGCCTCACTTGCGGACGAGGAAGACAGCGGTTCGCGGAAGCCGACCTTTGCGGAAGAGGAAGACGACCGTTCGCGGAAGACGTTCGCGGACGACCACCGTTCGCGGAAGACGACCTTGTCGGAAGAGGCCGACGACCGTTCGCGGAAGACAACGTTCGCGGAAGACGACCGTTCGCGGAAGAGCAGCTTCACAGCCAGGGGTAGACGGGACGTTTCGACGAGTGAGGAGCAACCAGGGAGGTCGAGACCTTCCATGGGCCAGTCGACTAGTCAACAGAGACCCCGGAGCCAGACACCCGACAACCGTTTTCTTTTCAGACACGACTCTGGGTGGCAGCACGATCGAGACAGGGAGAGGTCAACCTACCTTGAGAGCGTTAGGAGGGGCCCCGAGTTCCGACGAGTGCTGGGACCGGAGTACGTCAATCTGGACGGGGAGGACGGCGAAATCTGGGCGAGGAGGGATCGGCTACAGCTACCGGAGCAGAGTCCAAGTGTGGCACCTCCAGAGAATGCAGCATTGAGACGGCTTTGGGACCAGTCCCAGCAGCAGTCTGGTGCAACAGGGCAGCGGTCTGGTGTGACGAGTCGACAAACGGGAGTGACTGGAGGACGGGTTACTTGGGCTCCGACCCAAGAGAGCAGCTCGAGAGGGAGAGGACTTTTCGCGGAAGAGAACATTCGCGGACGAGAGGCATTCTTCGGCGACAGGGACGCTTGCAGCCGGGGATCCTTCGTGGATGAACGGGCTCGTGGGCGAGGGGGAGTCTTTGGTGACAAGGACGCTTGTGACCGGGGAGGGCCCTTCGCGGACGACCACGTTCGCGGACGAGGACGACTCGCGGAAGAGAGTGTTCGCGGAAGAGAGGAGTCTTCACCCAGACGGCGGCTCGACGAAAGGAGTGATCCAGGCGACCAATCTTCCTTTCCAGTTTTTCAGAATAGACGGGGAAGACCATTCGCGGATGAGCCGGTTCGCGGAAGACTCGCGGAAGATGGCGTTCGCGGACGTACATCTTTTGTGGAGGGACGTCTCCGAGACATCTTGGCGGACGAGCCCGTTCGCGGAAGACTCGCGGAAGACGGCGTTCGCGGAAGAGGCCTGTTCGCGGAAGAACTTCTTCGGGAGCTGTTGGCGGAGGAGTCCGTTCGCGGAAGGTTCGCGGAAGACAGTGTTCGCGGAGGGTTCGCGGAAGACAGCGTTCGCGGAAGAGAGAGGTCTTCACCCAGTCGACAACCGAGACAGCCAGCCTCCTGGAGAAATCCAGCTTCTATTTCAGTCACCCAGGGAGGCCGGAGACAGCACCCTTTCTCATCATCGGGCGATGAGGGGCCTTCATCTGATGGAGGGACCGACAGCAGCCATGGTTACCCAGGACGGGGGAGGAGACCACCGAGGCGGGGACCGCCGCTGCACCGACGAAGCCCTAGGCCGAGACGGAGGCAGGAGGACTCGTCGTCCGAGGACAGCACAGCCTGGAATCAGAACGGCAGAAGGAACCGGAAGATGCTGACCCCTGACAAGTTCGATGGGACTTCCATAGAGTGGCCGGTGTACCGGGCCCACTTTGACGTCATCGCAGAGGTCAACGGATGGAGCAAGCGGGAACAGGGCGTCTACTTAGCCGGGAGCTTGACAGGAGAGGCGCGACGAATGCTGACCAGCCTGAGTCCTGCAGACCGGAGGGACATCGACGTTCTGACCGACAAGCTGACCCTACGATTCGACCCTGACTGTCAGGAGGAGTCCTACAAGGCGACCTTGGGACAGAGAACCCGCAGGAAGGCAGAGACACCCCAGCAGTACGGCTATGAGTTGCAGCGACTGGCCGGCCGTGGTTATCCGGATCTGAACTCCGCAGCTCAGGAGGCTATCGCCTTAGACCACTTCTGGAAGGGCCATCCAGATGGGGACATGAAGGTGATGGCGCTCATGAGGAAGATGAAGACCATGGAGGAGGCCATAGCGTTCGTGACCCAGTACGAATGTGTCAAACCCAAGCCTGGGAAGCCGGTGATGTCCATAGAGTCGGAGGACTCCGAGCCAGCTCTAGGACGGGTCCTACAGCTGTTGAAGAACCAGCAGGGAGGCGAGATTACCACCAGTGGGCAGCAGAGCAACCAGCCGAACGTAGCGGGTCTACCCAGACTTCCCTACTTCAAGGGGCTCTTTGAGAGCCAAGACAGGAAGCTGGATCGACTAATCGAGCTGTGTGAGCAGGTGCTATCCATCAAGCCGAGGGCCGCCACTGCTGAGAACAAGGGACCAAGCGCTAGGCCGGGACCAGATGACTGTTGGTACTGTGGGAAGCCGGGTCATCGGAAGTACCAGTGTCCAGATCGGCCACCACCTCGGACCAAGGAGGAGCGCTTGAGTCGACTAATCGAGGAGATTGGTGAGCGGAACAGTTTGACAGACGAGGAGTCGGAAAACCAGTAGGGCTCATACCAGCCCCCAACCGTATGGGCCATTGGCAGGTGTGTGCACGGCTTCACAGGCGAGAAGCTCGACGAAGACGTGAAGAACACATTGCCAGGGGGGAATTTTTAGTTTCACAGATTTTTAATAGGTTTTTCCGGTGTGCATCCGAAGTAACTGGATGGGCGCAGGAGGAGCTCGAGGATCGAATTCTCGACTATTTGGAGGGCAAGCCTGTCAACACAGACGGGAGTGCCAATGTACAGCAGACCGATGGAGCCGTGGAGCGTCTAATGCCCCGCGGAGACGTCAAGGAAATGCAGACCGATGGAGCCGTGGAGCGTCTAATGACCCGCGGAGACGTCGACGAAATGCAGACCGATGGAGCCGTGGAGCGTCTGGGGACCCACGGAGACATCAACGAGGTTTCTGCTAGCAGCAAGGAGAACCAACAGGTTACAACCTTGAGGCTGGAGGCTGCGAAACAGCAGGGACCCCCCTATGCAACTGAACCACAAGCGGCCGTGAAAGAGGAGACGGAGGGCCGGTGGAGCGGAATGACCAAGGGGCCAGCGCAGCAGCTATTGCTGGTGGACGACTCATTACTTATCCGGAGCGGCGGTTCCGAGGGGAGTGATTCCCTTAAGACTGACAGAGAGGACCAGGGTGGTGCATCACTGTGGGTGGACGACTCATTACTTATCCAGGGCGGCGTCCCTGAGGAGAGTGGCAGCTCTCTTAAGATTGACAGAAATGGCCAGGTGGTGTCGCTGTCAGCCGGTGCCCGAGGCACATTGGCGTGGTATGCGGCGTGCCACGTTATGGGGAAGGCGACTCGTATGTTGGTGGACACGGGTGCCTCTTCCACCGTTCTGGACGAGTGTCTCTTCGACCAAATGGATGACGAACATAAAGCAATGATAAGGCAGACGAGAATAAGGTTACGGGCAGCAACCGGAGACTACTTACAGGTTCAAGGAGAGATGACAGTTCAACTTCTACTGGGCACACGACTCGTGTCGGCAGATGTACTGGTAGCCAAACTAGGGATCCCGGGAGTGTTGGGGCTTGATGTACTTCAACAGATTGGGGGACAGCTGGATCTGCGTAAGGGCGAGTGGCAGGTGGGCGACACTACCGTAGTGATGAGCTCGGGCCACGAGGATGCCGTCTACACACTGGTGACGGAGGAGACGGTCGTCTTGCCACCCTTTTCAGAGATGATGGTGGACCTCAAGCTGACAGGAAGTGAGGGAGGAGTTCCGAAGGCCGGCCTCGTGCAGTCCGCAAGAGAGCCGTTGGAGGACGACCCCCTCGTAGTGGGACGAGCCCTGGTACGACCCCGAGGACGCCTGGTACCGGTGGTACTTCTGAACGCCGGCGCTGGAGCTTGCACTGTGCTGATGGGGACCATCCTAGCCGAGCTTCACGGAATAGAGGCCGTGATCGACCTGGGATTTCGTCCCGATGGAGGGAAAACAACCCAGAATGAACCTAAAAGGGAACAGTGGTACCGGGAGGAGAGCGGGAGGGAGCATGAGCCCCTTACACCAAACTCCACCAAGTGGCGGAACCGGACGCCTGAGCAGCCCGAAACCAGAGTGCACGCCATGCACGCCGAACCGTCGACGAAGACACCAGAGTGCCCGGAGCATTTGGAACCGCTCCTGGAGGGAATGCATCCGAACTTGACGGAAAAGGAGGTGGAGGTCGTCAGCGATCTCCTTCGACGCCACCAGCAGGTCTTTATGGGACCAGATGGGAGGTTGGGCCGGACGTCCCTGGCGAAACACGTCATCGACACGGGAGATCACCCCCCGATCAAGCAGCCTCTGAGGAGAGCCCCGTACTACCAACAAGAGCTGATCGAGGACGAGGTCGACAAGATGTTGAAAGCTGACGTTGTGGAGCCAAGCGACAGTCCATGGTCGTCTCCCATCGTGCTAGTGAAAAAGAAGGATGGTGCACTGAGATTTTGCGTCGACTACCGCCGTCTAAATGATGTCACCCGGAAGGATGCGTACCCCCTGCCTCGAGTCGACGAGAGTTTTGATACCTTGTCAGGAGGACGATATTTTTCGACGCTAGACTTGGCTAGTGGTTACTGGCAGGTCGAGATGGACGACAGGGACAAGGAGAAGACGGCGTTCACTACCCGTAGTGGACTCTACCAATTTAAAGTGATGCCGTTTGGATTGGCGACGGCCCCGGCTACTTTTGAACGTCTAATGGAGCTGGCACTGAGGGGACTCCAATGGAAGCGTTGTCTAATTTATTTGGACGATGTCGTCTGTCTTGGAAAGACTTTCCAAGAAGCCGTGGACAACCTCGAGGACGTGTTCCGGAGACTGCAGGCTGCCGGGCTGAAGCTGAAACCCGCCAAGTGTGAGCTGTTTCGACAACAGGTCAACTTCCTGGGCCATGTCGTGTCCGACCGAGGCATCCAGTGCGACCCTGCCAAGGTCGAAGCTGTAACAAAAATGGTTCCTCCGACCACCTTGACAGAACTAAGGAGCTTCCTTGGGTTCGTGGGGTACTACCGCAGATTCATCCCTGACTTTGCCACCCGAGCGGGACCCCTCAACCACCTGTTAAAGAAGGAAGTCAACTACCATTGGAGCGAGGCTCATCAGCAGGCGTTCGAGGCGCTGCGTCAACCCCTGACCGAGCACCCCCTGCTGGTGTACCCTGACATGGACCAAGAATTTATTTTAGATACTGATGCTAGCGGCTACGGAGTGGGAGGCGTCTTATCCCAAGTGCAGGACGGACGAGAGCGGGTGATCGCCTATGCTTCCAGAACCCTGAGGGACACCCAGCGGAATTACTGCACCACCAAGCGGGAGCTCCTGGCCGTCGTCAGTATGATACACCATTTCAGACATTTCTTGTGGGGGAGAGCGTTCTTACTACGAACCGACCACGCCTCTCTCAAGTGGCTACTGAACTTTCGGGATGCGGAAGGAATGATCGCTAGATGGGCAGCTCGCATCGCCAGCTACGCCTTCAGGTGTGAGGTCCGACCGGGAGTACAACACGGGAATGCAGACGGGATGTCCAGATGCCGACAGTGCCGGAGACCGGATTGTCCCGCCCCTCGCCACACCACAAGACCCGAAGGAGAAGAGGAGGCCTGTCCGACTCAGGAGGAGTGTCCCCTACCCCTGGAGGACCTCTCTGACGAGGATCTGCTTCCACCGATCAGCGGAGAAGGATGGAGCCCCGGAGGACCTCAAGTTAACATCTTGCGGGAGGTCCCTGTGGAGCCCTGGACGGAGGACTACTATTGCGGAGATGGAGTTGGGATATTCCAGATCTGGGAGGTGCGCTGCCAGGAGGACCCGAGGACGACTACCCAGCCGACCGAGGAATGCCTGCCTGACCGGAGCCCCCCACAGACGGAGGAAGGAGCCAGGAGCGTCTGCAGAACCCTGCATCAGCTCCGCCCCTCTGCCTGGGTTTGGTTTCTCCTGATGATGCTCCTCGCACTGCATGGTTTGGGACCGGAGGTTGTGGCCGGAGCAGCGATCGGCGCGACGGCCGACGTGTGGATGCGCTGCCGAGAGGAGCCCTTCCTGGACCCATGCCCCAACCCTGTGCTCCGAGATCCAGACAAACAAATGCTAGCTGTCACGCGGGCTATGGCTACGAGAGGACGCCGGAATCCGATGGAGGGAGCCCCGGAGGCCCAGGTCCTGAATGGTTATTCCCAGGAGGACCTAGTGACCCTTCAACGAGCCGACCCTGAAGTTGGAGGCATCCTCGGGTGGAAGAATATTTTCACTGAGAGACCTGCATGGCCCGAAGTCAGAACAAAAAGTCAGCAAATGAAGACTCTGTGGCAACAGTGGGACCAGCTGGAGCTACGTGATAGGCTTCTGTACCGGCGGTACCAAGCGGCTTGCCAGAACGCACCAATCCATCAACTGGTCGTTCCACAGGTCCTGAGACGCGCCGTCATGAAGGAGGTCCACACCGGCAAGCTGATGAGTCACCAGGGAGTCACCAAAACAGTCCACCGACTAAAAGCGAGAATGTACTGGCCGGGTATGACGAAGGACGTGGAGCGTTGGTGCCGGGAGTGCCTGAAGTGTAGTGGGAGAAAGCCGCGACCGGGGCCCAAGTACCACCCCATGGGAAATCTACCGGTAGGCGATCGGCTAGAAAGGGTGGCCATGGACATTTTGGAGCCTGGAACGATCACCAATTCTGGGAACCGGTATATACTGGTCGTGGGTGATTATTTCACCAAGTGGACTGAGGCCTACGCTCTACCCAACCATGAGGCTCAGACGGTGGCGGACGTCTTTGTGACTGAGTTCGTGTGCCGCCTGGGAATGCCAGCCAAGATACACACCGACCAGGGACGAGAGTTCGAGAGTAAGCTTTTCCTTGAGATGATCAAGATCCTAGGAGGGGAGAAGACTCGGACGACCCCTTATCACGCCAAATCAGACGGGATGGTCGAGCGATTCAACCGGACCCTGCTGAACCTTCTGGCCGTGGTCGTGGACGAGAACCATGACGACTGGGACGACCATCTGCCCTACGTGATGGCGACTTATAGAACATCAGTACACGAAAGCACCGGGTGTACACCATTTCGAATGATGATGGGACGGGAGGCAACCACCCCATTGGACCTGAGGTACCGGACGAAACCGGACGATTTGGGAGGACCAGTCCCCGAGTGTGCGTCCGAATACGTCGAATGGGTGAAGGAAGCCACCATACAAGCTCACGAGACTGCCCGAGAGTGCCTGAAGACGGCTACGGTGCGACAAAAGCGCCATCATGACGTAAAATCAGCCGCTCGACATTTTCCGGTGGGCACCTGGGTGATGTATTGGTACCCTCCAAAGGCTAGACCAAAACTAGGACTAGGGTGGACGGGACCTTATCTCGTTGTGAAGTCTCATCTCGGATGGATGGTGTCCATACAAGATCGACCCGGTGGCAAGATTAAAGATGTCCACATTGACAATATAAAAAGGTGCTGGTTCACCCCTGAAACCGACGCCTGGATACCCAATCCGGACGATGTGACCCCAGTCCGGACCCCCAGTGATGACGAGGGACGAGTGGAAAACAGCGGGAATGCAGTCCAAACGATGTAAACGATGACGGGAGCGTTCGCGGAAGAACCGTTCGCGGAGGCAGCGTTCGCGGAAGCAGCGTTCGCGGAAGTACCGTTCGCGGAAGCACGTTCGCGGAAGCAGCGTTCGCGGAAGAACCGTTCGCGGAAGCAAGCGAAAAACGTTATTTCGTTCCACGACAATGTTTTTTCCCCCAGATCCCTGGTCCGCGCCTTTTCTATATAAGCAGGCCGGCCTACGATTCCGTCATCACTTCAACCATGAACACACCAACTCTGCAGATCATTGAGATACCCGCATTTGCAGACGAAGATTTCGGGGACGTTCCAGATTTCGACTTGGCTGACTTTCTGCCCCTTGAAGTCGACAAGATGAGCGACCCACCTACCAAGCCTGACCGAAAGCGGGAGCGCTCGAGGAGCCGGGAGCGTCGTGAGGAGCCCCGAGGAGGTCGACGGTCCCCTGCCCGGAAGTTGTCCACCGAGAGAGGGCGACGCTGGTGCAGCCCCTGCCGGATCCACGTGACGGCATCCAACTTTAGCCGACACGTGGCGACCAAACACACGCAGAAGGAGGGGCGGCACCTCTGCAAGATGTGCAGCCAGCGATTCGCCCGCCGAGCTGACAGAGACCGGCATGAGACGTCGCATGCCAGCGGCAACACCCTCAAGCCAGGACGGAGGAGGACGACGACCGACACGCCCGTGTCCGACCCCCGAGATGGTCCGACTACTGTGTCTGCCCCTGAGCTGAAGACTGTCAGCTTTGCGGCCAGCGGGACGACCAGCTCCACGCCGTCAAGCCCCCGGGAGGACGCCCCCAGGTCAGAGGACGCCCCAGACCCCGAGGACGACCCCCCGAATAGCGAAGAGGAACCGGAGTCTCAGCAGGAGCGGAGAGAGGCGGAATCCCCGGAGGCCCCCACCCCCGAGGACGACGGACCCCCCGTTCCCAGAGACTCGGCCCCTACCTACAAGCCCCTAGACCTGAGTTGGTACCTCAAGCCCGTTCCGGAGGAGGAGGACCAACTGCGACCGTATGTGGAGGGCCTGGGCAGAGCGGTCACTGCCGGAGAGAAGGCCCTGGAGGACCTGGCATCCACGATAGCCATGGGACGACGCCACCTCACCCAAGCGGAGGCTCGGCTCCAAGCCAAGGAGGAGCAGAGACAGCTCGAGGCCGAGGTGCTGCAGCTGCGAGGGGAGGCCTCTCAACGAGAGAAGAGCCACCGGAAGGAGCTGCGAGCCCACGTCCGAGAGACCAAGCTGCTCCGGGAACAGCTCCGAGCATATACAGACACTCGGGACAGGCTGGCGGAGACGTCCGAAAGCGAGGTGGATCGCCAGTGAAGTGGAGGGAGAGAGCCCTGTAAACATCAGACAGGCAGGAAAAGACGAAGAAGGAGGAAGAAGAGAAAAGAAGAGAGAGAAAGGATCAACGGGGACGTTGATCTCCAGAAAGGGTGGAGTTGTAACAAAACCATGCAACTGCCGCGCTGAAACGTTCGTTAGGAACGGTCACGTGATCTACAAAGTCCACTTGCGAAGACACCGTTCGCGGAAGAACCGTTCGCGGAAGCACGATTGCGGAAGCATCATCAGCGGAAGCATCGTTCGCGGAAGAACCGTTCGCGGAAGCACGATTGCGGAAGCATCATCAGCGGAAGCATCAGTCGCGGAAGCACCGTTCGCGGAAGAGGAGCCTTCGCGGAAGAACCGTTCGCGGACGCAGTCTTCACCACGTGGAGAAGAGTGCGGAAGATACGTTCGCGGACGAAGATGCGCGCGCAGCCACCCTGGCTATATAAGGGAGAGCGGACGGCCGCTCTGAGAGCACTGCAACAGCGACATCGACCGTGGGGAGATCGTCACCGCCACAGCCAAGGGACTCGACGAACTCCGTGCGGACGACTCCTTCTTCAGGGCCTTAGAGTCAACCGAGATTAGACCGACTACCTGGAGAAACCATTCGACTAAACGGGACGGGAAACTTCAACGGGAAGGGACAGAGAGACGCCGCCGGCTAAGAACTCTTTTTAGTTGTGCACTATTTATTTTTGAAATGTGATCGTACAGTGCTCCATGTCTGAACTTCATATTTGTACGTCACGTGGGTGACCAGCCATACAATTGTAAGTTGATTTGATGTATATAAATCTTCAATTTATTTACATCTGAGTTGCTTCTTGCCTAAGTGAAGCCGGTAAGCTACGGAGTGATGATACACCAGCGTTGGGGAACGCCAGATTAGTGACGGCTCTCGAATCACAACGAGCGGGAGTTACATAAAGTCTATACGATCAGAGAAACCAGGTTTTTTGGGCCACACCGAAAACAAGTCATTACCAAACGTCACAATTGCCTCCTTTTGGAGCCTCAATACAGTT
Source organism: Terebella lapidaria (assembly GCA_949152475.1). NCBI lineage: Eukaryota > Metazoa > Annelida > Polychaeta > Terebellida > Terebellidae > Terebella > Terebella lapidaria. The sequence continues at coordinate 22,676,214 of OX424564.1, forward strand.
GAAGTACATGTATATTCTAAGGGAGTATCCCTTGTCACGTTGTGTAAAAATCTGATGGTGTAAGGCTATCAGGCCCTGTGCATTTAAGGGGTGATATTGAACTTTACATATATATATATTTACATAGTATTTGGGGGTTGTTTGACACTGAAGCCCAAACGGGGTTATTTCATTGTAAGTCCGAAATGTGGCATTGGATATTTTGAGGGTTGTAATACTGATTCGGTGTCCAGATTTAATTGCATGCGCTTGTGAATAAACAGCCGATTTATTAAAGTTTATACCTGCGTGGCTATCAGTTTGTTCATCACACACACACACTTGAGTAGACCTGTGGTCCCGCTTGGTCGTTACAGTAGTACTCTTTACTATGTGTTAGTAATTACAACAAGTGTACAAGACTACATACTCAGTTTGCTGCCATTCAAAGCGGAATTGAGACAGACTTGTCTAGTTACTCACGTCACATAAATTTCTTCGACCGTGTTGGACAATTTTGATTTTCCCTGGATCGTGACTTGAAAGCTTCCCCGTTTGCACGCTTTGCATGCTCCGAGTTTTTGATGTATACGACGGATCAAGGATCCATGACATAGTTGACTCTTTTGTGAGTGAGCATGTAGGCATGTAGGCACCAGTTGAAAGGTGTACTGAGCCTGAACTCCAAGTGTCTTGAGAGCATTCTTGACAAAGTGCAGTACTTCCATACCATCGGTGAGAACTGCTGATTGTGGAACATCTTCAACTGGCTCATGGTAGTCTTCGAGGATGTTTAACAGAGGCACCTTGGTTGTTTAAGCAGGAACTCCAGCTGTGTTGGCCAATGTCCATAGCAGTGACCATAATGGGACTGCATCTTTCATGTTCAGTTGACAATTTCGAGCAATAACTAGCATTTTTGCAAATAGACTCCGATCAGCTTGTATAACCTTCTATTGTAAATTGTATGTTGCAACCACCTTTGTTGTCTTTGTTTGCACGATGATGCTGAATGTCTTCAAAGATAATTTTGGCAGTGTGGCAATCAAGTTGACTTTGTTCAACAAAATAAGATTCACCATGAAGCTTCGTTTGTAAATAAAACTGCTTCATTTGTCTCCTGCAGTAGGTAGATCATGTAATATGTGTCATTGACTGTGATTCCAGATGCTGTGTTGACGAGAGTCTTATGTTCATCTCCGAGTACTCAATGGGTAGACCCTGCCTACAATGATGCCCAACACTTTGTGTATATCTCCTTCATCCTTCTGATTGACTGTACAACTGACATCTTTCTGTGGATTTCTTATATGAACGCCTGTCATTTTTCTCGCAAATCTGCAGGATCATTGTTCTATCATGGGTTATGATTATCCAACGTTGTGCAGCACCACGGTTGACTGATGCCAACTATACGCCCTGATTAATTAGAGTCCAGGATATTGTATGTTCGATGGTTTGGTAACAACTGCTTGTGTGAAAACAGTTTCCTATCATCGCCGAACATAGAATCCCCCTTTGTGCAGTCTGCATGTTACTCTGTGGTGTGACTCGGACAGAATACCACTAGTCACTCTGGTGATTTTGGCAAACTACTGCTGGTACACTTGGTGACTGATTCTACCAAGTATCAATGGTATATCACTTAACCACATAAACATTTATTAAACCACAAATGGTGAACTTTCTAAGATGCCTACATTTCGTACACAACCAGTAAATCATTATGGTCCAATTTTGGGATTTTTTTTCTTGTTTTGATGGGAAAAAAATTACATCTCGACCTGATTATTGCATGATATATTTGAAACGATGATTCGTATCATTTGACTTCAAAATAATTATTCTAGCAGAGTTATATGTGAGAGTATAACTAGTTTTGTCAAATTTGAGAATATCATGCGATCACGGAGTTCACTAGGGGGTATTGTTTGGTTCATTTGATTACTAGCAGTAAACTTGGTTAAGACCTTTGAATGGTTTATTTTGGCAGTATGGTATATAATCTGGGGTAATTTTAGTGAAGTTTTCGTAAAGATAAAATAGATTTGTGAGCTGAAACACCCATTTTCGCAGGTCTCAGATTGTGAAATCGAAGGCAATTTCGGACATATTATTATGTGTTTTCATGTTATAATACAAAACTTACACCATGAACTGCTCTAGATGGTATTTTTCTTGATTTGCCATGTAATTCAAGACATTTTGACACCAAAATGATAACTATAGCTTCATTATTCACGATTCAACAGTCTTTTATGTGAATTTCAAAACGAAAAAAATAACCGCGGCTTCGTCCGTATATAAAATTGTTAGAATTTTATGAAAAAATTTAAATTTTTAATGTCATCCGGGCTAATACTAACCAGTAAGGACCCTACTTTGACCTCAGCATGGGTGACAGGCAGTAACATTCCATCCCCCCTATCGTCATTTCTAAGGCCCTTTATAGAAAACGTGCCTAGACTAGCAGCGGAATATGCAGACAGGCGTATAAACGCAAGACAACAAAGAATATACCTACGACATTTCGTACTAACCCTACGTATGGTCGTGCAATGCGACGTAAAGGCCACGCCCCCTGGTTATCATTTCTGCCTACTGCACGTATGAAATAAAATTTCAGATCCTGGGTGTTTCGAAATGAATCTACTTTGATGATTTCAGCGTGTGAAAGTAAACACAAGATAATGCTGTTCCAGAAAAAACGCGAAAAAGGCATGACAAAGATGACACTAGCTGCGCATTCAGTACATGTGTCCATACAACTCATGATACACCACGATTTGTCCTGGTGTTGGCAGGGGAATACGCAACAACACACAACTATGCTCGGTCAGTGCTGGCGTAAACTCGGCACCAAGTCTGTGGTCCTTTGTTTCCTTGACCCCTTCTGTGTGATAAGTACCGTGCCCGGCCTTGTTGACTGGACCATGGCAGGCCCTCTTAAAAGAGGCACCGCTCCGGGAGGTGCCTATTTGAAGAGGGCCCGCCATGGTCCAGTCAACAAAGCCCTGTACAGTGTACATACTTCATCAGCTCATACAAGACGCGTTTGTTTGCGTACTAGCGAGTCATTTCATCATTGCCCAAACCTAATTCGTTTGACGCCATGGAACCTTGGTCGAGGCCAATATAATGTAGACGAGAAGGTGAACAATAAATGTGGGGATACTGTTGAGTCCCAAGTCTAAATTCAGCAAGACACTGAAAGGTGACAGCACAAGCAGTGGGCATGGGTGTGAATGTAAAACCCTACTTGTATTCATGATTCATTTATAACCGGGATTGATATATTAATCATTATCATGCTAAACATCCATTAGATGCAGACATCAAAATTTGGTAAATACCGTGTTGTACATCGTTGAAAATTACGAGAACAGCAAGATTACATAAGATAACTCTTTCGTGTATACGTGATATGCGGTGGGAAATACGTGAGTACCTTGAGGGTGTGGAACTCACAAAAAGTTGTCGTATATCCGCCGTGCATACGCCGTATTCATGCCGTATACACGCCGTATACACGCCGTATATACGCCGTATATACGCAATAATATATTCGCGGAAGCGACACGACAAAAGAGTAATCGTGGGTACCGTGAAAGAATCTAACATGTTTGATTTTTTTCACGGCAGTTCACGTTAGTGCATCCAGTCTCACCACAGTGATGTTAGCCCTAAACCGGCATACACGCTCGAGAACCCCGAGGCCAGCCTGGACGCGGACACGCCTGAGTGGGCACGAACGATGGTCAGATCAATGCATCGCATGATGACCACGATGGAACAACATTATGCACAAGCCATTGATTACGCAGTCGATGCGGCGACTTCGGCCTTAGCAGGAACAGCGGGAAACAGTAAACTCCTGGTTGAATGTCAAAAAGACTTAGCGGAAGCAAAGAGTGAAGTGTCCAATCTGCAGAAGTGCACGTCCCTCGAGAACGTGATTGTACAACAGCAGAAGTTTATGGAATATATTGACACTCGAGACCGACAGAAGAACATTATAGTAAGGGGAGTTCAAGAAGACAGTGACGATCTAGGAGAAGATGATGACGAGAGGATTCAGAAGCTAGTGGAGGCTCTAGACGTGAACGTGCAGATGACGTCAGTCACGATACAAAGAGTCGGACAGGCAAACGATAGAAAAAAGAGACCCATCTTGAGCACACTACCCAACGGAGAACTTCGAGCAACAATTCTACAGAAAGCCAAGACGCTGAAGAACAAAGACAAACCATTATCAGACGTATACATAAAGAAGGATACCCATCCCGCTGCTGCACGAGAACTGGCGCGTTTCCGCAGGGTTGAAAAAGAAAAAGAAAAAAGCCAGGCAACGTCGGGAAGGATATAAAATACGACCACAATGAGCGCGTGTTGCTCTGCGATGGGGTGGTGATCGACCGATATAGCCCAACTTTTTTCTGACTGGTAACACACTGGATAATGTACGGATAATTAAGTTATGTTCGTGGAATATCGGATCTATAAAAGATAAACTAGAACACAAGGATATTGTGACATACATTCAAGAAGTTGTTCATGATATATGTTGACTTTAGGAAAGCTTACGACAAAGTTCCCAGGGACAAACTGTTTCGGTGTCTACAAGAAAGGGGATGTGGCATGAGAATGGTAATGGCGATTAAAGCTGTCTACAGATGTACGACGTACATTTTGCGGAGTGCAGTTATAAATGCGACAATTGGATTACGCCAAGGCGGTGTTACGAGCTGTTTACTTTTTGTGGTGTATGTGGACAACTTAGTAAGGTTAATTAAAAATTCATTTAATCAGGACGGATTCCTTGGCTTGCTCCACATAATGCTTCTCATGGACGACACCATAATATTGGCCACAACGAGGGAAAGGAGTCTAGAAAAACTGGACAAATTGTTGGATTTTTGTGACGAATATGGAATGTCTATAAACGAGTCGAAGACAAAACTGATGGTGATAAACGGTTCGACTGTGGATAAAGAACCTATAACCACTAGAGATACAAGTATAACGCCATGTTTTAGAAAACATGGCAGAAAAAACCCGGCCCTTTTATGTGTACGTGTTTCCCATGGACTCACAAAACTGAATTCAATACACAATCAACACATATATGAATAACTCACAACAATAGTTGTACAGTTCATATAAAAAGTCAAACAATCAGTCACATCAAAGTAAATGAAACAGGAAATCGTGTACCACCTAAGCCAACTTATCTCCCCCAAGTCCACTTAGATGTACGGTATCCTTGCCAGATCGCCAGTGCCAGTCTTTGGACCTAGCCGTCGGCAGCTCTGTTAAAAACATCCTACTAAATTCCTGCTCCATAAGTCGCCCAAGAATCTGGAAACTATCTTCTAGTTTAAAATCTCACATTCCCAATATGCCCCCAAAACATCACCATAGGTTTAAATATTCACATAGAGGCGGCAGGATTTGATGAATATAGGCCTAAAGTGTATGTGTACAGCCGTATTACAATGGATAGATGTCTAACCGTTCCTGCACAGGCCCTAGGCATATGTACAAAATTCCATAGCAGGGCTCATATAAAACTGGAATAAAGGTTATACCTATTGCCGGGTTTTTAAGTACCCGTGGTCGAAAGCACGGATTCGTCACGGCTTCGTTATGGCGGTCTTGGCTATTAAAGGCGATCGCGCTTGTGAAGCAACAAAATTTCTCATGCTTCAGTTTTGTTATGCTACACGCTTGATCGCCCCACGAAAAATGGCCTAACAGGCCTAATGCAACTGTAATAATTCGAAAAGATAATTTTAAACTATTCTCTGAAATGCTTACACCTAATGTATCACTGTCTGTCGCTGCAATACAACATATTCTTAGTGATTACTTGTTGGCGTAGTTATATAACGCAGTGAATGCGGTTCAAATATGAGAAGTTCCAAAATAACCGGCAGGAGAATCGGTAATTTCACTTGCGAATACCAGCCGAAAACTAATTTGAAACAGCACTTCTCATTGTCATTCAAATTCTTATTGTTAGTACAGTGATATTAGTAAGTAAGTAAGTAAGTAAGTAATTTATTTCCAAATTGCACACAAGATGAACATATTCAATAGATGATATAAGAAATGCACAATTTGTGGACTCCACCAGAGGCCGATGCCTGTAACTTGATTGCTCAAGCGGTGAAGCCCATTACATTGAAATAATAGTAACACAAAATATGGAACGGATAGGAACAAAATATTTACAAGTTGGACTCACGTATGAGTTGCATACTACATATAACAACATCACAAACAAGTAGATATATATATACATTAATTTCACGTAGAAATACATACTATTCACATTATTCACATACACCCATATACACAGGAGATGATGATACAGTTGTGCTAGAATTAACAGATTGAACCTAAAATGTACACATTTACTACTGTGAAATGCCAAACTTGTGGTATTACATAGAATGAGAAATGAATGAAAAAAGTCCTTTTTCCTCCCCCCCCCCCCCCCCATGACACACACACCCACACCCACACACATCCTTACACTATTGGCAAACGATACAGGATTGGTAGAGCAAGAAAAAAAAAAAAATAATAATAATATGAAAAAGTGACACAAGACACAAAAAAGACAAACTAATAAAGCGACCGTAGTAACGTGAACTTATGAAATACAATGCAGCCATGAAATTTTACAGTATCAAGGGAGTATTACTAGATTAGATAGTTAGTTATTCATCAAATATTTCGAAATGAAGTGTTGTTTTATCTTAGATTTGTAGGCACTGACTGAAATGCTGTTTTTTATATGGGTTGGTGTATTTAGCCATAATTCCGGACCTTTACGAATGAAGCTGTTTCCAAAAATTTGGACATTCCACCTAGTTATATGGGGGTCTTTACAATGTCTAGTGTTGAAGGAGTGGATAGAATTGTTTGCCACAAAAAGATTGTTCAGCGAACTTGGTAGTTCATTGCGGGAATGAAGATACATAAATTTACTAAGTTCAATATTGAACAAATCATGTAGCTTAGCTATGCCTGTTTTATGATAGAGTGGCGTAGAGCTGGCATTAAAACGTGATCCAGTGACGCATCGGATTGCTTTATTTTGCTTGATTTCAAGCGGGCGCAGTATCGTTTTTTGTGCAGAACCCCATAACAATATACCATAGTTTAGGTAGGAATGAAACAGACTAAAATATAACGATTTGAGGTGGGCTTTACTTAACATGTTTTTGACAGTGTTTAACATATATAGGGCGCTGGACAATTTTTTCAAGACGTGTTCAATGTGGACATTCCAACTCAGCTTACTGTCTATATGGATACCAAGAAATTTAACAGAAAGTGATGGTGTAATGTATTCTGTATCGACTTTTAGCGAATGGGTGTTGTAGTTGTGTACCAGCTTCTTGGAGAATAAGATTATATTAGTTTTGCTAACATTCAGTGATAATTTGTTGCTCCGGAACCAATTAACCATGAGGAGGATATCTGATTCAACAATGTGATATAGGTGTTGGAGGTTATTGTGAGTATAATACAACGTTGTATCGTCTGCGAATAAAATACATTTTGATTTTGTTATTGAGTTGGGAATATCGTTTGAATATATGATAAAAAGTAACGGACCCAATACTGAACCCTGTGGTACACCGTATTTTATAGGATAGAGGTTCGAACATGAGTTTTTGAACTTGACATACTGCTCACGGTTATTTAGGTAGCTCCTGAACCACTCCAAGGCAATCCCTCGAATACCATAATATTCTAATTTGGACAACAGAATAGAATGGTCAATAGTATCGAAAGCCTTGGAGAGGTCCAGGAAAACTCCAAGTGTGTACATGTTATTGTCAAAGCCAGTCAGGGTATCGAATACAAATTCTGTAACTGCATTAATAGTTGAATGTTTGGGCCTAAATCCGTATTGCTTAGGATAGAGTATATTATGTTGTACGAGAAACGTATACAGTCGTGAGTGGATGATTTTTTCTAAGAGTTTAGAGCAACAGGGTAATAGTGATATTGGCCTATAGTTATTCAGCATTTGCTTGTTTTTATTTTTGTAGATTGGGATTACTTTCGCCGTTTTCATTTGCTGAGGGACAATTCCCGTTGAAATTGATTTGTTTATTAGTAATGATATCGGGGTGCAAACTGCATGTTTTATCTGTTTTATGAAGTGACTACTCAAATTGTCAACTCCTGAACTTTTTTTTCCTTTCAATGAGTCTATCATTTTCATGACCTCGTTGGGATCAGTGGGGTTGATGAATATAGAGTTTGGGTTCGGTTGTTCACTTAGATATTCAGTGAAATGTTTAGGGGCTGATGGAATTTGTTCTGCCAGCGAAACGCCTATGTTTGAGAAATATTTGCAGAACCCGTCAGCGATTTTGGTTGGATCAGTCTCAGGTTTATTATTGATAAGAAAGGTGTCGGTGATTGATGATTTGTCATTTGTTCGCCCTATAACATTGTTCAAAATTTTCCACGTTTTTTTCACATCACATCTGTATTTATCAAGGAGAGACCCATAGTATTCGCGTTTGCATTGTCTTTTCAAAGCTCTGAATAAGTTCCTATGCTTAATATATTTTTGGTAAGAACTATCTGTTTTTGATTTACGTAGGCACTTTTTATAAAGTTTGATACATTTGGATGATGACTGTAACAACCCTTGTGTCATCCAGGGTTCTTTTATTACACGTTTTTGTGGGATTGTTTTCTCTATTTCAGGAGCGAATTTGTCCATAGCCTGTTTTACTTTGTTTGTGAAGGATGCGTAAGCGTCATTGATGGGAATTCGGTCGAGGTATGTCCAGTCTGTTGAATTGAGATCATTACATATAGACATCATATTTTCAGAAGTGAGAGGACGACAAGTTATAGTTAGGGACTGTACCTTGCTGGACGAAGTATCCCCCATAACAGCAAACAAGGGCAAATGATCAGATATATCGCTTAGTATTATGCCAGATTTAACATTATTGTAGTTAGAACACTTTACGTATATATTATCGATTAATGTCGCACTATTATGTGTTATTCTGGTTGGTTTATTAACGGTCGGTAGGAAGCCAGATGATATGAAGGTGTTAAGTAATTCATCGGAGTGCTTGTTGGAGTGTATTTTGATATAATCAAAATTTTGATCTGTACCAAGTATAACGTCAGAATTAGTTCCGTTTAACTTTTCAAGTACTGTTTCGTATCTAGATATTGATAGTGTTTCGTTTGTGCCTGGGATTCGGTATATTTCACCCACAATTGTGTTTCGCTGACTATGTTTTACCTCGATGAAAATCGACTCAAATTCGCAATCAACATTTATGGCCAGGTCGTTCCTAATATCGTAATGTAGCGAATCATGTATGTACAGCGCGACACCCCCTCCCCGTGTCCCACCCTGTCTGTTACGGCATTCAAGGTTATATCCAGGTATGCTGCATAAATGCAATGTATTGTCGTTCAGAAAGGTTTCGCATAACAGAATAAAGTGCACAACTATCCCAGTGTTTTGTAAGTTCGAAAGCATGATTTTAAGTTCATTTATCTTCTTTGGTAAACTGTGAATATTCAGATGAAGAGTGCAATATTTGGATTTGTTGGGCGAGGTGTGTGAGACTATGTCTTCAACTTCAAAATATTGTGTGTCCAAGTTCAGAAACCTATCATCATTTACTAACATGGGTTGTGGGATGATTAGATCGCTCATGTGGCAATATGATAATCGCAATTGGCGATAGATATTTGGCACGAGAGGGCTTGGCTGGGCTCTGTTAGATGTGTATGTACGGTTAGTGTGTATGGCATTTGTTGTATGTACCTGTAACATATACCACACACCTTATAAGATGAACACTAAATTGGAAGAATGTATGATGTGGATATGGATCTGTATGATTCAAACGCTACCAGGAACCTATAAGGACCACCACTAACCACCTCACACCTCCAGAATATGAAGCTTGCATAAGCAGAAGGTGTACGATAGTGCGTATTATATATGATATATATACGTATATTTATGTGGGTACACGATTAAAAAAAATTAGCCGAGAGGCTGAGGAAGGTTACCGGACAATAAAGGTTTTATGTTTTTAATATTAGCCCTTTTGTCCCGTGGCCTTGAGAATATTATCACTGGTCAAACCCAATGTCACAAAGATATTCAGCATACACCATCCCCATACGACCACAATCGACTCTCAAGCTGAAATATCGATAACAAGTGAGATACTAGCCACCATTCGCCCTGATTTAAAAAAGTAGACCAAGGGTCAAGCTCAAAGTCATGAGAACACGGAGCATATCCCCCCCCCCCCCGTCATATGTGTGCAACTGGTTCCCAAAATGCAAAGTCGACAAAAGGCCAGCTATGAGCCATTATGTGCTCAAACCTCGAAATTAAGGCCAAAGGCCAAGTTTCAACTCCCTCTTGAAAAAAACCTCACAGGGATTCAAAATAAAATTTTGAGATGAAAATGTAGACGGACGCCTCCGATGCTGACGGACGACAGACGGAACGTCACGGCAATGGGCCATCGGATCAAAGATCCGCTAAACTGAAATGTAAGATCAACCCATTTACTTAGTGCCAATGTGAAAAGGGATTCGGTTGTCTACAGCGAAGACCATGCGTCTGGTCACCGCCAGACGCCGGGCCACCGCCAGTAACCACTTGTGTAACCAGAGAACAGAAGTAAAGATGTAAAATCAAACCTATGAGTTCACATCATAGGTCAGATATTGCATAGACTGACAACATATGTCAACACGTATCATTGGTCAGAAAGTGCTTGGACTGACAATACATGTCAACAAATATTATAGGTCATATATTACTTAGACCGACAACACATGTCAACACAGATTATAGGTACGATATTGCATAGACCGACAACACATGTCAACACACATCATAGGTCAGATATTGCATAGACTGACAACATATTTCAATACATATTATGGGTCAAATATTGCATAGACTGACAACACATGTCAACACATATTATAGGTCAGATATTGCATAGACTGACAACATATGTCAACACATATTATAGTCAGATATTGCATAGACTGACAACATATGTCAACACATATTATAGGTCAGAAACGGCATAGACTGACAACACATGTCAACATATATTATAGGTCAGATAATACATAGACTGATAGCACAGGTCGACACATATAGTACAAGTCAGTTACTTCATACTATATGCTGGTGGCATAGGTCAACACATATCATAGGTCAGTTTTGTTAGACTGGTAGCATAGGTCAGTACATATTATAGGTCAGTTATTGCACAGACTGATAGCAGAGGTCAACACAATGTTTGAAGCGTTTGTTACCGATGTGGTTGTAGTTTGGTGCACAGCATCGAGTCGCGATCAGAACTTGACCAACAGTGTTTTTGTCCCTCATGGCTTTCAGGAGTTCCAGGCCGACACCGTGATCACCATCTGAATCAAAGTTTTCCGAAACAGTTCCATTGGGATTCTTGTATCGGTATGCATACATAATGTGGGTGGCATATGGGCGAGAAACCACGACGGAGTCAACCGCACCTCTCACGTCCTGTAGCGATGTGACTTTCGCGCTGAACCCCCTAAAGGTACTGCCACCGTCACGGATAGGAGTCTTAGCCTCGGAGACCGTCGGCAACGGGTTCACAGAGTTCCGTCCGGGTAGAGCTACTGGAAGGTACTGGGACTGTAGACGTCCTTTCAGAAAGAATTTTTCTTTTGACATTCGCGCCTTGTTGTTTGAGTCTGACTTTTTTTCCAAGTACTCTTTTACTGCGAACTGTCTGCGTTCGCGGAGGGCCGGTGGCAGTTGACGTGACACGTAGTGATGGGTGTCACGGAGGCGCGCAGCATAGTAAAGGACGCTCTCTAGTTCCTCTGAGTTGGGGAACTTCGCGAGAATTGATCGTTTGCGACCACGGATGTAGGTGCCGAGACGGTGAGCTACCGGAATGTAGAAATGTTCGGCTTCTGGGATACACATGGTGTGGGTTAGGAAGTTACGTACTACTTGCTCACACCATTCGCTTTCGTGTTCAGCGCCCACAGCATTGTTTGGGTCATTGTCGAATGAAAATATTAAGTTATATTTCATACTGTGGGCTTTCAGGTCATTTATCTCCTGCTGGAGACGTTGGTTTATCACGTCACCGCGCATCAGTTTATGGTCGAGTATCTCCACCGTGCGTTTCATTGAAGATATTTCCTGTTCCATGCGGTTGATGGTATCACTTTGGGATGAGGATTTTTGTTCTAGGTCCTTAACCTTGGCGTCAAGTTTTTTAAGCTCTGACCTTGTTTCTTTAGTGTCTGATTTTACCGATCTCAGTAGATACCATAGCGTAGTAAGAGTGATATCACTAGGTGGGGAGCTATCTAACGGTAGATCGTCCGTGTCTCCAATGTCACTGTCTGTGTGCCTGTTTACCATGCCATCCATGGTTGGGTTGTTTTGACTCGGGTCGGCCATGAAGTGTTATCGATAATCCGTAGTGTGAAGCAGGTAGCAGTTGTGTTTTGTCCAGCTAGTTTAGGTCATGCATGTAAGCATGTGTGGTAGCTAGTCCAGTCGATATGGTCCAATGAACATTTGAATGTTGAAATATATATATATATATATATATATATCCAATATGTAGATCTGGATATGATACTAAAGTTATTCCACGAGTATCCACTGTGCACATATATCTGATCACCAAGTGATCATATTTGATCTGTGAATATTACAAAACTTCACGTACTGATAGATCGACATACAGGTTGAAATAGAGCAGCCACTTCTCTCTAGCTTTGCCAGCACTCCGCCATTTTTTTTAGCGTGTTTTTAAATCAGTTTAGCGGAATTTATCGGCTTTTATTGCAAATTCGCGAAACCAACACCAATGTATGCTGAATCTAAGAGAGTCGTCCGAGAGAGTCGGAAGACAGGAGATACATAGGGTGAGGTCAACGACAATCACATATACCCGGCCCTGAGGGGCCGGGAATGACAATTGGATACGCATCGTCCTACAAGTACTTGGGCGCATACATCACTGACGATGGCAAGCTCAAAACAGCGATTCAACTTCATGCAAAGGATAGCGTTAAACAAGTTAATAAATTCGCCATGTTCATGCAAAAAAACACGTTGATGCCATTCAGTATAAAACGGCGGATTCTGGATGCTGCCCTACTGTCTTCTATACTTTACAGCTGTGAGACTTGGTTAACAAAGGACTACAGGCAGATTGAGAAGCACTACATGATGGCTGTTAAGTTACTACTTGGGGTTCGACACTCTACGGCAAATTTATTATGTCTTGTTGAATCTGGGTACTGTGAATTGCCTAGTCTGATTCAGAAAAGGCGGATCGGATTCATAACGAAATTCATGAGACAAGCCACAGGAGAAGAGCCGCTGTCGATGGTGTGGCGACTTGTGTCAGAATCGGCAACCAAGGGTTTCCGCATGCTACGCCAGTCGTTAACTCACACAGGAGACCCGGTTCTGCAGAACAGATTGGTATTACAGGAACGCTGTAGGTCTAGCACAGCCTCCAGAGTGAAAGTGTATATGGAGATGAACCCAACTGTACAAATTCACAGTGTGTATCTTGGAGGTGCTAAACTCATTCAGGATTATAAACGTGTCTCATTTACTCGCCTGTCCTCTCATAGGTTGAGGATTGAGACGGGTAAATGGGCCAGGAAAAGTCCAGAAAATAGACTTTGTGTGTGTGGACAGGTACAGAACGAAAGACATGTTATATTTCATCGCCGAGAGACAGCTCACATTCGTCAGGTATACGGAGGTATCCCAGATGACTGGGATTACTTTATGAACATGCATGATGTGTGCAAAGTCGCACACGATATGTTATTGACAATGTCTTAAAGGACTGTATACGTATAATATGATTTCTTACGAACATAACCCAGTGTGTTTTAAACATTGTATTTGTACGGTCAATAAATACTACTACTACTACTAATTGCAGATAACAGCAATCAATAAGTGATTGACTATTTGCACTTTTTGTCTAGTGGGAGAGTTGTTTAACTGATACAAGCTAAGACTATTACAGAAATCTCTGCATGACCTGTACAAATTACCATCCCTGTCACTTGTTACTACCTCGTACATTCGTATTGAAAACACTTAAATCTTCCATGTCAGGTACACCTACATCACATTTAATAAAAAACATTTCTAGTTTGGTATAAAAGTCATTATGACAAGTCATAACAAGATACTATTTAGCATCGCAAAAATATCAACAAAAATCGCTGTGAACGAGTTAGAAAAAGAAACAGAGTATAAATGTAAACACCAATGAATTGATCGTTTGCTCCTGATACACCCGAGTGCACATGTATTGATTTGTTCCCCTTATCACACTTCTGTGACAACAACACTCAGGCAGGGAATACATATGATCAATATTAAAGACTAGTATTCGCTCAAAACAGAACAAATTTGAGATCTGCAGGATATGTCTGAGGTGTACACCATACGCTAAACAGCCGGCAAAATATCAGGTCAGGTCATGTTCTTGTCAACGACTTCATGTCAGATTTTGGGAACGGAGCACAACACACGGTAAGAAAGACTTCTTCTTTTGAAGTCATTTACACCGTTCTTTGAATGATGTTTCTGCGATGCTAAATGGTATAATATGACCTGGGAGTCTATTGAAATATCAGAGTCGGCATTCTAGCCCAATGGTAAATTTCAGTCCGAAACGCGATCTCCAGGATCTGCACGTATTCGGGAATTCGGTCGTGTCACATCTATGAAGTGTCGATGTAGTGTTGTAATTGTGGACTAGAAGACACATTGGGGTGTATTCTACACAAACATGTTGATACTGAAAAAATGCACCTCTACAAAAGCGAGAAAATACACAACATTTGGTACGGATCTGATGGGGATGATGGGGATAATTTTAACATTATGGAAGATTGCCCAATTTTACAATTTTTACGATAAAAGTTCGGTGGGAAAATCGATGGGAAATTGAACTCTCGTATATTATGTATGCCTAGTTATAAAATGATACCATTTAGCAACGCTAAATATCAGCACAAAAATAGGGTGAACGAGTTCGAAACATCAAATTGGCCTGTGCACTGGAAATCTCAGTGTCGGATGGCATTGCAAAAATAAGGTTTCTATGACACGTACTTTATTAGAATCGACTGTCGGCCACTGTATTCCATCGTTCTGCTAACTAGAGTTTTAATATATATCACATGTTGGATCAATTGCTATAGAGCCTGCACATTGAAGTGTCTTGTCCAATTATTCCTACAATAGAATATATGGATCCCATATCAACAGCCATGTATTGACATGACATGTACGTAAATACGCATCACAGTTAGCCCAACTGACCATTATAAGCCCACCCGTTCTGCATGGTCCTCACAGCCCAATTGTTACACTCGGCTGGCCTGATAGCGGGCGTTTGACACGATTGCATGTTTTGTGACTAAAAAACATATTCAACTGGCACCTGTACGTTTTTTTTATCTACACAGTGGCTATATCGTCCCCACCTTGCATAGCCACCATGAGGTGTAAACAAGCGTCCCTGCCTTGTTCAGTCGTCCTCTGTGTTCTGCTTCTTGGAGTCTATCTCTCCATTTGGCCCAGTCGACTAGGTCGAGGTAATATAATAATGAGCCGAAATAAAATTGATCACAAATGAGAATGTGTATGATTGCAGTCAACGAGGAACATATATATTGTCCATTTGTCTTTATTTTTTATTATTTCAGGCGAAGACGGGCAAATGCATGGGTATTCACCGCAAGATTCTGTACCATTCCAGTCTAATGCGACGTCTAATCCGAGCAGTGACGTCACAGAATCACGGCTGAAATTACATCCGAAGCCAGCGCTGTCACCAGGTGGCGCCTGTGGATTTGACTTCCGCAGAAATTACCTCCAATATATGTGTGAAAAATCGCCTCCACCACGTAAAAATACAAAACTTGCAGCGAGAGCACGCCGCGGTAACAATACGGGACTTTCCATGACTGCGGTTTTATTTGACCCCGAGTTGAGAGTTTGGGGCTGCCTCATCAGTAAAGTGAGTTCAACATCTTGGATGGAATACATGGCAATAAAGTATTTGATTGCGATGCCGACGGAATACAGGAGGTTTGGGGTGCGTGATAGGCTGTACAAACGTGGATTCTACAAACTTGGTTTTCCAGTGAGCGACCTCCTGCGCTCACCGTATAAAGATTGGAAGAAATATTTAATCGTTCGACACCCATTACAACGCGTCGTTTCGGGCTACCATGAAGCAGTCGAAAAACGGCGGCGGTTCAGGGTGACTTTTGCCCAGTACATGGAACAACTCGGCAATGGTAAACTTGTCGACGCGGACGAACACTGGGCTCGCTACAGTTCTTATTGTCATCCATGTGATATACAGTATGACTACGTCATCAAGCTAGAAACAATGTCTGAGGATTTACCTTTATTCAATAAAGAAGTGGGTATACATGAAAACGTGACGTTGCAGAATTTAAACACGGTACCTGCCAATGAATTACAGGGTGATGGGAAATTGGAGTTGATAAGAAGGTATGACAAAGTACTCGCGGACTATGAGAGTAAAGAACCAAAAAACTTTCAGAAGGTGCTGGATTTGTACCAACATGACATGGACACGTTTGGTTACAGATGGGAAAACAATCAAAGCTCCTGTGGCTATGGTGCAACAAAGGAAACGTGCTGTTAGAAGAAATACTGTAAATGTATCAAATTTCGCGTGTATCAATGTTCGCGTTTTCAACATCTCAGCATGCTCGCGTGGATTTAAGTTTATGAATGTTGTGAATGGTCCCAGCCCCATATATTGAATAACCGTGTATTCGCGCGTATTTGTTTCCGCAGGTTTTTTTTTTGTTACGAAATTAATACATCGCGAAATTTCATACGTTTACAGTAAGCCAATATGGACCCTATCCGAAAGGCTTTATTTCGTGTTGAATATCATCAGTGATTACAGCTGGGCAGTGTTATTCTCCTGATATACATATCTACATGCAACCAAAACAGTTACGATTGTAGAAAATATTCACCATCATTGTGCATTACAATGTATACCAAGCAGCAGTCTTGAATCCTGACGTATTGCTTTCTGTATACGACATATTTTGCAGTACCATGTCCCCTCGATTTGATCCTACACATATGATTGGTACGAGAATCATGGTGTAGGCCTATTTTTAAAAAAAATATATTCAGGGGAATGTGAAGATGGAGATATGTCTTCTCAAATATCTCTCATATGAATTATGAATGCTCACTGAGCGTTGTGATTTTTTTAGTTCCTGGCAGCACAAATTGTCCTATGGCCTCATTCACGGCACGGCATACTCTTACGTGGGGGGGGGGGGTCTCAGTGGTTCAGAAGAAGTACCTGGTTTCACCTCATGATTTTATGGGACCTGTGTTTCATTCTTACCGAGAGAACGTATACCTAATCTCTACTGTTGGTCACTCAGCACTTGTGACAAATAAAAATCTATACTGAATGCTCAGTCACAGGCTCCGTGAAAGACATCCATTTTAAAAGTTGGCAAAAAGGCATCTACACTTCAAGTGTTAGTATCACATGGTCACCTATCATCAAATAATATCAGTCAACAATGTTGATATCATTCATTGAGTCATCAGCGATGGAACTTGTTTTGATAAGACTCATTCATATATGAATATAACCAATTAAGGCATTTGTCGCTAGAGGGCTATCTGTGTAGGTTACGCCAGAGTCAATCATCACTCTAGAGTTTTGGAAGGCCATTTTTTCTTATCCACATAAGACATGTTAACCACTCAATGACGTCAAGTTCAAGGTCACTAAAAGATTCGCCATATGAGACATCCTAGATGCTATGAATACAAGCCTAACCTCTGTTTGTGTTATTTTCAACTCGAGGGGCTAAATTGTTGATTTCGAACCAGAAATGACCTTCATATTCACATTGAAGGTCAAACCGAGGTCGATTTCAAGGCAAACGAAAGATATGTCAACCTATATCGATTTGTCTGCAGGGGCCATTCGACACATTTCAGCTCAGATATGATATGAGATTCGACGCTCATAGTTATCTGAAGTGGAGTGAGTTCAATGTCACCAAAAGAACCGTCAAAATTGATTTTAAATATATGGTTATAATAATAAAAACAAACTGAGCTCGCCCTACATCCGTTTTGTCTGCAGCAGCCCACAGTTACTGTTCAAGCTCATTGACAAGTGAGGTTGACAACAAGGTCACAGAAAACATACACAAATGCAAATACATATACAAATGCACTGGTGGTAACAATGAAGGTCATTCCCAAAAGCATGGTGTTTTTTGAGGCAAGATACCTTCCTTATCACAAAATTGGTTGGGGCTTCAGCAAAATGCAAATATTTATATTGGGGCCATGCAATTTTTCAAGATGGCCGTCAAAACACCAAAATCACTGAAAGTGAGTAATATTCATATGCCGACAATGATATATATTGTGTGCATATTTCAATTTTGGAGGTCATTGAAAGTGGAATACTACAGTAATATGTTTATCAATCATATGATAATACTTTTGAACCCCTATACAGGTTAAAGAAGTGAGGAATATGGTAAGTATGCTTACAATGGACTTTATTGGAAGTCTTTGACTTACAATGTTGTGATATACAACAACAATAACTTTCAAGTGCTCATTCATTTCCTCACACAAAAACTGTTTTAAGTAGCGATTCAATATTACTATTGACATTGTCCTCAGGCTTCAACACAGTTTGAACAGATTCTCGGAGTTTTGGCAGTGTGAATTTCTCAAAGCGGTACTTTCCATCAGCTGATTTGACGCGACGCTTCTGCCTGAAGTTCAGAGCGACCGTGATCCTCAGAAACGCAATTTCAGCCAGGAGCTGCTGCTCTGTAAGCTTCTGCAGTAATTCCAGAGAGTCTGGTGTGACTGGTCCTTTGTGCATTTTACAGGTTTCCAGTAGCTTCATGGTTTTTTGCTGTTTTTTCTGTTTCAGTTGTTCTTTCTTCAGTAAGGACATATGTTTTGAGGCCTTCACCGTTGCAAGGAAGTCTGACTCGAGTTTCTTCACTTTTTTCACCTGATCTGAACTTCGTGCCCACTTCCACTTCGAACGCTTCTCCGACTCTGATGATGACAGAAATGAGGAATCAACGAGAAGTCCATTGGTTGCCACGATGTTCTTCATCGAATGTGTGTTCACACTTGTTGTTCCTCCAGAGAACTTGACTCTGTTGTCCAACTTCGCAAATTCACTTTCGCACCCAAGATTTGTCAGTGGTGCATGCTGCAGCTTTTCCTCATCAACAGTCACATCTTTGCTGTGCTCTCCTTCAATCTCAAAATAAGACATATCTGAAAGTTGCCTTTTCAGAGTGTCCACTATCTCTTCTAGAACTGCACTGTTTAATTTTCCTTTCCCAGTGACTGTCTTGCCAAACCTCACTTTCAGCATTTCCAACTGTGATAGCTTCTGCTGGAAGAACTTCTTTACTCCAGCCCATTTCTGTTCGGATTTTTCTGTGTCCGTTTCTCATCGATCCCAAGCAACTCAATAATTGGGGAGATTATCAGGTCTCACATCAGTGAGTAGACTTCTGCACAACACAGGAACCAGTCATTTTCCACAAAGGTTGACACTGCAAGGACAAGTTTGTTTGCATTCACATCTACTACTGCTTCGAAGAACTTCGCAATGGATTCACGCATTTTGATGAATTCTTTGGCAAGCTCCGCAATACTGCCGAATCGATTGGACACGAAGCCACGGAAACCATCATGCTGAATGTTGTTGGCGTCCATCCAAGTTTTGTACTCATTGTACAAAGACACTGAGTGGGACGCATGACTTGGTGACAACAGTTTTGATATGGCAATCAGCCCTAGTGTGTGAATACTTGATGCTGATCCGAAGACTTTATCCCCTGCTGAAACTTTGATGAGGTTTTGGATGCCGATCTTCTGTTCGGTATCATGGAAGACTTTGTCAATAGCATGGTCAATGCCCAATATCACATGGCCACAACATTTCAGCATTTTCTCGTCTTCGACTCCGAGATGCCCCAGGAGCACAGAGCAATCTGCAGCCCTGTCAGAGATCCAAAAGTCTATTTGACTTTTGATGTCCTCAAGTGTTGTTTCTGCAAGCACTGCCAGACATTTCAGCGTCAATTCGTATGCCTTAGCACCATCTTGTCCAGAATGAGAAATGTTTTCAACATATCCTGTTGTCAATGTCTTCCGTTCGCAACTTGGTCCAGCAATGGTGATATGATCTGCTTTCACATCGTAAAGTTTGTGGCCTGCTGCTTTTGTGGTGTCATCAAGACCTACTGTTATCACGGAGTCACCCTTTTCGACCATACTTTTGGCCACAAGCTCCAGGTTCAAATAGGATGCATCCTCCAGCCATGAAGATATGCACTGGCGTGTCGGCATTGCATAAGTTAGGTCCTTTCTGAGACGACGACGCTTGATTCCCGACTGTTCATCTTGGATTTCACTCTCAATTTCTTCATCACTGTCTTCACAGTCCACATTCTCGACATCAGCACTTAGAGTCCATTCTTGTCCAAACACTGTGTTGGCCACAAAAACCAATATACCCTTCAGGTCCTCAGTGGTCACCTTGTATTTTGATTGACATTGGACGAGACATCGCATCAAAGATTCATTCAGTGTTCTGCGACCACTTCGAATTTTAACTTTAGGAAAAGTTAATTCGCCATGCTCTGGTGTGTCATCAACTGAAGGTCTAGATCTGGTTACACGCGTTTGTGTCTTCATGGTGCCACATGGGGTGCTTGGTGTCGAGAAAGCCGCGTCCAACTGTTCGTTGTCAACTATCTCTCCTACAATAGCTTCCTGTATTTGTGCTTCTCTCAACACTCTTTCTTGTTCTTGACTATCTTCTATGTCGAGCTTCCTTTTCTCTAATGCCAGTTGTCTTTGGGCTGTCCGTTTCTGTTGCTTGGTCCAATTTCTTGGGACTGTCCTGGTGCAGATAGCAACATAATCACCATGGCAATTATCCTCGTAGAAGGCGATGTCCTCTGGGGTCATCACAACCTTGCAGTCTGATTCGAGTTGCTTCTGATATTGAACGTTTTGTGCTCGTATATCATACGCTCTCTCTGTCATTCTCTTGTTGAACTTGGTGCTTTTCTCATACCACTTCGCAGTTTTTTTCTTGCTCTTGTTCCCTTTGGTTTTCCGCAATTCTTTGAACAGTTCATAGTCTTCCTTTATCCGTTTTGCTATTGAACGTTTTTCCATGGGATATACATTTTTATCTATCCAGTCGACTCTCAATTCATCTGCAACCACCAAGCTTGCTTCATCACGACTGAGGCTTTTCTTTTCTTGCTCTGGGGTATGGCAGAGGGCCAACATCCGGCCTATGACAACCTTTCCACATGGCAATTTGGCCTTCGAAACGAATTGCTCCACCTCACGGTAAGTCTCCCCGCAAAGATCTTTTAATGTATCACCACTGCGTGACTGTCTAGTACTGTTTGGTGACACAGATGATGTCGCCATTTTCAATGCAGAATATAAACCTGGAGGATATCATACCATCGTTGTTTTGTGAATAAAATGAATGTTCAAAATGTTATCTTCTATTTATAAGCACAAGCTTGTAACCTTGGTAACGTCTGATCATGTGTACCAAATACTATGGCAACATGACAAACCAACAACATCTTATAAATGATAGTATGAAACTATCAGACACAACCTGTTTCAACATTTTACAGTAGGCCCTATTTATTTCAATATTTAGACGCAACATAGTCAGCACCAAACTTTGTATTTCCCGTAATGCGTAAGAATGACCCGATATCAGCGGTCACTTTGAATATGAGGCTGGCCCCAATAGAAAACTTCTGTTTTTAGGGAATAATGTATGTGTGTTGTGATCAGTATGTGTAATGGCCTCAAAAAACACCATGTGTCATAGCTTTTTGTTGAAAAAGCGTGTATGGTTACAGCCCTATATCATAGTGATATAATGACTATGTACAAGCGTTTCGTCTCCAGGGGTAAATTTGTGCATCACATCAACATGTAAACAATTTTTCATCATATCAATATCAGATTATAATCGTCTTCTCATTATACAGACCATAAACAGTCACAAGTGCCATCGTTTAATTAGAGAGAAGGTGCTGAATATCAGATTTCGATGAAAGTCCCAAAAAGTGCAATTTTGGCAAGACATTTTTTGCTCGTATGCAGACGGCATTACTACAATGTACAATAGGCAGGGTGATCTTGGAATGGTTTGTATGGAACTTTGCATCAAGTCTGAAGAAAAAAATATTACTTATTAATACTTTATATTTGGAAAAGTTGGCAAATTAGAGTTTTCATAAAATGTCTCACGAATAATAACATTGTTCACTTACTCAACTGATAATCTTTAATGATATGTGTGTGTTTTTTTCTATCATTGTACCAGTATTTGCCTGTAGGGAATAGCAATCTAGAGTTCATCATTCCGAGCCAGTAAACAATATTATTTTCTCATTTCGAAATTTTTCATGCTGGCCACAGATAATCGTATTGGCCTAGATGTGGCCTGCGGAGTTCGTTTCAACTGGCAACCACCATGCAAAAAAGTATTTTTGTGAATCTTGTTCCGAATCTGATGCGAACAATCAAGTCTCGACAACAGACACCGGAGCTCGCCAAACAAAAAACACTACATCTATATCCCCCATGCAGAAAACAAAGTAGGTACGCTGGATGTAACATTAGCCAAAACTGATCGAAGCTTGCCTAGAAATTTGTACACAGCGGCTTCCAAGCAGGAATCGCTGGTCAAACATATGTGTTCCATCGTGTCTTGATGGAAAGCAGCCAACCGCCCGTCAGTTCGGATGCATTTTCTGCCCGCGGAAGTGACTAATAGAGAAAAGAAAACATCAACTTTGAAGATCTGACGATATATCTGGCACCGTGCATTAACGTGCACACGTGCATTAACGTTTCTGGTGGATGCACTCGTCTGTGCAATGCTAGAATGCTTGCACGGAATGGTTAACAACAATACCACACTTGTCCTTATCAGAGCAAACCGAATCAGTGGCTGCGTGTGCGTGGCTCCGCTGGTGTCTGTGTAAAAAAAACTCATAGAATCGTTCCTATCTTTTTGGCCATGCACCATAAAATAAAACTGTCTTGTTCTTTCTGTTCTTTCAGAGACCACAAGCAACAGAACCAAACTGCACACGTAGTGTCTAGGTCTATGGATTATAGCATAGCTACAAACAATCATTTTTATTAGCTTACAGGCGAAGCCACGCAATTTGAGACATTGCTTGCCTCCTCCAATCCCCCTTTGAATTTACCTTTGCATCTTTGGCGGGTAGGGGCGTTGAGGTGTCAGAAATCATTTGGGTTATATATTATGGAAGATTTCTGCGAGCAATGCATAACTTTCAGATTTTATATTGCGTATACTCAGGGCACGCGTCGGGCACACTTAAACTCGTGTTGGCAACTTTTCATTTCGACTTTGGATTCATGGGGTGCCAATTTTAGCGAGCCGGGAAAAATAAATAACCGGTCCGTTCTCAGATATACATGACTAACCGATAGAATCGATGGTACACCTGGCATTGCGTGGAGTTATAGCTCCTTCTACGCTGGAATAGAGGAGGTCAGTAACTCCTCAAGCTCCCGAACGAGAACAACGGTGCACACCTATGAATAGCCCCAGCCGGCCGGCGGAGATGGTCGAGGCAGCTGTTGCTTTGACTGGACCGGCGACCCACGTGCTAATTATTGCATTTGGAGGTTCATTCTCTTACCTTTCTTTCGGCTGTACATCAATTGCACCAGGGGTAGCCAACGTAACGTCGGCGACGTAAAACAAACGCCTGCATGGCTGCTTGGCCCCTCTGTCGTATTGTTACAGTTTACGCAGACAACTCACGGGAACTGACCGTGGGTCATTTTTCGAGGGTCAAGAAGCAACTTCTTTCGCCGACGGGGTCTCATCAAACGTCGGAGAGTTGACGTAAGCCTGTTGGGCACGAAACGCTACACGACGCCAGTCATAGAACACGAACGGACATTGCGTTGCAGGGAACGTACTCTAGACGTACAGCTGCATCGTAACGTTACACTTTGCTTAACCCTTTTGGAACTCGCCTACTGCAACTAGTGGACAGCCATCAATTTACACTTGAGCGGCCGATAGATCAAAAGTTACAAAAACTGACGCGGTGGAAAGGTTGCCGTGGAACCGCATACAGTCGCTTGATGGACTTTTTGTTTCGGAGAGTAGGCGGTCAGTGAATAAAAGGGTGATAAACAAAGTGCCAAGTTGCACCAGGAAGAATTGGAGAGATAGAAAGAGAAAAACCCGTTGTGCAGTTTAATCTCTATTCGCGAAAAAGGAGGACGTTCAGTTGATTCCAATACAGTACACGTAGCAAGCGTCTATTCTCATACAGCGCCACCAAAAAGTGCTGACGTGAATATTGATTAATGACTGCATGGAGCTTTGCGATCCGGGTGGGAGCGGTTACAGAGCAAAACTATCATAACCTCTCTCTAATAATGTAGTAGACTCCGTGGCTGGCCAAAGGTAGCGATATCAGTAGCTGGAAACAAAACCCTCCGGGAACTGGAATCGTCCCAACTGGCGTAGAGGGGGGCAAGAAAATGATGGATAGATAAAGGGAGGAATAACGTCAAGACATGGGGTATAAGTTGACTGGGATTGAGACCACACTGTACGATTGTTAGAGAAGATCAATCGATTTCAAGAGCGCGTACAGAGTGACTCCATCTGAGTTAAGCCGTTGATACGGCAGCGACGTCTGTACGTCTGTGCAAAACGGATACGTGGATTACACGGATAAATAAGAAATCGAATAAATAACTTCCTTCCCATCAAGATCGTGTTCCATTCTGGATTATAAGGCTGTCGATCGGATATCGAGTGATTTTAGGAGTATTTGTTGTATGCGGAGCATGTGTTCGATTATGTCCAGATAAAAGCAAATAAATTGAGCGCGTGCACGTGCACGTGAGGTCACGTGACTCAACATGTCATACGGGAGCAGGCGATACTCAACCGGATACGGAAGTAGCACGGGATCGACTTCCGGTGGTTATGTGAGTATAATATGTTTTCTTCTCGAAATAACACAAGATACATCGAATGCATGCAATCGGATCGAGAATTTTCTTCCCTGCACACTAGTCCGATAATATCGTGTAATAAGCCCTAGTACGAGTAATATTACAAGCAACTACGTCGGTTGCTAAAAGCTCCAGCATCAAATATTTACAAAAAAGGGGAACCATGTGGGTTT
Organism: Terebella lapidaria; assembly: GCA_949152475.1. Taxonomy (NCBI): domain Eukaryota; kingdom Metazoa; phylum Annelida; class Polychaeta; order Terebellida; family Terebellidae; genus Terebella; species Terebella lapidaria. The sequence continues at coordinate 22,701,600 of OX424564.1, forward strand.
AGACGTGGTTCATTGAGATTATCTTCAGAAACAGACGCCTTCTTCACCTTTCGTGTGGTTCATTCGGGTTTCTGGGATCTATTGCGCAATTTCCAGAACATCTGTTATCACTAAGTGGGCGATTATTTACAGATGAAACTTTCTAGGATTTTACACTTAAGTTGCACTGACACACCCTGAATCAGATTTGAGTTTTCAATAAATACGCATAAATTGTCCCTTGACAGGATGACATTATATGGTCCAAAGTATGCAAAGTTACCATTCAAATTGATTAGTCAGTAGAACTGGAAACTGAATGACTGGTCTATATTGTTTTTCATTATTAGGCAATTAAGATCAAAATCTAAAACCTCTTATGGCCGGGGTTTTTTTTCTGTTATCCTCTTTCCCAACTTCAATACTGGGGATGAATCACATTATGTACACGTATACAACTGTCTCTAATCCAACTGCCGAGAAAAAGTCACAATCTACCCGTAAAACCAGTCATATACAAGCAAAAACAAGGAAACAAATCCATCCTGATGTTGCAAGGATGGTTTTCGCTGGTGTAATCGTGTCGTTTCCGCCGCGTGGGTTTCTGGGTGAGTTCTCTATGAAGACTGGTACGCACTTTAGGTGCTAATATCGTCGACTACATGGTACCCTCGTACCATACAACGCCGTACACATTGTAGTACCACGCCTAGACATTGAGTACAAGGTTTTTCTCTTGTAGAACGTCTGGACGTAGGCTACGTAACGCCACTTTGGGTTTTTACGCACGGGCCGCGTAACATTACGGATATTTTTTTACGAGACAGACGGTATAGATCGTGTACATGTATACTGCACTTGACTTCAGTGATATCTCTGGTGTTTTATTAGTACTGTACATACATGTAAATTATCTTCTAGGGTATGATATTGCACTGGTGTTGGGTAATATTTTCAATATTATCTTGTGTAATAATCGTTACTCCATCGGCAATTGGACTGCAAGATGCCACTACGAGTTGGATATATGTTATCGATTTTATGTAGCTCAATTTGTTTATGATTTCATGGAACTGAATTAGCGACCATCGTTCATATTTCATTCAGACGAATAGATGCCACTAAATTGGTCGTTGCACCCTTTCATTCACCAACACATTATACGCCAGTTCGCCGTAAATATAACGTTGTAATGGAAGCCATCTGGCATGAGCAGATCTGACAATTAGGCCATAGGTAACATTTCGCACCCATAGAGCTATATCTGTCTATGACGTCAAACCCAGAGAATTATTATGTAATCGGAATATCCGTTCTGATCTAGGTAGTCACAGGAACGAGTATATAACTGATATGATTGGACGGTCTACTACCATTGGTTTAGCAATGGTTTATGCATCGTAATGCATTCATCTTACTATATTATTCTCATGTATATCTATATTTCACAACTTTTTATAATTATTTTGACCAATTTTATCAATAATTTCACGTTGAGTAGGCCTCTACTAATTTGCTACAAAAACAGCTTAATTTCATTGCAGCAGTTTAACAGATTAACACCCTTCCTTGACCACTGCAGATTGAGACATTGCCCATGCATAAATGGCACAAATGATAATTCTCGCACTTTCTCCCACACAATAACACAAGACATGCAGCTGTCAGTGGGTAAACCACATAAACAGTTTGGCGAATATTTACCTTGACCAGCGGTCAGTGGGCCAACATTTGGCCAGTGGGTTTGTAGTTCTAAGCTGAACTGGCCGAAGGGCTGGCTGTGCTGTACGCCACAGATGTAGACATATTATCACCGGGGGATATGTTTTTGCCATCAGGGATATACGGGTTCCAGCGTTTGGGGCCAGAGGGATCAGCTGTTGAGCTTTAGGAAAGAAATACGGAAAAAAGGGTTGTGGTAGAGTTGTTGGTTTCTACTTTCTACTTTGTAGGCCATGTGGTTATTTGGTGGGAGGAAAAACTGATAGCTGTTCGCGAATTAGTAAGGTGATACCGAATGGCTGTAACATCTTGTGAGGTTTATCTTAATTGTGACTGGGAAGTGTTCGTATTATCAATTGAACTAGGGGTTATTTTTCATATATTCATTCACATTTTGAACAATGTACGTGTATATGCGCAAGATTCGTCTTTCTTGTTGAATAAACATGCTGTTTGATCTGAAATTTCCCAGTTTTATAGACATTCTAGAATTGGCATGATGAAAGCAAAATGGGTATGTATTTACGAAAATAGTAAAAGTCAAGCAAATAACCTTTATGAAGCGGATTATTTATAGCCATAGCAGTCAATGCATCAACAAAATTCGAGCAAATCTATGAAACCTTCAACTTTTTCACAAACAATGCACCTTTCCTTATAAATTCCAAACATTCGCTAATTATAGATAAACAATTTGGATCATTGCACGCTAAGAGTAAACAGGGATAATTTTTTCCGGCAAATCCTGGCTGAACACTGGTTATAGTTGCCTAGACAGGTTGGTTATCCCTCGGGTTCTGACAAGGTCATACCCAGCTTATGTTGTTTCATCAGATTGGTGAATTAATGGAAGCGTGATTTGTTGCTGAAAAAATAATAGTCAGTAGCTGCGTTTATGGAACTTTTTACATTATCTCGAAACAAGTTTTTCGCGAAAATATAATTGTCTCTAATTTGTTCGAGTTTCGATTAAAAGCTGAAGACATCAACCTGTTTATAGTTTGCAAATACGTTAATATAGACTTACACATTACCCCTTGCCTCGTCGACCAAGAGTGTGACATTTGTACATATACGGATATGTCACACATATAAGTTTGCAATCAACTAGCAAACAGGCCTATTTTATTATATTTCTCACTTGCGATTTTTTTTTTATATTAGGGTGGATGAATCTAACGGTGCAAATATATCTATCTCCTCCAGGGATAACTCTTCAGTAAATATTCATTTTAATTAATTGAACAATGATGAAAATAAGTGTGCGCAGTATTTTGAGGATATCCCTCACCAAACGTCTTTTTGGAGAAATTTTACTCATTTTTAAATGAAAAATCAAAATTTCTCAGACCCTATCTCGAAATTGCCAGATATTGTAACGTATCTCTAAATTTGATTTCCAAATATCACGCTTGGCAGCAAGACTGTTGCTTACACCTATGCTCAAAACATAAAAATGATCTTTCATGCGTCCCTGTAAGTTTCCTCTGTATTTATTTGAACATTATTCACTACGTCGCTCGACGTTTCTATGAGGGAGAGAATCATTATCGTTTTTGTAAAAAATCCTAATAATCCGGCTACTACGGTGCCCCTAATAGGACATGAGAAAAATTAGTTTGGAGCAAGCTGTATTTCGTCCCGACGAATTAGTATTTCGTCTGGACGAATTATTATTTCGTCTCGACAAATTATCATACATATAGTCTGTTAGATTCATGGAATGAGTTACAGTTATCCATATGTGTATCTGAGGGGAAGAACAGCCCCATATCCCTTTGCATGGAATGTGTCCCTACCCTAGCTTCAATTAGACATATTAGGTGCCCTAAATAGCACCAGTTAGCCGCAATTAAACCCCGAATAGAACCCACTTCTCTTTTGGGGCCCGCTCAAGAGCCCCGAACGCACCCCCCCCCCTCTAGATTTGGACACATTTGCTTCGTTCGTGTAATCATACAATGAATCGACGAGACTATGATGCTTGATAATTCGTCGGGATGAAATTTATCAATTCGTCCAGACGAAATATTAATTCGTCCAAACGAAACACTAATTCGTCGGGACAAAATATTAATTCGTCGGGACGAAATAAAGCTTGCTCCGATATATTTTCCTCATGTCCTATTAGTGGCACCATAGGGCTTCACTTTCCTTGTAAAATGAAATAAATCGTTGGCTCGATAAATGAGATGAATTGGTTGCATTATGATCATCATAATGATATCCAGTTGTTAATCTAGTTGATCATAATGTGGTATATACATGTATGACCATCCCAAATTTATCCAATCAAAGCTCTCGATCACGGCTGGAGAGCCGTGTGCCTTCATGGTGTGATTCTGGTGAACAACAAATATATTGTGTAATGTGAAAATTTTTACTTCAATGTATACTATTATACTCTCACTGCAACGTGTTTGTCTAGTATTGTATAAAGCTGAGCTTTATCCTTCAGTCTCGGCATTAGAATATTTTGATTTTTTAAAAACCTCGATTAAACCTTTTTTTCGGATATTTTTGGCGATGCTAAATCGCACTCTACTTTGATTTCTTAATACTCGTTCACAACATTATGCTGATATTTTCGCGATGCTACATCCACCAGGTATGATCCAAATCGTGTGCGGACCCAGTACCATTGAGGTAGATCTGAATCCTAAACTTTTTCATCTTTTGCGATAAAAGTCTCAAATTTGGTAGAGAATCACCGTTTGCCTCTCAGGTGAAGTGAGTCAAGTTACAAGATAAATAAATATCAGCAAAACGGTGTAAACGAGCTTCAACAACTTAGCCCCGAGGCTAAGAACGGCTACCGGAGAAATTTATTGTTTTGAGTCACAACTGATATTTTACCAAAATTGCCGTTTTAGCCTTCCAAATTGAAGGTCACTCAAGATCAAGTTCAAGGTCACCACTGAAATCGCTATATGTGACTTCCCATTTGAATGTGCTAAAATTTAAGCTATATCTCGAAGTATTCTAGGAGTTTGCTCCGCACAGCTCCCTTTATGAAGGAAAATGTGTATGAAATCCAAACACTTTTACAATAATCACTTGTACACCTCACAATCACATTACATCATATGGAAAGTCTTATTCATCAATTAGAGAAAAGGCTAATAAACAGAATTCGAGAAAATGGCTGCCAAAGTCCAAAAAGCCTCGTTTCTGGACAAAAGAGATCTCTTCTACCTTTCAATGCCATTGAAGGTCAAATTCAATGTCAGCACTTTAAACCGCCACGATTTCCCCTTTTAATATGCAAATATTTAAAATATATCCTAAAGTTTTCTAGGAGTTTACTCGACACAGTTGCCATTATGAACGATATTCATTGAAGGTCAAAGTCAAGGTCACCACTTAAACCGCAATATATGACTTCCCATTTGAAACTGCTAGTGTTCAAGCTCTATCTTGAAGTGATCCATGAGTTTACTCCATACAGCTCCCATTATGGAGGGATAGTTTCATAGTATAGTCAAAACAAATTACTCCCCAATGGTCAAATTTTAGGAGTTATATTGAGTTATATATCAACTTTTTTCAGCAGACAGAAATCCATGGCCATTCACATCACCTTTCATATTCGAGTGTTTACTTTTGAATTAAATGATATGTTCAAAACCGTTCATGTTTATCATTTGAGTATTAATGTTAGAATTCTCTCCTATTCTTGTCATTGGATATTCGTAACGGCATGTTTGTTATTTCTGAAATCAGAATTAAGGTTCTTTATCCATCTTTGAATCGTGAACGATAACTATCCCAAGTCCCCAATTTCGCTTCTTCGTGCACAATTCTCGATATATCGTTGGATACGATCGCATTATGATTGAAGATGCAACTCCGATTCCTTCTCATCAAGTGTACAGTATTAACCTGTGTATAGTGTGCATCACCTGATGACATCACCTAATGACATTTTATTATGGCTGAACGGGCTTTGCTGTCATTCCAAAATGTTGGATTTTAGGTTTGCTATTGGCATCATAAAAATAGTTGTATTGGTGGTGATAGTTTGATACGTGTATATGTACTTCGTAATAAAAATTCGAATATAAGATAAACGTGAACCTTATAACACAGTGGTAACAGATATCACTAATATAATATTTGTCATATATCGCATGCATTTTGGCTTTAAAAAAATAACACTGACAATTTGATTTATTTTATCGCGAACAAGGCGCACGAAGCATAAATTAATTTTATAATCCAATATCGAACTGCTATACATCAATTACAAGTCGACACTTTATCAACTGCAGTTTACATTTTTGCTATATTTCCCTTGAATTTTGTCTGATTTATGTTTTAATTTCTAGCCGTTTAGAATTCACCCCAAGTTGAACATTGAGGGACTTGCTACCTGGATTCCAGAACTGTACACGTGAAAACTATCGGAGTGATTGACAGAAAACAAGGAGGCAAAGATTGAGAGATTAGATAAGTCGGATCGTGTTACTAACTATCTGACAGAGTGAGGGTAGCAAACTGAAAGATTCAAGGTCGATATTTGTTTGGGTCTAAGCATCTACAGACATTATTGAAAGGCGCGTATTCATAGAAGCGAACTGATCAATATTTCTCAGGATATACATATTGTATTATATATTTATATCATATAAAATATATGTGATATTTTTGTTGCTGTTGTTTTTGCTGTTGACTTGTTGTTTGTGGGAAGATTTCGTATAAACATACCAAACATGAGTCGTCCTGAAGTTAGCACATTTTCACATTTAAAAAAAAAAACGAGTGAAAAACAAATGGTGAAAAACAATTTTCTTGGGGGCGTATCTACAATGTATGTGTTAGTAACTTCTATGTCTGGCGTCTGTTGTATGCGTCAAAATCACTCATCAATATTGTTCACACTGTGACAAACTTGTCGACATACATGTATATATGCATCTAATTTTGCATGGATAACATATTGTTTCACGTTGTGCGATAGTTTTCTCTCTTCTCATGACTCGCTTATATTTTCCGCCCAAAAATCTGTTTTTGTCTGTTTTTACATGTGCTCTTCTTTAAGGTTACCCGCGTGGATGTAACTAGCCGTTAGCCGCTTTGCTGATGAATACCTTGCATTTTCCTGGATCTGAGTAAACACACAAGATAGCCACCCACAAACAAATGTACACATTTTCCCCGACCTTAAATCCCCAACCGAATCGTCCGTGAATTTCTTGGCACGAAACTCACACAACACAAAGGGGTTTATTTTCCACATACGCCAAGCTACAGTATGTATATCGGTGAATCGACCGTCCTTTATCTTATTTTCATAGCCGAAGACATTACAGGCAATATCCTCATATCACCTGTTTTCGAACAAATGTGTGAGATGTTCTCCCTATTTTCACTTTGTGTACCCTACTTTCCTAAAAAAAAGTAACCCCAATTACCAAAGAGGCATAAAATCTGTTCATCGGAGCGAGATTTCGAAAAGCGATTACGGAGAATCTTGGAACTTTGTCTCTAATTTACCTGACAGAAGAATGCGAAAAATCACACACAAACACTCAAAGAAATTATTTATTTCTATCCGATTAGAGACTGAAGTGAAGTCTGCCAGCTCGAATAGATTGGCGGTGTTATATTTTATGTTTTTCACGTTTCTCACCTTAATAAGTCCTAAATAATTTTTCGAGTGATTGAGATATGCAAAAGCCACATGTAAAAGAAAACTATTGGTCTTACAAAAGAAAAAGTCCTAAATTGACAAAAGACCACAGAACGGTGTCTGTCTACATATCTCTGTTCGTATCATCTAATAATATTCATAAATTTTGACACAATTTTCAGGAAAAAATTAGGCCAAGGGCCAAAGATAGGTTACCGGACAATGTTTAATATTTTAGGTATTAGCCAGGTCACTGGTTGAATTCAAGGTCAAGAGAATATTCAGCATATATAACATTAAGCATATATCATGTCCACAGTTGATTGCTAAGCTGTAAGTTCAATAATCAGAGAGAGATTAGCAATTTTATGCTGTAACCTTGAAAATGAAGGGGCAAAGGTCAAATTCAAGGTCATCAAAATATTCAGTGTATATCATTTTCTATATCATGTATATCATGTCCACAATTGATTCCCAAGCCATACAGTCAATAGAGGAGCAAGATATGAGCCAGTTTGTCCTTGGACCTTAGAAACGAGGTCAGAGGTCAAATTCAAGGTCACGAGAATATTCAGCATATATCATTTCCTATATGTCCACAATTGATTCCTAAGCTGTAAAATCGATAATAAGTGAGATATTAGCCATTTTGTCCTGTGACCTTGAAAATGAGGTCGAAGGTCAAATTCAAGGTCATCAGAATATTCAGCATATATCATTTCCTATATGTCCACAATTGATTCCTAAGCTGTAGAGTCGATAATAAGCGAGATATAAGCCATTTTGTGCTCTGACCTTGAAACTGAGGTCAGAGGTCAAATTCAAGGTCATGAGAATATTCAGAATATATCATTTCCTATATGTCCACAATTGATTCCTAAGCTGTAGAGTCGATAATAAGCGAGATATAAGCCATTTTGTGCTCTGACCTTGAAAGTGAGGTCAGAGGTCAAATTCAAGGTCACGAGAATATTCAGCATATATCATTTCCTATAGGTCCACAATTGACTCCTAGTCTCTAATCTCAATACCAAGTGAGATATTAGGCATAAAAAGTCCCATTTGAGCAGAGTTTGGGCCAAAATGGCCCACTTCGAGCGATTCAAGCGCAACGAAATTTATAGACATCATAGGAGTACATATGGGGAGTGTTATTTATCAAAAAGAAAAAAAGTTACTGAACAGATTTTGAGAAAATGGCCGCCAAAGTCCAAAATCAGGCATTTTTCGTCGAAAACGGCCGCCATTTTGAAAAAAATGCAAAAATCAAAAAACTAAAAAAAACCTCCTTCTTGAATTATTTTTAAGTATTTTTGTGCAAAATTTCAGAAATATTCGCCTGTAAACAAAAAAGATAAAAATGTGGACGACGACGACGACGGACGCCGACGGACGACGACGGACGACGACGGACGACGACGGACGACGGACGACGGACGCAACGCCATGCCAATAGGTTATCGGACCATAGGTCCGGTAACCTAAAAAATCAGAATAAATTTTCGAGGCATTTCTAAGAACAGACCAAAAATTACATAATTTTAAATTTTGTTGTGTAAGCCATCAACGGAATTCATTTACAACCATATGGTCTCACACCTCAAACAACTGTCCTTAATTAACCAAGTGTATAATTTGTAGATCGTAAATCTTGCCAATAATCACTAATTATGATTGACAAATGTTTTTTTTTCCGATACGCAACAGAAGTTCACGGTGTGCACACATCACGCCGCGAGTGCGCGCTTCGCCCAGATAAAAACATCATCAAACGAATCCCCCGCGGTATTTTTATCTATCTCATTGGATGCCAGCGGGATAAGGTCTGCATATCCAGAAACGTGTGTGTGTGTGTCTGTTCCAGGCAAATGCACCTAGAATCTTGGGTTACCAGTATGATTCAGACGTTTCAACGCCTTTTCGTTACCTGTGCATCCCACTCGGGCGAAGTTTCTAAAACTGCTATATATTTGATATGTATGGGGTGTGTCAAACCCAATTTTCGTAAAAACTATACAGGGGGGAGGGGTTGGTAAAATAGAACTTGATTTAACACCAACATAGATTCTTGTTCAGTTTTCGTTGAGATCAAAAGCTATACAAATTTAACGCCAATAACCAACATGATGTTCAGATGACATTATTTATATCAACCAAACGGATCTAATCTGAAATTTATGCGTGGTTTTGCGTGTGGGTTTGATTTGCATCACAAGTAAGCGTAGCCTACTGCTGATTTGGTGCTAGCAAAATTATGGTCCACAAAATTATGTACTGCTGAATGAGATCGTACGTTTTTAGCTGTTCTCTTTTTCTATAATAAATCCCTCAATAACTCGAGAGGCACAGAGAAACTTCCCATTACCCGTGATGTTTGCATTTCACAACCATCAACTTGTCAATCAAACCATCCATCAATCGAACAGAAATAGGTCAAAACAAGTCGTGGTGCCCTCAACATATACATGTATATGAAAAAATATCTTGGGGGAATATATTTTTTGCACGCAACACCCTGTATGTGCTACATACCTCGCCACACCCTGTAATAAACAGCTCTCGTGGTCACGAAGGCAACATACCTGGACAACTTGCATGTTCTCATACACTGGGTGTATTTGTATTGTTGAAAAATATAAGGGAAGCTGTTCCAAGATGCAGAAATATTCGTATTTAGGATCTATGATCACTGGGGTTGGCCGGAACGTTACAAAACATTTACCTACTGTTGGAACGTTGAACCACAGAGGGTAGAATGAGCTAGGCGTTTTCGCAATAAAAGTGATTCTTACGAAATTAGCTCCTTCCCTTGGTGACTGGGTGTTTGGGGGTTTTCATGTGAGCAGAAATTGGTTAGGAGTCTGGAAAAGATGAACGAATTATTAGTTTCGTAGATGCCAGTGGCTGTAAACATAACGAGATAAACATGACGAAATCGGCCTTCCCGATCAATTTGGCAAAATCCTCTTCATAAAAAGAAAGAAAATAGAAAACAGAAAAACCCATCTTGCAAATTGGTAAATCTATAGCCCTTGGAAGCGACCACTGCCGAAGATTGCTTCGATGATCGAGTTTACCCGTGCATTTTGGATCAGTTACAAACCTATCCCCTCTCCCATCCCACGACCCCCCCCCCCCCCCCCCCTCCAGGTATGTCCGGATTTACCTGGTCTATGCTATAGGCGAGATGGCGGGGAATGTATCCGTATATCCAGACTTATGGGAGCGGGTAGGGGCTCGATCAGGCATGGACGTTCTCGGGACACTGCACACCTTCCTACCATAATGATCTGGATCCTCCGCGAGATATTGGTCTTTTTCGCTGAGTACAAAACGTCTGGATTAATTGTATACGAGTGATCGAGGTTTTACGTCAGTTTCGAACAGGCGTTTTGGTAAAGTGTTTTGGAGAAACGATCAGTTGTATTGACTGATGCTACATTGTGTGTGGATAGAATCCGAGAATACAGCAATTTGAAAACATTGGATTTATTAATGTATCTGGATTCGTCTGGTCATGTTGTGTTTATCATTACACTGCTTAGTTTTCGATACCACAACCTGGATCGATAAATATGAAGATTTGAATTTCATATCAGGATGATCAGATGAATTCAGTACTTTTGATACAATGTATTTAGGACACGATGTGTTTATTTATGTAACTGATAACTACGAAAGCGATAACAGAAGTACACTTTTTAAATAGAAAATATGAAAATACATTGTAGCTCAACACACTAATATCGTTAATTATTATTGTATCATGGATAATACAGTATCTGTAACGTCCTTAAATTTACCGTGTTGAAACATATCAATTACAGGGATTTCTCAAATAACATCATGATGACCAATGAAGAGACTAAAAAATTTACGAACTGGTAATTGCTGAACGATTCGACGAGCACTCTAAACTGTTTGTCGTCTCGGACATGAACTGCTCAGGCTGACCACAAGATGTAACATTACAAAACTCCAATTCCGGATCCACGAATCCAGACCAATTTGTTGGACTACCTCAGATAATTTCGGATATACCAGTCGCCATGCAGCGCCGGATGTCTTTGCCGGTCTTGAATGACCCGCAAATTTTCGAGGTAGGTAGTCGGAGAAAAATTGCATATTCGTCCTTCGTGTGACAAATTTTGCCACTGAGCATGGTTATTAGACACACGAACTAAGCCAGTAAAATTTGGCTACTATGTGAGAAATATTAGCGTCTTACAGGCTGATGTATGTTTTCTGAGAATGGTACAACAATTATTTTCCATGTATAATTTGTAATTATTAGCACAGTGGAGTATATTATACAATATGTAAAACGCATGAGTTATTGTTATGTAAAATGAAGAAATAGCTTAGATTTAGTATGAACGACTACTGTATATGTATTAAAAATTTCGGGTTAACCACAACCAAAAAATATGAATGGCTGAAATATTGTCTATTACCATCTAGTAAGAGAACTCAATATGTACAATACAGCCACATTAAACTACGTATTCATTCAACATCTAATGCAAAAACTTGAATATTACAAAAATACCGAATACAACTTTTTATGGCACCACTACTTTTCACTTTCCTCCGATGCTTTAGATGTTAAACTTTTGACATTTGTCTGGCTCAATAATTATTCGAAGCCGTTTGAAGCTGTTTTGTGAAAAGGGTTGTCCACACCTTTGCGAAATACCACTAGCGATTACATGTATATATTGTTTAGTATACCTCACTTCATTATTGTTTACTCAATACATCTATTGCGATATAGTCTGAAGCGTTCTCAAGCAACTTTTTCAGACGAAAGTCGATGGAGAAAATCCATTGTGAACCACCCGATAAATCCGTGTCAGAAGTGTGTAATCAGTTGTTTCGTTAATTTGTCTGTGGGGTTTGTTCTGAACTAATTCTTTATTTCCATAGAAACTATATTTATAGGCACTAAAATGTCTTGCAACTGGAAGTGGTCTCTTTGTATTTTGAGTTGTCCTTAATATTTTTAAGGATGCTAAAATGTATCTCTAGACGAATTACACAACAAACCTCTTTCTTTCTTCCTTGTTTTTTATTTGTTTATACACATGACCTTTTATTTAATGCAAAAATTGAAACTTCTTAAAACTTCTCATTTAATGTAAAAATTAAAACTGAAATATAATTAACCACTACAGTGTTCACAACAGTATCGGTAGTATTATGTACATATACAGTATACGAAAATTGCGAGTGTCTGAAAATTGCGAGAGACTACAAAATGTAGCGATACAATTTGCCAGGACATCAACACAAAAAGTACATGTATGAAACTATAAAGTATAATGCCTCTATCTCCTTGTTCACAATCATTTATTCAAGCGTGACGATGCAACTGTTCAATCGTGACTAATTCTATACAATGTGTTTCTCTAGAAACAAAATGCATGTTTATATTTGAATGCGCGGTGAATGTTCACAAAAATTGCTTTGGTTATTCAAAGACACACTACAACATTTTCGGAAGTACAAAAGTTGATTCCATCTTTCACTTCCATTTCAAGCGAAACTGTTTGCTTTTCAGTTCCAGGATTTACTAGAGCAATGCCCATCTTTATCGACGTGTTTCCAGAAATTTGATCCGTCACGATCGATCTGACTTCCAGGCACAGATATTTTTATATCCAGATCGCGATCCAGATTTTGATATTGACCTCCAACAGAGTACACTACCATTATCTTGAGGGGGTGGAGCTGACGGTGCTGACAATATATCACCCTCTAGGGATCTACCAGATATCGTATATTGCTTTGAGAGCAAGTTATCGGTCATGGCAGGGCAGCCATGATCAGATATTGATTGAGATACATGTTCAAGTATAGATCATATATATCAACACACTGTTTGCTCGCATGTGCTCTGCAAAAGACTGATTTTGTATACTTCAATTTCTGGAATTCCGCCAGATAGAACTGTGAACACGATTATAATTCAAACAAACGTCCCAATATACATTTTTTTCAAAATCAATAGCTCAATGTTTGAATTATATTTTTTTTCCAAAATGTGCATACTTTTCATGTAGGTACATTCACGAAAACGTTTTTTTTATACTAGTGTATGACTGTGTCAAGTACCATGGACCTAAATCAATTGAAAGGGGCCAATGGTTATTAATCGCTGATTACTACTATTGTGAAAAAAATAATGTTTAACCAGATCATAGCCATGATATATGTACTTTATAATAAAATGAAAATGACTTTCAAATATGCGTAATTTAAATCTCAGAGAATGTACACTCATTCAATAGCAACATAATCTCTAACATTTGTTCACCCGATACTGTACCTGCGTTTTGTACTGAAATATCCCCACAAAATGCCCTTGTGATTCAGCTGTGTTGTTAGTTGCGATGTGTCATGGATATTCTGCGCAGGTTATGTTATGACTTTCCCTGATACAGCTCAGCCATTAGTTTTAGTTGTGGTCGAGCGTTTGGGTGCAGAATAATATTTATAAATAAATCGTGCTGTTTTCTTCGCACGATATATATCGACTGTTTCTTCATTCGACCAAAAAATTGTCAGCCTTAACACATATTTGTATATATGTACATTTTAAATGTTTTTAATTATGCTAGGCATAATAATATCACCTTAAAAAATATTTTTCTGGACGTACATGTACATGTAAATTGAGCTAATGGAAGATTGCGTTGTGTTGACTCCGCTCCTTCATTCACACTGGCATTCAAAATCATAACGTTTTACTTGTTGCCAGAGAAACTTCCATTTCACGTTCTGTTAGTTGCATGCTGATAATCAATATCTCATGTCAAATATAAACATGCCAAATGAAAAGATAAGTTTGTATGTTGCATATTGTATCTTTACTTGTGCATACAATATGTATACAATACTATAAGAGGTTCTCTTATGGTTTTATGATAATATACATCCTGAGCTATTCAGAAATGATGAGAATGATAGGCTATCATGCGTCATATATTGTGAATACGACATATATTATATATAATAAGACATATACATATTATATGCATGTATATCTTCATTAATGTTGAACTATTTATTGCTCTAATTTATTAACCTGATTGTACACGGTGTTATTTAATAATTTGTATCAAAAACGTATACATTATTATGTTTATTTTTTCAGAGTAGCGGTAGCAGTAGCTATGGTGGACTCGGTAAAAGTTACGGGACCAGTCTCTATAGTGGGGTAAGTAATGAGATATATATAATAATAAAAGCTATATTTTTTTATATTAAAAATACTATTATAAAATATGTTTTTGGTTGTTTTGATTGTTTTGTTTCAACTGTTCGAAAGTTTGATTCTTTCCACCATTTACAATATTCACTTATTTATATATTAATTCCCTATTCAACGAACCAATATTTATTGGGATAATCAGTCGCTCATTGGCTAGTGATTACGTACGTTTAGATAACTAGAAACTAGTAGCGAACTGTTTATTTGCTGGATCATGAAAACAGAGACGACGGAACTTTGCACGAGTTAAGTCTGTGAAATGTCTGTCTGTAACATATATCAAGGGTTTCTTTATTTACTTCCTTGCACTGAAACCCGGTCTAAATGATGTTCGCATTCTCTGGCAGCTCAATTTTCGTAATGCTACCGTAAACTTTGACCACTCAATTATTTCTCTGTAAGGGGCACTTCTTTTCCAATTACGCCATTCCCCCAGGATCTATGCATCGCACTACCTAAGTCAATTGTTTTGGGTAATTTCCAAGCAACTAAAGACGAATAAAAATGTAGTTTTTTCTTGTCTCAAAATATCAAATCGGTTCTAAGGCCCAGAATTCAAGAGTGTAGTTCACATCTACCCACTGTAAAACTTCCAAAGGGAAAGAAAACATGGTATTCCGACACGTACAATGGGTAGAAAATTTCAATAAAAATATATACGGGTGAGGAACCGTTTTTCGATCAACCGAATTTCTGAGGTGATTTGCCTTTGAGGCTCTTTCCCTCGTCATTGGCCCAGGGGATTTACACGTGCGCCAGACAGTCAGGAAAATAGAGAACAAAAGTTAGCTTTCTTTTGCGCGTTCCTCCATTCTTTTTAACCCGTTTTATACAGTGTTTGTTGTTGCGAGGGTTGGAGAGTTAATCACTGAATCCGTCCAGGTTCCACGTGGACCCAAAAATAAAACCTTTCCTAGATTTCACATAAATGTGAATTCTGCGTAGAATATACATGCAATGATATATCTAGATCACATAATAAAAATCCACCAATGTATTATAAAACATGGCCATTCTAAAATTCCGACCAGGGTAGTGAACCTCGTGCGGCGAAAGCAGCGTCGACTATCAATTCATTGAAAAGCCTGTTCGGATTGAATCACGTCTGCACTGCCGTGGAATGAAATGCAGTGCATATCCGTTATGATCACAAACCTGCTCTCTGGCAGAGATCAATCTAGTTCCCTTCCCATCTAATTCTTAAATTTGCACAATGAATTTTAAAATAAATTTAAAAGAAAATTTGATAAAGCTGGCATTACTGAAGTTGTCGTCATGCACTCGATACGTTCTCATGTTCCTGAAACCGAAACTCCCACGCACCAGATAAAAAAAAAGTAGTTCCGGCTGCTGATGGCTGCCGCTGGAGGAGACGAATTCCCGCCACTTCGTGCTGAGCTGTGAAGGTCAAACTTCCACAATCTGATTACAAATTTGCGGGCTAGAACCGTGCGTTATCACCGTGGACTGGCTCCCACTTGTCGACTCGAGTCTACAAGCATGTGGTAGACGGATAGGTCATTTGTTAAAATTCCACTTGTTCGAAAATTCAGTGTTATAACGTTACGCACGTATACATGTATATATATATATATATGGGGTCTACCGTGAATATCATACATGTGTAGTCTACCCAACTTGCACATACATGTAGTACATGTATGTACCCCATATCATAGGACATACATGTAAAAATACTGGAATTAAATTAATGGAATATTTAAAATATATGAGATAAATATGAATAAAACATCTACACCTCATATAAACCTGGACAGAGAAACACACCGGATTCATGAACCCGCACTAGCTCTTGGCAGTAGGCTATACTAATAAAAAAAAAATTTTTGGTGCGCATTGGTGCACATAGGTCAACTTGACAAAATTGCACTACCCCCCCCCCCCCCCCTCCCCATCATTAACAGTGAGACAATATAATATTTGGGTACTCACAAAATAGTTGCAAGAACACGTAGTGTACATGTATCATACGTAAGTATCACATAATTCGTAGGTCTATGATAAAACTTTGGTGATATATTGGTGTATATAAGTCATTTTGGCGCATTACTAGTATATGACCCCCATCATTAACCCCTGAACAATAAAGATTGGACAGTGGCAAGAAGTTGCAAGAATATCGCACACACCTACGTGTATATCATATTTCTATAGCGGTATAAGTGCACTCCGGATATGCACTGGATCTACACCTCACGCCAAAACAAAGTCAACGATAGCAATTTTAACTACATGTACGTTTTTCAGGCCTTGCAGCAAAATGAAATGCACCTAAATTTCAACAACGTACCGAGCAAAAACAACATTATCCCGATGACCGTCTATAGAAAGTATTGAAGTTGAAGTTCTGTTTATCCTTTGTGCCATTTCTGACCAACTGTACATTTCCCCACGCAAACTCAGAGTACTATGAGTCACGAGTTGCTATGTGCGGATTGTACAATACCACGTGTTGCATTAGTCCCAGGTGTAGACACCCCATTGCAACCATAGTGAGCATACCGGTCACATACCTACATTTATCTAGAGAAAGTTTTCCTACCTACCTAGATTCGTCAGAGGTTAAACTCGGGATATTTGCATTTTGTTATGTAAACAATTGCATGACAAGTTCAGCGATAGTTTTGAGGCTCGAAGATTGTTAGAAGTTTTCTCGTTTGCAATGCGTATGCGTCACTTCAACATAACGAAATTTGGATAAATGCCATGTTTTCAGTTGTTTCTGCAAAATCATATGCATGTATAGTCATATCAATGTTGAATATGGATGTTTGCCAAGATCTATTAATCCAGAATTATTTGGGGGGAAATTGCACATATAAGTAACACTGATAATATATTGAGATCAGATACAAAATATCATCGCATCTTCTCTATTATACACATTTAATAATTATTGTATCGCAACCAAGAAAAAAATGAAAATAAATGAATATCTTTGAAAGTTTCCCTGTATTATGTGCAATTAGGCGGGAACCAAGCAAGGACCACATCTGTATACTTTCAGTTTTGTTTTGTGGGGGAGGAAAAAAATAACGCGTTGGCATATTTACATGGCCAATAATGTGAGAAATTCTAGTCGCTTAAGCGACGACGTTGCTTGATTTATTGCAATAAATGCCGAGACCAGTATTGCCGAGGGAACTTACCATTATTGATGGCCGTTCTTGTATCGATGTGAAAGTAATATATGGCCCATGTCATGACAATAGATTGGGAAAGTTCCAGGCGAAATTTGCGGTTAGAATCTGTACTGGTGGTCCTTGGAAATCAAGGGTTTTCATATAAAATCCAAGCAGCTTCAAGATTAATATGTTTGGATTTTTCGCGGTTTTAGCTAAGGGAGCCTGCACATGTATTCAATTAACATTTTAAATAATTTTTGTTTTGCGTAGATAACAAAGGCACGTGGTTTTAGCACAGACAAAAACATATATTGTATTGTTTCAGGGTCTGGATGCAGTTTGCTGTATTTATTTGCAACTGGATGCCTTTGTTATGGAGTAAATCTACTATCTGTGACTCACTGTTTGTGTGTACGTTTTCAAGGCAGACAATTACATCTAACCCATCAGACAACACAAATTACACCATGGAAAAATGTCTCCATAAAATGCCAAAATTCGTACTATTTTAGCAAAGATCGCAAACGCACAAGATAAAATCACCATAGTGACATTGCATGGAAATTCAGCCTATTTACGCGAGATAAAATTGGGACGTTTTCATGGAAACGATGGTCCCGAAGCAGATAAAAATACTAGTAAATCATTTTCTTCGGGTCGACTACCTGTTGCTCTCATACATGTAGATAATCACAATACATCTAAGTAGCCTATAAAGTGAAGCAATCATGAAAGACCACACGGTACCTGGTGTAAATGTTATGTGTATGTATGCTCCGTGCGACGTTTGATCTCGGAGTTCATCGGCAGAATTTATTTGCAGATATTGGGATAACTGTCTGAATTTGTGCATAATACAGTACCGCATCTTGCATCAGACCCATATGTATGATACATGTATACATATCCCATTGCATTGACAGTGGGTCTACCATCAAATACCCCATGCCATGTACAGACATTGGTTGGATGTTACAAATAGACGTTTGTATTTTGTTATGTACATGTAAACAACTAAATATGAGTTTTGGGGCTCAAAAATTATCAGAAGTATTTTCATTGCAATGTGTATGAGTCACTCTAACATAACGAGAATTGCGTAACTTCATTATTGCAGTTATTATTCTTGCAAAAGACATTAAATTATTTTTGCGGTTGTTGTATATGGGTCATTCCGTGCCATTTCAACGGAGGCCCCACGCACTTGGTCTCAGAAAATTCTGAAAATTTGACCAGGTGCTCCCCTACTATTCTGGACACACCATGTAAAATTTCAGTGTGGTCAGTCGAGAACCTCTCGAGATATGACCACTTTAGTAGCGGGGGTATCCATCAAATTTGATGCAAAATTTGCGGACCCTTATTTCTCATCGATTTTCACAGATCAATTTCTCAGCAACTACTTCACATAGGCACCTGAAATTTCAAAATCTAGTACATATTTTTCTGGTCTTCCAGAATATACAAACACATTTGGGATACATCTAAGCAGCTGGGTATGCTGGCCCTCCAAAAATGAGAAAAATTGCATGGACGTTAGTGGCTGAACCATGTTTAGGCCATCAGATATTGTCTTTCCAGATGCATTAGACAGCTATAACTTCTAGTATTTGTGAGTATTTACATGTCCTTTGAGAAACAAAAGCCATTTGACATATACATGTTTTTGTGTCTGTGTAGCAGACCTCTAAATCTCCCGAAATCTGTTTCGGATAATTTTTTCAAACTGCCAAAACCCGATGTGGGAATGTATGAAAACCTCCAATTTTTTTTCATTCTGAAGCACAGAGAGTAGGCTTTTTGAGGATATAAAACTTTTTTTCTTTATGCAATTCCTTCATTTTTTATTTTCATGCTCAAAACGTGAATAATTCACCATTTTCACCATTTCCGAATGTTCAAATTCATTTACCTTAGATCATCTCAACAGTCAATTTTTTGTTGCTTCATGAGTGTAAATTCATGTATTGTTTGTTTTAAGAAAACAACATCTCAAAATATACTTCATTTATTACTATACAGGCTGAACTTTCACATATCCTCTCAATGCAGTACAGTATTAATTGTCATCATCATCGCTGCTGCTCACTTCCTCATATGGCTGAAGCCTTTGCTTATACTGCTTGAAATCTCCTCATGAATGTTGTGTTGAGCAAGGAAATGGCAAGGAAATATGCACCAGGGAGCTCACCACTCTACACATAATCAGAAGAAGAAAATGCCACATGCATTGAGATTTCATCAACCTCTGATGGCAGTGATGTTACAGTAGATGTGGGGGTACAAAATGCAGAAAATGACAGTGACCAAACAGTTGACTTGAACCCTGACAACATGATAGACAGGAAGGATGGCATCACATCTGAAGGTCGACCGACAGAAGCCCAAGAAGCAAGCTGTACAGCACCTCTCAGTGACAATTTGAACGAACAATTCCCATTGTTGTTGGAGTCACCAGATCAGGTACATGTAATGAGACAAGTCACTTAGTACAAGCTTCATAGCACAAGCATACATGTACATGTATCTTGGCACGATCAACAGGAGCATGCTAATTCTTGAGAATTTCTGTTCGGGAAAGTGAGTATATCTTCGAATCACCATGGGACGAAGAAAACACAAGTCCAGCACTTTGCTCGGACGATGAGCCACAAGACACACAGTACCAGGGAACTGCATATGTCAATCAGCCATGTGAATCAGAGGAGTCACTCTTGTGCACCAGTTGTAGGAGACTGAGGCAAAAATTCAAGCAGTATAAGCAAAGGCTTCAGCGATATGAGGAAGTGAGTAGCAGCAATGACAATGACAATTAACACGGTACCACATCGAGAGAACATGTGAAAGTTCAGCCTGTACAGTAATAAATGAAGTATGTTTTGAGATGTTGTTTTCTTGAAACAAACAATACATGAATTTACACTCATGAAGCAACAAAAAATTGACTGTTCAGATGATCTAAGGTAAATGAATTTGAACATTCGAAAATGGTGAGAATGGTGAATTATTCACGTTTTAAGCATGAAAATAAAAAATGAAGGAGTTGCATAAAGGAAAAAAGTTTTATATCCTAAAAAAGCCTACTCTTTGTGCTTCAGAATGAAAGAAAATTGGAGGTTTTCATACATTCCCACATTGGGTTTTGGCAGTTTGAAAAATTGATCCGAAACAGATTTCAGGAGATTTAGAGGTCTGCTACACAGACACAAAAACATGTATATGTCAAATGGCTTTTGTTTCTCAAAGGACATGTAAATATTCACAAATACTAGAAGTTATAGCTGTCTAATGCATCTGGAAAGACAATATCTGATGGCCTAAACATGGTTCAGCCACTAACGTCCATGCAATTTTTCCCATTTTTGGAGGGCCACCTTCCCCAACTGCTTAGATGTATTCTAAATGTGTTTGTATATTCTGACAGACAAGAAAAATATGTACTAGATTGTGAAATTTCAGGTGCCTATGTGAAGTAGTTGCTGAGAAATTGATCTGTGAAAATCGATGAGAAATAAGGGTCCGCAAATTTTGCATCAAAATTGATGGATACCCCCCCTACTAAAGTGGTCATATCTCGATAGGTTGTCGACTGACCACACTGAAATTTTACATGGTGTGTCCAGAATAGTAGGGGAGCATCTGGTACAATTTTCAGAATTTTCTGAGACCAAGTGCGTGGGAAGTGTTGAAAAATGGTTGAAATGGCATGGAATGACCCATATATTGACAAGATCCATTGTGCTGCATACTTCAGCAAATTAGGGTGAGGTAATTTCAGTTTTTCAGTTGCACGAATAAATACAATGTGGTATACTACTGATAATATATGCTTGGATTCGAAGTGTCATCGACACCCTCTCTATATCATACCGGTATAGTAAATATGAAATGTCATGTAATATTACTACCCCGGAAATGCAAAGTACATGCATGTAATTTATTGACACTACATGTATATTAAGTCAGTGTACTAATTTACCTCTCGGTTTTATTTGGCTAAGGAGAACAAAAATTACCATGTTGACATACTTACATGACTAATAATATGCAAAATTCTAGTCGCTAAATCGAAGACATTGCTTGCTTGATTAGTGCCAGAAAAGTTCGAGAGCAGCTTTGCCAAGGGAACTTCCCATTATTAATGGCCGTTCTTGTGTCGATGTGAAAATATGGTCGGTCTCGTGACAATAGATTGTGGGAAAAAGTTACAGGCGAAATGGCGGTTAGAATCTGCACTGGTGGTCCTTGGAAATCAAGGTTTTCACATTAAATCCAGACAGTGCCGTACATCATGTAATATAGATTTCAGAATTGATGTTTGGATTTTTCTCGGTTCCAGATAGGGTACACACTTAAGTGCATATGCACTTTAACATTTTAAATCATTTTCTGTTTTTGTAGATAATACAATTGCACGTGGTTTTAGAACAGATAGAAACACTCGGTATTGTTCCAGGGTCTGAATGCAGTTTGCTGTATTTATTTGCAACCGAATGCTATTTTTATGTGCATCTACTCTCGATGACTCACTCTGTATGTGTACGTTTTCAATGCTCACGAATTACACCATGAAAAAAACGTCTCCATAAAGCGCCAACATTTTTACAATTTTAGCAAAGATCGCAAACGTTCATGATAAAAATCTCCATCTTGATAATACATGGAAATTCAATCTACATGTTTTTACGCGAGATAAAATTGGGACAATTTCATGGAAGACGATGGTCCCGAAACAGATAAAAATATAGAAATTTCTTCGGGTCGACTACCTGTTGCTCTCATAGCCTACATGTATATAATCACAATACATCTTTGTGCCTATAAAAGTGAAGCAATCATGAAAGACCACACGGCACCTGGTGTAAATGTTATGTATGCCTCGTGCGACGTTTGATCTCGGAGTTATTAACCGTGCCTGGAACATTCATTCGTGTGGAGAACATCGGCAGAATTCATTTGCAGTTATTGAGATAACTGCCGAAAATTGCGCAATAAAAATTGAGAATGGGGTAGGCAATCTTTCGGCAAATCTCGCCGAGCTTATAAACGATGCCAATTATCTGTTCAGTATGTGCTCGAAAAATGGTACTTTACCGGTAGCGGGTTAGCAAATATTACCAGCTAAACCTATATCAAAAATGTTCTGTATAACACGAAGCTTTTTTTTCGCTGATTTGTATGGAGGTTTGGAAGGTAATAGTTTTAACAGGAACTTGGGGGAGGGGGTTTCTGTTTTGTAAGTAGTTTTGGCTGTATTTCTGCTTGTATTCAGACGAAATTCTTCGATAGGCTGGTGCCAGGAAGCATTGTCGAAAGCCGGAAGAAAACATACACCCACACCAAAAACTACCTCTCCCCCTCACACCTCCTTCCTTCGTTCCCTCGACTTCCCAACAACACGTTTGATGGGGAGAACTCGTAATACAGCAATGCAATGTTCCACGATTTGTTTATGCTGAAGAAAGTGGTATAGGGGGAGGGAGAAAACACTGCATAGGCACGGGGGGAATTGCAGTAGAGCCTTTGCAATGCAAATGGGAGGCAGTCCAGGACGGCGGTGGAACAACTGGGCAAAGCCATGAGGCTGCATGGAACTACACGTTAAACCAAAACATCCCCCATCGCGTGAATACGCCGTAGGATCCGTAACCAAAACCCCGCGTTTGTAGGACCCGTGTAATAGTTAAAGCCAGTTAGAAAAGTGACGCCTGCCACCCACCCGCCACTCTGTGAAGTAACCCGTGATTAAAGTTCCGCTCGACTCGAGGCAATTGGAGTTCTGCAACTGTGACTGGAAAAAGTGATGAGGATGCATGATCCAACATTTCTCACGAATTTGAAGAGACTCAAAATGATCCGGACTGTTTACCTATTGGGTGCATGCCCTCAACACGTTGGAACGAAAATGCGTGTACTGCAATAAGCCAACTTTTGGAGTGAATTACGTTGTGTTGGAATGCGCAATTTTCCGTCTAAAAGTGGAGTGTTATTATATTGCACGTTGCAGTGACAGACTTGACAATATATTTATTTACTACAAGCAAATTATGATTATTATTATTATTGTGTACAATAATCTCGCCAAAGGTCATTGTTCAATTGTGTTTTGAAACCTGAAACGCCGAGGAGTCTATTTTTGGAACAACTGGAAAATTTGGGAGGATCATCGTTCGTGTTAATTCGATAGAACTCGCTGGTTGAAATCAGTGCATACAGAATATTGCATAGATTATCCTCCTGTCTTCTCATGGATTACATGTAAACTTTCGTATTGGAGCGGACAAATTAACAAACATGTACGGACGCCCTTCTAGAACACGGGTCAAGGTAATATTTTGTTGTTTGAAATTTGAGATAAATGAGTCGAAAATAGAAAAAAAAATA
This sequence comes from Terebella lapidaria, assembly GCA_949152475.1. Lineage (NCBI taxonomy): Eukaryota > Metazoa > Annelida > Polychaeta > Terebellida > Terebellidae > Terebella > Terebella lapidaria. The sequence continues at coordinate 22,725,736 of OX424564.1, forward strand.
ACGCATAAAACTTCATATTGATAAATCATTTTGCATTTCTTATGTATTAGGGGAACGTTGGTTTATAATTCTGCAAGGGTTGTGTATTTAGATTCATCTGTATACTACTATCTAAAAAATTCTACATATTGAACTGGCATATAGTACCGTGTATGCCTCCTATACATTACGAGTGTCTCAAATCAAATTAGCTTTTGTCCAGGGCTATTGATGTAGATAGTTCAGACAATTTATGAGTCCATGAAAACATTATAATAACAATAGTGATCTGCAAGCGATAGTATCACATTTCTGTATCACTTTATTGTTTGCTATGATATGTAAATGGATATAATCAACATCCTATTTGGAAGGGTTCTGTGACCTTTCATACTTTTTACTTGAACGGAATGTTCCATATAGCATGACAGGAAAGCGATAAACTATAGTTTCCGTTCTGTGAAGTAAAAATACATGACTCATAATATTACAACCTGAAACATACATGTATATGTTTTAACAGAAACATCAATTTCTTTGGGATTAGTTTTACCTATTGTTTGCGAATTTTGTCTTGTTTTATTTTGTGTACGTACAAGTACGTTGACTGTATGACATATATTATTTCATACAAAGTCATTCAAAATATCCTCAATTCATATGTGTATTATTTTTAAATACTTTTCGTGTTTAAGACAGCAGTATTAATTAGATTTAGTTACATACTTTAGCGTGTATAGACATGGCCATATTCATTTGCTAGTGCAATATTGCATGCGAAAATTTATATGGTGCTTATGTGACAGGCGATATGTGGATTACTTGTGCTTGCTCGAATAAAAAAAACTCATGTATTGGGAGTACATTGAATCAAAAATTTTATTGGAAGATTTAAGACGGCAAATATAACGTACATGGCACTAGGTGCAAAAGTTGGTGCTATTGGTGCTTTGGGTGTGATAACCATGATTTATGGCCGCCAATGACAGAATGTCATGACTTGGATGTCACTTGTTCTCGCCTGGGTAAAATCCGTGTAGATTTGATGTACGACATAACGACGAAAATATGGTTCTTGTCGTGGAAATTACAGTCGTTTTGACTGGACCAATTTGGAAGAATTAAGTATTTTGTACCGATTACGATTTTTAGAATGATTTGTCGTTTGGTGGATGGATGCCCTATTTCGTCGATTATTTTTTTTAAATATTATAAACGACTCTGCATTGTGATGTGGTGAATTATTATGGTGGTGCTGTGTATTGGGACATGATTCAACCTCAGATGTCCAGAGTTCTGGGGGAATTTCATTCACGAGAGCAACTCTTCCTCACCCTTATTCCGTGATATACGAAACGTGTGATCCAACCAAAGTAATGGTAATTGAAATTCTCGGCATAGGTCTAAATTTGAACCGGTATAAAAACCTTTAAAATCCTGCAAACATGTATCTGGCAGGATACCCCGTCCTTCCATAAGTATCACAAGATACGTATCCGCACATATTAGTAGTTATACCATGTACCTCTTTTCTTCACAGCATATCCCAACTTTCTCTCTTTAGATACAATGTGGGGTCTGATAACAGCTTCTGATACGTATTTTCCTTTCCACAGGATATTGTGTCATTTCCATAATTTTTTATTCCCATTTTTCTGTATATTTTGTTTACAGGACACCCCGTCCCTGCGGAGTTACGGCAGCCAGCGAAGCCTGAGCAGTACGGGTGGGAGCTCCTACGGTGGAGGAGGCGCCGGGTATGACTATGGCCGCCGTCCCAGCAGCGTCGATCGCAGTCTCACCTTCGCCAGTGGCAACATCGGTAACGTCTCCGCCCTTAAGGACAGGTTCGGCGGCTTCGGCGGCTCGTCCCGGTATTCGACGTCATTGGACAGGAGCCACGGCGGGCGCGACTATGGTGGCAGTCGTTCTGGTTACGGATCTGAGACAGATGGCGGGAGCAGCACAAGGTCCTATGGTTCGTCCTCGTATGGTCGACCATCTGGCACATCAAGTGTTGGGATCGGTCGGCAGTCGTCACTGTATGGGAAGTCTGCAAGTCGCGAGGTGTCTCCAGTTAGAACCACGGGGAGTCGGTCGTCTACAGGGAGGGACTATGGGAGATCGACGTCTATATCCAAGGATTACGGGGCTCCAAAATCCCGTGACATTGGGGCGTCGTATGGAACTTCTTACTCAAAAACCAGTGATTCAGGCCGTGGGTCAGACTCAAGCGCTGCTAGGAACCTCCGGACATCAGACTACAGTCTCACACCATTCAGCACTCGCCGAACGACTAGGACGACTGATGCAAACCTGACGCCCTTCTCGTCTAGACGAGCTCCCTCCGTTGAGCCAACAGAGGCAGGCAAAAAATCTTATGAGCGACAATCAAGTGGTACTGATGTCAGCAAGAATGAACAGTCTAAGCCGCCACAATCTCCAGCTCACAGGCAAACGTCGAGATCGTCAAGAACTTCCAGGTCAACGGTTGATGACTCCAGCGACAGTGCCACTGAGCCAGATGAAGGAAATCGTGATCCAAACATCCGATATGTCACTAACCGAGCCAGTTCCCCGATGGAACCTGACTTCGAGTTTTATGAGAGCAATAAGTCTTCGAGAAAGAGCAAGGACAGAAACAGGTTCATATCAAGGACCAAAACAAAGATTCAAACTGTGAAAGTGTACAAAAGGAAGCGTGATAAGCCGAGGACTAAACATCATGAAGTGCAAGTGGATGTGGAGGAATTGGATCGTCATTGTGGTCGATATCGCTATGACAAGGATAAATATGCAAAAATGAAAGAGGACAGACTGTCAGGTTATCGCGAGCGAAAGGCTCAAAAGCAGCAAGAACTGGAGAGGAAAGCCAAGGAACAGGCTGAAAGAACTGAACAACTGAAGAAGAAACATTCCAACATCAAGAAAGAGCTCGCTGGTACAGAGCAAAAGGGTTCAAAAGAGTCAGTTGTGTCATCAAGGAAGGCACGGTGGGAACAGCTGCCTGAAAAACGGGACGCGGCCAAGAAAAGCGGAATCCTTCCAAAACAAAGCTCTTTCAACCAAAGGGTCACAAGGAATGTCCCCAAAGGGTCAGAGAATGACTATGAAGATGTATCTGCAGTGGAGAATGATACTGATGCTACTGAGGTCGAAGAGGAGGAGGTGTTCGCACCAAAGCAGACAGGGTATCATGACCGACAGAAAAAAATGGCAGACGAAAAGAGAAAAGAAAGGGACAAAGATAAGAAATCTAAAAACAAGGACAGCACCATGCCACTCACGATGGAAAATATGTCCTTGAAAGACAGTATCGAAAAAGTTAAAAACTGGAAAAGACAATTGCAAAAGATGCCACCTGACAGTCCTGTTTCACCAGGTACACCTAAGAGCACTAGAAGTGCTCGATCACTTGAAACAACGTCGTCTTATGACAGCGAATATACCGACCAAGATGAGTCAGGGATTTGTATGGAGGAACCCATTGTATATGGTAAAGATGAGTACAAGAGGAAAGCTCAAAGCAAACCCACAAAGAAGCTACAGCAGCAGGCAGTGAATGATTCACGTCGCAGTTCTAACGAGCGAGTTCTGTCACCAACTGGCAGCGAGGAAGTTGGTTTCCTCAGAGAGGATTCTCCGAATAGAGATATGTCAGCCAAAGGTAAAGGAAAGGAGAGAAAGATGTATGCCGGAGTGCCACAATTTCCCGTCAACGAGGAGAAAAAACGATCGTCGAAACTGCAGCCAAAGCAAAACAAAGCCGACAGGTCACCCTCTCCTTATGACAATGTTGACCGCCCCAAACCAAAAGTGTCTTCTTCCAGGAGTCGAGAGGAAGAGTATGACGATAGACCACCTTCTCCATATGACAATTCTTCTCTGGAAAGAAACCCACCCACAATAGTGATAGATAGAGCAGACAGTCGCAGGAGCGGTGGTAAAATGCATCCTGCGGAATCCGTAGACAGTCTCGCTACCACTTATATTTCAGATGATGGTTCTTTTGCTTCCGGCGATGAGGCCGATATCAGTCGTTGTCAATCTATGGTTTCTCTCAACACTTTTCCTAGTAATTCTCTACCTCGAAGACGTAATCTCATTCCTAAAGCAATGTCTATGGACTCACTAGTGACGAGCTGCAGCTCGCTACCCGACTTGGTGCAGAGCTCGGAGGAGTCTCGTAGAGGATACATCAGCAGGGTACAAGATATCGACAACTTCTTGGGCTTCACAGAGGATGAGTTCACCGAGTTCTCTGAAGAAGAAAGCGACGAGTTCATCTCAGCCGATGAACGTTACACAAGCAAACAAAGCCTCAGGGACAGAGACAATGACTCGGTTGTGTTGACTCCCCTCAAGGAGGAACAGGAGGGTTCCGAAGAAGAAAGCGATGACTCTCGACCACGAGCCAGAGTCGAGGAGATTGTCTACATCAGCGACCGACAGAATATCTCAGACGTTTTGGGGGATGATGAACCGTTCGTCATGAACAGTCCTCACATCATTGAGAACTTTGAGATGAAAGACATCTCAGACACGAATCCCCTTGCCCTCAATCTACCCCCGAGGCGTGTTGATAAGGGTTCCTCGGACAGCCTCTTGGACACCCCAGTGCCTGACACTCCTGACCTGCCACTCGCACCGTTAATGTCAGCTGGCATCTCGGGCTCCTTCCCCTTCCCGCCACAAAGAACCCAATCCCTCGATGAACTTGGCAATGCCCAACCACTGATCCCCATCCAAGAGAAGCAGAAAACTCTTGACACCAAAGCCAAGTCGACGGCCAACTTGGAAGATCTTGATACCTTCCTCGATAACATGTCTGGCACACCCCAATCTCGTCTGAAACAAACAAGTGCCATGTCAGACATATTATCCCTAGATGAACAATACCAGGATGCCGAGCCCAAACTGATAGACTTCGACCTAGTTGACAGCTCGAGACCACGAGACGCTCGCCTATCGCCAGTCCCTACTGCCAAACTCATCGACTTGAGCTCCGATAGTAACCAGTCGACTCCCAGGCACGGGTCACCGACGTCAAGGCGCTACCCACCCGACTACAGCACTGAGGTGGTGAAGCAGGTTATGGGAACTCAGGAGAAGAACGGTGTCATCAAGATGGGTGAGATGCTGGAGATCTGCAAGAAGCACCGAGAGGTGAAGCCGCCGTGGATCGAGGACGAGGAGGACCGCCACTTCACGGGGTACAGGAACACGACCGAGATGCTGGAGGGTCTCGGGGTGGACGTCAAGAAGGTACTAGTGGTTGTCATGGTGCTACATGTGCACTGTCACTACTTGACGACAGTTTTGAAAAATCTCGCTCCATAACACTTACATACTTGCACTTGTATGTTTACACAGACATTACAATAACATGAAAATACATGAATAAGCATTGACTGAACACACATGTATACATGTGAAAACATATTAATAATGACATCGTTTCGCCCCCAAATGAGATACAAACATACAAACCAGCATTGTACTTGGTATCGTTTATTATTATTATTTTATTTCATTTTTAATTACATTAAGATCTACTACGCATCTCACTCTAATGCCAATTTGAATTGACCTTGTTTACAATAGAAGCCAAACTCGGACTGCCTGATCATTAACGATAGATTATCCATACATTGCTGATATGATACATGTAGTAAATATATTGGTTCTTAGGCAGGCATGATATATTGAATCGAAACATTATATGAACCATTTCCATTCACCTACATCTGCACATTCAACTGCCAGAAATTCTGCACAGGAAGTTAACACAGTTAATACATGCTAAATATATACAAACAGCCTGTCTATACATATGTTTCTCGAAATATTACACCATATACCATGTTTATACATGTATGGTTAGGAACATATGCTGTGTGGGTGAATTGCCAAAATAATTTTGAACATGTTCACGTGAAATTCGATTCGATTCACAGGTAAATAAATACTAGCATACAAGGTGAATCCCTACAAAACTCAAAACAGATCCGAGTCTATGCATTAAAAAGTGGTTTGCTAGCCTATTCGGTTTTTATATCTATGGCCTTCGGACATAAAATCTTATGCTTTTATATTTAGAATTGTTCTCTGGGTTAGATACCACATTCTCCTCTCTTTGTGTATTCTCTATTGATTACATCATTATTTTGCTTCGGTAATTCATCATCATCATTTGCATACAGTGGTCCCCCTCAGATAAGACCTACCCTTCTGCCACAAAATTATAAGGTCTTATCTAAGGGAGAATAGAGTGGTCCATTTACATGTTAAAATCATCCTATCGCCACAGGAAAACGTCTTTGCAGGGGGGTAAGTTTTTATTGAGGGGGTCTTATCTGAGGGGGACCACTGTAATCACTGTTACATGTATTTGTGCAATTGCCTGGACTTCTCCAATATTACTGAATGTAAGCTACATTTTCATCGCTCCAATTATCATCGCTCCAATTAAGTCCAATTATCATCAACAGGACTTCATTGACAAATGTTGCAAAACGTGTAGGATCATATGGCTTATATACGTATATCAAAAGAAATACATTGTGGTTGAAAAGCTAGACTAAAAACTACCCTTTGCCGTTCAGAGTTTGCAAAGACGCCAAAGCAGTTTATTAAAACAGGTACATAGAGGAAAACAAAAGGTGCATGTACATGTACAGCGAAAGGGTAATGCAGAACACAGGTCCTGCCCTTGTGGTGGTCTGCCTCTACCAGATGAAATCTCAAGGTCCGCCAGTCGCAGGCGATCACAGGTAAGTCGATGAAGACCTGGGAAAACAGACGCCTAGAACCAGAACTCGTTGGGATCTCAGCCCCGGGGAGTCTGGGAGCCTAGTGGCACACCCAAACGGGGCAACCCATGGAGGGAAAGCAGACCCGAGCGACCGAACGGACACCAGGCGATACCCACGTTGGATCGAGGTGCGAGGGTGGAAGGCTCGAGGATGCCTTGGCAAACGGGTGCTGATGAAAAAGCAGAATAAAAACCGTATATATTTTGATGTATAATGTCTGCTTTGTTGTGTTATTTTTCTACCGTTGTCGGTGTATTTTTCCCCCGAGAAGTCGCGATCGAGCGGGAAATAAGCTGAGTTCTTACTTGACTGGAACAGGTCAATATCCGCGATTTATTCCCTCTCTCACTTCTTGGCACGCGTTGCGGTGATATGAGACGGCCGGGAATATTAAAAACAATGTAGGTTATTGCACTGGGCTGCAAGTTTATGATTTTACACGTACATTCAAGGCTCTGGTGCATAGGGACGAGATCTTGTAAACATAACTAGTAGGATCTACTTTGTTCCAGAAAATTGGCACGATGATGCTTCTGGTACCATCCACGATCCGGACCAACAATTCACGTCATCCCTGATGCATTGCGGATAATAAACTATCTATAAATATAAACGCAATATATTCCTCTCGAAATTTCGTTGCAAGCAAACTTGTAACAGATAAACACTGACTCATTCCTGTTATCTAATAATGTAGGTTAAGTGGGTCCTACTGTGGTTTTAGAATGGATTAGATCAACGAACAGCATTACCTCAGATCTGTAGGTCTGATACAACAAAATGATGTCATCAAATACGGTACAAAAGGGAAGAAAATTGTACATGTAGGTTTCTATAAAAATGAAAATTCCCACAACTAAACAAATTTAACCCGAGTTGTGAAACATTAATTGTATCATATTGTCCTTTCATGCTGCTTCACATACATCAAATTACACTTATACTTAAATAATATTAATATTAAGTTAAAATTTATATAGAATTTTGGACGACTTTTAGTTGGCTCTACATTTTAGGGCATATGAGCCTGATAAAAAAACCTAAACCTTTCCATAGTATAGGGCATAAAATTATGCTAAATGCGTATATTTCTGTGCACGGCCGAAAAAAAAAATATGAAAAAAATAGTACTGACTTTGTAGTCTAGGTTTTAAAATGGTTTAACAAATTAATTTAACGACACAGTTGAATCAATTACCGGGTTACCTAGTCAATTACCTAGGTTCTGGGTAGATATATGCCTATGTGTAGACTCTAACTACATTGAGATCTACAAGCCTAATTAATTTTAGCCAATATGCGCAGATTTTATTTTAGCTTTATATTTTTGTCTAAATCTGAATTTGTAACAGTGATGGCTTGAAAAACATCTCGTTATGATGTGGCACTCGGCCGAAATCGAAGTTATATTTGCCGCCAATCGAGTCCATGAAAATCGATATCCTACTGAAGTCCAGAAATAGCTGGGGATACCCCCTTGCTGCCGTCACAGGTAACCAAGTATTCATACGCCAGGTAAAGTTCCTTCAGGTAGCTGTCAAACTTGAAAAATAATTTTACCATGAGTGTCAACACTCATAGATATGTTTTGAATATATATTTTGCAATTATAGCATAAACAGAGAAGGATCTAGCTGATATATCGCGTAGTTCGATGACCTGGAGAGAACGCGATAAAAATAAACAAGTTAGGAACTACTTTCTCTTGGCGGAAGCAGTAAGAGCCCGGTGATCAGTCAAAAATACATTCACCGCCAAGACAGCAAGCTGGAACAGACACACCGAGTGGATAGTTGGATTTCTGTGATCAAAATGTGATTATAAACGCGAAAAATGGCTACTTTTCAGTGTCGAGTGCAATACTTGGATGATACGGATCCCTTCATAAGCACAAACTTTCCGGAACCGACGCGTCCACCGACGTACACTTTCTTGAAAAATGTTTCTTTGCAAAACCAAATCCAAGGCGTTTGGAGGTTGCTCAAGGCACCGCACAAAGTGAGTTATCCGTTTCTTGGCTTTTCCAGTTTCAACTGTCAGATTTTTTAGATAATGTCGTTTTTGCCTTGCGAAGGATCATTGCTTGCGGTTTATGTTTGATTTAGCCAATTATTGGCGATTGTCATGTGTTACGAGCTAATTTATTGCGGTTGGCAATTTGTTGTGGTGAAATGTCAACAACAAAGTTGCGAACCGTCTGGACAAGCCTGGAGGTGCAGAAACCACAGCACTGTCAGCAACAGTGAACTGGTGAACAGACAGCAGCCAGGGCTGACAGGAACAGTCATCAATGGGAGACCTACCTCAACTACGGAAATTCATAAACCAACAAATGATGAAGCTTTAATTTCTTCAAAATAGATATTATAGATTCAATACACGAATGAATAAACATGTACTAGATGTACCAGTACCACGATATAAAAGATCTATATCAATGAATCGACTAGATCTGGTTAAACAACAAACAATAGTGATCATGTATCAATCACAGAAACTTTTTGTAACGAATTACAGCAGTTTAATTGTATTGTATTGTTAACAAGATGAACATTGTATTGTATTTGATTTCAAGATCAACAATGTTATTCAGAGTTAGCTCAAACATTTGCATACAATTACAAATAATAGTGTTGTGTAGTTTTCTATCTATGATTTATCCCAGAGGCATTGTTCTCTTCACATGATGTATATGATTATATATAATTGGACAGTTGCCAAATCCTTTTACCAAGGCCTGCAATCACGATGACAATTGATTTGCCGTGCTTAATTCATTAGTGCTCGCAGTAATTTTCCTGGGTCGGTGATATATTGTTTCACCGGTGATGAACACGGCTTGTTCGTGAGTGTCGTTGTTATATCACCCCCACTGACCATTATGTAATGCATACATCATGTTGTAAGTGCGTCATTAACATTACTGTGATTAGTACATCATTTACTTTGACATTTTAGCGGCCATACATGTATAATGTTATGTTATATTTCGTGGTAATGTTTGGTTGTTACATCACTTACATATGAGGATCGAGGATTTTTTCTGTACACTTAGAATTTCAGAAGTATCACAAGAGTTGAGCTGGTTTTGTAATTTGTATGTATGTCAAATGTTGTTGCATAAAATTTTGCAACAATTTTATGTTAAATTTTATGTTAAGAGTTTGACATTATCAATCAAGTCGTTGATCTGTATTTATTGGGAGGGTCATTCCATACCATTTCAACCATTTTTCAACACTTCCCACGCACTTGGTCTCAGAAAATTCTGAAAATTGTACCAGATGCTCCCCCACTATTCTGGACACATCATGTAAAATTTCAGTGTGGCCAGTCGAGAACCTTTCGAGATATGACCACTTTAGTAGGGGGGGTATCCATCAATTTTGATGCAAAATTTGCGGACCCTTATTTCTCATCGATTTTCACAGATCAATTTCTCAGCAACTACTTCACATAGGCACCTGAAATTTTAAAATCTAGTACATATTTTTCTGGTCTTTCAGAATATACAATCACATTTGGAATACATCTAAGCAGTTGGGTATGCTGGCCCTCCAAAAATGGGAAAAATTGCATGGACGTTAGTGGCTGAACCATGTTTAGGCCATCAGATATTGTCTTTCTAGATGCATTAGACAGCTATAACTTCTAGTATTTGTGAATATTTACATATCCTTTGAGAAACGAAAGCCATTTGACATATACATGTTTTTGTGTCTGTGTAGCAGACCTCTAAATCTCTTGAAATCTGTTTCGGATCAATTTTTCAATCTGCCAAAACCCAATGTGGGAATGTATGAAAACCTCCAATTTTTTTTTCATTCTGAAGCACCAAGAGTAGGCTTTTTGAGGATATAAAACTTTTTTTCTTTATGCAACTCCTTCATTTTTTATTTCCATGCTCAAAACTTGAATAATTCACCATTCTCACCATTTTCGAATGTTCAAATTCATTTACCTTAGATCATCTGAACAGTCAATTTTTTGTTGCTTCATGAGTGTAAATTCATGTATTTTTGTTTCAAGAAAACAACATCTCAAAATATACTTCATTTATTATTGTACAGGCTGAACTTTTACATGTTCTCTCGATGTGGTACCATGTTAATTGTCATTGTCATTGCTGCTACTCACTTCCTCATATCGCTGAAGCCTTTGCTTACACTGCTTGAATTTTTGCCTCAGTCTCCTACAACTGGTGCACAAGAGTGACTCCTCTGATTCACCTGGCTGATTAACATCTGCAGTTCCCTGGTACTGTGTGTCTTGTGGCTCATCGTCCGAGCAAAGTGCTGGACTTGTGTTTTCTTCGTCCCATGGTGATCCGAAGATATACTCACTTTCCTGAACAGAAATTCGCAAGAATTAGCATGCTCCTGTTGATCCTGCCAATGTACGCGTACATGTATGCTTGTGCTATGAATCTTGTACTAAGTGACTTGTCTCATTACATGTACCTGATCTGGTGACTCCAACAACAATGGGAATTGTTCGTTCAAATTGTCACTTAGAGGTCCTGTACTGCTTGCTTCTTGGGCTTCTGTCGGTCGACCTTCAGATGTGATGCCATCTTTCCTGTCTATCATGTTGTCAGGGTTCAAGTCAACTGTTTGGTCACTGTCATTTTCTGCATTTTGTACCCCCACATCTACTATAACATCACTGCCATCAGAGGTTGATGAAATCTCAATGCATGTGGCATTTTCTTCTTCTGATTATGTGTAGAGTGGTGAGCTCCCTGGTGCATATTTCCTTGCCATTTCCTTGCTCAACACAACATTCATGAGGAGATCTCAAGCAGTATAAGCAAAGGCTTCAGCCATATGAGGAAGTGAGCAGCAGCGATGACGATGACAATTAATACTGTACTGCATTGAGAGAATATGTGAAAGTTCAGCCTGTATAGTAATAAATGAAGTATATTTTGAGATGTTGTTTTCTTAAAACAAACAATACATGAATTTACACTCATGAAGCAACAAAAAATTGACTGTTCAGATGATCTAAGGTAAATGAATTTGAACATTCGAAAATGGTGAGAATGGTGAATTATTCACGTTTTGAGCATGAAAATAAAAAATGAAGGAGTTGCATAAAGAAAAAAAGTTTTATATCCTCAAAAAGCCTACTCTTTGTGCTTCAGAATGAGAAAAAATTGGAGGTTTTCATACATTCCCACATTGGGTTTTGGCAGATTGAAAAATTGATCCGAAACAGATTTCAGGAGATTAAGAGGTCTGCTACACAGACACAAAAACATGTATATGTCAAATGGCTTTTGTTTCTCAAAGGACATGTAAATATTCACAAATACTAGAAGTTATAGCTGTCTAATGCTTTCGGAAAGACAATATCTGATGGCCTAAACATGGTTCAGCCACTAACGTCCATGCAATTTTTCCCATTTTTTGGAGGGCCAGCATACCCAACTGCTTAGATGTATTCCAAATGTGATTGTATATTCTGAAAGACCAGAAAAATATGTACTAGATTTTGAAATTTCAGGTGCCTATGTGAAGTAGTTGCTGAGAAATTGATCTGTGAAAATCGATGAGAAATAAGGGTCCGCAAATTTTGCATCAAAATTGATGGATACCCCCTCTACTAAAGTGGTCATATCTCGAAATGTTCTCGACTGACCACACTGAAATTTTACATGGTGTGTCCAGAATAGTAGGGGAGCACCTGGTCAAATTTTCAGAATTTTCTGAGACCAAGTGCGTGGGGCCTCCGTTGAAATGGCATGGAATGACCCGGGAGTATGATTTACTGGGGGGAAATGTTATTGGGCAGCTGTTGCTTGGAACACCATATTGGTTGATTACTATATTAATCATGTAAGACAGTATTTTAGTCAATAAACATGATAAATGACTTGTTTTCTGCTATGGTCTGAACTCTGAAAATAATGAAACTTCCTATATTAGTAAAGGTACATGTTTATATGTACTTGATTATATTGTGTAATTTTACATGTAATAATGAACTAATACTGTATTTCATTTTGTATATTATCATACATACATGTACAAATCTAATATTTATTATCATATACAATATGCTTTTAAGTATACTGATATGTGCACTGTTAATGTGTGCCTGTATCATGTTAATATTGTGAGGTATGTCAAGTACATGCACTTCTGGTTCTAACCACACAGTTACTGTAAAAAGACTAATTTTGGCGGCTGTTAAATTTGGCGGTTTCGAATCCCAGGCTATTTGGTGGAGATTTAATTTGGCGGTTTTGAAACCACTTATATTTCTTAACATATATCTAGTTTATTTTGGTGGACGATTTAATTTGGCGGTTTTTCCCCTACCGCCAAATCCGCCAAATAAATCGTCCGCCAAAATTAGTAGTTTTACAGTATGCTGCAGGCATTTTGTTGAAATTCATACATTGTATACAATTTTGAATTCATGAATAAGTATTACATTCAACTAAAGTTAGTACTACACATTACGTTGTCAATAATAGCTTTGAACATGATGGCGAATAAATTGATAATAGAAGAATTCTAGTGAAACGGTTTTGGAACATTATATGTATAGTTCCCAAAACAAAGATACTAACTGGATGCCAATTTGGCTCTCAGTCTTAGGCTGGTCACTTTGACTCTAGCCAGGTGTGAGAACATTTTGAAGGATTGTAAAATGCGTACACACAAATTCAAAAGCAAGCAGTCTGACTAAGCCAGGCAATGTTTTGAACGTCACAGTCAATTCGCTCTCGACGTTCGAGTGAGGGCGTGTGAACCCATAACACACACTCACGATTGCTACAGATCGGCGACCATGACCAGGATGTCCTTGCCGGAAATCTGTACCTGTGTTATCTTTCGCTTGCCGATTTAGCCATGGGCAAATGTCTCAAGTGTGCTTCGAATAACTCACGATGTTATCGTTTTCGGTCACAACTGATTGAAATAACAAAGCAGTGTAGGGGCCTCTTTAACCCTGATAATACATGGTTCTAGGTCTCAAAGTTATGGATCGCATTATTGATATTTTTCTGCTTGATATTTTTCTGGAGATTTCATATCAAGCATACTAAGTAGCTTCCGTTGATCGTTGTACATGTATGACTGATTAATTGATTGATTAGCGATATCAGTTAGTAATGTAAATTAGTCATTATATTGGTACGAGTCTGACTAAGCAATAATTATGTTATGTATAATATATCACATTGAACATGTGTAGAATTCTTTGAATATTTGAGCATTTAAGATTTATGTCTGATGTCATCTGCCTATACATTACAAAATTGTGCCACTACATGTTATTATAATTTTTATTATCTAATGTGTAATTTTAACAGTTCCTGATTTACGATTGACTCGCAGTATTTCACTAGTGTGTGATCAGAATACCTTCAACAATAATAAGTTTTGTTTTGACATGATGATGCATATGCTCTGTACTCTTAATTTGCTGTGCTAGATGTATTTGAAGGCGGTATTTATACAAATGTAATAGTCTGTGTTTGCTTTGAAATACAACTGAAAAGTAGCCCAGAAATCACTTGACCTCAGCATGATGTCAGCTCAACTATGTCTTACCTATGTTGTGATTTATGATTTGTTTGGAAGCACCTGTTGTTGCTTTGAGAATGTGGGATGAAAGCATTTTGCTGCAAGTGAAAGCTGTGAAAATCTCAATTTATGTTGAACAAAGTGAATCATTTAATTTTATTGGACATAGTAAAATACAAATATGTGCCCTGTGGCTCTTGTTTTCTCCTGTACATGTATATATGGATATATGATGTGATGTTGAATATATCATGTACACAATAAATTGTAAACAAGGTCATAATTTCTGAGATTAGAGAAACTCATCCATCATCATCTTTACAGTAAATTCATAACAACATGAACAATGTCAGCAGACAACTTCACTCATAATTACTTGTCAGCAATTTGAATACATGGACCTAACTACTTAATATATTCATACAAATACATCTGCAAAAACTTGTTCAATACATTTGGATTTTTAGCATGTTTCCTGTCACATATCAGTGATTTGAAATTTTTTACAAATATAATAACCGATTTTTTCATTTAGGTACTTCATACTTTAATAATCTCTGCTGTACATGTACATTTTAGCTGGATGACTGTGTACTACAGCTGTACAAGCACAACGGTACACAGGGCGACTACGGGACGTACCTGGATCTAGACAACACACTCGACGAACAGTGGGACGAGTTTGAGGGATTTAGCGACTCGTACGTACCTCGTTGATTTAAATATTTCAATTTGTGAATCAGATATTCCTATCTACTAGAGTGTAAGACTGATATATAATCAATACTTTTTTGTTATTAATAATAGCTAATTGACATTCTTATTCAGACACTTTCTTGCTTTTGAATCAAGTAAATTTTAATTTTGCAACATTGCCTACATACAAGAAGTAAAAACAATATATAGTATACAGATGTGTAACAACACAAAAATGCCAGTACAATATCTTGCTATGATCTATGGTTGTCTAATGTAAACTGCTACATGTATTTATTAGCCTCTGGTTATACATGTATGCGAATACATGTACAATTTACACACATGACATTCATCACAGATAATGAATAATTATCATGTAGTGACATGTAATAATAATTACATGGACTGTTGATATGGTGACTCGTGTTCTTGCATGTTTTACTGGGTAAGAATTCCTGACAAGACTTACTTATATGTTCACACAATATATGTACATACATATGTGACTTTGCGTGTGTTTTTTTGGCGTAAACATATTAACATTTAGCATTGACCAGCAGGACAAGCCCTATGTGAAGGTCTCTGCGAGCTTTTTTTTCAAGCATGCTTCTTCATGTATCACTTGAAACACACAATTTCACAATCTAATTATAATTTTCATATCCAAAATATCAGTGAATGTATTAACATTTCCACACACACACACAAACGCAAAAAAAACATTACATTTCATAATAAGACATCATATAAACATTGAGAACATTTATCTTGTGAGGTAGTTGAAAACCTGGCAAGCCGACACAACAACATGCTCACATTCATAGTGACACCCTTTTACAACCCTTTGTGTTGGGCTGTTTGTCCATTTATTTTCCTCGCACAGAAATTCAAAAATTTCAAAAGTTACTTCACCAGATGGGGGAATTACAACATCACGACGAAAACTCCACCGTCTCAGTAATGTACCTCCCCTGTTACGTAATAAACGAGGATTTTGTTACGGGGCGCAAGGGGGCCATAAAAACGTGCGCAAAATATCCTGGGTGTGATTCAGCTATTTACTCTTGCATTTACGTCAAGAAATGGCAAAAAAGGCGAGGCTAAAGAGCTTGCCAATTGATACAATAAAAAGAAATTCCTACATGCAAAGGTAATAACGCAGAATTTCAAGTGTCCATCAAATTTATGACGAAATAGAATGTTGTAAATTGATAAAAATTGTCATTTGTAATGCCTTTTGTCATGCTAAGATATTTATCATGTGGAGGAGAAGGGTCATTCAGAGGTGCAAGTACATAATGACATTAAACTCTCGTAAACACTAAGGGTTAATGTGTGATAGCGTATACAAGGCATAGTATAGTATTTTGTATCTTTGCAATAATCTGTTCAATAAGAATTTTCATCGAATGCATGCATTATCATAATCGTACATCTGAAATTAAGTATCAATTCTATGGTTAGAACATGATGTACACATGGATGCAACTCTTGATGCATTATGAAGATCTATATTAGTATAAATTATTGTAAAATTTTAATATTCGTTGGACATTTTTATGAATGTTTTTCAAAAAGTTGGACTATTTGCAAGCCAGTTTTAATCAACCAGGTAATTGTGAATCAACTATCTCCGCCCCTCATTTGCTTGGCCTTGCCGCTGAAAGCCTGCTGATGCCAGCTAGGAGATAAACATGAAATATCTAGGGCTTCTGGCCCATCTCACCCCCCCCCCCCCCTCCATTCCCTATCCCTGGCTCCAGAACTTCTAATACTGGTACAGAACTCAGAAGTGATCCGGAGTGGTGCAGCTCAGTTCCATAGATCTATTGATCTGCTTCTAAAATAGAAACCCTTTTCCTGCAGACATCACAGGCAGACTTTGTGCACATGTGCTGGGGGTTCATGGCGTGAGTCAGTCAGCTGTTTTACCTGCGAGCGAGGGCTGCTGCCCGTTTGGAAGAATTGAGGCAGCGTCTCAACTTACTGCAATGCAGGCAGTCAATTTCTAGAAGTTCTATGTATCGTACCCCCATCTCATTCGGATTCGTTCCAGATATATCTTGATACCTCTGGATGGGAATCAAAGTCTGTATCTCAGTGCCAGTGGGGAAAAGGTAGAATGAGATCCAATCCTGGCAGGATCCAAGGTGAACTCCCAAACTGCATGTAGAGTCTGGGTACGGTTCTGATTTCAGCTTTTCTTGGGATGGGAATGATAAAGTACATCACGATGTACGGGTCCACCATATTATTGGAGATGATGTCAAATTATCAGCTTTATTGTGTGGGTTAAAGAAAATATGTACATGTACTGTACATCAGACTGCCAATAATTCTTATCCATCTCCTTTTTCACCCGAACAACAATTGACTTACATGTAGAACTCCAAATTTTCAATATTCTATGACTATGACGTGATCTCTGGTCTATCAAGATCGGACAGACAAAGGTGAACGCTATTATTTCAACTCAGACATGATATATTGATCTCCCTGCTTTGTTGTCTCGACATGTCCTTTAGCCCCTCAGCCCCACCACCCCCCCTCCTCACAAAATGAACCTGGCGATCTCACCCTCTAGTCTAAACCGAGGACAGTGTTACTGTTACATAACAAAGGCATATGGCTACATGAATACCCCTTGCCCTGGACAACCAGGCCGCAACATTCACATAGAATGCATAGCTGATGGCTTTGTATTGAGTTTATGAATGTACATGTATATAAAATGCCCTACACCTCGGTCATTAAATTCGTGTGGATGGCTAGCTACCTGGAAGGTTAAATCCCTTGTAATATTTATGGCTATATTTATTAAACGATTAATGCCTTTAGAATGAAATGGTCAAAATGGGGCATTATTACGATTACAATAATTACCGTAATTATGGTTTTATGGGAACACATGCCGTGTTGGCCACACTTTCGACACTTGGCCCCATGAATTGAATAATACCGTAGATGTTGCAGCAAGAATCACACGTGTAAATATTATTGTGAATTGCCACATGAGGAAGTACATGTATCAATATTGGTAAAAAAAAAAGTAATTTTGCCAAGATGTATTCGACAGCTGAAGCCATTGTAATATCTCCTACTGAGCTTGAAACCAATAATAGTCTTGAATGGAATAAACAAAATACTTATACTTTCTCACAAACTTGGCCTCGTCAAGCAAATTCATGACGGCATCTTCTGGTGTCCTATACCTTCCCCTTTTATCTTAATAAATTTACAAGTGATGACGTATATTATGTACTAGTAACCATCTTTACGACGAGTAGTAAAACCTAGTTAAATTGTGTTGTACATACGGTGCTTCCATTAAACAGTTTTGTTAATTCAATTATCTTTACAGTCGTCATGCTCATTATAATGTACTTAAATTTCTAATATATGTGGTAATGTGGCGGTACACAAACTATTTTGTTTATTTATGGAGTTGTTGACTTATAATGGTAGAGTGTTTCGCTGGTTTTTCTGATGTGGTTTTGTTGGTAAACAGAATTTTGTTCTTCAAAAAGTTCCTCAGTGTCAGTGCAGATAAAATGCACCTTATAAACTGTCAGTGATACATATAAACATGATAAATGAACCCGAGATTTAGGTCTAAGTAAATATCCATAATCTAATGATCTGAATTTGGGTGTTGTATGCACTTTTCACCTTATAGGAGAGAATAATATGTGCACACATTGAAACTAAACGTAATAACAAATATGAAGAGAAGAGTCCAATATTTGGTTGAGTAGTTCCATAAAATTTCAGAGGTCTAGAGCTAATAATAGATATTCAAAAACACTGCATAGATAATGAGAATTTTAATTGTAAAACGAGAAGCTTTTTGGACAGTTGCCAAAAACAATTCTATTGTGAATCTTGTCTTATGAGTTTACTACGTCTACATGTATGCCATATGATCGTAGCTCGAGGTGATTTTGCGTAGATCACTGCGACAAAAAAGCAACAACAACCGCAGGCAAAATTTTACAATACATTATATTCCATTTATACAGTATGCATTTCTACACATTTTCCTACACATTAATTAAGGGACATATCAAATGCCCTAACATATTTCGGGTTTCAACGAATTTCCCTCTGTCATTTCAGGAAGAAAAACGGGATAATTCTTCGCACGAAGCTTTCGGTTCGAGTCCACGCCATCATAGGTCAGTGAGTGTGCGGGTCTGCGGGTGTGTCTGTCTGACCGGGTGACACGGTGCAGGATGTCACGTGTGTGGTGGTTTGGTGACAGTGCTTTGTTCAATCAATGTCCATGACAGAAAATGTTTTGTCACAATACACAATCGTGATGGACATGTCACTGTTTGAACTTCATCATTGACGTCCATTCAATTTCCAAGAATATTTCTGATAACTGATGTATCTATCGATGCTAGACATGACGGAGATTGGATCTGACTTGACCCGAAGATGCCAGATTACTTGTATACCGGTATTTAAAATCATGAGATCAAACTTAACATCTCAGTTTCATCGACACTGACATACATACCATCAGAAACCCGTAAGAGAGGTATCACTTATGGGTTTCTGATACCATAATAGTGGAGATATAATATTCACATTCTGTGATGGCCTCTTGATGTTCCCAAAGAATACACACATTATACGTATACACTTCCAAACTATACCGCATGTATATTTCCACTTGTCACGTACATGTCAACTCGATTTATAACAATGATTAGCTCTTGAGAATTACTAGGAAACGTCTGGGGTCTCTAGCCAGGGGTCTCAGCTTATTTCTAAATAAACAGTCTGCTGTCCGCAAGGCAAAGCTCAGAGCTCGTTGTCACAAAATGCACACGTGGAATGTCAGATATAGGCTGGAGAGCATTATGTCAATACTTATGTAATTGTTGGTGGTTTCAGCCAAAGAAAAAGGCAATGTACACATTCAATGTTTGCATTGCAGATTATAAATGATGTCCAGAGTATAAGATTAGAATATAGGAAATATTCTAATCTATAGTTGACATTTTTTCGCACACTGTCGTGAATTTGAAAGGTTTCTGTACTTGCTATTCATAATGTACACGTATGTACAATTATATGAAATTTTCATCTATCTGAAAACTAGGGTACTGAGTATAGGAAATCAATGCCAAATCAATACCACAAAGTGCGATGTCAATCAATATTCTATCACATTTGTCATGCTCAAGTCCAACACCACAAATCAATAAATTTTTCCGGCCCCAAATCAGCAATTTCCACAATATGTTTGGCATTTATGGTCATAAATTCTGCATGCTGCACAACAGACATGTTAAATCGCAGTGAAATAATTAATTTATCAATTATAGTTTCTGCACATCATGCAATTACCGCTGATCTCTGCTCCGTACATTCTCAAGCCAAATATGTGATATATTGCATTTATTTTTTCGTGACATTCGTCCAACAAAAGTTGTCAGCAGACAGGTGTTGTCATGTTTCTTTGGCCCAGAAGCGGGACATTTTGAACAACATCAGAGTAAAGTGTAATATCACAATACATGTATGGTATTCAATAGATATTTTCTCTCATATCAAAATAAATGGCAGGCGAAAGTTACAAATATGTATAGCATGTGTTGAACATACCATTGCACATTCTGTGTATGTACGTGGTATTTAGAAATGCCATGGAATTTAGTTCCCATGAATACAGCTACAATGTAGGTCTTGCATTTGCCATTTGATCGTCGTCTTTTATACAGAAACTTGTCTGTCACAGAGGCAAGAATAATTTCATCGGACAAGCTGAGGTCATGTCTTGGCTTCCTCTATTGTTTCGCATGTTTTGATAACTTAATTCTTGCCATTTGTCCTGAAGAAACAGTAACAATGTCATGACATCTAGCCCCCCACCATTATTAAATGTCAATATTCTCGTGCCAGTGTCAGCAGTTAGTACATGTCACATGCCATGGTGTCCTTCTGCTTTCTTTAGAGTGATTGGATCTTGTCTTGGTAAAAGAGCAATGGAATTGAATAATGTCCATTCACTTTATATACAGCTTTTCTTGCTTCATCAACTCAACAATTCATCCATTCATTCCCTGATGTTAAACTTGTAAACTTTAGAATTTCGAAAGCATGCACCATAGTTTTGCGTAACTTGCCATGCTCACTGACATTCTATTGCATAATCCATTACGCAAGTTTGTAATTAATAAGAGTAAAATAGAAAACCTCATTTGAAAGCCTACTAGGTCAGTTTGGTTGGCAGAAAGACCCTGGAGAGCTGGTTCGCTCCTGGGGCCAGGCCATCGGAGGTCATCACTTTGATTGCCATGTCAGCACCTGTCCCGTGTTTGCCGGAAAATTGTTCAAAACGATTCATGAATACATTGCCGTTCAAAGGGAATGATGGTCAATGTATTGTATTCATGAGTGTTTTCGACATTTTGACAAAAGCAAGCTGTGTACAAGAATGTGTGCAAATATATTGTGTGATGTCCGTAGCTTGTTCAATGCATCCTCTTGTGTGATCTTTCAATGGGTTTAATCGTAAACGGTAAATTAAACCAATTTACAAGAAGTATGTAATAGTCGTTGGTGAGTGTGAATGTTGAACGCTCGAGGATACTTGAGTTTAGAACACGTACCTCTATTAAAAATCGTGAATAAAAACTTCAAACAAAAACTAACGACATCCTGGCATCCTGAGGCCATCACACGAAAAAAAAAAAAAGTTTGACTAAAGACCCGACTGAAACCTACAGCCTTCAGGTGTTTCTGTGTGTGATATTGTGTTTTAAGTCATGGACATGATGAGAGAATATTGCACGGGCAATGGTGGTTTTTGTCATTCCTTCGTTTGCAAGACCGAAATTGTCAGGTGTTAGTGTGCAGGGTTTTTTTGCCATTCTGCTAGCGGAGGTTAAACGCTGTTTCCTGTCTGTTCTCGATGCCAGAGTAACGAATGAATGTCTAATTTTCTAGATTTTTGTGTGAAAAAAAATTTGAACCAAAAAATTTAATGTGTTACACTGCGAGTGAATTCAAGAGTTCCTTTGTGTACATGTATTCCTTATAATACTGTTCGCTTTGAACATGTGATGTTGAAAAATCCTCTCATTTACAAGTACGTAGATCACTAATGATCGAGCTGATAAAATAAAACTCACAAAATTTAATGTATTTCTTTTTCACATGCTTTCAGAGAAGCTGTTGAATGCCCAGGGCCGAGACCTCAGAAAAGCGCTCTTTTCTCTCAAGCAGATCTTCCAGGTAAAATTTGGTGGATAAAATCTAGTTCTAATGCCCCAGATCAAAATTAGAATCACCGTTTCACAACATCAAAACACGAAACGGCAAGTGGTCTAAAAATATAATCCACGAGCAAGCGCCGGCACAAAGGAAATAAGTGTCACTCCATTGTGTCCAAGGCTTGTTCAAATCTCCGTCCGTCAATTCATGATGCTAGACCAAACATTAGTCGGAACGTGTTTGCCGAAAATATTCCTTGTAGCGAACTTCAGAGTGTGTTTGCGAAACGCGGTCCCCGGTCAAATTCTAAGACGAAAACAGCTGGAAAATCGCCTAGACAAATAGTTTTGATTTATTGTCGTTGCTAGTGCTCAGATCTTAATACACTGCATCACATATTTGCACTCAGGATTTTTTCTCTTGTGGACCACCGACAATAACCTGTGAATTGTCATATATTGCTCCTAATGTGGAAATCTGGCAAATAAACAGCCTTTCGAAGAATAAAAGACCTCGCCTGGCCTTGGAATGTGTGAGGTGACTTGTATGGACCGTTACAAGTTTGCTCAACGTGTTTTCAACATTGAGAAAATTTCGTAAATTGTTATTGTTTTTGCATTCCAGACAGTTTGGGAGCTTCTTGGGGACACTGTCGGGTAGAGGGTCAGGTTTTCTAGGGGAGGGTGTTGTGCTTCATGTGTTTGCATACAATTTCATTTATAATAGGAAAAGAATTAATATTTTCCCAAGAGTGTGGCTGATAGTCACGAATCATCAAAATTTATCTATTAGAGACTACCTTCTCACCATTATATATTATTCATAGACATAATCCGATAATCATTTCCGATTACTCCAAAAATAAGTCCACAAGTCAACAAAGAATCGTTTATTATATATCGCATCGACAAAAGCTTTTTCCGGCACAGTGCTAAAATTGTTGTTTACCGATGAAACAGTGAAATGATTTCGCAGTAGTAATTTACTTTGCCGCAAACTGCAGCCATATTTCACGAGTTCTGTCACCAAATTGACATCACGTGCCCTACTGAGCTGCAAATTGTTTGGGCAAATAATTGTTGTCTGCCATGATTTTACATATAGTATATACTAGTACATATATGTATAATTCGCTTGTCAAATATCTCCGTGGGAGCCAACGATGTCAAAATTGTTGTTGGTTTCACTGAAATCGCTTTCCAGAAAGCGTCAACCCCCATGAAGCCAGCCCTGGGCAGTGAGTGGGGAATAAATTTGCCTGTACTTTTAAATCCATAGACAAACAAAAATCATGCACGTGTTTTTGAGGGGGGTTCCTTGTTTTGTTATGTTTCATTCCGAGCATGTTTCCAACATCCGTCAGATCTCATGATATATATAAAAACGATGAAGATCAGAATTGTCCAGAGACCTCAGACAATGTCATGTCGCTGGCTGCCTGATTACTATGTTTTTTATCCTTGCATACGTAGCCATATGAGATTTTATAGATTTTAAATATCTAAAGGATCTATGAAAACATGCCTCAGGATATACATGTAATGAGAATGCCTCGTCTTCTTGGTCATGATGATGTGGTAAGAAAGAAAATATTGCTGAAATTTCAATTTTTGACTATCACGATTTTATTCCATCTTACATGTATGTCCGAGTTAGGGATTATCTGGCGATCTTCTGGTGAGTTATCCCGATATTTCTGATCAATTCTAGGATGACAAGGATCTGGTGCACGAGTTTGTCAGCAATGACGGCTTGGACTGTCTCATCAAAGTCGCTTCTGAGGAGGACCAGAGCTACCAGAACTACACCCTTAGAGGTAGGAACTACATCTAGAACTACATGTCAAACTACCTTCTTACATGTCTCATTGAGGCATGTATCACATGTGATGCATGTTATCATACCTTGTCAAACTTCTATGTGTCTGCCTCAGTAATCATGGTAATAAGTAGCATTTGTGTACTTGAATGTGTGTCTTGAGTTTCATGTTGTTACATTGACTGGGGTTTTCTGAAATCTTAAAGTTGTAGATATGATATTTTTGTGGGTATTTTATGTTTGTTATCTAAGAACACAAAGTCAAATAAAAAATTGTTGCTGAAAAAGCACACTGTCAAACATGTTAAAATTTGCAATATGAGTTTCAAGATATATGTAGGCACCTGTGCACATAAACTTGTATTGAGTCAAAATAAAACTGCTAGGGGCTGAAAAAAATCACTGAAAGGAAGTAATTATTGTATATACAATCACAAAGTGACATTCCTCACTGTCGAGATTGGATAACTTTTTACGCCTGAAAGGATTACGGTGCTTCACTCGGGCCGATTAAATGCGTAAGGACCTCTCCAAAATGAATGCCACTCTCAGCACTTCTTACCTTTTCAAAGCTTGGCTGTTAAAAAATATGATAAATAAAAATGTGTACTGCATTGATAAGTTCATATCTGTTGTGCATATTGGAGAAATGTGAACTGTAGGTGGATTATTACTGATACATATAATACTATTGAACAAGATGTAACACTTTTAGATTTAATGTATGCAAATGAGTTGTTGCATATTCATGTATATCAATGCCTGTATGGAGTGAATAGGAGGTAAATTCTATATATTTGTACCGACTTCATGCTTGTTAATACTTACAACTAATGCTAATGTATGAGAGGAATGTATTAAATATAAAAATGAGGAAAGTTATATATGATAAGGGGCATTGCTCGCTTCTATTAACATATAAAAATGAGAACAAATAAATAATACCATAATCAATAAATGCCTGGAATTCCTGGTATTATTACATCTAGGGGTAGGTCTGATTCGTCTAGCTAATTTCTCACGAAGACGATGCCCATAAATTTTTTTCGTTACTTGCCAAGCTCCATTTATTATCACAGCATGCGAGTTATAAATTGCCCCTATAGACTGTACAGTGGTAGTTTTTCGCACATTCATGCGGTATTTAGAATCCAGAAAAAAATCACACCAAAGCTGTGCTGCTAAAATATCGTTTGTTTACTGACCATTTATAAATTTTGAAGAGTGATGCAGTGAAATATCTGGTCAGGTTTTCATTTGATACTTAGAAGTTCATTGACCATAAGCAGCGACAAAAAGTGTCCCGATAAAATGACAGTAGACATTTACCAAAAAAAAAGTTTTTGACTGTTCATGCTAAGTACACACTGACTACTTGTATAGTCATTGACTTGGCTGCCGACTTGTTGGCAATACAGAGTACATTTGTGTATATATAGATGAAATCCATGTGTTGGCCAAATTGTTAGAAAATATTGAAATTGGAATTCAATTATAGAGCCGTAATGATTTGATTTTTTTGCAGTATTAAATCATATATTGTATACTGTATTGGTCCTAATAGTGGCACGCGCCCTAATAGTAGAGCACCCTATCTTTTTTCCCCAAAAATATTCAATTTTTGTAATCTTGCAATTCGCTTCATATCTTGCTAATAAGAGCTTGGAGTGTTCCAATCCACATATTTATGTTATTTGAATCATAATGAAGGGGATTGAAGGCCATAGGTATATTATTCAGTGATTTTCTTAAATTTCACCATGAGTTTCACCACCTCATTTTTGCGCGCACTGCTGCAGGAGGTCTTGCTTTGGCTCGTCGTGCTACTATTAGGACCAATACGGTAATCTTGTATCAAATATTTAGCTCTATACTGATGAATCCGATATACATGATACATGCAGTTGTGCAATACACGTAATACCTAGGGATAGGAAAACATTATCATTACTGTTAATTACTAGTAACCCCCATTGACTCGCACTAACCAACAACCATGTCTTTGATGCCTCATTACACCGAGCCCATTGTTCAACATTGATCAGTAGTGAACCTGCGCAAAGTCCACAAGATCACTATAACATTGACACGCATTTGCGTTCTATCGTGAGTTTACTGTCACGACACCTTTCTTCGCTGTGCTAAGTCCAAATTATTTCTTTGGATCATAGCGCTATGTAATACCAACATTCCCACGTCTAACTTTCATCATGTTCAGTGTTTTCTAATGCTATTATCATATCGAAGTCAGGCAACAATTCATGTAATAATATCGTTATATTGTCATGGCTATCAAACAACTACTGTTTAACTGTATGTACAATGTACATTAATCGTATGACATATCAGTTTGGAAGCTGGCTTAGACCACTGATGGACAAGCCATTTCCCCATGTCTTATCAGCCCGTGACTTCTTGTTTGATAAGGGCACTAGCTATGGCTGCTATCATCGATAAAACTAGGTACTAATCAATGAAGTATCCCTGTCATTGAACAAATAACGGCCTCCTGTATCCTATCAATAGTCACAGTACTTACTTTAACGATGTTGAAACTGGTGTGGGTGGTTTGAAGGTAGGGAGGGGGGGGGGGGGGAGGCGTTTGGATTTATCATGACAGAAGAGTATTACAATACATTTAATCGCACTTGAGAGAGTGTTGGTGACATTTTTCATCACACAAGCCCTCTGAACACTAGTACCGGTATCCAATTGCTTTAGATCAGAAGCCTTATGCCTATAGATGTGGTTCCCTGTCATAAACTTGACACATATATTATGATAGTTGTCACATTGTATTATGTGTATGTACAGGTATACAGTATTCCCTCAATAATCTCCAGTTAATAATGTCGTTAATTGAGTGATAATGCCACATATTACATTGACACATGTACTTATTATAGGAATAGTCGGACAAAATATATATCACTGTTTTGTATGATGTATACTGTAGTCTGTCACTCTTACTGACTATGCCAGATGATTACATGTGATGACATAATGTATCTCCCACCTGCTAATTACCTGAGTTAACAATGTCATGTCCTGTGTTACCATGGTGACAGCCATGGGACAGGTGATGTTGTACGTGGACGGGATGAACGGAGTCATCGCGCACAACCGCACCATCCAGTGGCTCTACACGCTAACAGCTTCCAAGGTATGTATTATTCTCTGAAATAAACATGTTCATAATGAATCTTACATTCACATGCAATTGCAAAAAAAAAATTGTCTGTGTTTAAACTGATCTCTCAACTTGGGTGTTTTTAGCTACCATATTGAGAACTTGCTCGAACATGTCTCTGGGTTTTGCCCACACTCTCAGTTTTAATTTTGTGATTTCTCCTACTTTCAGTTTCGATTGATCGTTAAGACGGCGCTGAAGCTGTTGCTGGTGTTCGTAGAGTACACGGAAACCAACACGCTGCTCCTTATGCAAGCCGTGACCGCGGTCGACACTCAGGCCGGTGTGTGAACTCCACACAATGCTGTGGAGAAAGGACACAAAATAGTGATCACATAAAACGTCCTTTGAACACAGAGCTGTTCATGTGCATGTGAAATTCGAATTCCATTTGTTTAATTGTTAAAACTTTACAAAAATACTTGATATGAATCAGATACATCTCCATAATATATATCCATGACATCTGGAGGTCAAATTTGACTTCAAAGTACTTTTAGTGCCGTTTTCTGTACAAGTTTTCACCAATATGCGAACTTACAATATTTGAAGAAAATTCTGAAAATTACGAATATTAATTTTATTCCTCTCGCTCCAGGTTTGACCCCGTGGAACAACATCATGAACATCTTGAACGAGGTGGACGGCGGTGACAGCGAACTTCTCGTCTACGCGATGACGCTCATTAACAAGGTCTGTGCTAATTAGCTACTTGACTAACTAACTAATTACTGCTTGTAGAGGTGGTATCCTCACTTGTTGGTGAATGGGCCGCCCTTGAAGTTGTCGAGAATGGCAATTGTTTGTTATCAATGAGGAATTTCGGGGGAGTTTTGTGTGTTTGCAATTTGTGTGGGCTATTTTATGGTAGTTTGTCAAAAGTGGAGTGATTTAGGCGATGTTTATATCATAAAACAATCTAAGTTGGAATGTGACGAGTTATTGTTACAGTCAGTTTATTTTCATGTTTTTGGCTATTGTAAAAACTTTGTCTGGGAATATATTAGAGTAGATCACATTTATTATTGTTCTTTGGGTAAAACCAGGAAAACAAACAGTTCCTACAAACAAAAAACGCAATTCAATACCACCCATTTTGATGATATGTAATCTTTTGTGACAAAGATGAAATGTTTTACCGTTGACCCAGGATAAACACTGAAAGCATGACAGTTATTTACAACTCTGACAATGGGTCAAATATTGGCCGAAGTTTGGTCCTCTCAAACATGCTATCACTCCGAGATGGTATAATCCTGTCCCCAATATAGATTGATAATATTTGATAAAAGGGCAGACTTTCAAGGTCAATATACCCATGCAGTGTTCCACTATTCTCTATCACAACTGAGTTTGTTCGAAATAAATGAAGGGTAGCCACGTAGATCATGTTATCTGATATGTGTAATCGCATACATTGTTACTGATAAAAGTCAACATGGCTGATCGTTTCCAAATCTGTGTCAATATGTTGTTCCTTGTGTCGGCATTCTTTTGATCTCTCTAGGTCTCAGAACAAGGGCTTTTGGTGTACTAACTATGTTTTGGGCAGTGTATTATAATTCATGAAGGCCACTTTCGTTTTGCCAGTTCCCATCTCAGAATTTCCAATTTGCACTCTCTCATTATTCGGTTCGAAGTTTGAATCGCACAGTGTCGTCTTTCCATGCTGATCTATTCTGCAGGGGTAAACAACTTAATTTCTCTTCTTTAGTGAATGATAAATACAAAATATATTTGTATACAAGAATATAATACATCACAGAAATATATCTGATTCCAGACTGAAAGAGTTTGATTTACATCCTGTACGACCTGTTTCTCCCCAGGCTTTGAACGCTTTGCCCGACCAGGACTCGTACTATGACATGTCGGACGCCTTGGAGGAGCAGGGCATGGAGCAGATCATTCAGCGCCACCTGACGAAGCAGGGCGGTACTAGCGTGGACCTCGCCGAGCAGTTCCAGATCTACGAGCAGGTCCTCGGCCAGGAAGACGGCGTACAGGACGGAACTGGGCTAACGGGCGTCGAGAACATGAGGTACGGTAGTGGATGTGTGGCATGGAGGGTGGGGGGACGGGGCCATGGGGTGGGCTAGCGTCTGAGTATTGGATAGCGTCTGGTTGACCATTGTCAAACTCGCATCACGAGTAAGGTGTTGGTTGTCAGCTGTACTGATGGTTAGGCACAGTGCAGAATATAATCAAGGATCGTCTATAATAGGATGTCCAACTCTGCTCAACGTGGACGTAAAAAACGTGATTACGTAAAATGGCGAAATTTCATTTGAGCGTGTCAAAACGGTGACAGGTGCTCGAAATTTAGTTTTTCATACTGCATATCAGTTCACTCATAGTGAGAACATACAGAATCGGGCCCTGGGATTGAGCTCAGTGATCTGGGAGGGCACGCGTGTGGGGTGGAGCCTCATTGTCATCCACAGTTTGTCTCTCTTCCCGCTCGCGAAAATATTTTTGATGTGGTCCAAGCACGTGCATGTCTGTATGCATGTTTTTGAGCACATCCACGTCAAAAATTAAAAAAGTTACCATTACATCTTTTCAAAAATTCAGGATAGAGAAGCATTATCCATTACCTCTGAAATATCCCGTTTCCAAGGAAATCCGATGAAAACTGTCGGTATGAGAACCATTCTAATATCATTGCAATACTCAACTTTCACTAAATTTTGAGGTAAATGTTCTGTTCCATAACTCTGAAATGAATCTATCTTTCACCTGAAAAATACCACCAGAGTTACATCAGAACTTACTCTCTATTATGTGGGTTTTTTTCTTAATGAGGCTTCAATTTCATTGTCACCATGAGTGGGTCGGTTCTACAGGCGTTCTCGGTGGCAATAAAATGGCATTTCAGGACTTTGAAATGTTGCCATGGCAACAAAAATCAACTGATTTCCATGGAAACTGAATATTTTCAAGCCGAGATGTTATTTATCCCATTGCTCAAATTTAAAGACGATTGGATTAAACCCGTTCGAGTTACAGCCTTCGATTCACACACAAACATATAAACGGACACTCACAAATCCCGACCCCAATACCACATCATCGGTAACGCGAATGCTGAATATTGTTGAAGAAATTTAGGCCTTACCCCCACTCAGTGCAATCACGTATCATTTATTCCAATATATGATTCACAACTCTGCTCATGTCCATTAAAAATCGATGTGCCCATTCTAATTTTTAGTGCCCGGCACCGTTTCAACACGCTCAAATCAGAATTACGTAATATTACGTAATCATGCCTTTTTAGGAGTTGGATATCCTATTATAGAGGATCCTTGATATAATGTCATAAAAATATAGTCTTGTGCTGAATATCATTTAAAAAGTTCAAAACATGAACACTGAGTGTAAAATTGAAATTTGTCAACCACCAGGAACACGCCACGCGTCAAGAGTGAGGAGGAGGGAAGGAAAAGTCGGCGGCACTCGGTGGGAACCCCCGGGTCTACACCCTCGGCCAAGATGGTGCCTTCCAGTAGACTGCCGCCTACGCAGGAGGAGGGCAGCAGGTACGGGTCGGGGGAATCCATGATAGAAACCAGGGGTGGCTAGTTCTAACTGGAAGTTGAATGTGGTGGTTTCAACGAGGATAGGCCCATGAGAAAAACTTTCAAGTATTGTGGTGATTTTCAGCGGGTTTGGACAAAAATGTAAGAGAAAATTAAAATAAGTGAACTTTATCAAAATAGTAGAATATCTTTGAATGATCAGCTAAAATAAGTAAAATGGTCTTGGAATTTCAGTGAAAACTATGACTACGATATAATATTTTTTCCTCGCAGATCGGATTCAAACCCACCGTGGGGAAGCCCCTCACAGCCTCCCACATTGCCGAGCTCTGTTGAACAGGAGTCACCAAGCAGTCCACGTACGTACTGTACATTCTTACAGCTTCGAGCATGTTCTTGTCTTTGCTGTGCTCATGATAAATGTTACGATGCAGCATGTCGTTTTGAAAATCAAGATGGACATCTGTGTCCAAATTTTGTATTTTGTTCTTACTAGTCAGAACTTTTGTCTGTGTTCATGTTAAAGCAAGTAATGCCAGCCTATGACTTCTAATATTTAACGATGAATGTTACTGTAGAAGTAGCTTTGCATCTGTGCTTTTGAAAATTTCATGCATGCAAGCAAAGCATAGTTTAAGAAAATTTACAAATGCAATTTTCTTTGCAAACAAGAAACTAATCCTCACTTTGCTTGTGTATGGGATGTCAAAAATGCAGTAGCATAAGCCAAACTTTTATTGAAGTGTTGAAAAAGATGTATGTTCTTGTATTGTTTGTTCTAACGGCATGTCTGTTCATACCCTCTCTCTTACTATTCCTCCCCTGCATGATGTGTGAACTGCCGACAGGCAACGGCTCAGCAAAAGCTTCGTCGCGCCGTCGACAGTCTGATCGTCACATGCGAAACAGACGCAACGCGTCATTCAAAAATGGCGCAGAGGACCTCAAAGAGATGATCCGCAAGAACTCGTTCTCAAAGGATTCCCCCTCTACCTCAGCTACGGAAAGTTCACAAGTAGCTGACGCTCCTGCCAAATCTGATCCCGACACGCTTTCAATTTACATGCAGTCACCTGACTCTAGTCTCATCGCTTCCCATCGAAGTGCCGCCAATCGAGAACGTTCCGACTCGCACAGAAACCATTCCAAGACCTCCCAAGGTCCTGTCCTGCTGTCCTACTCGAAGACACCGAATGACTCTTTCGTACCTCTATCGGAAATCTACAGTCAAAGCCAGCGGGATCCTGTCGCTGCCACTAGTATTGAATCGCTACCCGGGTCTTCAACTTCATCTTCGTCGGTGTATGCCACTAGTACTATCACTCCAGAACAAAGTGATGTCACCTACTTCAGTCCTGGTCTCCGGGACAGCAATGATTCGCAAGTCAACAGTGCATCATCGGCATCCATCTTAAACACTTACACAAGTTCGAGTCAGCCAAGAAAAGTGGAAGAACCATCGATGCCCAATGGAGACTCCAGTATACATTGTTATTCGTCTTCTAGAGGGGATTTCCGGTACCCCTCATACACAAGCAATGCTGTGATACCACCCACAAATGAACCTCCACCCCCATCAGTACCCTTCACATCACTCCCAGGGTCCCCACCTGTTACCACGGTTACAAATGATACTTATCGTTCTGAGTCTTACCCCGGTGTTCAAAGTAATGATGAGTCATATGACAATAATAACGAGAAGGATGTCGAAGAAAGTCGACCATATTCAGGACTGTGTATGTCAGACTTTCTCTTCACGGGCACAATCGCTCCTGACATCGAGGAAGATATTGCGACAAGCCCGACAGCTACAACTAGTGAAGCTGCTGATAACTTCACACATTCCGAGACATCAGTCGATCCACTTAAAAACCATGCCTACTTAGAGAATCACATTCCGGATTTCCCCAGCCATGAATCGAATAACTACGACTCGCCTGACACTCTCATGCATCAGTTTCGTGGATCTAGCACGGTCGCCATAGAAACGGTCCCAGCCCACCCACCTGGAATCCTTCCACCCATTCACGAACCACCTCTCCACCCCATGAACACTTCCGCTTCAATGGTGCTCTCAACGTCCCCAACATCGTCAAACCAGCCGGGCGGTGTTCGCTTCGATGGGGACACCTGCTCAATTGCAAGCACGCTGTCGACTCTCTCCGGGTGCAGCATGGCTCCATCAGATGCGGGGTCGCTCGCTGCCAACGACCTCGGCAAACACCAGTCGGTGAGCTCACTCAGTGACCTCGAGCACTTGGGTAAGTACGAAGGTGAGCATGTGCGCGACAGGTCTACACTAACCCACTCTTCTCTTTCTCTTTGTCGTCGAGTGTCGCCGCTCGGAGATATAATGGTTGCTGTATTTACACTTTGATGCATGTACCAGTAATCAATCGGAATGCTGCCTAACTTGCTGTGGATTGATTGAAATATAAAATTCTGTAACTTCTGAACTCCATTTACTGTCTTTACACTTGAGTATCTGCAAACAAATGCACTTCAAAGTAATGGATTGTATCAGAAATGATGAGTTTTAAAGATAAATTCATTCATTGTTTTACAAAAGAATATTTTGAAAACCTGTATTTATCTTTTTACTTGCATGCCCTGTCAACAACAGATGACCAAGGTCCACAGTCGGGTAACCGCACTCGGCGACGGCGAATCCTCCGAGAGGAGGATGCTGAGAACCAGGTGAACCTGCAAGACATCCGCGCTGGCCTCGTTCCACCGCCTGCCATGACCAACAACCAACGCTGGATGATGAAGTACAAGATCAAACAGAAAGAGGCTGCGGCTGGCGGAGCTCCTCCTGAGAAGGAAGATCTTGGCGCCGATCGGATCCAAATGGAAGGTGCTGAATCCCTAGCCAGTCGCAAAGACAACCTTCACCAGAGCTCAAAGGTCGGGGGTCCTGCCGGCCAGAAGACCGACATCGAGGTCTCCGGCTCCATCCAGTCAGCCACTGAGAAGTTAAAGTCTAGTCAACAGGGGCAGAGAGAAGAGCAGGAGTCTACAAAGCCATCAGGGGACATGAGTGGACTTCTGAGCAAGGCCAAAGAGGGACTCCAGTCACAGTCGTCTAGACGGACAAAGCCACCACCGGCACCCGTCGCTCCTCCAGAACCCGTCAAAACTGAGACAGACCTGCGATGGGAAGCCATCGAGAAGTACATGAAACGCAGTCTCAAGATCCAGGAGCTGGACTTCTCGGATCTGACGGAGGTCGATGACACGGACTACATGGTGGCCCAGAAGCCGGCCGGTTTCGGCAGTGGGATCCCTCCACCTCCACCGATCTTTGCGGGGGGCATACCGCCACCTCCCCCACCACCGCCACCCCCAGGCATGGGTGGCCCTCCTCCTCCACCCCCTCCTCCCCCACCAATGTCCCTAGGAGTCCGCCCTGGGGCTACCAACACACCCACGATTCCATTCCCGTACAAGAAGAACAAGAAAACTGTGAAGTTGCACTGGCGAGAGGCCCAGAACGAGTTCAAGATGCCTTCAGGGCGAGCCGGCGAAACGATGTGGACCAAACTGGACAAGGAGATTGGCAAAGTCAAGATCGATACAGACAAACTGGAACACTTGTTCGAGTCACGAGCCAGCGAGCTCAAAGCCAAGGTGGGTTTCCAGGGTGCTCCTGTTCATGGGTGTAGGTTAGAACTATATGCAACATGTTAGTGTATTTGTGTTCAAGATATCTACATCTTAACTTGTAATCATGGTGAGGGTTGTTTAAATTTTGTAAAAAAAAAAAATTGGAATCATCAATGCCACTAATTGCAGTTTGTTGTATTTTGTGTTCAGTTGCAATGTTTTGTGCCTTGTGAAATGTGAATGTTCGTCTGTAGCATGCATAACAATCCAGATGCAGTTACACCAATAATGTAGCAATTCATATCCATGATAACCATAACATTTTATAGTGCTTCTAGTATTTAGAATGTAGTAAAACTAAATATAATGGCTGAGAGATTAATATATGTGCATTAATGTAATGCATGCCAGGAACAAAAATGGCCGAAAACAAAATATGACGATATTCACATGATGTGAATAAAAATATTTTGCTTTTCTGAAAAAAAATGTTATTTTTTTGCCCTCCCTGCATGATAATTGCTTGTGTCATTTAGGAGGTGAGTTGCATATTTAAGAATGGAAGACCAAAATAAAACCCCTTAATCTCAGAGTGTATAAATTTGCAGAAAAGACGTTCCATGTGTTCTGAACAAATCCGCTGTACTTCAGTTTCCCTTGCTTGAAAGTAACTGAGCTTTCAGTAACTTTTTACATAACTATAGTTATGACAACCATTATCTCTATTCTCTAACATTTAACGCTGCCTAACTATATAATTTTATCTAGCTTCCTTGCTGTAATCTGTAAAATAATACCAAACTTCCACAGCAGATTTCTCAATATATATGTATATAAGTAGATGATAAAACTACAGTTTCCGTTCTTCTCATATTAAAGTACTTTCATATTTCTCCATGCCTAAAATCATCGGTTTATTAACTTTTAGTTAATTGTTGTGCTTCCATTCCATACTAATACATGTTTTGAACATCTAACAATTACACTTACATATACTACATGTATTATGTGTGACTGAAACTGCATTGCACCTGAATTCTATATGTGTGCGTTATTGTGAATTTGTATGTTGTGATGTTTTTGGCTTGCTATTTCGTAAACATCATACAGCTTGTGGTAAATGATATACAGCTTAGCATTACAGCTTAGCATTGCTTAACGGTAGAGCGTTCATCGTTTCAAGTGTCTTGTACATAATGATTAATGGATGGTGATACATATATATTTATTGCTTTGTGCTACAGGTCAAGTTTTTTTGCAACATTTTAAAAATTACTTATAAGTATTTTCTTGTTTCCTTGTTTTACAGAAAGAGGTATTTATGACATTCATCGCTTTTCATCTATCTACTTCGGACTTTCTCTGCCTAGAACACATTTCTTATGGTTTTCTCCCGTCTTTTATGTTGTGATATTCTTTAGTTGCAATGTTTGTTTAGTTTCTACACAGTTTGTTATTTAAGTTTGCTTTTCACGTTTATTTCTTGCCTTTTTATTCAACATCTTCCATTATTCCACATCATATACCATGTACATATATCATTCCTCCGCAACATGATTTTGCGTGATCTTTCGATTCATAGAATTTCGAAGCAAATAAAAGTGGCAAATTTCATTTATCGAGAACCTATGGATGAGCACTGTACATAGCTGTCAGTCAATGTACAAGTTGTAATACAATACCATGATCTATTGTTTAGCATTGAGCCAAATATGATTTGATACAAGATTTAAACCACAATTTTGATCCTGCACTGTTTTTCGCAAACTGATTTATAAACAATACATCAACGATGCATGATGATGCTAGACATCATTTCAAAAAAAATATAAATACTAGTAGGCCTATATTCAGACAAAGATGACCAAAGATCATTGCGAAATGTTCATATGCCACCAGGACTTACATAATCACGAAGTCATGTTTCAACGGCACCTATTCCGGAATTTCTATTTTGCATGAATTCATTTTCAAATGTGGCCAAGATACTATAGTAACTCGATATATATTGTATTTCTCTAAGCATGACTTCTACTTTTGTTGTGTTGTTGAACTTTCGTTTCTTGTTAACATGCTACAGTAGTTGTAATATTTAGATTGACTGTATAGTTGGTGACTTTATTTGGGTTTGGATTTAAAATGTTCATGGAATGTCCCACATTCTACCGGTATTAAGTTCTGCATCACATAAAATAAGCTGTTTGTTGTAACTCTTTGATAATATGGATATGTTCGAATTGCATATTGCTGAATTCAGTTGGGTATAAAGTTTGAACTCGGCTGCAACTTTGCTTGAATCAGCTTTGTTTAATAGCATTTCTTTCTGATTCGCTATTCATAAAAATTGCAGAAACAAGAAGGTGCAAAGAAAGAAATCACAGTGCTTGATCCTAAACGGTCCAACGCGATAAACATCGGGATGACCGTGCTGCCACCTAGTAGCACAATCAAAGCGGCCATCATGAAGATGGATGTCTCCGTGATGAACAGGGAAAACATTGAGGTAACTGACATGTGTTCGAATGGTTTTCACGTAGTAATAGATTCTCAAATCCTGATCTTCACTAGTGCATTTCCATATACTTTGATATAGAATGCCCTGCATTTTGCGTGCAAATACAAACAGCATAACCACAAACAAATGTACTGAAAGAAACCTTGTTTTCCCCGAGCAGAAGATCATGACAACGATGTTGCCGACGGAGGAGGAGAAGACGCAGATCCTCGAGGCCCAGATGGCCAATCCAGACGTTCCCCTCGGCAATGCGGAGAAGTTCCTGCTCATGCTGTCCTCCGTCAGCGAGCTCCGCGCAAGACTTTGTCTCTGGGCTTTCAAGCTAGACTACGACGCCAACGAGTCCGTGAGTATGGCAATAGATATTTTCATCGTGATAGTTGAGTCAGGAAAAAAATGTCATGATCAAAGTAATATAATTGGTAGAATTTAATGAGAAACATATCACTGTATACGTTGTGGAAGTAACACACAAGCCATGTTTTAACGCATATATTCGAGGTGCGTACATGTAGACATATCGCAAATAGTTCTAGGATACTAGAATGTGAAGCGCTGCGAGTCCTGTGCATCAGTGCCGTCAGAATGGTCAATCTTGTTGATAAGTTGTATATTATGCCCATCTTTGCCTATTTTACAGGAAATTGCAGAGCCGCTGTCTGACCTGAAGCAGGCCATCGAGGATCTCAAGAAGTGCCGCACCTTCAAGTACATCCTCGCGATGCTGCTCACCATCGGCAACTTCCTCAACGGAGTCATGGTCAGTGGGCAACCATCAACGTGTGGTTACTCCTTGATGAATATCGTCATGAGATTGAATTTACTTCGGCCAGTTGGTTAGAGCTCAAAATGGCATCTCCCATGTCAAGTATTTGGTGAATCAGAGTATTGGTAACTCCCAAGAACCGGGCTTAAGACTGTTGGTGATAGAGCCTTCTCTATATGTTGCCGTACTTTGGAACAATCTTGCTACTGTGATCAAACTCTGAAGTCTTTTCAAGTGTAACCTTAAAGCTAGTTTTTCAAACGGTGCTAGTCATACATGTATCATTCATCGTTCATTATTGTAAAGCACATTTGAGCACTCCGGTAGAAAATGCGCTATCAAATGTCAATGAATAAAATTATAAATATTTATACAAAATGGTTATAAGTCATTCACATTCTTTTTGTCTGTATGCTGTAGGCGAGTGGTTTCAACTTAGAGTACCTGGCGAAGGTCGCAGAGGTCAAGGATACCGTCCAGAAACACTCGCTCCTCTACCACCTGTGCTCGATGGTCGTGGAACAGTTCCCAGACTCGACGGACATGCACTCGGAGATCGGTTCTGTCGCCCGCTGTGCCAGGGTTAGTAGCTATGCGGGGGCTCTCTGGCAGAGCTATCGGCTTTATAACACAAAACTTGAATGGTTTAAAGGAGGTAGAGCTGTTATCAGAAGTTGTGCATGCTTCAGAATAACAATCGCAAATGACCTGCTCCGAATATGTCATAATATATTTTCCATACTGCCGGTGCTGTACATTGAATGAACTTCTCTTGCTGGGTTTCCCGTAGGTTGACTGGGAGGAGATGGCAGACAAGCTGAAGAAGTTAGAGAATGACTGTAGATCATCG
This sequence comes from Terebella lapidaria, assembly GCA_949152475.1. NCBI lineage: Eukaryota > Metazoa > Annelida > Polychaeta > Terebellida > Terebellidae > Terebella > Terebella lapidaria. The sequence goes on from OX424564.1 coordinate 22,764,284, forward strand.
TGGGACCACCTCCGAGCCATCGCCAAACACGACAGCAGCTCCAAGGAGAAAACCAAGTAAGGGACATGAAGAGTAATCGTATGTAACTGGTCAGATTTTCTGGAGAGAACAGGGACATTTTGTCTGATGAACGGATTGTCTCTTCAATGAAATTCATAGAGCATTAGAGGATATTAGATTATTATTTTATTATTTGATATAAACTGGATGTCTCCATTGCAGACTGTCAGATTTCCTGTCGGATGCCACAGAGAGAATTATTCTGCTCAAGCTCGTTTACAAACGCGTCATGAACCGGTCAGTTTCCTGAATGTTTTCTAGGAACGGTCACCTCAGATAATGACCAAACTGTTGGAAGACATACCTATGTTCAAAGTTTTAAGAACAAGAACAAAAAACTAGAGCTCTATGGATGATAAATTTTCATTTGTTTAACAACGGAAAGTTCACAGACTTCTTAAATCACCATAATAATGACGATACAAATGCACAGCTCATGAGTGTCAAAGATTCCCGTTCTCTTCCCCCGGACAGGTTCATCAAGTTCCTGCTCTTCATGGGCTACCCAAACCACCAGATCAAAGATGCGCGTGTGGGAGTCATCTGCAAGGTCATCAGCGAGTTCGCACTCGAGTACCGTACGACCTTCGACAAGGTCAAACAACAGAAGGAGAAGAAGGAAAAACAGCGCGAGAGGAAGAAGACTCGTGGCAAAACTATCCTCGACGTGAGTTTGTGGCTTTATTCTGTGGCTCTGGGCTTCAAGCTTTGGCGATTCCAGTATTTTCTGATTACTGATTTTGAGTATTTTCCGATTACTGTCTTGATTTAGTGAAAAATGGAAAAATTTATTGAAAAAGAAGATTTGAAGTATTGATGATTTTTTCAGCGTGTTTGAAATTTAGGTTGATATTGAAATAAGTGATAAATTCTGACATCTGATAAGGAAGCCATTTTAAAATATTGATCACTCCAGTGATGACTAACACATCTAACAAACTAGTGAAAAAATCAATTATTTCCTGTCAAATCATGGTGCCAGCTACACCCACCAATGACTCATTATTTCTAACACTGCACTGCTTGTTATACTCATCTATATATAATACTCACCTCTCTGACGTTACGCACTACAACTGTGTAGTCGGACTGTCCACAGACTGAAAAATTCGCCAAGAAGAAAACAGCGGCGGAGAAGCAGCGAGAGTCGGACCTGAAGAAGATCCTCCATCAGGCCAACACGACACACCTGACCGACGACGAAAAGGCGTCAAACGCAGGGTCCCTGCCAGGGATGAGGACGCGCAAACGCCACTCTGTCGGTTAGTAAATCAGGGCGAGACACATCAGTGATTGCAATGTCATGAAAGTATTTATGAAAGTCTTGAATTCGTTGTCGACTGTAATCTCCCTGTTTTTCGATCTATCTTTTCTGATAGAATATTTGGTGATTTTGATGATCAACTTGTCATGAAAATGTTTGGAGTGATTACTCAACCATGTGGCAGTTACATTATGTTATATACATGTATTAAAAGGAGAATGAAGAAACATCATGCACAATTAATTCTTTGTAATTTATATTGAAGTGTCCAATGATTCATTGCTGACGAAAGATATTCTATCCGTGAAAATATCTCCAGAATATTGAAAATATCCTATTTTCCCTCAGACCGTGGCCGTCAGGATCTGTCCGGCAGCACCAAGTCCCTCGTTCCCCCACGGTTCAGCGGCCAGGGCAGCGAGTCTGAGATGTACGATACCGCTGACGACCAGGACGAACTGATGAAGGCCGTGCTAGAAACCGCCACATCCACGTCCACACGCTCCCCGGCGCAGCGTAAACGCCAGGCCAGCCGGCAGAAAGATCGCAAATCCTGTAAGTCTTTCAGACTCTGAGAAGTTTTTGGAGGGGTTGCAGGGCTGTTTCACTTCTCTTCTCATGTTCAGTGGTGTGGATTTAATTTATTTGACTTGAGTATTGATCATATATGGTATATATAATATAAATGGAGTGTTTTGTTGCTTACAAATTGGTATCTCGTTGTGTGAGTAATTTCTCGTGAATATTGAATGAATATCGTGAAGTATCATCCAATCACCAATAGTTGAGACCAGATGTACGATAACATAAAAATTTTGAAATTATTAAATGTAGGGAGACAGGGTCGCGAGTTCGGAAGGTGAAAAGATCAAGTTATTTTGCATTGAATGCTCTTTGAGACCCCCATTTTTCCCATGAATTTACCAATACATGTCAGAATCAGATACTAGTACATGGCACTTTTCTTTTGTTTTGTTTTGCTGATATTTTACAGTTAAATATGTGCCATTTTACCTGCATGTGTGTTGTGTTCCAAATATAGTTTGTAAAATGGATGTGTTGTCTTTATATTGTTGATTTTTTTTCCAAAATTTGCAATACATAGGTTTGTCCCTGAGTATGTTCATCCAAATGTATTCAATATTTTGTGACGTTGCTTCCACTGTTTTACAGTATTGATGTTTTTATTCCCAAGTTCAGTTTGCAGTTTGTTTAGTTCATCATTGTCATATTTGTATGATTTGTATAAGTTTTGCATGTTGGATAATTTTTTTTTTGTTTTGAGTGGTTTGTTCAGTGTTATAACAACTTTTATATCCCGTGAGTCAATTATCTATAAACACTTTCATTCAAACAAAAAATGTTTGTGATTTTGAGCAGCACTGGTTAAGCTATTCAACGTTTAAAAAATATATACATGTTCGTTCTCGGTTATCAAATTTCAACTTTCAGCAATCATACATAAATTTGATTCCAGCTCGTAACGTCAATGTTACAATCGCAGTATATGGTGGTGAACAATTACTTGATTTTCACATGAAAATTATTTTCTTACTTCCAGATCGGCGTACATTGAAGACTGGATTAAGTAAAGAAGAACAGAGCGCGATAACTTCCCGCTGATAGTTACCATAGCAACAGAATCCCCCGTGTCTTCATCACATCATCGCAGAGATTTTGTATCATGTTGTATCGGTGTTACTGTTGTAGCGGCTCAATTTTTTGTGCTAAAATCGTCGGACTGTCTGTCTCGCAGTGAATGAATATTTTGTGATATGTGAAATGTCTCGCTTCAAATGCAATGCAAAAAAATATCACCAAAAAAATATCAAAAGTATAGATTTTCAAAGCAGAAAAATGCATTCTAATACATGTACTTTTCAAATACGTACATAAATTATTTTTGTTCACACAAAAAAAAACAAACAAATTTTTGATAATGTTGAACTGTGTACAATGTTTTACTGTCATACCCATGTTCACAAGTCATGTATTTTGATAGAATTATTATGTGGCTTTGTCGTTTGTGTACTACAAAAAATAATATTACACCAAATTTATGAATTCACAATGTCGACTCGTCATATTTTGCCAGCAAGTTTGTGCCAAAATTTAAGAGTATTTTTGCGCATGTCGATAGGAATGTTTCAAGTGGATTGTTGACAAAGTTCAATCCCAGAACATGACATAAAAACTTTCTGCTGATCTAAATCTGTTCGGAGAGGTCTAAAAATGTTGAATGCAGGCTGATACCCTAATGTAGATTCGAAGCCCCAGTGAGTCTAGTAAATAGTTGAAATGAGATCTAATTCGGAGAAAATTATAATATAACAACATTAGGATATCGGCCTCTGTAAAATGACTCATGGTGTTAAACAAAGTGCATGGAGAAGTGACTCCTAAAACTTAAGAAAGTTGTATTCAAACTTTCTCTATTATTTATACAATCCCTACCTGTTTCCTCACGAACCCTGTGTTGTTGAATATTTTTTGTTTGATATAATTTATTCCAGGGCGAATTGAATGTGTAAATTGAAACTGTTTCAAACTTCCAAGTGCTTATTGCCTAGACGCACCCAGCTTCGGATACCACAAACCCGATGTTTTTTTGTTGTTTTTGTTTTGATATTCAAATTTGTACATAGAGCGTAATAGTGTTGAATGAATGTGCAAGTTTTGTTTTTGTATTATTTAATTTGATATTGTGATCTCGTTTTTCCCTTTTTTTGTTTGTATATATATTAGTTCACATTTGTATATATACGTATATTATAAAGATATATTGGCCTGCATTTTGTGAATCAGTTATATCGAACAGACAGGCATAAAAAATGTACAGATTGTTCTGTAATGTGTATTAAAAATATTTTTGTTTTTTAGCGTAAACAATTGAGATTGTGCCACGAAGGCCTAGGATAATCTGTTCGACTAATAAGATATTTTTCTTCAGTTATTATATGATTCAACAGCATTTTTGTTTTGCATTTATACCTAATTAGACAATTGAGACTGTCGTGTGAATGCCCCGTAGCAAAAATCCATCACACCGAGCACATTTTTGTGTTGTTTCGTGTGAAACCCCGACTGCTACTCTAGGCAAATTTATGTGCTGACTTCACAACTTCCAATTGCTTTGTGTTGTTTGTTTTGAGTTTTTTTGCAACTACTGAACTTCCTGATGTATTCTCTACAACTGTTTACTGATGCCAAATTATAAACACCCCACCAATCTCTACCAACTGCTGTCATGATATCTATGCAAACCATTTTACTCTACTTGTATACTAGAAAATTTCTGTCAGCCAAAATATCTCAGAACAATTTGAAGTTTTTTTGGTGCAACACACAGATACGTCATATGTCATACGAGCAATATATTGTTGTTACTGTCATATCATGCTGCGAAATGTAATCCCCATTACCATGGTTACTGCATGTGCCTTGCGCTTTCCTTGTGATAAAACATCATTTTGTATCTATGTTATACTGTAAAAACGTTAAATGTTCAAAGTTGCGAAAGCGAATCAGAAAATGTATCCATCCATACCCTTGTATCACACATTTTAAGAAGTTCCGAGTAGGTTAGCTTGTTAACTTTGATACAATATACAGGACCACTCACTTCAACTTTTCTTTTCTTTACTGTACGTTCTTGGTTCACGAATGTACTGCAGACTTTGTCGTTTATCGTTTTGTTACGTGTTTAGCATTCTATGTGGAGAGCAGTAAAGAACAGCATGTTCAACTGGAAATCTGGATGGTGAAGCCCGTTTTTCTGTATGATCAAACATTGATTATCACAGACTGCTTGCTATAAATCAAACTGTATTATTCTCGTTGTGCTCTTACTTTCAAGGGATCAAACTTTTTCTGATTTTCACGTTTTTTTTTGCTCCTTTCCCTGTCAATAACTTAAGAAACCAGACCATTGTATGGAGCACCACTGAACTTGAAACTAAAGAGAAATGGAAAATAAATTGTTTTACTTTAAGTCTTGTTTCTATGAATGGTTTGCAAGAGAGTTGCTCACATCACAATGACGATAGTAGTTAATTTCATTTATGGCATTTGGCATTTATAATAGTATTCTATACCACAAGTTAAACAATGTCTGGACAAACAATCCTTCATTCTATGGATATTCAATTTTACAAACAACAAAATTCCGAACGTATTCCGACATTCAATCCATGTCAAGAACAATCCAGTGATTCTGATGTGAAGTGGTAGAATTCCTCGGGGGTTTTCAGCCAAGTGTCAAACACTGTCATTAGTTGTACTTTGGCTTGCTGATAGTCTACAGCACAACATTTATAGTCCATGTAGGTTTTGTGACTCGGTCCTGGGCATGCCCTGGAAAGAAAATACCACAAATTTTATTCAGATGTGTTAGGCTAAATCTGTCTATATTGGGAGATATTTTCAACAACAAAATGTGTCCAATAGTTAATACACACAGTTGCAGATTGTTCCGTTCGTCCAGTGTTAGCAGCTGTGTCAGCTCCGAGAAGTTGCGCAAGAATTCATACTTGCAAATACTGAGTCTGCAAAATACACATACTGTTGAGGAATCTATGGTGAATGGGGGACAGGAAATCTTATACCAATATTCACATAGTTCACAACGGAACTCATTCTCATCAATTGTGAATCAAGGACCTGTTTTATCAATCTGGCCCAAGTATCAAACACTGCGCCTTCTTCTATATTCAATAAGGATTATAAAGGTGACAGACGAATTAAATGGCATTCATTTAGTGGACGAGTAGTATTAAGGCGCAGTGTATGATACTTGGGCCATCAATCTGTACCTAGCCTGGGGCCTGTCAATGTTCTTGGCCGTCACTCCCTGTCTGTAGCCATTGACGGCAACCTCCTGTAGTCCAGCCTTACCTTCCAACCACCAGACGATGCCTGCAATAAAAATTTACACATCCGCCCAACAAATTCACTAGATACTCGTACTAATAACTGTACTCAGCATTGTCGATTGTGGATTTTCACAAAATGTACCCATGCGTGTACAATAAAATTAATACAAATTCGATGACTTCCCCCACAAGCAAGCTACATATGAGAATTTAGGAACTGATAGATCTGCACTAACTGCTGCCTGAGGGTCCAACTTTGGCAGATGGACTTCTAAACTCGACTGCCGGGCGACTCTGCTCAAACTGTACACCGTCAGCGTGCAGTAGCGCCATCTTGTGCTGTCTGTAGGAGGCGGGAAGGTCTTTGATGTCGATGGTTCTATTGATCAGGGCTCGTTGCATAGCTCCCTCATCATACGGGCATCTAGAGAATAGATATACAAATTGAAAGTTGTTAGAAATTACATAGTCTGGTATTTTTTTATTCAGTTACCACGGTCACTGCATTCATTTTAAAAATATGTGTATTATTTTGTGCTTTTTTGATCATTTCTGCAAGAAATATCACCATAATTAGCATTTCATTGAGGATGTAAAATGACATTTTAAAACACGGATGAATACATAAAATGCAAACCTATCCCTAGGAACTATGAATATTAATTCACACAAATTTCTACCAACATGTCCATACTTGCCAACTGTCAGTGACTGTAAGTACAGCGGCCCGTCCAGGAACACGGAGAGTAACGCGCCCTGTACACCGAGTACCGCCCAGCGAGCGATCTTGTCGCTACACGACATCGACAGCGTTCTCTCCCCGCGGCCCGGCTTGATCCGAAGTACCCCCACCGAGTGGTACCCCACCCCCGGGGCCAGGGCGTCTTGGGCACCCCCAGGTACACATTTGGCCCCTGTGCGGTGGATGTCTCTCACGGGTGGTTTGGTTTCTCCCTGTGGGATTTCCGAACCTTGGGGATTTCCGGTTTCTATTCGTGGTGGCGTGTGGATTGTTGAGTTGTTGCCTGGTGATGATGGTTCAAATGAATCCTGATGATTTGATGGGTCGGATGATGACTTCTGTGGTACCAGTAGATCCAATTTTTCCGTTTTGGAACCTGATGCACTTAAAGAACTATCACAGGAAATGTTCTCACTGTCTGCAGTCCAGGCATCATCTGGCTTTTCATCACCACAAAGTTTCTTTACACAAATGTCAGATCCACCTGGTGACAATGTTCTCTTAATTCCTGCAGATTCCGTGCTTCCAGCAGCTTCCTGTCCAATAGATTCATCCTCGCACGGTTGATCTACGTCATCCGTCTTAGGGAATATTGAGCAGTCCCCGCCTGAAGTAAAGCATAAAGGGAAATATTGCAAGGTGATATCCACTCACTATCATCATGACCATCACCATGGTTAGTTGGTTACCACATATCATGTGTTGGAAAGCACAAGAAACTCCCCAAATATGTAAAATAACCGATCTTTGTCTGATCTGTACTAATACTTTATCATTGTTTATATATTCTGTCTGAAATAATCCTGTCCATCCATATACAGTACTGTATATATTGTTGCATATACACAAGATTACACTACTACATGGTTATTTACCGGTTACCATGGATACGTACACGGCGTGTGACTGGTATAGAAGTGGAAGCTGACTCCATCCCGCACCCTGCACCGTGCCGGGCGGTGTACACATCGTATCAGGTACTCACTGCGTGTACCGCCGTACACTTGACGTAATTCGCTGTACAGGAACCTACAAACAAAGTGTACAGGCTGGCTAAGGATGGATAGATGGACTTGCAAAAGACAAAATTCCAAAATGAGCTGCTCAATCCAAAACAGTGAATTTTTACTGACATAAAAATATTTTTAGGTACCTCATAAAGGCTCTCCTTGCAATAACTTCAGCATGACTGTCATGGACGATGTAACCTGTAGACAGCGTAACAAAGTATATACATGTATCTGAAAATGTTGAAATTGGAGTTCAGTTCACAGTTAACCAACTTGACTAAATTTTTGCTGATACTATACTCTGATTTTTTTAACTTGTTTACACCGTTTTTTGCCTTCAGTTCAGTCAAGTTACTTCGAGCGAACTATTCAACTGAATATTGCATATCTGTGATGCAAACGGCAATTAATTTACACAAACCTGCCTTCCGGAACGCTATCTGTTTCTTTCAAAACACAAAAGTTTTATTCAAGCGAGGATTTGCTCGAACCATGGGCTTGGTTCTCCACAACTGATGACGGAATCCAAATGGACAAGTTCAAATCAGTCATAATAGGGGGATCGGGTTGTCAGTTGTCGTCAAGGTGCCTGCACGTGCGAGTAATTTCGAATCAGTTTACCTGCGTGGGCGGTCCCGAATCTTAACCCTCGCCCCTATGCAAATTATCGGAACAGAATCGCCCATCACGTGCCAAAGGAAAACAATATTTGTTGACATGCAAACGACAGCATTTCAGGGAAAATTTATCATTGCAGTAGATTGCTAACTCTCACAGTTCTATGAGCAGAAGTCTGAAAGTTTGCAGAAAAATGCCGTTCGATCTCCAGGTGAAGTATGCCAAGTTACAATACGATACCTTTAAACATCACAAAAATATCGGCAAAAAACGGTGTAAACGAGTTAGAAAAATCAGAGTATAGTAAACCATGATACATACAGGTTTGAGACATATAACCACCAAAGACTACAAATTTCTTTTAGCAATAATCCTTGCAAGTATACCACATTGTACAACATGTACAAAGGACTATTCAATAACTGACGAAAGTACTTCAATGATTATGACGATTCAAAGAAATGCGAGAGTCATGTTAATTATTATGAAAAAGTATATTTCTTTATGACAATGCCAATTACACTTTCACAAATTGGGCGACAGCAAGCTATTTCTGTTTTTTTTTTGGTCATATGCCTCCAAGCTATAGAACCTTTCTTATGAGACACCAAATGAATATCATCACTTATCGGTAAATCATCATGGCTAACTAGAGGATCCTGACCTTTGGGGTGAAGCTTGCTGCGTCCCACACACTTGGAGCCGGTTCCCATGGAAACCACCCTGAGGTCTCCTGCTTCAGTGCCTGAGAGGATCGTAAAACCATGGCAACCAGCCCTTTCACAACATTCTAAAAATAAGCAAGTTTAAACTTCTGCAGCTAAAATCACTTGCATTAGGACTAGAGTCTACCTGGAGACTTGATTCGTGTGACTACGGCGGCCATCAGCGTCCATTCTACAGCTGTCTGAGGTTTCCCTTTCTTTGACAGTTGGTTCTTGTAATGTTCACAGCAAAGGGTAGCGATCTTCTCCGCGAAGGCTGACGTGTAGAAGTCCATCTAACATGGAAATAAATGAAGGATGATCATATTAATAAATCTACTAACTTTCTTTATTAGTGACTCTATTGAGCAACATGTAAAACCATAATGGGGAACCTCGTAGTTCTATGATCAGTGCACATAAATAATACGCCGGCTAAGTTTTGATCACGAGAACAGCATGTTTTCAGTCCCATGGTGGTGAGCGCGTTATGATGTGACTCCAGAGTCCTGTCCAGTCTAGAAGATCTAGGGGGTATGAGTCATTTGTGGGGGTTGTCGATCCTTATATTAGGCTTCACAAACACGAAAACAAAATTGACCACTTTATTTTACATTTATAAACCGATATTTATTACCAGAAATGATATTCTGTCCCATAGATGTGGAAATACAACTTCTCGGACTCTACCATGTTCACAACATTCGCCAGGTGGCGCATTTGAATCAATACTAAACGCTAGGTGTCAGTGTGTTCACCTAAATAAAAGTGATTTTTATGTTATTCGCCAGGTGGCAGCAGCATCGCATCAACCACAGTGGCGATACACCAGCAATGCGAGGTCCCATTTAAACCAATGTTAAAACGCTCTAATTAAAATGTTGTCAGCTCGTTTCCAGAACGGAATCGTTATTAGCTGTATTATGTCATGAAAGATAATTCGTTTCCTCGTCCTACTATAACAAGAAAACTAGTGAGGGAAGAATTAGAATTTTCCCTACTAATAAACTTATGTAAGTAGGGGCCTACCCATAAAATGGTCAATTCTCGTCTGGGCCGATTGCCATTAGCTAGGCCAATAATAACAACAACATTAGAGGGCACATAGGCTTTGAAACTGTTGGTGTGAGCTGGTGCTGTTCTACTACAATAAATTTAAATTATAAAACTCAAGCTGTTTGGACCAGGATCCATTTCATCTGGATCCATTTGATAAATGCTTGAAGATGCCATCAATATTTACATCATTATATCATCATATTGCCTTGACGGGCATTGCAATAATTCACAGAAAAATTGTGTGTGCTTATCGAAATCCCCTCAACTCTGTCATAGAGAACTCTATCTATATTCCTCATCATAAAATGAAATCTAAGCACTAGATAATTAATATAGGCTCGACCCACAGCCTATTCCTAGTCCTACACTCCCTGGATTCTCAAGTTTACAGCTCTAAACCTTAGAGATATAGGACAAACCTTATAACGGGTTGGGAAATGGCATATCATCATTCATAATGTCATGTTTGTGGTTTATTTGATACGACCGTAGACCTATTACATGAATCATTTTAATCAAATAATATTATGCTGAGATAACTTGGGATTCAATGATCACGACTTTAACTCCTAATACAACACAAGTACTATTATACCAATACATTCATTCAACAAGTATATTTGTTTTAATTAAGTAGTCTCACTCTACAAGCGAAGTTGCCTTCTTTTCAAGAACAAATTCAAGTAACACTCGACATCAGACGCACGTGATTGTAAGTTGTCACGACAGACGTCAGGCCAGCACAGAATACAATATCACACAACCAAAACCGACTCTTAGGTTACCCCAGTCATTGTAGTATATTTTCTCAGGGGGTTATCTAGAGTAGGTCCACGCACGTATCGACATAGGAGATATACATACTCTCTATATGTCCACTACATTAAACTAAATTGGTTTCACTCGCTGAATCAAAACAAGCTAATGAGATTTCACTCCCTTATCCCCGTCCCCTTATAATGAAGAGATGTTATTTTTACAAACAATTCAAACTCGTCACAGGCCCGACCTTTACAAAACTATACCCACTTCAAATCACCAAGATACCTCGGATTCAAGACAGGAAATCCCGAGTTTCCACAGGACATATGCCATCGAGTAATAACCTTCTAAGAGGAGTTTCCTGGGTCTGTCACGTTGAACTACGAGTCTAGTTAGAGGTAAGCTTCCAACGGAAGTCCCAGAAAATTTGCTTTGTTGCATGCCTTAATGAAAAACACATTTCTCACCGAATTACAAACGGAATCCCGCAGATTCAAAGATACAAGGGGCGCTGCGTGAATAAACATGACATTTTATGGGAAGTTTCTCAAAAGTCTCCAATAGAAATTTCCCGATTGTTAGCAAGCGTCTCGAATTCTAGTCGCGTTCACTTTGAGGTTGGACTGTTGGGACCACACAGTATTTGGTGTGTAAACTGGAGCTGGCACCAGCCGAGCCCTTCAAAGGGGCCCTTCCATGGACGGGAATTATATCCAGATCGGGGCATTCCGGCTGTAATGACCAATTAAACGCGTAGGTAGGTTAGTCGAAGGACCACCCGCTTTGGCGGGAAGTTTGCATCTAAAGGTAGAAGCGAGTAAAAAAAATACCCTGGGAATAAATCGTTACCTTGTGGCTCACCAGGGGTCGCCACTAAACACAGAAAGGCACTAGGTTCTGGCTTTGGCACAGGTGGGGTGAAACTTGATCTATCGGTTCCGTGGTCAGAACTGACGACCTGTTTCGTCGCGTATCTGATGTTAAAATGGTGTTGACCACAAAGTTGACAAGTCGTGAAAAGGGACGTTTTATAAGGATTGACAAGTTCTTCCGCGAATATTCATGTCATTAACATTGAGATATGGCAATATTCAGGTTAAGAAAGGACTATATTTCGCACTCTTTCAACCGCTGACCTACAAGGCATATCCACGAGCACAGACTACTACACATGTCACAAACACACAGCCTCCTCACAGTGTTGGCGTTAGCCACAGGTTCGTGGCATATAGAACGAGATCCCAGGAGTTTTCTGTTGACAAATTAACGCTACGGTTCAATTGTCCTTGTTCCAATTCCTCTACGCCATTATTTTATCATCAAGACGGAAGTCCCCGCAGTGAAAAGCCCTTCACTTTTTGTCTGTTTGCAAACAATCCGGAACGGTTTTGTTTGGCCAGAGTTTATCGGCCATGGCCGACCGCCGATAGATCTATTGCAAATCTGCCCGGATCCTGACCCACATGTTTACAGCGGCTGGGGTACACAAATAACAAAGTGAAGGGCCGCTGGTCCATTACTAAAGGACTATCATCTCTAGAAAATAAACTAAATTAGTAATACACTTGTCACAAAAGTAAAGCCGAACGCACGCACGAAATTTGGCGAGAAAGGACAAAACTGTCTTGTAAATCAGTCGAAAAATAATTTACGTGACATGTTTGGATTCAATTTTGAACAATTAAACTCAAGGCGACCAGAAGTGAGATGCCAGAGCCTTTAAGAGCACAGTTTATATGTCGCTGGGTAATTTAGTAAATTTCAAACAAAAGGGTCCTTTATTTTCCGATCACGCACGACAGAGTTTCAGATATTAACTCGTCGCCAAAAATTCACAACTCGACTTCCACCCAAATGGCCCTGAAACTGTCGAGGTCTCCGAGTATATAAATGAGCTAAAATCGGCTCTTCAGAAAGCATAAACGTTGTCTTGTATACCCGAGAACATCCTATACACCAATTCCACAGGGGTATTGATAAGTATGATTCCCTCAGCGAACGTGTCACCAAAAAGTAGATTAGAGTTTGTCTGGCCGCACGAGACATTTCGGACAAAACTATCAGTTTTCTTCGTTTGAAGTAGTGCCCAGGTATTGTGGGATCTAATTTGGGGTTTGGTTTCCACCGATGTCGGCACTTAACAAGCTGGATTTATCAATGGTTGGATGCTCCAAGAAGTGATCTTGTCAAGATGAAATCTTCTGTTGCACAAGTGCCAAGTGTCTAGCTTCCAAGGCGAGGCGGCAAACCAGCGTCCACTTTCAACTGCTATTAGCTACAAAGTTAAGAGAGCGATCAAAATGCGACTCGAACATAACAGCTTTTTATATTATTTCGGACCCTTTGTGACCGACAAGAATACGTTTTTATGCAGATAAGTGTACGAAAATGTGATATATTCTTGTCGGTACGCGCTGGCTAATGACGTGTTAATAATTTACCATAAAGAACAAAGTTGATAAGTTTCTCTTGACATTTTTGTCGCTAAACATTCCTTTTTAAGAACATTCATGCCAGATTACGACTTTTAGCAGGAAATGTTCCCATGCACACGACACTGGGCAAAGATGCTCCCAGTCTTTTGGAGAGGTCCTGACTGGCGCCATCGCTAACGACGAGTTTTTTTTGTACCAATCCTGGCAGTTAATTGCTGTTTTTACAAATCAGGCGCTTTTTTGAAACTGGTATTTGCAAGGGCCATTTACAAATCAGTGAAATTTATCAAGCGGACACAGGTTTTGGGCGTCGAACAATGGCGGGTATCTCGTACAAATAGATAACTCGGCATGCATACAAAGTGCTGCTCTTTTTCATCACCGATATAGACCCCATTTAACACCTGGGAAACGCATCATCCCTAACTCGCCGCTGCTCTTATTTCATTATTTTCCGCTACGTGTTGCAAATTCCTCCATCGTCCACAGGGGCTGCAATCTACACCCACCAATTTCACGGCTTTTGATCGGTGAAATATTCGACGTCGGGCCGGAGATATTGCTTTTGACAAATGCCTTCTGTTCGGAGCCTGTTAACCTACATCCAACGCTGTTCCAGCCTCCCGGGTATTAATACACCATGTCATGGATCTAGAATGGTTCTAGCTCCCGACAAAGTACCGGGAAAAGCCTTCTAAATTCGTAACACATTGAACAAATTAGGCGTCTCGACCTTTGGCCTTCGACCGCCGACTGTCTGTGCTAATGATGACATGTGGGGAACCCCTGGCGAGTGTGAGGGGAACTGACCACGCGGCGGGCGCGCGGGGAGTGCCGGGATTGTGTTCGAAATGTGGTCCACCACCTGTAGCGAGACCTCAAAATACTCAAGTTCCGTTGCATGGGGCCTTCAAGTTGGGCACATCTGGCGCTGCTTTGGGGCGTGAGATGGGCTCGGACGTGCCTTCGGGATCAGGTTTCGAATTTCTGCGAAGTCTACAATGCGCACAATGCGTGACCATGCCATGGGGAAGAAGTCAGGATGCTAGGTGGAAACCCGAGATCTTGTCAGACGTCCTGACGGCTCATCCACAAGTACAAAAAGGGGGCAATTAAAATCACACGTCTCTTCAACTTCACCAGTTAGTGTTAGGGGAGGGGATATTATTGTTTTAAAGTGTCATTTGCTCGTGACGTTCATAATTTTGATGACTGTTCTGACGTTATGTTTCGATTTAGTTGGATCTCTATTCACATCCGCTCTATGCTGACCTATAACTACAGCAGAGAGCAAAGGAGCCTGGGCTACGTAAACATTATTCAATGTGTAATTTCACCGACAAACTACCCGTGTTTGAAGATGTCACAACAACGGGTAATATCTGCTCCAGGAATGTGGAGAACTTTCCCTCTAGCAGTCTAGTGGTCTCGTTCTATTTGTGACACAGAAAATGAAACTGTTCCCAGTTGAAACAAGGAAAATGCCCCCAGACAGAACCAACTATAGACCTATTGAGAATAGGGGTGCATAATGCACTTCTTGAAGGATCGTTGTGAATGTGGACGTATTCTGTAGTGGGAAGGAATGTCTGATTTGTGGTTTCCTAGGCGTTCCATTGACGCGGACGTCGCTTTGTCTTTCTATCTTGTTTAGACTGTTCTTTTTTTGTCCCTGGATTTTTTTCACCTTCAAACAGACACAAGTCGGTATTGTCTCGGCCATTGTCCCGATGAAGAATGCTTATAAACGTCCCGTCGATGAAAAGGTTACGCGACGCGACTTACGGCATGCTTTTTTTTCATTCCACTGGGTGCAGATATGTCCCGTAGATTTATTGACCGAGCACGCGCTTTGCATCATGGGAAGGCGACTTTTGGAAAATTGATGGACGATGTAGCGACGAAAAAGGAAGCTTTGTGTCGTTGAACGGTGCAGTCGCTGAATGACCAACAAATGTTCGATACAACTCTTAGGCAATGGACAGGGTAGCTGATAAAAAGCATTCTTCTTCCTTTGTGGAAGGGGGAATAATGGCAGGGAATTTTAGAGTAAGGGCGAGGGGAGGGGTGGATTAAACACGCACACTTTGGGCGCGCATTACCAGTAATATGCGCGTTTATGTACTCCACGTGGTAAATGTATAGCCACCTTTTCAGGTAAACAAAATAGATTTGGCAGATGAAATAACGGAGTGGGATAAAAGCCAGAAAGGACCACCGATTACTTGTGTTTGTTTTGTACTTTCCTGTTCAATGGTCTTTGAATAACTGATAGACGTCGAAAACGTTGGTATCCCTTGTTTTTAAAGCGGGTGGGGAATCGTCCTGTGACGAAGGAAAATTGTCTTTATTCTAAAACCAAACAAAAAATCCGGGGGAAATCAAAGAAAATCACTTCCCATGGCACACTTCAAAGGAAGTCTTTGCTGGCCGCCGTTCCATGTCCATTGGGTTTTATTGTTCTATATAAATATATGCAATGGCACGGTTACTTATCTTATAGTATAATATATATATAGGTGTAGGCTAGAAATATCCACATACGGGCGGGAAATTGATGCATGTTGAAATACAATTGGAGATTTATTCTAACGAAGATACATCTGTGTCCAGAGCAAATTAAAGATTTGGGGTCACTGTAGATGTAGGCCTCCGGACGGTCTGAATAAAAGCATGTACCTATGCAGTGAGATATTTTGTTTATAAACGCAATTTGCATGAGAAATATATAAATAATTGACACTCGATCATATATTAATTCCCATGAATATATATTTTGTAATGAAAATAATTTAAATAATTTAGTACCTATACGACTGTGGTGATGTTGTAGACGTCTCACTGTGACAACAATTACGACCATGAAGAGGTGACGAAGGGCAAATAAATCCAAACATTACTCGCAGACAAAGGCGCCTGGAACGGAATGAAAACACGCTCCCTCGGTCCGATCGGATAGATAATAACCGTGATTACAGGCGAGAGTTCGTTAGCAAAATAACGCCAACAATTCGCATTAGACATATTTGCCATTAAGAAAATATAAACTGTTCGTCTTTCCCAGTCATTCCGGACGTAAGGTCAAGCAGAGAATCCCTTCATGCTGCAGGGGTCTCTACCCACTCCCTACCTAAACGAATGAATTCATCCGTGTGATCCGGAACACGGCATATAATCCAGATAAGCCACTCGCCGGTTTTTGCAGCGATCCCTAGAAATCCGACATTTTTCTTTTATCTTATCTAAGCTTTCAAGTGCTGGATTATCTTAGCCGCGATCAAAGCCAACTAATTGATTTTTCAGAGTTATGCAAGATAATTATGCGCTCGAGTTCGTCTGCCTTTCATACTCAGGAATCGCGCGCCATTCCTCGAGCGTTCATTATCTTGACCTCTTCGGAAAGCGGGGGTCGATTTGGCCCAGGTACCGCAACTAAATTACGCGCTGAGATTACCAAACGCCTCTTCTTTTGTTTCTGGTGTTTTTCACCTTTGAAATTTTACGCTGATATTTCATGCAGGAATTATGGTACGAAGATGAAAGCATTTGTTCGTCACCTCGCTAAGAGAAGATGTTGGCCGCTGGAGATATGCAAGGGATATCTAGTAGAGGAGGGGGAAGCATGAAATAAAATTCCTTGCCATGTGAAACTGCGGTAAAAGTTCGGGGCGTATCACTCGACAGATGTGAAAACAAGGGATCCTGTGCCAGAACTGATGAAAACAACGGAACAGGCGCTAACTGCCTTGTGGATTGCTCGACAGGCGAAATGTACACACACCGTGTATCATACTTAGTGGGATACCGGTATGCTGCAGAATATAACAATATGCACTGCACTTCAACACGAAAGAATTTGCACTTGTGCACAAACAACTGGCTAAGTGTTTGGTTCTGGTTTGCAGGTATCAAACTACGTTTAATAAATTAAAATGTTTCTTATTGTTCACGTACTTACTGTTGTATCACTTAGGCCTATATTTCTGTATCTATAAAACATTGGAAACATTTATATATCGTATCTGTATGTCTAGTTTATTTTTCACATCCATAGGCCTATTGTTCTAGGATTTCTTATTTAGATAATATTTTCTTCAGGTTAAACGCAGCTGTCTAGACCTACAAATAAAATTCTGTGCGACAGGAATTAAGTTTGTGCTAGTATAACTTTGGCATGAGCGCACTGGTTAAATCAAATAAGAACTAAAATATGCCTGCCTACCCACTAAATGATAGGAATACCTATAGCCCAACCCCACCCTCCGTTCCTAACTCCCCGGCCGTCTCTAAGGCTCTGGTGATGCATGCTGACACAGACATGTCTCACTTGGCTTGTTTTGCACCGTTGCACGCTTGGCAATGTGCAAGGAAACACTACTGTCAACGCCATGTAGCATAAAAAAGATCGATATTCTGCATGGTTTTGTGACTTCAATGTCTGCCGATAGGGGGCACCACATGCACAAAGCCTGCACCGTGGAAAATCGAGTGAGCGATTCGCAATGGCTGTATTTGTGTGGACAATGTCTAATTTTCGGAAAAGCTGTGAGTGTCATTTAAGGGAAAGACTAAGTGACTAAAATAAACCATACACGCTATCCTACATATAATATTTTAAATACATTTAGGGTATAGGATGACACGGACTGATCATCCGCCATTAACTTCGGGTAGCAGCGTTATTACTGGAATTAACGGATTAAAATCTAACGTATGAATTAAAACATTGTCTGTCTCCTTAATTACATTCACTTATTAATAATAAGTCGAATTGTAGCCTATCAAACATATATATAAACGTATATATAAGAAACTCTTAAGAGATGACGCTGTGCATGGTAATGTCGAAAAGTATGTGGGTCATTAAATAATTTGTTTCGCTAATTATATGGCCTAGATCTACGTACTTTCTTTGCGATGATTTTTCGAAGTTACAGTTTTTGTCGTTAGAGAACGCTAGAAGATTACCGATCAAGGTCAGAAAAAAAATACATCATAAGATGTATTTTTGCTCAGATGACTTGCTATGGCTGTTGTTGGATTGTACATTTTCACCTTTGACTGTGGTGAAAAAATTAATTTGTAGTTACATCTTGTCGACCCATATTCAATGCAAGTATCTTGTAGAATGCATACTAACAACATACATCTACGTGAAATAGTGAAGTTTCACGTAATGTCGTTCGTGAATATGTAGAATCATAAATAGGACTACTTCCTGGCCAAATGTATATTTGCCTGTACATACATAAGATCTGTGACATACAATCAATGTACGTGCAGGATTTATAAAGCTTATTTATTTTCTTGCGATAAAAAATAGGCCTACATTTACCATTAATGCCATATACACAACCTGAAGGCGTCCACTCAACAACCTACACAAAATAAGATAACTTGAATCAAAAACAATAAATACATGATCTCATATATCTCAATCATTCGTTTTGTACGCATTCCCTTCGTACAACACACACTTCCAGCAGAAAACGCTAGACCTATATACCCCCACCATTCACCCTCTCATATACACCCGCATCAACCATGACCCCTCAGAACTCCCCCCCCCCCCCCCCCCACACACACACACACACACAGACACCAAAAGCTTTGACTCTCATCCCTGGAACTCAGCACATCTCCATTACACGGCCATTGGACTCGCAGCAAGCTATCTAGAAGTGGAAACAATGGACGCGTAGACGGAATAAAATTAATAACAAATGTCGGAAGAGCAGGATTCGAGTATCTGAAAGCAGCCATGGACACCTCGCAACCTCTTCTCTTCTTGTTGTAGATGGAAGAAACTGTATGGCTACTGTCTCTAGGAAATACAGTCATATCCCCTGAGGCGATGTAGAAGAGTATATGTATGGGGGGGTCAAACTAGGGTATAGGATATACATCCAAACACCAAATCCATGCAGAACAACCTATACCAAAAGCATAATTCAGTTGTTTGCATGCCACATGTAAACTTTCTGTGAGAAGAATTTGGGGTCTGTATTCCCTTGTTCGATGGTGCATCTGACTTTCTGATAGTTGAATACATATATTGTGTTTTTTGCTTGTGACATAGGCCTATGTTAAATTTGAAGAAAAAAATCCTTTATTTGCACACCGTTATATGATGAGTCCGTACAGCTCGTGTAAAAGACTTCCAGAACACATCTGTTCCAATCCGGTGTGTGTTGGACCACCAAAGAATTGATATCGCTTATCGTTGTTATCTTTTGTTTGAAATTTGACTGATTTTGCGATGGACATAAGGTCATTTGTCAAGGTTGTGGATGATCCATATTCGATAAGCCTTGTACCTTTATACCTTTATGACTGAGTTTTACTTTCGGCATGGGCGTTTTTGGTTTCATTATAGCTTTGTCGCTTCTCTTAAAATACCATAATGTATTTTCAGAATATTTAATAACTGCATGCACTTGAAAACATTCAAGATAAACGCTAAATCATATTGCATGATGGTGTTTTTGTCACAAAACAAAAATAAATGTTGACATGCGTTTATATATCCCCCTGTATAAATCAAATTCCGGGACATAAATCAAAGACCCCGTGGGAGAGAGTATATATGAAGTCATCACGCAGTGTATAAATTTCAATTTGTTGATAACTTCTGTTCCAAAACAAGTTTGCAGGCGAAAACACTTGTTTCAAAACACCGATATATCAACGAGCGTGTTTTGAAGAAAAACATCGCTCGGTGTCAAAAACGACGCGCCATGTTGGAATGATCCGTCATTCTGTCATTTGTCAATTGATTGAAATTGAACCCCTGCAAATATCGAGATCTCCAGCGAAACTACCGGGCTTTGGGTTTTGTTTACTGAGGTAACACGCCTACGTCTCTAGGCCAACAATGCGACTTTCACAATTGTGTAAATTGGGATACCCTTGCATGTGACTTGCGTTTTTTTTTTCTCGAATCTCTCATTCTTTGGTGTTTACGAGAATGTGTACATACAGATCTCATTTCGTAATTTCACGCGTAACATGTTCAACTCAACGGAAAAACGCTTCGAACACGATAAAAACCCTGCTATTGAATGAGTAAATTGTGCAAGAGCAAAGTGCAATTTTAAATTATGTCATTTTCATAATTCCCAGAAAAAAGTCGCATGAAAACCCATCATGACATTTGAATTTTTCCCTTTATCGATACCGACAATGACGGATTTGAGAGTAATGTTATATATGCCCAGTAACGCATGCGCCATTTGATACTGTCTTGAAATATCGGTTATCAATTTCTGATCGAGATTGGCCTTTTTCACTGCGGCGGTACATCATTTCCAGTTCCTCTCACAAAAAAAAGCCATTATGGTTTTTTGATGGAGAAGTCATATATGCTGCCTGCACGAGAATATTGGCAAAATGGTAAATAAACAGCTATTTCATTGATGCCGAGTTGAGTCGTTTCGTGGACGCTCTTGATTTACAAGGCACGTTTGACATTTTGTCGTCGTATATTGGAAATCGACTTCCCTCTATATTCAATACGAGATGCACGAGGGAGCTGCTCCTTTATGGTCGTGCTCGAATCATGGTCGTTTATTTATCAACTGTCAGGCGCACCTGCGTACTACTGGTAAAGGGTAAAATCACGCACTTTGACTTTTCCATATCGGTTGTAACGGTATGGTCGTAACAATTGTAGTTCAAATATCATAAAATAGGGGAATGACAATTACATATTGCTTGCCGAGTAGCGCTGTACATTTATATGGTCCTATAAACGTTTATATTGTAAAATTGATTTTATCTATCGGAAAATTACGGGAACTTATTACACAATCTAAATTTCTGTAAAGGTGCATGCCTCATTCTTGAAATAAAAACGAATCAATTCTCGCTATAATTTATACCTATTCATTACAATCTGAAAGCTAATTAAGTACATATGCTACTATAGTTTACTACAGCATAATTCTTCATCATGAATATATCTAAAACATATGTTCATCATATAAACAAACAACTAAGAACTATATTAATGCGTTATTTCATAGTGGTTTACAATGATCAGCCTGATGTATAACGAAACTCACACATGTCAAAATTTAGGATGCCATGGAATTATAGAGCGAATTAACTGAATAAGCGCGGCAGAAGAACTTCTATTGCTTGTTATGTCGAGGGCAATTGAATTAACATTTCAAGTCGTGCAGCATATGGCTCGATCATTCACTGGACAGCGGGCCGATCATCTCGCGTAATCTCTCCGTATTGCATTGCTCCCGTGCGGCTTTCGAAATTTACGACATTTTGAGAAGCAGTTGAACGACAAGGCCGCCATGAAAGTCATGCCCATGATTATATTATAGAATTCGATGAAAACCGACTCAATCCACTGCTTTTAACGGCGTGATGGTGCATTTGAAGATGGCAGAGGAAGAGTAAATTGTCCCAGCAGACGGTCTCTAAGTCACCCGCGATTTCGTTGAGCTTTATTTAGCTTTGTGAGGGAAAAAAAAAAGTTTTATCTGGTAGGAATAAGCACGCGCATAGATCTCTGCTTTCTCACATTTCAAATTGTTACAGTTAACAATTGTGAATCGTCATGAGTGATTATTTATTTACACATTGCAAAATGAACAAAATCCAAAATTTGTTCTAAATTTTAATATAGTTTATCACACTGGTGATTATAAATAAAATGTAGCCTATATATACACCTTTATATCAAATGTGATATAAAAACATAATTTCGTTATGTATTTCTACTTATATGTGTTTATTTCCATAGACATAGAAGACGTTTATGTCTATGTTTATTTCCGCATTATTATGTGGATAATAATATATAAGTTACTGATTATATTATTCCACATTTTAATATTCAATTTCACCCCATAACAGTAATTGTCTCGGAATTGGTATGGAAACCATTACCTATGCATTGATAGCTCAGTTATAGGCTATAGCGGAACACCACTCGACGTAATGACAACAACTTCTCGTGGTCAATATCCTAATGAATGGTCATCCACGGTCACTTGTCAACGTTGTCAATGTTCGCACCACCGAGTTCCCATGTCAGGTTTTAGGTCCAAGCACTCAGAAAATTGGTCCGTAGTTCGCTACATGTGGGGGTTTGCCATGTCACAGCACGGGGGTGTAACTCTATATGTCACCAGTCATGCTGACCCGATCGACAACAGAAGCTAACAGATTGCAACATGTTATTCTAAAAGGACATCAAGGTCCCCACGGGCTTCCATACTTGATGAAATGGTCGCTATCCCGTCATCCCTCGCGCCACCACGTGACTATAGAACGGACAGATTCACCCCGACTGATATATGTTCCTCGCCTTACACTGACCAGTTTAATAAATGTAATGCCCTGCTTCGCTGACTTGTTTCTGTTATTCTTTAAGCCCGAGATGCCAAATTAGGAAAACAACACCACGCGGTGGAGAGCGTCAGGTTCTATGGCGTATTGCCCGGGCGGATAACTCGCTAGAGACCGGGCAATATTTTGAGAAAATACAGAATGGTGAAGGTTACTTGTGTTGGTGAATTTCCCCGGGGGCCTCGGGGCGATTGGCCCGCTCGCCGGGATATTGATGGAATGGAGCCGGGTGTTTCCCCGTACAAGGGACGTATAACTTATCCCGCGCGGGTAATACCTCATGTGCATGGAAGAATAAAATTGACGCGTTGACGGCCGGGGGTCTGTGCGTGATGAGTTACGGGGGCAACGACGTGGGAGGTTTGGGGAGTTGTGTGTACCCCCTGGTTACGGCTCGGGTAGGGGGCCCTATAGATCTCTCACTCGCTCGGGTGAAGAGACAGGACCCGCTGGCTGTCAGAGTGCCGGGCGAGTGGCGACATGCGACTGTGAGTGATGATGGTGCAGTTCTAGCGTGTTTTATGTCCGCGGTAGGTATACATGCGTCGTCAAGCGGGCGATCCATATAAGTTTTGTCCGAATCATTGAGACGGACAATGTACGGTGTAATCCTGCTTTAATAATCGTGTAATCCGGCATTAAGCCCGAGTACAATACCGCCCCTTTATATCGCGCCCCTCATTATCGCTCAGTGGGCAGGGCACATCGTTTGTACTCTATTCATAATGAATGTTGCGTAAACAGCGGGATAATGGGTAACGTATAGAGGAAGAGCAGGGCCATCGACAAGCGCGCTTTTGTCCTGCGAGTTTATGAAGCGGGCAGATTCCACATATTATATATGTGGAAATCGATGTGATTTTTACGCTGGTAATGGCCGGTGCTCCAGGCGATTGGCCCGCGACCTGTGGTCGGATCACGAGTGAATGATGACCGGGCAAAGTGGCACTTCTTCCCGGCAATTTGAAACTAAAGATGTCCTCATCTTGAGGCTTGGATCCCCAGCGAGAGATCTTCTTCAGACGGCAAATGAGCAATTTTCTCGGCGCTTTGATTCCGCTTCACGGATGCCATCAGGGAGCTAACGAGCGATCTGATTGGCTCTTGGTCGGCTAAATTAATGGTCGTTAGACGGCTAACATGTATAATCGCAATCTGATTAGAGTATAAAAGCTATTGGATTGTCACCTCTCGAAATTGACCCGAATACTTGTTGAGACCCTAAATTGGGGTAGCTTGGTGCGCTGTGGGTCCGAATTAAGATGCAGTATTCTTCTTGGCACGGGATGCCAGCAATGAGAGCGCTATAATCGTGCAATGTTGAGCATAATGCGCTTTCCAATTATGTTCGTTAAGGGTATGTATCTTTCGGGTAATTGACATGATGGGATATCTTATAAATATAATTGTGATTATGAAGATAAATTGTATAAATATAATTATGAAGGATACTTTTGAATAAGTAAGAGATGTCTGAAATCAAGTCTATATAACAACTATGAAAGATCCACGAAACAACAAATTAAAGCCATTCATTAACATCAAAAGGGCAATGAAACAATTTACCCCGATTCACAACACCCCGAATCAAACATGAACAACATTTCCGTGCGTAATTGAAACTGTTTACATGCTGATATGAAAAACATAAATGCAAATAAAAGAAAATTGAAATTCTACATATAAAGAATTCTACTAGTATTTTCCTCCCAATTCATGGTACGACAATATTCATTTGAAACAAATAAAGGCATGCGATTTTGCAAAATATCATGCATATGTGGACCTATATTATATGTGATCTTTGTGCTGGTAGCACATGTTGACCTGTAACGTAACACTATTTACTTAATTGAATGGCGGTCCCGTTCTCACTGACGGGCACAAGGGGAAGACGATATGTTGGCAAATGGCAAGCGGGGATGAAAGAGAGGAGGGGTGTGTAGGCTATACCACTCTTGCGTGTAAAGCCTCAATGGACGCGTGGAAACTCCTTCCCTTTAGCTGACAGTGGCGACACTCACGACATAATGGCCTTGGTAAACGTTAGTCTTGATACTGTCAACATGATCTTTCGTTTTTGTTACTGATTTTTTTCTTCTTCTACATGGTGTATGTTGTACATGTGTTGATGGCTTTCGTTTTGAGGAGTCTCTGTTTTGAATTACAATGCATTTTATCGCTCCATTTGTTTGATTCGAAATCGAACAGTGATCGTTGAATTGAACAAATGTGCTTGCTCGGAGGGGGGGGGGGGGGTGATTGCCTCACGAATCTTCTCCCGATAAACACTCAAATGGTCGGACAGTGGTCCGACTATGCCCCCCCCCCCCCCTCAGATAAGACCCATTCAGTACCCCCCCCCCCCCCCCCCAGGATCAGTTTAACGCGTAAATAAACCTTTCTGATAAAATTTCCCCTCAGATAAGGCCTTAATTTTGTACGAGAAGAGTAGGTCTTATCTGAGGGGCTCACTTCATGTGCAAAACGTGCGTAATTGGTTATAATCTTGGCATATCATACACACCAATGCTATAATGGCACCATGCAGACATGCAAACGTTTCGGGTAAACACTTAATTCTCTTAAACGGCACGCCAATGATGTGTTATAAATATATTCGTGGTAATGAAAATGTAGGCGTAGTGGGAAAACATAAAAATGCAGTTTGTCAAAATGCTACCATGCATAATAACAGTGCATGAAATTACACGGTGTAATCATTACATGGTGCAATATTCACGTTGAGTATAATTGAATCCTGTCTGTGCGCGCACGCATCTCTTATCTCTAACATTTCCCCTGCATGGAAAGGCTCAAGTCTGCACGCCGTTCCTATCTTCACGTATTATAGATGTTGGTTCGGTGTCATCTGCATGGTCACGGGTGGCTTTCTGTTTGCCAATTGCAACAGGTGGCCATACATAATCCCACGCTTACAATATTTAATACCTAAGGTCAAACGACCATGCATGCTGGTGCTGCTCTCGTGAATGGACGCGACTCCATATCTGTAGCTTTGGGCATGGCGAAGGGAAATATGCGAATTTTATGATCGCTCGTCTTCAATCCCTACCACGCCCCCTCCAATAAGCTTTTTTTTCACTGATCTATTCGAGTTATCGATTGGTAGCAAAGGGTGACAGGTCAAGAAAAAAAATCTCATTAATTATCCGTGGCATTTACCTGTTCACAGTCACGTGTATATAGTCATACAGTCATACGCTGTCATTTCACGATGGATACGCAACATCCAGTATACTATTTACACATGCCATGCCATATACATTGTTTGTTATTGTCGCTTTTTGTTTTTGAGTGTTTTCCCTTCGCCGATATCACAACAGATATTTGACTAGCTTTATCGTTGTCTAACGCGATCATAATATTTATTTGACCGGGTTTTTTTTCGTAAATGTGTAATTATTTGCAAAGGAAACATATCGACGTTGGAACCAAATAAACTGTTTACGTATTTCACAGCCATTAAATTAATCTAGAGGGGTTAATTTTTTCCCCTGTCGTCGCTAGTGATTTAACAATTTCCCAGTTTATGTGGGTGGGTGGGTGATTGGTTGACTGGGAAGGCAGTGATTTAGCACCAGAGATATTTATATTTTCTCTGCTGTTTACAGCCGGTGATCACCTTTAGTTTTTGAAAACAAAGCCACTGATGCACATGGCAGAAAATGAAAACTTTCCCGCTTCCCCAAGTGGAAAGTTGAAGCCCACTGCAGTCAACGCTACTGAATATGAAAACAACGCGCTAGCAACGCTTTATAACACACTGAAATGAAAAAAAAATAAAGTCATTTTAAAGTAATTTTTTTTCGGTTGGAACTCCGCCGCCAAGGAAGTATCTACCAGATTCTAGTTAAATAAAATGGCGTAATATAATTGGAGTCCCGCAAGGTTCCTGCTCACCCGTGAAACGTTCTCGAACCGGGGTGCACATCACGACTTTGGCTCTCTCTCTGCACCGAATAGAATCGTCGTGATTTTATACTCATTTCTCCGGACTGCACTGCTGAGGGTAGTTAATGAACTAAAACGATGATTTGTTTATTCAACGCCGCCAACGAAGATGAAGATTTTCTAGTGTATGGGGCAAAAAAACATCGTTTTAATCTATGTACTTTCTCACGATTATGGATTGATGCGTTGACCCCATTTCTCACATAAATACGTCTACATGCAATGATTTCGCAAATCAGTGCAACTGTGCCCACATCTATATAATATATAAGCAAGGTTCGTTCAGTCTATTGTTTCTACACCCACTTGCAATTTAAATTAGCCCGCACACGCAAAAAAATGACAAATTTATGACCAGGGCATGTGCACTGTGATATTTAGCGGGCGTGGACACCTGTAACATGACGGGGAATGATTAAAAGGACTGCTGGTCGACGATTATCGATATGGTCATTGTTTCAAAGTTAAAAATGCATCAGAAACTCGTTCCTGCCTTCGCTCTGTACATCCATCATGGCTGGCATCAGCTGGCCAGCGAACGCGAGCCGCACTTGACATTTTACTCACCAAGTGTTTTATTTTTCATCATTTTTTTCTAGTATATATTTTGTTGGCATGTTCATGTCTATATTACGGTTGAGCACGCTGTACAAATCGCTCGCAGAGTCTCCAACTTGCTCACACCTGCAAATAATTTTCTTCATCCATTATAATAATCAATGTTCATACAATTTTGCCGCATAATGACACGGAAAAAGAGCAATTTATCTCTTTCAATTTACCTCCAATCTATTCATACATAGAGGAAGCCGGTGTTATTATACATGTACATGCCTACCTACAGGCAACAGTCCGCGTTTTCAAATCACTTCAAATCATTAGAAATAGACCAAGGTCGTGATTGATAAAATCACATGTTTAATTTCAAAAATAATTGTTCAAAAAAGGTCAAAATCCATACAGTGAGTGCATTCCTATTTCTATGAAGTTAGAGGGAGGATGCAATGCAGGTAATAATAAAGTACTTAAACTATATACGTGAACTTGAAATGTACACGTATATCACTGATTTGTGACCTAACGAAATACTTGGGAATTTTTATAAACACGAACAAAATATCAACTATTCAAAAAAATTATTTTGTATCAAATCAAAGTGGTTCGTCTTGGGTTATCTTTCATATAAGCCTATTGTGGCTATATGTACTGCCTCAACAGCATTGTATATTTTGTGTTGTTGGAAATAAACATTATTATTATAAAGACAATATAGTGTAGGCCTATAAAATAAGTATAAGGCCTAGGTTTTCTAATTTGAGGGAAAAAAGTCACCTGTGGCACTGAATCAAAGAGTTAAGGGGGCAACAACCGCGAGGGGGTCACATGGAGTTTATTACTGACTAACGTTACCTCTAAGCCAAACATTTCGAATGATCTCTAATAGGGCGCAAAGTGACGTGATATGCAATGTAGCATGATTGACACAGGCCTAATATGTATCAGAATATATTTCATGCGCAAAATATGATAAATAATATAGGCCTACGAATGATAGGCATGATGAAGATATTGTTGGTAAATTGTGATCATATGTTATAGTCTTATGGGATAACCCAGCATTGTTTAATGAATACAAAATGAGCAAGACATGTAGCTATATGGATGTACATGAAATAGCAGAAACACATAATAACTGCCCAATTCCAAAATAGAGTAAAGTATACTCTGATTTTTCTGACTCGTTTACGCTGTTTTTTGCTGATATTTTTGCGATGCTAAATGCTATCGTTCTATAACTTGGCATACTTCACCTGGGAGTCAAACGGCAATTATTTACCGAATTTCAGACTTCTATCACGAAAATTGAAAAAGTTGGCAATCTACATGAATGTTAAACTTAGCCCCGTCATTTAATTTCTGGGTCCTCCCAGTATTTTGTGCATTTGCTCGTTTTTGTAGTGGTGCAGTCTTTTGAAATCAACATGTCTGTGTAGAATACACCCCAATGTGTCTTCTGGTCTGAAATTACAACGATACATCGATTCCTGATGGATGTAAACAGGATCAAATTCTCGAATATGCTCAGATTTTCGAGATCACGTTTTTGGCTAATATTTAACAATGGGGTAGATTGCCAACTTCTTCAATTATTGCGATAGAAGTCTGAAATTCGGTAGAAAATTGCCGTTTGACTCCTAGGTAAGGTATGCTAAGTTATAGAACGATACGATTTAGCACCGCAAAGATATCGTCAAAAACCGGTGTAAACAAGTTAGAAAAATCAGAGTATAGTTAGAGGTAGGAGCTGCTGGGTGGCTGTCGTGTCGTGGCATGATTTTCACCGCATGGCGAGCGCGAGGAGATTTGTAACACACAACTAAAGGAGACATTTAGTTCCATTTAAAAATTGTCGACAATTGTGCAATACCATTGAGCGGAACTGTTGTATTCTCCATTTATGCTAATGACCACGTCACGTGAGCCTGGTACTCTAAGCAATATTCTGCACTCAGCCATTTACACGCGACGGGACTACGTAAACTTTTCGTTCACCGCTTGGAACAATGCAAGTACAGGCGCGTCAAGTGTATTCCTACTCAATGACAAAACCATAATATCGCATAATCAAAATGTGGACTTCTACGGATGGTGTTATCGAATATTACTCAGCGTGGTACTGGTAACAAACCACTTATAGCCAGCACTCGGGCTTGCTTTTAGTCCAAACAGCGACCACTCCGTGCAGTCATGAACACTGATCATACTTCGCACCATCCAGGTGAAAATTGGAGAATAAAAACCGACCCGTCGCGAGAAATCACTGGAACACCATTTCGATTTCACGCGGTGGCTACATCCACGGCAGAAGCCACTTACTCTTCAACATATAACTATTGATTTGTATATTTTCATTGAATACAAACCGTGTTTCAATTCCAAACAAAACCCCAGACTACGATTCTAGAAGTTGGCGCGAAAAGTGGTGTTTTTATACACGACCAACATCAACCGATCGCGCTACTATATCAATATTTGGTCGCAAAATATTGCTTTTGAAATAGACCCAAATTAGGACAAATTGCTATCAAAATACCTGGGGAGGGAGATGTTTGTATTAACGATTGGAAAGCCCGGGTTTTACACATGAAATATACGACTTAACAAGTGTGTATATATATTTACAATTGTAACACAATATATACATTTGTATGTCTGATGATTTACACGCTTGCTCGCTCGGGTGTTATTTTTTCCGGGGTAGTCAACTCTGGATTGTTGTTTGTTCTTGTCATTGACGGATGACAATGATGGAACAGTTATGAGGTGATATGTTATTGTTCGCCATTATAACAGTAAATTTGATGTGATTAGTGCGTTCATATAAAAACAGACTCATCTATAGGAATATCGCTGTATGGTATACTTATGAATGTGTGTACAACTGATTGGTAAACATGTATGCCCTTGTAAAGAATGTTATTAAAAAATACTTGATTATAAGCTTGCAATATATTGTCATTACAATTCTGCATATGTTATATCAGTATATCTTCAAATGCATACATTCCAGAACAATTGTGAATTCTAATACGTTATTAAGTAAAAAAAAACGTCGACGATCTTACTCTTCAAGTTACGACGGAATAATGACGGAAGGAACTTGACGTGTTTGGCTTGAGGATTAGAAGAGACTCGCTAACATAATGGCAAACAACTGACTGAATCAACACGTCAAATTCACCAGAAATGAAGCGAGTCTTGAATCGGGACCTCCACGTTGAATGCACCCGAGGCACTAGGTGAAATGCACGTGGGTTACATGGACGACTTGAACGAGAGAAAGACCACGATGCGATTGTACAATCCAGCCGAGGGAGACCGACGTACACGGGGCATTATAAAGCATTGCCCCGGCTCGTAAAACCGCACTTCAAATTATGAAATTATGAGCATAACAAGACGTGCCAAAGTGAGTGGTGGGGGGGGGGGGGGGGGGGTAACTGGACGGGAGAAAAAAATTAAGATATCAATTTCAGAGGCAGGCGTTTTGACTGGTTAATCACCCAACGACGATTCAAGGAAACAAGCCCCGTCACACCTGGAGGTGGCCATTGTTCAAAACTTCGCCGCCCCTTCTGCTCTCGTAAAAACTCTAACCCATTCACACCTACATCTTTCATTGAGTCTCCTGCGATGGAAGTCGTTTTTTTTCCTATTCATAATTTTAAAAAAAAATGCTCG
Organism: Terebella lapidaria; assembly: GCA_949152475.1. Classification (NCBI taxonomy): domain Eukaryota; kingdom Metazoa; phylum Annelida; class Polychaeta; order Terebellida; family Terebellidae; genus Terebella; species Terebella lapidaria. The sequence goes on from OX424564.1 coordinate 22,795,395, forward strand.
TCACACAGCCTCGAGAGTTAAATATCAGGCGGGCCACACACTGAAAACATAGCCGCAAGCAGGAGAAAATGACGTTGCTTCTCTACCTGCCTACACAGGTAGAGTTTGCCACGAAGTATAAGGCGCGCAGCTGCAATCCCTTGGTCGTCCCCATCAGGCGCTACCTCATCGCCTCATGTATCCAAGGGCGACCCGTGACCCTGCCTTATTGAAATGTATCGTTGCTACTTATTTGCGAAGTGCGCCTTACGCACAAAAGGTGTTACACTCCGTATTTGTCCCCCGGATTACACCAGCGTAAAAGTATCTTTTTCTTCTTTCTTTTCTCTCCCTCGTGACAAATAAGGTGTTTGCCGTGCGGATAGTAAAATTGAACGTGGCTCGGCAATTTGGAAGCATAATTCACGGGGCAGTGTGCTGGGCCATGCAGACAGAGTATCACGAGGTCCCCCGTGCATATGTGTTTTAATATCAGGAAAGAACAGTCAATAAAAAGGACGAGGCGATATAAAAGACGAGAGTCTATAATACAGCTGACTGTCAGTATAAAGGAGATTTTACTCAATTTCTTCATGAGTGGACGTGAAGAGATGTAAAAACGGGTAGGTTCTTTCAACATCAAGTGTACCTCGGCCACAATAACTCTAATTTGAAATTGCCATGATTAAGTATATTGCAATTTAATTCGGGCTGTCGTGATTTCATAGCGAGGAAAAAATGGGTCGGTCGTTTTGCGTTGAAGTTCCATCATTGGCTACCTCCAGGCGATTAGCATAATTGATAATTACACGCGCAAAGCTCCATTTAAAAAGTAAAATTTGTATTCCCGCGACCACGATTGACACCGACCGATCACTTTTTTTCACGGCGCGATCGTAAACTTTCAAACAACGGAAAGCTCAGTGTGGTGTAAAATCACAGATGTCGCTAATAAAACATTAATTAAATTTCAATTATAGGCGCCACTGCTGATCCCAGTGACAGCGGGGTATAAACGAGGGAATACGGTATATAACAAGTAGTGTTCTCTCGCGCCTCGAGTGCAATAGAATGTCATCTGAATCAAGCGCATGAGTGGACCATAACACCCATGTCATTAGCTGTTCTCTGCTTGGTCATCATCGAGAAAGACCAGCGAATCGGATAGTCCAACACTTGTCTCCCTGTCAATTGTCAACTTAGTCTAATGTGATCAATTTATTCCCATCTCCCCAGGGGGGGAGTGTCTTTCTATTGGCCATGAAGACCCGTGGATCTGTCCGACAACGACTGGTCTTGTCTCCTCGATAAATGTTGACTTAAGAGCACGAGTTGACATCGCGACGGGCATCTGACCAATGGCTTGTCCGCCATAATTGAGCGCGCGACGGGCGCGTAATTAATTCCAAATAGTGCGGTCACTGTTCCATGCGGTCAGTAGCAGCGCGCAGCACGAGCGCTTTGTCGTCTGCGCGTGAATCGTCTGTTTGTCAACTGCGTGGACAGGAGCAGGTTTTCGTATTGAATTACACGAGTGTCACATCCTCCCATATGTACATTGCTCATCATGGTCCGGCCTGCGGTTCTCATTGTTGTGCATGCAATGGAATTCAATATACCTTCAATTATCAGTCCATTTTCAAGAAAATGAGAGGATATCAGTGAAAAGACGTTTGTATTCTTGCAAGAAAGTGTTCCCATTATGGTGCTGATTGAAAAGAAAGTGTCGGACCAAGCGATCTGTTGAGTTCTTACATATGTCTGTCATAGACCCCCCATATTGAATATTTAAAGATCGTTGTTCAGAAATAAATGCGATACGATGCCCGGCGGTAGTGTTCGTGCATGACATATGAATTGAGATGTAGCCTATGTTCCTCGTGAACCGTTTTTGATTATCTTTAACGGAGATAGGGTGGGGAGTGGTTTGGTGGGGTTATTAAATGTTGGGTGTTCACGTACCCTTTTATAGAATAAGCAATTAAGAAGACATTGTGTGACGGCTGGTTTCGATCGGAATTGGCAATTTCCGACACGTCTTTTGGTATAGGAACTCCGTGAAACGGGAATGATCATGGATCGACAAAAAAAAACTCGAGTTATTTATAACATTCTAGGAAAGTAACGTTACATACAGGAACAAAACTTTTGTCTAGACTAATATTGTTTTGTGACTCGAATTTGACGAAATGACATCTTTCACTATTTCAATACTATATTAAACATCTAATATATTATTATCAATATTACTATTATTAGTAAAGTATAGCCTATTGAATAAATTGGACCTATATTCCTTATAGCCCACCCAAAACGCGAGTTTCTGGTAATGCATGCAGAACAACAGACTTCGAGACGCTTCGACTGGCCGAGCAAAGATAACAGTTGCTTCCGTGATAATCGCAGGCAGTTCTCGGGAAAAGGGGCGGAGAAGTGACTCGGATACACACAAGTGACAGGCCTGGGAAGCTTTTCCTCTTATGGAGACACGAAAAAAAAAAGAAGAAGAAAGAGAAAACAACTCTGACGCCAAAAAGTCACCACCACGCATGCACACGGGCTCACGGGGCGTCTAGAAAGCGTCATCGGGGAAAATCTCCGCAAGGCACCACGGGTAATGACAACCGTGGTCAAGTGTTCTCAATGTCCAATCAATTAGGCCGCGAGGGTTGCCTCGAGAGGACACCGATCTTCGCTGGAGTAGCCATTGAGTCCCAATCAAAAGAATCCAGCGACTCGCCTTTTTGACATCCACAAGAAAAGAGCAGTCGGACTTCTTTCAATTCGCGACTTTCCGCGAGCTTGACAACGCATCAATGTGCTTATTTCCGTGTCTTTCGATTCGATACCTCGGATGCAAAAGTTCCTTTTTTTCATTCCTTATATGGATTGAACGGTTGGAGTTGGATATTCTCTCTCTCTATTTTTTGGCACTTTCCGTCATGCTCTGTCTCTGTATATTCCCGTTCACTTTTCACACCCTGGAATGGATTCAAAAGTGAGGAAATCATGCACATAACGGGAGAATGGGAACCTCGGATAGGTTTTCGTTGGCGCTAATGACATTTCAATTTAACCGTCAATCAAACTGATATGGTCACGATCGCTTCCCATTTTCCTCAGTTTTTAACGTCTCCTCTCTCGATGATTGGAGACGACAGTGGCTGAATTTATTCATTCTATTCAATTTTATTTAATGTCATAAAATATGTCATATACGGAATGAGACATTCAATTGCAAAGACATCAGGTATAGAAGACCACATAATGATGGCGTCACTATTAATGTTTAATGTTTAAAATGTTTAATTCTGGTCAGCAACAGCAAGTAATGAACAGGCAAGAACTAAATCAATATGTCATAACTTATATAATGATATATAATTATTATTAAGCAGAAAGCTATATAAATGTTAACTTTGCTCCCTCATTGTCATCTCTCACATTATCCAATGACGTAAGAGTGATTGAATATTACACACAGTAACAGGGTGGTCCAAGAAAAAAAAATTTGAGTACCTACGTATTCATGCATTAGCTGCATGGAAGACCATCTTTAATTCAGTATGTTTCATGCCAATTTTCTCTACAGTAGTGTCATTATATTTAACACCCATACATGCATATTGTGTTCAATTTATTAACATTAATCATTTCTAACCAAAAGTTCACTAGTCGTAACTACCTTTTCTCAAATTTCTACACAAAAATGAAGCTTGTATAATACGCAAATATATACGATATCTAATGGTTTTTTTTCGTTTTTTGTTTGTTTTTGTTTTATGTTCACCTTTTTCGGATCATTCTGTACCAGAAACCCATATGAGACTGTTGTTATCTCGTGGATGTCTGACTATATAATATATATATGTACATATGTATGTTGCATATGTCTATTTAGGGAACATACTTTATGATCATGAAATGGCAACACGCTATACATGGATTTATCTGAAAATTTATGACACGTAATTAGTATTTCATGTATTTTAAGAACTGCATGTGTTCAAAAGGTGTTGATTGATTATATCCTATACCTTATGCTATCAAGTTATATAATTACATAATGAGTTATGGTGAAGTTTTACTCATGGAACTTCTCAAAATTTCAAACATATAACAATAAAAAAAATATGTGTTCGCGATAAAACTATCTATATAAATGAATTAAGAGAAAAATAAGTTTTTTAAAGAGACCTCAAAACATGAATTGCATACGTCATTTAAATGACATGCAGGTGAAAAAAATATTCGATACGAATTATACATGTCATTTGTGCGTAATATATCATAGGCCTATGTCTATTTGCCTGTATATAGACACTGTAGTCTCATAACTCTTTTGTAGTGGCAGCATGCATGGTTCTGTTGTGGTCTTACCATGTTTTGTATTTACATGTACATGAACCGGTTGAGACTTCAGTAAAATAATAGTTATAAAAGATTATTTATCTGATGGGTGCATGTGTATTCCTTAGTGAGTGTAACTTAATAATTTTTAAATAATTTTTATTCTGTTGCCCTTGGTCAGTTTTATTCACAATCGAATAGAGATGAAGAGAGGGGAGGTTCATAATATTGTAAAGAATGCATGTTCGAGTGCATTTTGAAAGCTTGGTAACCGGTGTTTTCGACAAGTTTCATTGTCGTAAATTACTTTCTTTGAGAGGGTTTCACAGTATATACACCACCAAAATAGAATCCATTGATGTACATATAGAGAATGCCCTTAATATTGTGTAACAGTCATAAATGTGGTTTCCAATATATATGGAAACGAACTGTTTACTCTGAAACGTATGCATTTCTCAACATAATTCGTTCTAAAACCAATTCAGATAAAAAAAACTCAGATGTATTACTAGTATATCATGCGGTTTCCTTTACCGGACGAGTCAATATCGGAGCAAAACACATGTCCTTGGTGCCACTATATAGATAATTATTCACAAAATATATATACCGCGCCTGAATCGCAGTTAGATACCCGTATGTTTGTCAACTACTTCATATACGAACGTACTAGAGCACCAAATACCGGTAGTCTAAGTGGAATACCCCCATATAATATCGAGTATCATGCATCTTATTAAGCGAAGCCCTCTCAAAACGCGATCGGCAGATGAAGACGCCTCAATGCTTTCTTTCATCACACCGTGCATAATGTGCACGATAGAAAACAAAATCCTGACAAAGGCGTACATGGTGTATTGCGCATTTGTGCATATATGTGAAGCACTGAAGATGATAATTTGAAGACAGTTGAATGGTCATGGCTGCCATTATATACTGCGTGTACTCTATATGCTGGAATATCCATATAATAGCCTATTTCTCAGACACGTCTGTTGATTGTGGTAAACTTCAAAATGTGTGCATATATAGGGAGAAATCTGTATAAAAACATGTCTAATTTGTTGATATATAGCGCTACTGTTTATACTCTTGTCTATATTCTTGCATAGATCCGGCGATAGAATACATGTTGAAAATCTGTATTTGCCGCTAACGGAATGTTCCAATAATTAGTTTATAGAAATGCGTATCGGGGGAAGGAGGGAGGGGGGTAGATTTTTAACCCTTGCCATTTTTATTTCGACCGGTAAATCAAGGAAAACCGAGAATAGTTGTATATACGATGGAATTCAAAATGTCATTTAATAAAGTCAAGTACATTCACAATTATTTTAATGGACACGACATTTTGAAACAAACGGATAACAACCGGTGAAGCGTAGAATTTCAAATTAAAATTTTAATTATTTATTTTGAGACTTAAATAACCACGTATATACGCCAGACTAGGCCCTTATTACTTGTGCATGTTGTCGACATTTTTATCTGCGTTTTTTCCCCTCCTTTTTTTCTGGTATACAGAACTCAACAGGGAACAAGAGATTCCATGAATCGTTATTTCAATTCAATTAAAATAACATTGCACTGTGAAAAGACTTAGAGAAACCCCAATTTCTTTGCGAGCTTCTAAATCGGATTTTGTGGTAATTATTGCAAGCCGCATTTTAGACGTACCGAGTCTCAGGACAGACAGTTTCTTCACTGCGAATCACTCGAGTTTGTTCATGAGCTTGAAAAGGGGCAATTTTGTGTGAAAGTGCATGGATGAAGTGAACCTGTTCTAAATGTTCGTGTAATTTCCCTTCTGGAACAACTTTCGAACCCTTTGTAAACAAATCTCTTATTTTTATTTCTCCTTTCGGAGCATGCGCACACAGCCTAGATCCTCACGCTTCTTGGGTGACATGCATGGTTTTTGTCTGACTTGGTAACGAAAACAATGCCGTACAATTCGTTGCATGCATATTAAACATGATTACCTAGCGTGTGAGATTGTGCTAAGGTGGGATGGAGTAGGCAAGAGCTTCGTTTATTTCGAAGATGTTCCACAACCTGCATCCAATTGTTCCCAACTTCCACACTTATCATGTGAAACTGCGAATGTATCTGGATTTTCATCTTCGAGACATAGATGTAGACTCGGCCTATTGTTACGGATAAAACAGTTGTGAAGGAACGGTCGTTGAGTTAGCGTACCACACGTGCTTATCATATGCCGTCCACCCCCCCCCCCCCCATCCTTCTCTCTCTTTCCCCATGTCGGAGAGGGGGAAGGACTTGGAAACAACCAAACAGTAGATTGCATTGATTGATTTGATCAGTGCCACGCAACTCAAAACCGTAAAAAGCACAGAAAGAATGACACATTCGCCATTTTGCCTCACCTAGGCCCACCTTACGCCAATCGGCTGTCTGATAGAAACTTGCGCCGCCCACACCTCAATATTCAACCCCCACCCTCCCAACCTCTGATTACTCACCCACCCCACTTGCACATCCACATCCCCCCCCTCCTCCCCCACCCCCATACATCATAGTAACAACAGAAACTGCACATGCCATGGGGAGAACTCCATTCCCTCTATCCAAAAGCATGACGTTTCATGCGCTTTTTTCTTTTCTTTTTCAGAAGAGTTCTGCAGTGAGAAATCAATCCTGACCTGGTCTGAAGCCGACGGCAGCTGTATGCATGGCCCGTGGTGTCTACCGCTAGAATTCCATGCAGTTTGAACGGCCCAACTCCAACTCTCGACCGACCGATTTTCCCTCAGGTAGCAAGGCAATGCAATTGGCAACTGCCTGCTTGCCTTTGCCATCCATGACAGCTTTTAAAGGCAACCCATAGCCGTCTGCACGGGCTAAAATTTCAGCACAGTAAAACTCAGAAATCACACGGACGGCAGATCGTGATGAGGCGTTGGAATCTTTTCTGCTCCTGGCAGAGCCGACATTACCGTAATATTTGTTTGCTGTTGTTCGTAACACAGCCGCCGATTTATTTATCGCCGGTAAATTGTCTGGATTGAGGTGTTAATAAATACCCATAACTGGCCATCGTCGAATTAGCTGGAGTGAAGATGATGATTGTGGAGAAAGATGGGGTGGGGGATGCCTCGGAGGGATGTAAAAAGTATAGTCGATGTGTTCACCAGGTGTAACAATATTCTTTCCCAGTGAGAACGTTAGGATGTTTGTTGTGATTAAAATTGATATGCAATCTGAGGTTAACCGTTTTATATAAGTGTTAAGTACAGAGTTGTTGTCTAACAACATTCCATGATGATCAATACCCTTGCCACGCCTATAAACCGAAGGTCTAACTATAGACTATCTAGCAATATAACAGAACATTGAAAATAGAGGAATATCGGTGGAATTTGTGTTGAGTGTTAAAGTTAGTTATAGGCTATACATATAGGCATATATGTGTAATGAGAGGGGGTTGTATGGACCATATATTTCAAGGATTATGATAAAAAAAATATAGCTACTTTCGAAACATTTCAATAACTAGTAAATTAATGTATAATTTTTCCACAAAGTTTCACACACAGAGTTCGACTCAATAACACTCGTGCATCTTCATGGCAGTTTAACTCTGTATAATTCTGTACTCTGTATAATTGTAGGCCTACCGAAAAATGTCAAGATCTTATATAGATCCATCATGTCCGTACTTGCAGCTGTGCGATAAGCCTCATTTCGACATGTACTCGAGCTGCGCGCATGGTGTGAACTTCCCCTTCCGGAACTCTACTTCCAGTGGGTTTTCCCTAAAATTCGGAAGCTCTCCCGACCAGGGTCTTCCACAGGAAGCGCGGCCAACAATCCTGGGCAACTGTTCCAGACAGGTCTTCTCGTTGACTCACGAATTGTCTTTTGTTTGTTTTCGTGTTTGTTATCGCTGTTTTAATACCACGTGAACCTTTGCACTCTTGCCTCATTCCCAAGTATTGCACGAGGCATCTTCTCTTGTAAGCTATCTCTCGTAGATTTGTTCGACCTTTTAAAACATCGAGGGAATCAATTATCGATATATCGACTCGGGATTCATTTATTTTCACGAGACGGGTTCTACAACCTTGGTTGCATTCGGTCCCATTGTTGTCGCGCCATGGAACAAGTCCGGTTCCGGATTGCTGCCGGGTTTTAGACGTGACGAGTGATCATTTGATCACGTTATAGTAGCATGTCGTTTGACTACGGTGCTTTTTGATAAAAAAAAATGTTTTCATATCGAGAGCAAAATCGTTAAAGAGGGCGTTCCCCATTTCCTGATGACACGATTTTCACGAAAAATTATTTAAGCAACCCATCCAATACCCAAAGAAAAAATAATCCTTTGTACGCGAATGGCGGTCAATAAATTTCATTTTCGACATGGCTTCGAAGAGACATTCCCTCTCTTTTTCCCCCGTTAAAAATCGATGGACATATACTATCACCCCATTTTGCCCTATACCGTAATGCTCAACTTTTTATTCCGTCGTTGCGCAGTATACCTATACGTGCCTTCTTGTCGGGCCGAGGCGTAGAGCCGATTAAAGTGGCCGCGCAGTTGCACAGATGTTGTCTTTAGAATGCGTGCGCGTGTTCATCGAGTACCGAGTCCGCTGCTCATTTATGTCAAGTAGTCTCGCGAAGTCTCGTCCACATTGTCACATGACGATTTATCGATCTCGTGCGACGAATAAATATTCATGGGCATGGACGGGGACACTCAATATAGGCAAAAATGCATCGACTGTACCAGGGGAAGCGGGAGGGGGGGGGGGGGGGTCGAGGGCGACTGGAGGATGAGGATGAAAAGCACGGCCGGGGCGTTTTGATACTTGCACCGTCCAACATCTCACTCCCCGTATAGCCTAACCCCTTACCAACCTCCCCTTCCCTTGCCCCCCCCCCCCCCTCCACCCTTTGAGATCGTGCAAGAGATGTGTCTTTGACATCACTCTCCCCCGGGGGATTTAGATTATGGAATCCCTAGACACTCATTGTGCAAAAGTAGTGACGAAAATTGACTCCGTAACCCGGCCACGTGACACCATGGGAGACAAACTAACGGTGACGCCATCGATCCGGATGTCCATGGGAAGGATATCGGCCACATCAGAGGCGCCCATCCAAAAATATTTGCACTGCTGTCGAATTTGATGACGCCTTTGAGGAGCAGCCTTTTTTTTTCGTGGTGGAAATTTTTAGCAACATATTGGGTGTATGATTGATGAAAGTTTAGCACATCTATCTCAAATGAGAACCTACTTTAGAAGGAATTTGAACATACCAGGTGAAATAACGACCTTGAGTAGGCCTATACTAGTATATTAAAATTAAAATGCGTTTCTAAATAGAAAGTCACAAATAGCATCGCATGCACTCTTATCTATTAGCACTTTGTAATAATTCAATGTGATATTATGTAAATATATAACTCATTTTCAATTAAACATAGGCATACCCATCCATGTGTAATTGGGTACCATGGGAACGTCGGCAAAATCGCGTATCATTTGTCATATTATTCTCTGCTGCAGACAATTTAACTTGTAAATTCAATACCGGCAGCGGTCCGTCCAAATTAGAGTATTATATAATACTGAAACTTGAACAACAACTTTTTTCATCCCTTACACGTCTGAATTTGAGAAGTGGCCAGAACAATCCAATGAAACACATATTTCAAGTCCCTGGATTTTTTTTACTCCCAGCATTTCTTTCTTTCTCTCTCTCTCTCTTTTTTCCAGGGAAGGTTTTCAGATCGAGGCAAGTTTACAAAGGTGTGTCGTTTTGCCGGTGAGGGTTTTAATTTCTCGCTGATTAATTAGAGACGAGTTGAGACTGGCTAGAGACGCTGTCCAGATGCCCGTGTTTTGGTGGTGTTGGTAACACGTGCTGACAAATTGATGATGTCTGTTTACTTCGCCAGGCCTTCCCATGCAAGTCTCGCGAGATCTGGCGAGATCTCAGCTCCGGCACCTGGTGCGTCCAGATTTTCTGCTCGTGGAGGAACTTTTTACGTCAAGCAGAAGCTTCTCGCTTACCTCATGGCCTAAAAAGTAGACTCCAGTCTGGAACTGGCCTGCAGATTTCTTGCCTTGTAACTAGCATTACTAGCGTCTGGAGGCATATGGTATTTGGTGGGATATTTCGCGAACACATACATGTGCCTTCAGTGTTAAAAATGATGATAAAAAGTCGTGCAGCTACTTCAGGTATTCAGAACATTACAGACCATGGGCATAAATGTTTAATAATGAGATTTTGGCCGTAGGTATGTCCAACTATTGGCGCATCTTTATAGAGATGTGATGTTTGCCAAAATATACTGGTTCACTGGTTCACGCTGTCGTTATGATAATTACCAATGTGATCGAATGTGGATATTTTAGTATCATATAAATATTTAAGCTGTCGAAAAAATACTAGTTATTAAAGGTGTGTGCACCATCGTTCCTGACAATATTAATCACATACTCCTGCGTTTTTCATCAATAAGAATTGTATTTTACCTTTTCTGTGGTTTAATATTAAACACAAGGTAAAACACAGCCCATTCACGTAACATCGCCTTTACAGTGTCGTTTCCATGTTTCGACATTTATTAATAATAACCATATTTCCGGAACTCAAGTATTTTGTTTTTGTGTGTTCACCGACACTCGACAGAGGGCGCAATGATCGACAACTCGCCGCGAGTTGAAGAATTTCATTTGACATGTCGTTAGCACAAAACCGTTTTGACTATCAGTCGTAATTATACAGCAAATTAAGCCATGAGTTTGTAATTAAGATATTTTTATTGCATTTTTCTCCCCTATCACGATCTGACACCTTGTTCAACTTAGTGTGTAATTGAAGGCCTGATATGGCCTGAAATGAAAACCCCTAGGGGTGGGTTAGCTACATACGTCTTACATACAGCTGAACATATGATGAGGGCTTTTGTTCAGTCGAGTAAAAAGTCTTCTCCCTTCATAAAAAGGCCCGAGTGAAGCTAGAAATCTGTCAAGAATAAAAGACATGTCGGTGGTCATAGCGAGTATCGCCCCATGTTAGTTTTTGTTGAGGTTGTCAGCCGAGCTGGCAGGGGTTTCAGAGGCCTATCAAATTGATACCCCGATATATGGTGCTTAGACAGGTTGCACGTGCATGTTAACAAGCGTGAGGGCGGACGGGTATATTGAGAGGGCTAATACTGTCTTTTCAAGTGGTGGTTTCCAGCACAAAGGGGGTCAGCTCGTTCGAGGGATCAGGCTGACACCGCCTCACCAGCCTGCCTCTGTGAAAGTAAATTGAAAACCGCCGTGAAAGACGGTCGTACTGTAGGTATGGTTCTCCTCAGTGTGTGATTTATATGGACTCGTAGTAAATGAAATTATGATATAATGCATGCATGGGACAGTCATTGAAAGCGATATGTAGAACTTAGTCCACACGTGCACCAAGATGTTTTAAGCTCTTATGAAATGTATCGCGGACGGCTAATGTTCAACCTGATTACGGTGACGTATGTCAAATACTTTCGGCGTATCGGTCCAAGCTCGATCTAACCGCACGCCACAGGTGAGCACAGGCAAAATATGATTGTCATAATTTGCACATGTGTATGCACTTGTAGGAGTTCCATTGAAGGCTGTTGTATTCCACCTTTCTCTGCTCTCACACCCCAGCCACTCTGTATGAGAGGAATGCCACAACCATATAACACATAGCTGCGACCGCCCGAGACCCCCCAGATTGATATTTCTTGAAAGAATTAATATAGATCACCAAGTGCATATCATTTCAAAGCCTTGAAATGAATATGTCTTGAAAAATGAAAGGGGTTTGTGACAATAATGGCGTGTTCTGTATGGGCAGGAGGGCGAAGAGCATACGAAAAGATACTCCACTTTGCTTCGTGGTAGCACTCGAAGTACCAGCGGAGCAGAAACTTTTCATCTCAAGACGTTTCTTCATTGTCGCCGAGAGCAGCAAATGCCATACACCGGTAGAGAAATATAAATGACTGTCCCGGGCGCTCGGTTATACACTTAGCAGCTTATTACAGCCGCCAGTTTACTATAATATAAAATATATACATGTGGAATGTGGTCTGGTGGCTCTAGTTATAATGTACTATACTCCCATCCATCTAAAATACCAATTGCTCGTGTGAATCATACACTCTCTCCCAGAGAGAGAGAAAGAGAGAAATTTGTTGTTGGCGACTTCCATTTGAATTTATCCCGGCTGCGGTCGGATCAATGCCTCTATGAAATATTCACGGACGAGAACTTATACTTCGATATATACAGAATGGAGCCGAGGCCATAATAGCCTCCCTCAGGGCCTAGGCCCTCCAAATACAGTCTGGTCGCAAATACGGCGCATTACGGTACTTAAAACAGACGCGGAATGGTGCATAATTGAAAATTTCTGCATGCATGCCGCCGACAATTGCGTCCTATTGTCCCATACATATCACAGCTATATACGAATGTGCCTGTGTGTGGCACTTTTTCACACATATTATGACAAGTCTGGTCCACATTGGCTCCCGTTGTGTCTGCCGCGGTAACGACAAAAATGTTACATTATCTCCTGACAATACCCGCTATTTCAACATGGAATAATTGCTGACATTCTATGTTACCACACGAAACTCTTCACTCATCATACTTTATGAATTATTCGTTCACTTTAATCATGGCAATTGGAGCCGCGTTCGATTTTCCTTGTCGCGTTCTTGTTGTGCGCCAATAGCTCGTTAATAATTTTTCAGTTTAGTTAATCTGAAGAATGTTCCTTGAACATTATCGCCATTCATTTATCATTGTGCTATTGGGCTGGCATCGCGTTAGTAATGGGGATATATGCCGGGACGTGCATTGAAAACAAAATCCTCTATATCGACATTGTACTTAGTGACACCAAAAAATATAAAACACGAACTGTAGGCTGAGCTCCTGGCCAACGCATCATAAATCTTTCACATGTTTTTTCGCGTGTCATTCCGAACGTTTCCCAACTTGGGAGTCGCCTTACAATAAAACCAGAAACAAAACTCTACAAGAGATGTCTAAAGAGGCACGAATATTACATGTCCGAGTAATTACCGAGAAATTCGCTCCTGACGTTTCAATCTCTTGAGAGTCAGGCAGCGCGTCAACAAATTTGACAAATGTTGATCAAAATTCACGCGCTGACTTTTGTTTGTTTATGTTATTCTTCTAGTGAGCTGTCAGTCGACGCTTTGGGACCTATAAACAAGAGTATACTGTAGTACACTAGGGCAGCGCACGCGAGATGCTAAATCCTAAAAAAATGCTCACCTTGGGACCGAACCGTAGGAAAAGAGCAAGACTCAAGCCACAACAGCCAGGCATCACGTGCTAATCCGGCCGTCTGGGGCCTAACCACCACAGCCAACCTTTTAACAAGAAGCCGAACGAAAAACTTCCTAAGAAACTGACGAAAGGGAGGTCAAAGTGGGATTAAACAAGACCATGGCGGAAAAAAATGGGAGATGGGGGAGGGAGTCATGGGATTCCAGGTTGATAGGCGTGAAGCAACTGTACGAAAGTTGCGCGGGGGAAGGGTGGGAGAAGGTGTAGTAGCGTTGCAACGGGTGCGAAGTGACGAATGTGCACCGGTCAAGTGGTGGAGGTTAACCGGAAACACACAAGACCCCAACGCCAACCGCACACCCCCCCCCCTCCCCCCCCCCTTCCGTATCTAGATATATTATAAGATGATGGAAAACCACAGTTCGTGTTTTACAACTTCCAATATAAAACAACAACATATGCAGACTGAAAACTAACAGAACAACATTTCAACAACAACAAAACAACAATGTTGATAAATAAATGTTTTTAATGTGAATGTCTTCAGTATATGGGACGTGATATCAATATATGTATTTAATACCAGCCACAAATGTCTTGTGATGGTTACACCTGCAACAAAAATAGTTGCAGGCCTATATATTATTTAAAACATATCAAATTAGACCACAACGTACTACTGCAAAAAATACCGGAACTCATTTTCACGATTACTAGTTGTAAAAAAAATAGTAGCAGTTTGAAGAACAAATCCATTTTGCCCCAATTGATGAGACGTAGACTACAACCCAATACATTTGTGCCGCCGGAATTGAACGCGTATTTGAATAAATCATGACCTTTATTTTTGCCAGGTCAAGAGGGCTCGAACTGCACTGAATGGCCTCTCTACTGGGCCGCAATGAGCACAGAACATGGAAGAGTATGAAGAAATATTGAAGCATGATCCCATCATATTCTCGTTCTTCTGAAATAGAGATAATTAACGAAGCCTGGTGGAGAATTATAATCGGAGCTTTGCGAGTGCATTTTCTGTAAATGTGAGAAGTACAGAGAATAAATGTGCAATATAAATATAACTTGGACTGTTCATATCATATCAAGACTTTACTTCAGCTTATATTTGTAAAAAGTAAAATGATCAGATGTAAAATTTAACATCAAATTACGAATTATAGAGTGTATAGGTTAATGACATGATGTTCACATTCAGCGCATGTGTCAGATTTTTTCCAACTTTTTTCCTGAAATTTCCTGAAGCTGTCAAATATTCGAACAATTGTCAGCATTTCAACATCTTGTGCGTTTTTTCTCAGAATAAAACAGTTCTGCTCGGCAGTTATCTGTTGTTGCTCGTCAAAATTGCCTTCACTGTGTATGTTTGCCTATCAGGATGATCGCCCATCCGCGTGCAACATGTGCGCATGTCAATTTGGCGATCGTCTGCTTATATGTTGATGTCTTCTTCAGCCCTGCAGCACGTGCGCCACAATACGAACGCTCGACACTGAAAACGAAAGGCGAAAAGACAATGATAAACAGTGCTAAGTACCAGCAGCCGACACATGGATGAATAAAAGAACCATCGATTTCAATCAGTTAATGAAAAGAATTTCACAGATTCAATTTTCCGATTACAAAAAAAAATAGGGACGGTTCCTTTTGACCTTGATGATTCGTTGCTTCGCTTTAGGTAACGTTGCAACTGAAGTCATAGAACAGTACATTTTCAGTATGTGTTGTGTTATAAAATGCAAGTGCCATGGTGGTGTTGCGATCTTTGTGTTTTCTGTATATCAGTGTATTCTACTGTAAATTTGAATATTTAGATTTATAAATATAAATAAGAATTGTAAGAATGATGATAGATTGAGAAATTACAAATAGAAATTACATAATGAACCATGGAATGCTACATATTTAACCTTCCAACAATGTGTGAACAATTTGTCATTCCACTTCTGCTGGTGTTTTGTGAGTTCCACCAATGCTTGACCTACAGTGCTACCACCCAACACTCACACGTGCAGCGCCCTAGGGTCGATCTCGACACATGCTCGCACCTGGGGTAGGCTACCTTCCTCACAACGCCCGCCCCCTCCTTATGACCTCCAATATTGGCGTGGGTGGGGTATCTGAACATTTACGTTTCCCTCGGGTGCACCGAGATTAGTGGAGAGCAGGAATATAATATTTGAGGGAAAACTTCGTAAATCGAAACGAGATTTCGTGTTGTGTGACTGTGTGTTCTTTTTTTTCGCTTATTCAAGTCAAGGAAGTCTCATAAATCTGGATCTGTAGTTGCCATGGCGATGTGCCACTGTAAACCGAGACTGGATTCTCTTTTCACAGTTATTCCCTGCATGACAGTTATGTTATAAAACTCGTCACACAAAACAGTTTTATAGACTGGCTTGGATATCATGTGTACTATAGCCACTGACAGGCAAACAAAGTTTTATTCTGACAGCATGGTCAAATCTGGTACATTTCGCATTTTACATTGTTTACTGGATTTTTGGCATATGCTCTGGTTTAAATAAAAGGAAGGCATTCGTTTTTTACTGGTAATAATTTGTCAGCATTGGTACACGTGATTTGAACACGTGAAAACCTCATGAGATATCGATATACACACACACACCATGAAAATGAGTTTTCACTTTCAATACACTACTATTCATGCCACGATATCAATTTTCCACTCTTTGAACTGGAATGAAGTCTGCTTGTGAATTTGTCAACAATCCCATCAAGGGAGCATTGCAGCAGCAAAACCGTATGTTCCAATCGTTTCGAATAAACATATCCCGTCACCAGTGAGTTAATGAATTTAGCCTCTTCAGATCATGGCATGATAAAGTAAGATATATTCAATAATATATCCCGTAAACTTGTATTGGCAACGATTGCCATCTGTATTTGACATTTGGCACACGCTGGTATAAATCGGCTTTAGATCTCCACTAGAAATTTAACATTTTAACGACCAACGGTACGATCACAACTGGATTTTCACTATAAATGCCATGGTTGATCTTACGCGATGATATTGTGAGACAATCGCACCAAACATACGGTTCCAGCCATGCAATATCAGATGGTTTTGCCCCCGTTTTAGACAAGCAGATGACAATGGTGTTCGATGCCATTATAACACCACACAGCTCCGCAGCAAATATTCCATTATTCTTCTTTTTCCGAGATGTATTTCTCTCGATGGAGTATCGCAAGAGCAGCTCGAGTGAAGGATTAGCACTAATATTGGTCTGTTGAAATCTTGATAAAAAATATCTGACACGTCTGAAATGGGGAGTTTGATATGGTCATAAATAAACAAGATCAGTATTGGCATCACTCCATAGCCGTGAACATAGATGTATATAAACATCATGGTAACCTTTCAATCCATCGATTGAAACATAATTTAAATTTGACATTGCAACTTGAATTATAACCATAGTAGTGTTTGAAAATCAAGACCGTAAAGGAATATATATGTTTATAAGGTTAATATGTAGTATTATAAAGTGTTCCGTTGGAATAACATATCTGTCAATTGGTCTCGTTGTTTAGTATATCATACTATATTGCATCGATGTTAATGTTTTGATGGAGCATACGTTGGCTTTGTTCAGACGTGCCATATTTTGACATGCTTCGTAGCTTGTCTTTCATTCGATTTTTTTCTACTCGATGAATGTGGGTCAACAGTATCTATGATAAGATAGCTAGATACTCATGATGCATTAACAACAACATGGACATCGCAAAAAGACTCATAGGGAGTCTCAGAACTCACCGGACTCCCCAAGTTCATACTTGTCATAGCCTTGAGCAAAAGGTGTTGCCTTGAAAGGCAATACTACTTGCCTTTCTCGAAGACTCGTGTGACTTTCTGCGATCTGCAAGCACGTGAAAATCTTAGCTACCGGCTGCGTAGCCACTTCACTGCATAGAATTTTGCTGAACTCTTGATTGTCAAATGTGCATGCACCATGGTCAAGTCGCATATTACCCTTTTTGGGGGCGAGATTAAATGCCGGTGGAGATAAAGAAAAAAACCTGCCGCCCCTTGCACTCTCGATCGGCGACCGAGAATAGAATTCAATTATAAAATTCTACGTGCATACGACAGCTCTGCAAGAGATCCCACGATGGTATTTTCTACAATGCTGTGTGGTTTTTCCAATTTTTCAGCACATGCGTATAATTTAATGACATCCGGTCCCCAACAGAATCAGATATAGGCCTACTCGATTAAGTGTCGTAATTTGTTTGTCCCTTTACTAAACTGAAGTTCCTCGCGAGCATGGCCAAGTGGCGTTGTCATGAAGATACGTGAAGTGAATGGCGCCAGAATATGGCATACTAAATGAGATGAGATAGAAAAGAAGCGATATTATCGGAGTTGTGGATAGGAGAGAAGCTTACGCTAGACTATATGGATTATGAGGATTAAAGCCTATAGATCAAAGCAGACGAATTTTCACGTTTGATTCCCCGTCGATAGCGCCTCAATTCCCAAACGTTAATTTTCTGCGGTTCTTTCCGTCGCCCTCTTGACGCCAACGCCTCGTCCATTGACGGGGTTTATTTCTATCCGTTCTGATGCAGTGTGAGCGTAGCGACCTGTAGTCATCTCCCCTAGTGTCACACTTTCGATACCCGTATGGTCCCACGTGCAAAGTGCGAAGGAAAGTCAAGTGCTCCCGATAAAATCACATTATTGTCTTCCGCTCGATCGAGCAATATTCGTGCGTTGACTCTTTGGTTCCTTCATTCATATTCATTCATTCATTATATCCAGGACAGTGGCGCTAGTTGTAAACAGAAAGTCGTGAGGTAAGGTAAAATCGTTATTCCATGCTCACTGGTCTGGCTATTCTACCACACGCACGTGCATAAAAAAACATACACCTACATATTTTCCTGCGGTGACACTTAGGGTCGTTTAAGCGCCCACAAATTATTAAAAATACATCGACAATTCAGTCGTCAGCCGTGCGAGAGACTTCTAGTATACGGGTGTATGTTTCACCTATCGTAGATCTACATTGACGTCGAGCGCCTGGAACATTGCAGGTCATTCTATTCACTTGGGGTTGCCTGTCGGCACTGAGGTGTCAGGTAGCCAAATTGAAATTTCACACTCGTTCCGGCAAAATTACGCAATTAATAGTTAATCGCTCGCTGACAAATTGGTGGAGACCCCCTCGCAACCCCTACCCGCCTCGCTATCTACAGCACAGTTCCGGCTCTAGGCAATTATATCACCGCGCGATGACAGGATCCAGATGAGGCAAATCCGATTTTAACAACCCCCAGTGGGGGTCAGTGGATCCGGATTAACAACACAGGCGCCACCCCTCTTACGCCTCCTCACTGTGTTCTAACAATGCTGGCAAGCTAAGGACGGGCCATAGTAAGTGCAGTGTGCCCATCGCAATTATTGCAGCAGCTAACTAGGTCTCTGGAGACGAGAGCTCGAGAGGGAGGGAGGCAGTTTCAGAGACGATCGAACATCTGCTGTATCCGGGATGACTGCATGGTGCCAGCAATAGATAAAGTTACAGACACGTCGGGAGTACGTCTGTACGTCGGAATTTATCTTAATTGACCGTATTATCAGGCGTACAAAATTATGGATGCGAAGTCATTAGACGGAATGCAATAAAGACCTATCTCCACTCGTATTGGGGGTTTTAGGAGGATGAACGATAAACATTCGATAAAATTCCTACAAATGAGACCAGGATATAAGGGGCGCAGTACACTTTCTGTCTGGATGCATTATATATGCTGTCATAAACACTTTGTATTTACTTCATTGGTGGTTAGGGCGGATTTATTGCAAGCATTCAATGATCCTGAATGATGGTTCTCCCAGCATGGCAGCGGTTCATCTCAAGTCAAATCTACATGTTTAGAGCCTCTTGGAATCTCAGTTTATTGGATGGTGGGGGTGTAGCCATATCCACATAGCGGATTACTGAAACTTTACAAGCTGTCCGATAAGGGAACGTTATAGGGGGCTTATCTGTAAGGCGTCTATTTCACTAACTACTAAGCTAGTATCCCCCAGTCCTTCTTTCATGTTTTCAGCCCGAGGGTTGGGTGAGTGTTGGGTGGGGGGGGGGGGGGGTGATTGCAGGTCCTATACACGGATCTCATCCCCCAGGCAACCAACACGGATAGATCTCCCGGGCCCACAGATCAAAATCCGGATCTACAGATGATAAGAGAAAATCCTCTTCGCCTGGCATCTGCAGCGAGAGGTCAGTTTCACTCGCGGAAAATTGAATTTCTCGGCTGCCTCGTATTTGCACGCACTTGTATACAAATGCAAACCATCTCTCCTACGTTTTCAACCTCAACGCTTTTTTTTGCACTTGGAATTCAACGCTTTCCTTCAATGTATAGATTATCGTGGGCCAATGCAATTTTTGCCCGCATATTTAGAACCGTGTACATCAATTTTATTTTTCAACTTCGAAATTTATTACGGCTATATATCTATATGGTTTATCTCTAATTGTGATTCTATGAATTCTGCCTGCCTTCCGGAAACTGTTGTGTATACATTATAATCATACATTTCAAAAACAACGTGCAACGTACAAATTTACGGCGGCGTTCTTGAAAATTGTAATATTATTTTCCGAAATAACGTGCTTGAAATATTGTAGATATTGGCTTATAATCGAATATTGACAGAGATCGAATGTCAATTTTCTAGTATTAACGTACATGTTCAAATAATCACATTGACAGATTTATACGTTCCAGAAGATTAACAAAATAACATGCATTATGTTTTATGATCATGTCCATTATTATCATTATTAAACCGTGGAGCTGTATTTCTACTCCATATCAGTGTTTGCATTCATTATATATTCGTGCTTTAACAAAGCCATAAATTTATGTGGAATCCATATTCGTGCACAGAGAGTAAACAAAACAAATAAATAATTCATATATCAATACATTTATTTTCACCTTGCTCAAATTTCAAAAACAGATGAACAAATTTCACGGGGGTGTTCCCATCAAAGACAAAACTTATATACGTACGCATCCGATAAATTCATATAATTATGTATATATTATACATATAACACCAGTATACACTTTCACGAACACGAGGGAAAAACATGTACACATGCCCCTTTGAAATGGGAAGAACAAATTACATGTAAATCTATCGACGTATATTTCAATTTATAGCTATTCTACAAATGTAAGTTTGACTCGGGGTATTGAAATTATACCTACATTGCCAAGGCTAATTCGTTCAACTTTGTACACATATAAATATATAGACAACCAGAGATTTTTTGACCGTATGATATAAGAAAATACGTTATTTTTCCACATCCTTCGCCTGTCGCCTCAATATAATATACATATTCATAGCAAATGGTCTGATTGAATTTTTTAAATCCTAAAATATACATCACCATTGAGAAACAGTCAACTCACAAATGTACTAATTCCAAGAAACGCACGCTAAAGGATGAGTAATTTTTTTAAAAGCATTTGCTATCAGGGAACGAGAGAAGTGAATGAATTTGGAAAAAACATGTACGGAGTTGAGCCTTTTACAATAAAGCCACGAGGATTGTTCGCCAGCACACAAATACGTCGTAGTGTTACTATTTAAACATATCGCATATAAATGTTGACCTTCTTTCTGTGAAATGTATTTGCAGTGGATTTCAAACACGAAAATTTACACACCTTCAGTGTATCTGATCTCGGTTTAATAAAACCAGAGATCAAATATCTATCAAGCGGTACTATTTACCGACCAGAAGGGAAGAAATCAAGTGTGTCTTGGTGATATTCAACCAGAATAGATCGGATTTTCTCTTACTCATAAGCAAATAATCTATTCACAGACAACACAATGTATGGCACGAGAAATTTCAATATATACGCTCAATGATTGGAAGAGAGGATATTTATGAAAAGGAAAAACTTACAAACACGTCTCATATATACACAAACCATACCACAGATTAGCAAATATTGCATTTAATCCCAACAAAGATAATTAAACCCAATGAATGAATTTATGGTGCGTGGTGAATACAAAATTACCTATTTTAAGTTCTCTTACGTTCGTTGTCGAAACAATACAATTTATGCGAACATGTGAATTTGCAAGGACAAAAGCTTGAACTGGCCTGGTTTTGTGTGAGTTGATTGTGGTTTCGGATCTTCTGGCGAATAACAACTGAAAACTGTTCAACTAAAACGCACCGTCCAGATACCGCATTTACACCCGAGATGGGGAGAGAGAGAAAATGTTCCGTCACGTTATTGTTTTTGCTCAATTGCTTAATATCCTCGACGAACGAGAAGCCTCTATTGTCCGTGCTATTGGAAAGTTCTCTCGACAAAAGAGCACTGTGGAAAAAACGTGGAGGAATCAGACGGCGGAGTCCCCGCACATTACCTAAGCTGGACTGTTTCTATCCTGTGTCTGGGACAATGGGCGGATTTACGTAGCGGCGATGTGCTGGTGCTGTATTGTCTATGTGCCGTAGCTCGACTGGTCGCCAGGAATTGAATAATTGAGTCTGCTGTCGGTCGGTCGCTCACTCGCGCAGGCGCTTCCATTGAGGCTACCCCTTGCCGTGCTTAGGATATATCGAGTCACGTTGGGATCGATGGCATCTACGTTTTTTTTTGTGTCCCCCTTCTCTGCACCACACTCGACTACAGTCCCATCCTCCGGAGACGCTTGTCGACGCTCTGGCACGCTGCAGGCACGACAGGGAGATTACAACAGTAGCGTCGTCGTCGCTTGGGCAATGGAGAAAAAAATCTCCCCCGACAAGGACTGTATCTTGTTACTACCCGAAATACCACATCCAGGCCTCTGATGTGGGTATAGAGGGTTCCCAGTTTTTCCCGTTTCCTCTCCCTCGCCTGCCCTCTTTTCTCCTAAGCTGCGTTCATCAAATCGCTAAAGATACACTGTCTGTTTCATAAGCGTCAACGGTCAATAAATGTCGAAATGTGTACAAACGTTGGCTCTGTGGATCCACGCTGTTCATTGCTTGGGTGCTCTTTGAGGGGGCAGGCAGTGAATCAATTTGCTAGTGGAGTGGTGAAGTTTTGTCTTCAAACATTTGAGGCCAAATAAATAAATAGCGACATGACGATTTGGTGTCTGGCTCTGGATTTTTTCTCCCCTTTCTCTCTTGTTGCTCGCGGTCTTACACACGAGACTCTCGGCTCTCGGAGTTTGAGTTCTTTGACTGGTTTGCTGCCATGGCTCTGTCTCTGACATCGTTCCAGACGGAAAGAGAATGATAACTTATCGGAGTTCGATGATGGTCTATGGCCCTGAATGAGGAATCAATACCAGACTGTCCCCCACTTCGTCTCCTGACCATTCAGAAGTGTTCAATATCTTTGGTTTGCTTAGTCTCTCAATATAGATAATTATATATTTATGTACACTGTAATCGTATATAGCCGTTGAGGTGTGTGTTGAGAGCGAAGTGTAAACAAATGATTCAACGAAAATCGTTTCTTCCAATAGAAAGCAACAAATAGCCGACATGAGGACACAGAGTCTGTACAGAAATGGTCGTGACATCTATCAATGTTCGTAAGTTCGTAAGCACACCGTGTTTTATTGAGTCTCGTTATTCCAGAAGTGGAGTCCGGGTCCTAGAACTTGCTGCAATCATAGTTGTAGCTTGTGTTTTTGTAGGGAGATCTGAAGGCGGCCAGCTGACAGCTGGGAGTGCCAGTTGGTGTACTGGAGAACATCGAGCCCGGATATCCCGTGTGACTTGTCGAGTTACCCATGTCGCTCGAGAGATCCCCGGACGACATGCCCATGTACCAGGCGCTGTTTGGCCGCGAGAACGCCTGGCCCTGAGACATGTTGTGCAGAGTCTGACCCTGCTGCTGTTGTTGAGACCCCGAGGCCACATGTAGCGAGTCGTCCGGCGTCGGCGTCACCGCCGTCATGTGCTGGCCAGAGTTTTGTGCCGCGGGTAGCGACGGGAACACAGACTGAGCATTGCATTGGCCGTATGCATTGTGTGGCGGGGGCGGCGGCGGCGCGCCCGCGTGGGGCACGTGAGCCGTCGTGACGTCACTCGGGGCGTTGGAACTACACGGGCGTCCGGTGCTGTACATGTCCGTCGACGGCGCCCGGCTGTAACCCAGC
Organism: Terebella lapidaria; assembly: GCA_949152475.1. Classification (NCBI taxonomy): domain Eukaryota; kingdom Metazoa; phylum Annelida; class Polychaeta; order Terebellida; family Terebellidae; genus Terebella; species Terebella lapidaria. Next base: position 22,819,257 of record OX424564.1, read on the forward strand.
GGCTGGGGCGATAGCAGCTGCGTGGAGGAGCGACTGATCGAGCCGTAGCCACCGCCGTCGGCGCCGTGTGTACTATACGGAGTTGTCATGATGTTCTCGACCGAGAAGCTCCCGAGGGCGTCCGAGGACATCTGGTGCACGGCTGGGTGTTGGGTCCGCGAGAGTGGGTCCTGGCCCGGGTCTGAGGACATACAGCTAGCGCGGGGGTTGGAGGCGCCCGTACCCGCCGCACCGCCGTCCGACTGCGGGTCCACGGGCTCGACTTTGACCAGCCCCGGCGGGTGGGGACTCGGCCCGTTAGAGGGCGACCCAGTGTTCGTATTGGAGCCGGTTTTACCGGGGTTTTCCTGTCCATTAGTCAGGTGACTGTCCTCATGTTTAACGTCGTAACCAGGCGACTGTCCGTGAGAGTCTTTCGATAGGTGGTGCCCGTGGCCTAGGGGGTCCCTATTATCGCCCACGTCGTGAGCTGACTTGCCACTGTTGCTGTCTTGTGAGATCTCGTCCTTGTCCGAGCGGTTGTCAGATCGAGCCTTCTTGAAGCGGCGCCGCCGGCGGAGGTAGCTGCCGTTGTCGAACATGTTGTACGAGTCTGGGTCCAGGGACCAGTAGCTGCCCTTGCCTGGCTTCTTGTCGTCGCGCGGGATCTTGACGAAGCACTCGTTGAGCGACAAGTTGTGGCGTATCGAGTTCTGCCAGCCCTGCTTGTTCTCCCGGTAGTAGGGAAACCGGTCCATGATGAACGAGTAGATACCGTTCAGTGTGATCTTCTTCTCGGGGGACGACATGACGGCCATGGCGATGAGTGCGATGTACGAGTACGGTGGCTTGACCATGTCCTTCGGGTTGGGGTGCTGGTGGTGGCCGTATGGCGAGTACGGCGAGGAATGGCGGGCCACGGCGGCGTACTGGTCAGGGTACATGGGTCCAGCCATGCCGCCCATCCCGCCCATCCCGGCCGCCGAGCCGATCGTCGAGCCGATCCCGCTGTAGCCGCCCGCGCCGTGGCGGTAGTAGTTGCTGACGTTGTCGCCTGGGTAGAAACCGGACATGAGCATGGACGTCGCGGCGCCGCCGGCCATCGTCGACATGGAGGCCATCGTGTGAGTTGGGTAGCGGGACTGGAGGCCGCCTGCTTGCATGTCCTCCAGACCACTGAGTACAGAGTCCTGCCGGGCCACTTTGGACTGGTGGCTTCGCGGGCTATCCAGAGAGTGAGAGGGTCTGGGGTGGTTGTCTGGGCGGAGGTCTTGGGCTCCGTGTAAAACACTACTGCACTGGCGTCAAGTTCCTAAGGTTCTGCAAAATATAATATGCAACATTTGTGATATGTCTTACACAAGTCATGATTTATTATATCGCGAATGACAATTGCATATATTTGGTATATTTAATTTGTGCAGTTGTATAATGTTCATCAGGGAAAAAAGATAGATCACTGTCCACAATTTATTACATGTTTACGTTAATTAGCACGCTACAAATTTCAAAACTGAAAATAAAACCATCAAGTGTACGAGTATGATTTTTTCTCCTCAAATACATCCTGCTAAATCAAACCCCGACCTTTCCCATCTTGTTAAATCTACCAACCAAGCTTTTGTTTATTTATTGTTGAGGATGGCTATAAACAATTTGGAATTTTTATACCACATGTCACGAAAACGTACACAGATCGACCACGAATACGTAAACTGTTTTGAACTAAATTTAGTGCACTATTAAGGCCCGCCGTGAAGAGATATTAACAACAAGCGGATTTGTTGTATAGTCCCGGGCATTAGAGTATGAATATATTAATTTTCAAGCATGTAATTATTTAATTGTCGAAGCGTATTATGTTGATAAATTTGCCATGGAATTTCCCATCGCAAAACACTGCATGTTCTGAAAACCAGCATATTACCCACTTCAAATTTTGCATGATCCTGAAATTCAGCCTAAATTTTCAACCAAACTGTGAAATATATTTAAGCGGTTTTCATTGTCATAGCTCATAGCACATGCCCTAAGGATCATAATAATTTCGGAATTAGCAGTCGGCCTATGTCACACATGTGCCTCGGCATATTTTAACGACATGAAATGATAACTGAACGTAAAAGGTCATGAACGGTACTGAAATTAAGTCAGCGTTTGCAGATGAATATAGGTGGAAATGCATGCGACATATTGATCAGATGTAGTTTAATTTTATATTGACCGGGCTTTAAATGGTACCGGTATATCGCTCATAATATTTCAGACTATGGCACGTTTAATTATCCTATTTAATATCAACTCATTTGATGATTTTATATCAACGATAACAAACCTTGCACTGGATTAGCCGTTCTGCCAATATTTTTCAAACCATTATTTTCCTTCATAAGTATGCTATTTGGGTAGATTCATTGTACAATTCAATTAAAAATATAAGATGAATGTATTTACTAGTGTACATTTGAAACATTCAAACGTACATGTACTTTTGGCATTAATTGTGATCGAGTGCACAACATTGTTCACATTGTAGATTATTAGTGAATGATGTTAATAATTGTTCTGGTTTTCCATTAGCTGGTCGATTGGTCAAATGGTTGATACATTCAATTTTGTGTGAAATGTCGGTTCTTTGTTTACCATCGGTACAACCCCATGGAAAGCATCAAGGCATAACGTAGGGACCCAGTTTTTCGACAACAGCAACCGGAGACCCGATTCAATATTTATACGTCAGTTTCTTAGAATACAGGTGCCGATTGATGTGGAGTGTCTGCCCAGCGTGGATTAGATGTGACGTCACACTATCTACCTTAACTCGCGATCGTATTACGCGCGTTGTCGCGCTCTCGCACTTGGACGCCATCTTTAAGTATGCCATTGTTGTCTGCGTTCGGGAAAGATAGAAGCTCATCGTGATAAAAAAAAAAAAACGAGTCCCAGCACTTCAGTCAATAATATTGCTTGCTTTGTCACACAGCGTAGGGATATCACTTGGGAATATAGTGCTATCCATAAGATATTCGGGATGGATCTAAACGTCTAAGTGTAGGCCTATGACTAAAAATTTACAAACATTCACGGATTATATGTGAAGCCCGGATACACGAAGAGAGCGTGATTTTATGTTATAGTACGATCGATTGTCATATTCTACTTACGGCGCTCGTTCGAACGGTCTGAGTCAGATACAGGCTGAGTGATTGCATCAATAACATCATACGGATGTGTCACTATTCAATCCGTTTCCAGCACAAGGCTACAGAACAAAGCACGCGACGAGCAGCAAACCCCACCGCGCTTTCTGGGTCAATCGTGTTCCAAGTGATAGGTGCTAAATCCAAACTGTCGACACTTGTCGATGTATCAATATTGTATATATCCAGGAATCCCACTGTTCTCCACTCGATCGCGCAAGCTTGCACCAAAACAACGCAAGATATCGATATTATTGCATGATTTTCAACACAGGTCGCTTTCGTTCGTTCGTTCCGTTGTCCTGGCAAAGTGTTCCGATTTGTTTGTCTAATAGCAGTTGGTGTACACAGCAAACGAGTTTGGAAATGAACGACTAGCCGTCTGGTACTTACCTCTTCTAGCGAGTTCCGCGGCTGGCAAAGAGCGGCCCGACATAATCACTTTTGCAGAGATCCCCCAACTTTCTAATGAGTTTGACACCTCAAAACGACATCTGCTAAACTAAATCCCAGAAGCGTCTGCTATTCTCATTACATTACTCGCTGGCTGCCTTGGCGTGGCTCAGGCTCACAGCACTATCTGTTCACTTCGACGATGGGCAAGCCCTCAAATATATGAAGATAATATTTGGTGGACTGTGGCGAGATGAACACACACACCCCCAAACGCACGAGATACTGCAGGCCGGTAGCGAACTAAATTTAACGATTTTTGATTGACGTTCAGTTGAACCGTAGCAGCTGCCGCGCCTTTGGCCGATGATGGGCGGAGCCAACGTTTCGCGCGGAACTGGCCACGCCCACTTGAGTCGAAGTCATCAGCCAATGGCAGCGACGAGTGGTGATCGTCTGCTTTCGAGTTCTCGTCGAGAGGACGAGAATGATGCTTCTCCGAGAGCTGTCAGGCACAGAAAGGATGAGGCTATTTTTTTGTTGCTCGGTTCTTTGGAAATGCTAACCGTGCCTTGGAGACTTGCTTCCTAGGTTCTAGTTAGCTGGTGAAGAAATTCTGTGGGCCACACACGTGCGCCGTACAGCTAGAACATTCATGCCTTCGGACCCTGAAAACACCACAAACTCGATAATTGGAAGGGTGGGTCCGTGAATTCGAAACAGCAAAACCTTGAAGTGTATAATCAAGTATCCGTGGAATGGTCTCCATGTGAAGTCGTGAGGGGTCGGAATCATGATTATGCTCTCACAATTCTCATAGCAAAATGCCTTATAAATTGATTATTACGTACAATACATTTCACTATTTTCTTCATGCTTATACATGTATAGGCATATATTCGATTCTATTATCTGCTATCTCACTGTTTTGATGCACTTTTTTGATCGATTGCTTTTTTTTTAAACCAATGAAATCGAGTCTGAACAGTGACAGTAAACGTTAGCATAAATTTACTGGTCTACTACTGGGATCAGTGAGAACTATACAGTTACAAGCACAAATATCAGGTTGAATACAAACGAATAAATCACTCATGGAACTGAATTGTATTGAATAATAGATATATTTCATATAATAATAGATATTCGTAAGTCATGAGTGTGAATTTGATAATACATTCAAAATTATGTGCAGAGCTTCCAAAGGAGAAACAGAGAACACATAATTTCCTCATCGGGGTCATTTAGAAATTATTATATCCACAGAAGTTGCTTCAACTATTCTCTCAGGAAAAACCATATAATGTAGGCCTGCAATGTGATCAATGCATAAAAGTTTAAATAATACAATTTCATGCTAATTCCATCGACAAGCATTGTATAGATCACACAAGATAACAATTTATACCGTAAAATTGATAACAATCTATCTGGTACACTGGTGTACATGTATTTCGATCTTGTGTGTACCACTGTATTAAATTGGAAACACACCCCATCTAAGAAAATCTTGAGGAGTGATAATATCAAATTTGCTCATACATTGCAACTTTTAAAAGAGGAAAAAACCGCGTGGGATAGATCATCATATGAGAAAAAGTGCTGGTCGGGATAGAGGAAACTTGTGGTGTTATGCCATCAGACGGACTATAGAACTCGGCCTTTATTTCATAGAGCCAGGGGCAATAACCCCGCACTGATACAAGGGAAACTTGTGCCTTTCATCCCGCATACATCCATGGGATATAGGGGAGATATGATCTGCCCCCAGATGGCTGGCGTTTCTATGCGACGCCCCGCGTGCAATGGTATGGGGAAGAAACGGTGAGGGGGTCCGACAAATTCCCCTGGATCCCGCCTGAAAAGATGGGCAAACTGTGTATGCATGGGGATCAGTCGAGTAGCAGGAAAGGGAATCAATTTCATGTCTATTTCCTTCGCGAAACTCACACTAATGCAGTCAAAATATCTTGTGAAATTGTGCTCTTGAATTCGAAATTTCAAATTCTTGAAATGTATCTTAGCTTTCTAATTCATTGCATTGGAAACAGATTATTTGTGGAGATTTGCATGTCTCTATTATTCTGTCATTATAATGTCTTATCACACACCGTGCTTGAAACATGCTTTGATGGTATAATAATTATAAAGATTCACAAATGCAATTTGTGCCTGTTGTTGTGACACAGCACTTTACTGACTCATCATTGGAAGTATTTTTTTAAATTCGCATTATATATACTAAATACTTGCCGGAGTATGTTATACATGCTGATATATATGTATATTAACATGTGATGATCGAACCATTCAACCAAGCTTCATCGTTTCACGCCTGAACTTCTTGGCAGAAAAGGTCTACTTGTATACCAACGGTGCATGCATGGTGCAATATTTAACAGTTCACCTGACGGTAATGGCTCACTTCATACACGCGTTACCAGACAATATCAACAAATGCTCGTTAACGATATTCGTAATATTCATAACTATTATGCAATTTGTCACTATGAATTGTACTGAAGAGCAAGAAAACAATGTGTAAAAGCACTAGGTGTCAGTCAGGCAACAGATGCGACCAAAGAATGGTGTCTTTGGTGCGCTCCAGTATATACTTGTAAATCTGCAACTGTAATGTTGAGTATATAGTCAGCATGCATGCGTTTCACTCATTCAATCAAAATTTGCATAATCCTAAAGCCCACTTTGTATCAAGTTGACAAGTTTTGTACTTGAATGCCACACGCCACTTTCACTCTGTCGATTCTATGCATTTTCATTGACAATTTATGATAATCTGTCATCAGAAACCATTCTGCTGTCATTTATTCCATGCCATTAAATCTTGTGAATATAGATAACGAAAAGTGCTGTGGGCATTTTAGTTTTCATCTGTTCTTAGTATCTTTAGTCAATTTCAACCGACAATATAGAACTGATGATATATTGCATTGTATTGATTGTAATAAATAGTTATATATTTTGTCAGTCATGTGTCAAAAATATTGTCTTAATATGTGAAATGTTAGTACATTCAGCATACACTGTGGAATAATAAAAAAAAAAACATGCACGCGTTGTAATAAAGCGCATTATGAATCAAAATCGATTAAATGAATATTATGTAAAAAGTTCCCAAACACTCGAAATCATGAAATAATGTCGACTGACGAAATAGATAATCATACGTGAATAAAGATGTCCACCAATTTAACAATATGTTTAAACATGGGGATATAAATGATGATCAAAGAATGCGCGACACGTTTCGGAAATATTATATGCGTGATCTGACGGACATTTGCAATGATAATAGTTACATAAATTTGAATTAAAACAGTGATGTACTTTTCAGCAGCTAAATAAACAATTAGTTATTGCATGCCCGAATATACTATTATTTATATCCATTCAGTGCACGGCTTATTTGCCGTCAGGTACCACGCCTCTTAGTAGTAACTATCATAAAAACCGAGCCATCGATTCTACTAAAGTTATCCGTATTTACTGTCGATAATTATCAATTAGTAATGAAATTATGCATGCGTTGTCATCAATCCTATCGATCAGCTAAATCACCATTACCAACTATTGGCTGTAAATTATTATGCATTTGTTAACTTGTCCATGACACAATGGGACGCATTTATAATGGCAATGAACTTAAATGAGTTAACGCCTTTTTCACGCTGTCACTGTCGATTCCATGAACTCGATTTCACGAACTGTAATTTCATGAGAAACTGATTTGCATCTTTGTAAAATTCTGCTCGAACGACAACCAAAAGACGAAGAAAAAAATGTCTGATTTTTTTCTCTCATGCACAGGAGCTCCTTTAACATCTAGGAATATATAAAGAAATTATTGAGTGACTTTACAACATGTGCGGAAGTTAAGGTGCTCAGTTTGTGTATTGACTTCTTTTGTTCCTGTATATCGATTCGAACGTTCTGTGGGACAGTGGTGAAAAAAAAACTAACAAAAAATATCTGACCCACTTAAAGCATGAGAAAGTATGTTCTATAAAATAGATCGATTCCTTAGCCCTTCCGTAATTTCCTTGTAGTTTTTTTTTCTTCTTTCTTTTTCACGGGAAGTCAACGTGCATCAAATCCATAATTGCACATGCGCAAAGTATGCTCGAAAGAAGCAAATTTTGTACAAATTAGTTATGAGACCATTAGTCTTGACGATGGCCGTTTTTGCAATTATGCGTGCGCCTATTTCATTTACTACGTTTGTCCGTAAAGTGCATTTAATGGCGTTTCAATTAATTAGGTAGGGATGAATGGTGTGGCATCACGTTTCACTGCCAAAATGTAATCAAAACATTGAGCCATTTTGCTTCATTTTTCTTTGTGACAGAAATAAGAGGGTCACAAACAAGCATGTGGTTCGTACTCTTCCATAGGCCTATATGTAATCCTGGTGAACCCGAATAACGCGTCAACGATAGAAGAAACATTCCTATAGGCACTATATACGAGAGTAGGGTTGATATTTTTCGGCAGTGAGCAAAAATCAAACTCGCTGTTTGAGAGTATCAATGGTGTGTTTGAGAGTAATAACTTCCGGTTGATGGTTTCCGGTTCTGCCGGGCACGAACACGACCACGAAACAGACGACGCATAATTCCCGCGCTTTTCCACATCCCTCGCATCCTCTAGCTGTCCCAAATGTGTGCGTATGACGTCATAGAAGCAATCTCCAATCTTCACTGCCAGATTGAACATTATATACACACAAAAATTGCGCTGTGCAACGCGGGAACGATTGCAAAGAAATCCGCCTCGGTAGTAAATTGAATTCCATTCAGCATGCAGCCGTCGCGTTCAATGGCAGAACCGACAGGAGTAAATGGACTCTTGGACATGTGTCTTTTTCATGCCAAATTGAAAAAAAAAAGCTCGACAAGATGACAGTGGCCAATCGGGGTTTTATTTTCTTTACCGTTGACACCTTGGGGGCAGGCATGCAGTCTCATGCTGCAAGCACTTCCCTAGCTCTCTGTGCTCGCCATTGATGCGAGGAAGCTATAGGGCATGTATCGGTGGGGGACCCACGACCGTGCAGAGGCAAAGAGCGGGAAAGAACATGAACATATGTAGAAATGGACAAACATATCATTGGATTAGTAGTTTGAAGAGCAGCCAATGTATCGTGGCCCCCTAAAAGCCCCCAGCTCCGATATGTGCAATCGCTGCAGTTTACTTTGCCTCTCGAGAACGTGTTAAGCTTCAATACAAACTTGTCATGTCGCACTTAAAGCGTCTCAGTGACAAACACACAAAGACCACACTATATACCTTGTATAGTCAGCAGGCCCTTGGTTTACTTTGGGTCACACGCTGCACAATCACATAGGAAAATATCGCGACATCACAGGCTCATTATGTACTTGCGATCCCTACTTTACACGACCAATAAGGCCTCGACAAATGTCCATGTTGGACTTAGCCGCTACTGAAACCCCCATTCATTTGCACCGTGTAAGAGCTTCTTTATTTGAAAGCAATCATATAATTAAACTCACTTGATAAACAATTTCAAGTAGGTGAAATACACTGTGACATTGTGTGGATTTTTAATCTTCCGAGGTGGTCGGCTGGAGGTGGACGGGTGGTCTTCACCGAGCCACGTACTTCTACCCGAAGTCTCTCTGATGCCAGACGATGCTAGAGTGACTCGACATTTGAAATTAATAAGTTAAATAATGCTATCCTCGCCAATCTCATGTTATCTTTTCTCGTTCGCTGCCAGCGATTCCAAATACTCCTGCGCAAGAAAAATAACCACAATATGTCGAAAACACAACAAATACATTGGGGAATTCGCATGACAAACAATAACTAATATTGAGGCACTAAGATGGCTTGGCATCGCCTACACCTGTGTGCCCGATTGTTATTTCAGAAATTGAATTTTGAAAGTTTAAGAAGGACTTTAATAGTGCGGGATGGCGAATTATATGAAGTGGCTTTAAATGTGTTTTGTCTGTAAATACGTTTCCATGTATCAGTTTGTTTCTTATCTTCGGACATGCAGTTGCTATGCCATATGTTGTACTGCCCTGTCTCCACATGCCTTCCATACTGACAGGGTTGGTTCGGCCCGAGAACTCCAGTGGCGTGGTCTGTGTATCACAGGCTAGTGCCCACTTACAATAACAGGGGCTGGCCAAGGCAATAGAGGTCATATTTTCGAACAAACATGGACATATTTTCCTATCAATAATAAGCCATGGTCTGCAATAATAGAAGTTATCACAGGGCGAAAACTTATATATTTTCATTCCAAACTACTTTGCAGACGCTACAAACCAAATACGATTTGTCTTCGGTGCCTTCGTCCGGTTGCTGATAAATTTACGTAAGAAACGCTATCTGTTTTCAGAAATAATATGGAATGTTTACGGCACAATATTTGCTTGAAAAATCACCGGAGTTGTCCATTTCTCTGTAAGATTATGACCCAACAAAAGAAAAGAAAGCACCGAAGTGACTGCTGAGTTGTTCCGACATGTTATTGCAGTGAAGAGGCACCGAAGCTTTTCTTTGTATTATTTTACATCGATTTGCTATGCAAGTCGGGTTTGTTTTAGTTATGGCCCTCAATCTGTCCTTGTAAACAAACACTACTGTTTGTCCACGCGCGGCTGAAGATCGCGAAAATTACCGTCGATGCCAAACTGAGGATCTGTATCACTTGAGTGTCCCGTAAAACACTTGGGGATCGTTTAGTTTCGCACATCGACTGACCTTTCAATCATATTTTCACATTAAATATCCGTATCACAATAATCAACACCACTGCAATAGCAAGCAGGGACGACTCTTTAAAACGAGAATGGATTTGCTGCCCTTGTGTGTCAGAGTTTCTATGCTAGAGTGAGGAGGTTGTAACACAAAGGCAATCACAGCATGGGCATGGGTGAAATTGTGTTATTTGTATAAACAATACCATATCAATTGATGTCAAACAATTATACAGTTGACGTTTCTAATAATCCATGACTGCTGGAAGGATGTAGTAGTTGTGAGAGGTATTTGAACCAACAGAATAAAGGAATAGCCAAAACAAACTGGATATTATGAGATATTAATTTATACGCGCGATTTATATCTCCCACGGTATCCGCTACCTTGCTCGAGTCGTTGGAATTCGAACTGAGATATTGATGTAATTATTAATAATTTCTTGGAATGTCGAGTTATGATTGACAGGCGGAACATGAAAACAAACACCACTTCTGAGATTTATTAATGAGCGAATCCTGTAGGTTTTTCTGTCTACAACTGCCCTGTGATAGGCAACATCTGGTAATAGCCGAGTACTTTTGGCACCACTTAATATTTAGCACCCCTTAATTTCTCTGGATTTGCTTCTTTTTTCTCACTTGGCGTGGCTAGGAATTCGCCTCTTCCCTATGCACCATCATAATCCAACCGGAGTTAAGCGTCCTTCTCTGGAGATCGTCCCAGTGGCGAGCCTATTCACACATGTTAGTTCTGGCGCCAGATCGCAGGTCGTCAAAGCCTTTCCATCAGATCCCCGACCGCGAAAATTATGAAGATGGTCGTAAACATACTTTATTCCCATAGACAATGGGAGACCGTTACGGCCCTGAGCGCCTTTCTCTATAGAGTACTTGGAATTGTGGAGGATGATTTTGATTAGGGTGTTGATGTTCAGACAAGTGGTTTGGTGTCCAAATCCAGGTGCACAAATACCGACCAGCAGCTCAAAAAATTTGAAACGGACCGCGGCATTCGTTTCCATCTTCTTCCGCATGTGTTACGTTTATTATTTACATCTATCGCTCTACATGATGAATCATGCTAAATAAAAAGTAAAAAAAAACCTTTATTACTGAAACTGAAATATTCGGCAAATTATTTTGGGTTTATGCAGATCTGCCAACAAATATTCTGGGCATGGGGCCCAATAGCTCTGAACATAAAAATTGAATATATAGGCCTTATATTATTATTATTTCCCAAACTTATTTTCGTTATAATACATCCTACTATAGAACTTTCCGAAAATACTGAACCAAACGTCGACAAGCTCAATGCTTGTAATTAATTAGGGGCCTACGACTGCTGCACATGGTGACAATATTCCTACACATGTATTTACAGACGTCAAGAAAAATACCGAGTAGACACATTATGCGACACACATGGACCATCTGACCCCGTTGTAAACCGAGTATGTGGCGCCCTTGTGGGTGCGGTCCCCCGACGTGAACTCGGTGGGGTGTCTGCGGGTCAGGCTGCCGTCCCACACGGTGCGACCGTGAGAATCCGCGACCCGAACGACTCCTGGCTTCCAGATGTCCGGACCGGGGTCAGCTACAAGGAGAAAAAAAAAGGAGGAGCGGAAAAGCCGTGTCTTTTCGGCGGTTTTCTCTGTGCTGCATTGATACCAGGCGGCTGCTTGGGATCTCTGGTGGTTGCTTGTTGATTTTCACCGCTTGGCTGTGGTTTCCTGACCCACCTAACTTTATATATACCATCAGCTGCATATCGTTTGCTCCATGTTTAATATTAGGTACGTTTTTTGTGTCTTCCACCCTCTACGCGGTATTTGAAGATCAATTTCTCCTTGAAAAACCTTTACCCTCCATTATATGTACATCTCAGTGTTTCTAGACTTCTAAGAACTGCTAATTTTTCTGCCGATATCTTTGACTCTGGAGTCAAAACCAAAGTCGCCGGATGCTGAGCGCGGAAACCGACATATGGCGCGTCTCAAAACAATAGTCGTCTGACAAGTGGGAATTCGGTAGTTTTTTGGCGGGAACTCGCAGACGATCTTGTTGTTGTGGCATTGATGTGCAGGAAGCTTTCTAGGGGAAAAAGCCGCGGTGCTAGATGTATCTAGTGGGCAACCGGCGTGGCATGTGAAAACATGTCGAATTTGACACATGAACACCGTTCTAGGCTTTCCATAATATCCGACCGGGTTCCTGCGGGTTGTGTTACCAACGACTTGACACTTGATAATGAAAACAACCGAGGGATGACACTCCAAATTTCTGTTTCCTAATTATCGTAGCTTTATATTCGAGTGGGGTCAAAATGTTACTTGGTACAAGTACTTTGCTTAGCGGGATTATAATTCTTTACGAATATTAGGCGGAGTTTCATTTTCTTCTCGCATGGAGGAATGTATTGAGCACTGCATCATAAGAGCGAATAAGACGTTAATTGATAGTTAAATCAAAATAATTACTCCAAGCCTTCGGTCGTTCATTGACTGTGTTTACATAAGTGATAATTGTAGACTAATTTGAACTCAGTGACTGTTCTTAATTTGTGGCGAGTTTGGGTGGAGGCGAACGAACGATTCATATATTGAATCATTACGATATTTCATGGTTTCTTAGAAATTAGGTAGCTTGGTTACACTACTTTTATACTGGATTTTTAAAATACTAAGTAAATTGATTCTGTTCTTATTTTCGAATACTGTTGGTATATAGGCCTATCCATATCCTGACCAAAACATTCAATTTTTCGATTGGGTTCCTGGCGTGTCAGCAATTCGATCCTATATACGTTGGGATGTGTACCCTTGCTTCCTTGGGATCCGCCACGGCAAATATACGAGCTATAGGGACACATAGCCACGGGGTGACGCCTGGCCTTAGGGGGATTCATCTGGACCCCGTGTTTTCCTCACCCCCGGGGCCAAATCGGGGGGTGGGGGGAGCGTGAAGTATTCTGACATGGATAATTCGGGAGCATTCATCAAGGGTACATCACATACTAGCATAGAAAGCTGATCGCTCGCTGCCCCGGGCACCGTGCGGCTCAAATTCGTCATTAATTAATCGGAGGTCTGTTTTCGTTTTTGGCATTAATTGGGCGAAGAAGCGACTCCCTTATCTAGCAACGATGTAACCTCCAATTGCACCGGTGGGACCCCCACAGTATTATAGAAGATGGAACTAGATCACTAATTATTTAAGATTCCAAGTGAGTCGCGGAAATTTCCCGAAAAAAGCGCCGTCTCAAATTTATATCATTAATTGATATAAATCGAGGGCGGTCTTTGGGCGACTGTTTCATTCTTCTGCTGTCGATGTACTTGATTTGCATGGTAAAATCAGAATTTTTAAATTAACGAGCGTGTGCTGAGCGGAAAAATAAAATCATACTCATCGATTGAATACTCACTCGAATTTTAACGACAACGCGTTGTTCGAGAATGAATTTTTGAACAATTTCCTTGAAATTATTTTGATGTATCAGCGCGGGTTTCTTGAAGCACGTGTCCCTATTCCGTTCAGGCAGGAGTAAGGAAGGTAGTGCACGAGGGGGGGGGGGTCATGTAACGGCGGGTAGTTGCTGTAGATTGGCAGTGGAAGTGGGAGGGGGGATATGGAGTCACGGGGTAGGGCCTGCCACTGACTGCGCACCCCCGGGAATAAGTTGCACGACTCGACAATCGCACTCCTGTCGGCTAGGATAAACAAAGTCGTGTCAGGCTCGGAAGATCGAGATGGGACGGTGGGGTGGCAGTGAGAATGGGAAATGCGGAGGGAGTGGAGGGGGGGGGGGGGGGTAACTGCAACGTCCATTTTGCGAATTGAAATGGAAAATTGACTGGAACGCATGGCACGGCGCTCAACGAACGTGCAGTTGGAGGCACAATCATAGAAACCTATTATAGAAACGTATTCGGAAAAATGTATCGACAATAATGGGATCAATAGATTTCACCACAAATTTAATCCTTGCATTGATTGGTTGAGCCGTGTATCGTGCGTCCAATGGACTATGAACTGGGTGATTTAGACTGTTAGCACCGTACATTTTATTAGTATTTTCATCTGCCTGAGTTCCAAATAGCGAGGGTACCTACTTACAGACTGAAAATTCTATTACTTGTGGTTCATAGGCCTATGCAGTATACCACAAGCTTTAATCATCATATTATATGATAATGCATATAGTTACTTAAAATAATACATATTGACTTTTAGCAAATATTGAAAAGTGAACGAAAACCAATGGAATACGAGAGTTGATAAATAACAATGTGACGACTTACCGTACTCATTAGTAAATTCCAGATCATGTTGATAATTGCACTATAGTTGATACTTACTGAGACGACTGAAATTAAATTTATATCATAATTATGAAGCCATATTGATGTAACAGTTCACAACGGAACCCAAAATCGCCACAAAAGTGACGATATATTTTTTGGTCTATATAGAAAAAATGTCAAGTTTCACATGGTGCATACTTGCAATATAAATAGTTACACAATGAGGAATTGTGACCAAATAGTTGTACTAAACGTCAATAGGTATATGATTTAATTCATAAAGTTCCAGCAAAAACACTCTATAGATATCAATACGTCGTTGATGTTGAAGAAATTGTTTTAGTGATGATGTAATATTGGTAATTAATCAATCATCAAAGTTGTGGCTTTTAAAAAATACTAAAAATTAGACCAAGGGCCACAGATAGGTTACCGGACAATGTTTAATATTTTGGATGTTAGCCAGGTCACTGGTCAAGAGAATATTCAGGATATATAATATTAAGCATATATCATGTCCACAGTTGATTGCTAAGCTGTAAAATCAATAATCAGAGAGATATTAGCAATTTTGTGCTGTGGCCTTGAAAATGAAGGCAAAGGTCAAATTCAAGGTCATCAAAATATCAGTGAATATCCACAATTGATTCCACAATTGATTCCCAAGCCATACAGTCAATAGAGGAGCAAGATATGAGCCAGTTTGTCCTTGGACCTTGAAAATGAGGTCAGAGGTCAAATTCAAGGTCACGAGAATACCCAGCATATATCATTTCCTATATGTCCACAATTGATTCCTAAGCTGTAAAATCGATAATAAGTGAGATATTAGCCATTTTGTCCTGTGACCTTGAAAATGATGTCAAAGGTGAAATTCAAGGTCATGACAATAATCTGCATATATCATTTCCCATATGTTCATTACTGATTCCTAAGCTGTAAAGTCGATAACAAGCAAAATATTAGCCATTTTGTACTATGACCTTGAAAATGGGGTCAAAGGTCAAATTCAAGGTCATCAGACTATTCAGCATATTTCATTTCCTATATGTCCACAATTGATTGCTAAGCTGTAGAGTCGATAATAAGCAAAATATAAGCCATTTTGTGCTCTGACCTTGAAACTGAGGTCAGAGGTCAAATTCAAGGTCACGAGAATATTCAGCATATATCATTTCCTATATGTTCACAATTGATTCCTAGTCCCTAATCTCAATATTAAGTTAGATATTAGGCATAATGTGTCCCATTATAAAGCATAGGAGAATTAAATTTAACATCGGAAAGTCCCATTTGGGCCGAGTTTGGGCCAAAATGGCCCACTTCGAACGATTCAAGCGCAACGAAATTTATAGACATCATAGGAATACATATGAGAAGTGTTATGTATCAAAAATAAAAAAAGTTACTGAACAGATTTTGAGAAAATGGCCACCAAAGTCCAAAATCAGGCATTTTTCGTCGAAAACGGCCGCCATTTTGAAAGTAATGCGAAAATCAAAAAAATAAAAAATTACCTCCTTCTTGAATTATTTTTAAAGTAATTTTGTGCAAAATTTCAGAATAATTCACCCATAAACAAAAAATGTGGACGACGACGACGACGGACGATGGACGCAATGCCATGCCAATAGGTTATCGGACCATAGGTCCGGTAACCTAAAAATAACATAAACGTAAATCATGATGCAGCAAGAATTATTCTAACACTCGGATATTTCGCGTGAAAGTTGTTCAATTTGTACATATTCAATTAACTGCATAATGTCATTGCTTTTGTCTATTGAAACGCGAAAAGCTCTGCATGTGCTCAGTCACTGTGTTGAGTTCCGTCGCCTTCAGTTTTTCCGGATTCTCCACCAAATGTTCAAAAATAATTGAACAAAAAATTCTCGCCAGAAATATATGTGAGACAATTACAACCTTTCCGTTGGCGTCGACGTGCTAAAAACAAAAACAAAACAAGTAAAAGTCGCGCCCGCGACAATTGGGCGGGTTGCATCGAGGAGGGCTGTTAGTGGAAGGAATTGGCATTGTTCTCATGTATTATCAAGTTCGAAGTCCTGCCACGACTTGAAAAATAGGTCAAGGTCACCCATCATCGAACTTGTCCGAGATCTGCTCATGATGCACCTCCGGTATGATTTTGGCGGTATTTCGTTAAAAACTTTGTAAGTTATCGCGTTCACAAGGTACAAAGTCCTGTTTTCATGTATTGTCAAGTTCGAAGTCCTGCCACGACCTGAAAAATAGGTCAAGGTCACCCATCATCGAACTTGTCCGAGATCTGCTTATGATGCACCTCTGGTATGATTTTGGCGGTATTTCGTTAAAAACTTTGTAAGTTATCGCGTTCACAAGGTACAGAGTCCTGTTTTCATGTATTGTCAAGTTCGAAGTCCTGCCACGACCTGAAAAATAGGTCAAGGTCACTCATCATCGAACTTGTCCGAGATCTGTTCATGATGCACCTCTGGTATGATTTTGGCGGTATTTCGTTAAAAACTTTGTAAGTTATCGCGTTCACAAGGTACAAAGTCCTGTTTTCATGTATTGTCAAGTTCGAAGTCCTGCCACGACCTGAAAAATAGGTCAAGGTCACCCATCATCGAACTTGTCCGAGATCTACTCATGATGCACCTCTGGTATGATTTTGGCGGTATTTCGTTAAAAACTTTGTAAGTTATCGCGTTCACAATAAATTGTTGACGGACGGACGGCCGGACAGACGGACGGACGGAGACCCAATGTTAAATTTCCTATCTTAACTTTCCCCACAAGTCCTGAAAAAATTCCCCCATAAGACCGCACTTTCGGCTTAAACTGTGGTTGTGGGGCATTTTCAGCTTTATTCCCCCTAAGAAATCCCCGTAAACCCTTCTGGTATGCCCGGACGGACAGACAGACGGACACGCCAATCTAATAGGCGGGTTGGTTGCACGCAACCCGCCCAATGAGCTGGGACCTTATGAAAATTATATTTTAAATACTGACAATTTCCGGTATATGGATAAGAAACTTGGATTTGTGATCGCATTTATGAATACATGGGGGTTGGAGGCCAAAGATCGGTAATATCGCTGTGCATCATATACTTTTTGGTAATAAATTGTGCATCATATATTCTTTTGGTAAAAAATTGTTTTGTATATTTTCACTGACTCATTTTTCAACATGTGTATTGAAGATGTAGATAGTGTCATATAATATAATATTGAATTGTTTATGTTCGAAGAATCAACAACAACAATATACTAATAATCATATTCAGTTTTGTCTACGTGCGAATGTTTATCATTTAAGAACAATGAGTCAATGTCGTGTTTGCATATTATGATATTTGATTGTGCCGTAGCGAAATCTTAAATTCTTTGCAAATATGCCATTATGATTTCAAATACGTTTAAACTTTAAACTTTATTTATTTTACAACAATTGATGAACAAGCATCAACTTATATTAACATCTCTTGTTGGCTCGGAAATACGTTTGAATATATCGCTTGATTTTAACACTTTGGCATCATTTTAGTTTTTTTGCTTTTCAATATACATTGTACATTGAGCATATTTTAAGCATTAAAATGGGAGTTGTGAGTGGGATAATTATATATCTGAATGCAACTGATTAAATAATTCACAAAACAATAGTGATATATCGGCCTACTATAAAATGTGGACGGGTAAATAAGTGTGATAAAAACCCTCCTGAATTAACGCTAAAAAGTTCCACGTAGGTCTATAGTCTAAAGAATATATTACACAACCTAAACATGTTTACCCATGAGTATTTATTATAAACGTTCCATTATGATAGGCAACTTTTTATTTACCTTTTTCACCATATTTTAAAGAGTAGATAAAAATAAAAATCAGCTGCAGCTATTATGTTTCTTTTATCGTTTCGCACACTGCATGGCTTAGCACAAGGAAGACACGGCGGTATGTAAACATATCAAAAATAACATTTTGGTTTCTCGAATGTTTTCACTCGTCATTGTAATCTATTTAACTTACAAATGTCGGTTCCTTATGGTAATAAAAACAGTTTTGAAGAAAAACACGTATGTTATATCATTTATAGCTTGTGAGATATTTTTTATTTAGTCGGGTATTCAAATTATTATAATGATAAACTTGAAGACGCGAAACATTTCGGCTGTGTCGCGTGCGCACAGTTAAAGAAACAACCCGAACATTGTCTTTCATTTTCGTTGTTTAAACCTATTCGTCTTGTAATATCCCTCTTCGGAATACGAATAAGTGATCAATACTGTATATCAAAAAGCCATGAATTTGCAATATTATATTGTTAACTACTAGTATTAACTCTTTCGACGTAATCTGCAGAATGATCTGCAAAATATCTGCTCACGTACAGTTGGGGGTATAAATAGAAGTTTATTTTCTACATTCCGGGTTTTTACCATGTCTAAGATATTCCATATCGTGTATACGTATAGTTAACAAGCAAATGTTAAAATTTATTGCATCGTTGTGTGTCGTGTTTGTGTACTAGTATTGACATTACCATAATACACAATACAATTATAGTGATTTTCATGACAATGTTTAGTATAAAAAGTGTATTAAAATATGATTTTGATGACAACTCTGGCTATTTTCTTTTGAATAGATGTTCATAAGTGAGAGTTCTTGAAAGTCGCAGTGTAATCTAAAATAGTTCAAGTCAATTATAAAGAACCCCATGTACAATACAGTTTTGCTTTTTTGTGTGTATTGAAACTAACACAATATCATTTCGATCCCTCATACGGAATTCAATGTCCATGCAATATGCACATGCATTGTACAATCTACCATTATATAATTTATTAAGCTTTTTACTGGACTAAATGACCAGTCAAACTAGCACATTGTATAACACGCTGTATTCAACGAATTGCACAATACCATTTGCAATTACGATTATTTTAGTATTATTAGGGGCTTTTGGGAAATTCTATAGTTTTTTATTCTTATTTCATGTGCATTTTACTTGCTTTCATATGTGTCCTCACAATATTTCCTATGGGCTATTCTGGTAAAAGCATGATCAGTGAAAGCAATATTTTGATAACTTTTATTAACTTGTTCGGCTTTGTTATCATTCTAGGTAGGTGGTCCAAATTTGCGTATGAACGTCACAGAAGCGCTATACGTTATATATGTGAAAATGTAGCTTATTCATGAATTACATTAACTGTGTATCACAAAAGAGGTCCAGGGTACAAGTTCTTATATTATCGGACGTCCCCATTCGTCAGTTCCTGTATTACCCACGATGCATTGCGCGGTCACAATTACGCCACAACTGTGCGCCAATTATTTCACTGGTGCGGATGTTTAGCTAATGAGCAATGAAAATACCATTGCGCAAATGTCACAGTCCTTGAGAATATATGGTCAATACATTATTTCCATTCACAAGCGTCATCCAACTGCCCGTGCTGTATTCTCTTTCAATTATGAGAGATCTTGAACACGTCATTCTATGTGGAATCGTGTATTATATTTCGTCCGCGTGTTCAAGTTCTCGCAACTGAAATGTCGCTTCACGATAATCTTTGCTAGTTTGAGTTTTATCGTCCTTATGCTGCCTTTCGTTGTTCAATATATGCTAATAGAGTACCCTCCAATTGTTTACTTTACCGCGTAACCAGCGCAGCCACCCACGTGGCACGCAATATGACGTCATAAGGGCGCGATGTTTAGACCGAGGGACTTGCGGTTTTCGAGCTAACTTTTGGAATATTATTTATTCCATTACACTTTGATTAACAACACTATAGTGTTGAATTGTGTGCATTGCATGTCCGACTCATTAACATACTTCAAAAGAAATATCTCTTCATGGGACAAATATTTCCGTTTACTGTATTTTCACATAATATTTAACATGCATGAATAACGCAGATATACCCACAAGCATAATTACCTCCCATACTTCAAAAGCAATATTCAAAAAAATTATTCGACACGGCCAAACCGCGAACTTTAATGAACATTGCATGATCACAAACACGCGAGAATTGTGGCAGCGAACTGAATGGCTTTACAGTATTTCCACATAGATATATACCCACATACATGAATAACTCCCATATTTCGAAAGCAATTTCAAACAAATTACATGTTGTCTTAATATTAGGCTTAACATATTGCTTTTAACGTAGTCCGCTACAAACAGTGAGGTAACGAATAGTCAACATTCAAAAGTCATTTCTTGAATATTATCTCTTCAAAATGCCCTATTTTATAGAATAACTGATCAGCATCATAACACTAAAAAGAAAATAGGATGTCACCGTGCTCGTTTCTTCTACATATCCGATCAAAATTATAAATATTCACCTAAAATGACATAAATTATGGCATTTTTGCACATTTTTTTGTCCATATTCAGATCTTACATCGTGTTTTCCATGCGAACGGATACGGTGACCCCCTATTTTCTTTTCAGTTTTAGGATGCTGAACAGTTACTATATATAATATATGTCATTTTGAAGCTCTAGATTATGTTGATACAATTATTTATTTAAAAAAAACTCTTTGACCCCCTCCCCCACTGTTTGGAGCGGACTACCTTAATAAGTGAGCATAGGCCTAGGCCTATTGATATCTGACAATATACGATACAATATTTGCACAAATTTGACTACAATCCATATATGGTGCTGGAGAAACTTTCTTGTTGGTAGAACTTCAGGAAAGTTTTTAACTTCAATCGAAGAAACGTCTGCGCGCATGAACTTCATTCTACTAACTTAAAATTGGCACCCATCTTGTTCCTGTGTCTCATAACCCATAGGGGATTGCAAGTCCTGTATCTTCATAGCCTATCTCACTGACTCCCCGCATCCCGACATACTTGTGTCCCATGGTACTATCTCTATCTCTCCCCTGACTACATGCACAGGGAGTACGTTTAACTACGTTACGCTTGCCCAGCGTGGTCTCGGTGGAATTTCCCGTGTCGATCCGGAAGGGAATCCCCCGCCGTGTGACCCGGAGCCGAATAACCTAATCACTAGGGATAGCTTTTAATGTGTCTTATCTTGATCCGTGGATGTCCACGGGGGAAATGCCGAAGGCAAGGCAGAGGGAAAGCATGTGGGAGGGGGTGGCACCGCCAGATCGGATTGAATATTATGTGGTCGGTGTTTACGCTGAGCGGGGAACTCTAAAGGAAGTGACGTAATCGTGTTGGGTTTCCGCCTTTGGGATGAATGTGTAGCTTTGTGTCGGCCGGCCAGTCTTATCTAGATCTATATACTTCTCACAGACGATAACATATTTATAATTGATTTGTATTCTTTAGGTGTCTTCCAATAATAGACGAAATCCGTGATCGACAGGCGTGAAAAAAGTAATCCCAGATCATATATTTTTCATACACATACACAAACGCCCCTTATCCTGTTACATATTTCAGTAAATGTGACATAAGTATCTCATATTTGTATCGCCGACGGGGCACATTGTGAAATATTGACATGAACATTCAGACGGTGTTAGCGACCACGCCGTACGTTGCCTACCCTTCGAAACGAGCTCATGGCAGTGAAAAATACCGAACAACACATCACTGTCTTATCTTAATAGGATCATAATTTGCGCCGGGATTCGCCTCGTTTGTATCAGCAAGCCCGTGAAATTGTTATCATTTCAGATTCAATTTTGAACGTAGATTGACTACATGAGTCCAAACAGATTTCGTGGCTGACGCGGGCGTTGAAGTTCGGCTCCTATTCGAACGAGGGCCCCATACTTTTCCACCGAGCCAAAGCCGTGGAAAAAGCAATAGCCCGAGGGCACACATCACTTCGAGTGGTCCAGAAGATATTCTTGATCTTGACAGAAACTCTTGATTAACGGAGGAAGGGCTCAACTTCCAAAGAGCGCACTATAGTAGGCTATAGCTATTGTAGGGGCGTTGTGTAGGGAGAAAAGACGAGGAATTGCGGTAAAAAAAAGTGTGATGAACCACGCGAAAGACAACAAAATCTCGCTGCCACTTTGAAGAAGCGCGAAATGCGACTTTGCCCGCGATACGACGGGTTTTTATGTCATATTAACCGCTATCCAAGTGTAATCTGGATCGGCTGCGAGCGGATCGTATTTCTGGCACTCTGGACAACCACCCGTTGCTAACAGCTAGTTAGATCCAGAAAAAATAGCGCCAACAAAAATCCAACAGCGAGATTCCGGATACGATGTATATGTTCTCGATTTCGAAACTTAGAAACAGAAAACACCTGCGCGAAAATATTAAAGAAGAAAATTTCCACAGTGACAAATTTCACACGCGAAAAAGTGCATGCCGATAGGCAATGTAATATGAAGACGGTGGTGCATGCCAATTCCTTTCAACTGGGAAACCACGCAAGCAGCGTAGCTGTCTTTTGCGTAATACACCTGCTATACGTAACTCGATGAATTTCAATAGAATGCAGGCGGGATATCGGGTTTTACAATCCCCCGGGATGATCCGTAGTACGTGCCCCTCCCTACCCACGGAACGCAATCCGGACGGACAGGCGCTAACAAGCCACCTCGGAGGTATCTTGTCCGCCCGTCCGTCTGACCGGGACCTCGGCTACCCTGCTGGAGTCTCTGTGGTTGGTCTCCCCGTGCCTTCTCTCTCTCTCTCTCTCTCTCTCTCTCTCTCTCGCCTTCTTCTGTATACTTCGTCTTCTTCTATGCCACATGCACGGTGAAAACGCTTGAAGTCGTAGCAAGGGCCAAGAAACGGACGCCGGGAAGGAGGGGGGGGGGGGTTCCAGATGTCGGGCGGTATCTGGTTGTCATTAGTAACAATTTCTAGAATTTCACTCGGAGATCCCGGGACTGAAGTGGTCTGGATCCCATCAGCGAACGGCGCTTCTGGATCTAATTATTCCGCTTACACGTGAAGTCAGCTCCGGAGCGGGGCGGGGATGGTGTTTGTGGGTACGTGAAGCTAGGGAGGGTGAGAACCAGAGGAAAAGTACAAAAAGTTGGAGGTGGGGGCTTGAGGGTGATCTATATAATATATATTTTTCCATCCTATTGAGTCGTCTCGTGATTTTAATGTGCATGGGTTCACCCGGATCTTGTTCACTTTTTGCACCCCCTGCTCCCAGCTTTTATCTCGCAAAGACATCATTACTCAGCTGGCAGCCAACAGGGCCTAATTCATTTGTCAGAACTATTTGGAACCTTGACTCGAAACACGAATGGTGACAATTAGTTGTCGCTGATAAAAGGAATGACATCTGTTCGCCGTTTTGATCTTTGTTTTTATGTATATGAGCGATAGCAGAGAAAAGACCAGTTCTCTCTTGTGGATGCAAATTTTTCTGAACATTCTGGAAAAAAGTCACATTTCATTACAGTGTGTAGCGTTGACCTCGATTCTTCAGTCCACGGTTTATCAACAGTTAGTCATAAATATGCCACATGTTGGGCGAAGCACCGCATGGCATCGTGACAAGGGCGTCGACAGATTTACAAAGTCTGTTCAGCGACAGCGAAAATTTTGACAAATTTCTTCCGAGCGTGGGTCCAAATCGGTTACCAGCAACCTTCATGTGAAATTTTGTCATCCGAATTTTTCCATCAGTTTCGCGCGCGTCGCACACTTTGCATCACCGCGTGGGACCATATGCGGATCGTGCCCTTGCAAGCGTTCAGGGCTAAATTCCGCTCGGAAGCATGTATTGTGTAGCATCGAGCAGCGTGAATTCTAAAACGATCCATCTTCATTATCTTGTCTGCTCGATCATGCCCGTCTTTTTGGGACGTTTTTTTTTTTGCCCTCCTCTTTTGAAATGCGCAATTTGCCCGTGCATCCTTAGAGCATGCGCGCAGATTGTATGACAAGCTTGTGGTATCGCCTCATCAAAGTTAGAGGTCCACAGTTCTATCGATATTTCGCGAACACCCCACGCCCATTTGCAACTTGCGCAACCAATCATGAACGTGCACAAGTATCATTATATAACCTTTATAGTTATCCCCTCCCCTCAACACTACTCTACCAATTCACTGCCTCACTTGGCAAACTGTATTCAAGGAGAACTGCACACACAGACACCTATCGTCGTATGGTACTGTGCGTAACAATTCTTCTTTCATCGTTTTTTTCTTCAATTTAATTTTTGCACTGGACAGATGCAATCCGTCGCGCCATTTTTATCCCTTCTCTCTGAAATACAAATGCATTTTTTACATCAATTGGCGACGGTCCACATGCCTGCATGCGCAGATGATGAACTTGCAGGCCACTCTTTTCGCAGTTTTTTCCCCCATACATAAGGAGTTCTTGTCTTTGCATGCATGCGTCGTCCTGCACGAGTCCTTTCTTCCCCCATCGTTCCCAGCCTATTGACAAACAAAACTCATTGCGTGCATCGAACTCTTCAACGTTTATATGTCGCCGGCTTCCATTCATTGTTGTACTTTCGTCTGCGCAAATACCGGCCATCAATTAATCGTCGTTCGATTCAAATTCGCCAGATCGCTCGATCAAATAATGTGCTCTATCTGCTACGCGCCCTCAATGTTGCATGAAAGCATGTGTACATAGAGAACCATCACTGATCAGTTAGTGTACCAAGATGAAGAACAGTAACATTTTGTAGAATCTATAGGTATAGGCTACTGAATTAAGGTCTTCGCAAAGGTGCGTGTGCAATCGAGAAATGCATGATATTCTTGTGCCAACTGCCCCCAGAACTCGCATCATCAATGATAACAAACTATATAGGTTGTTATTTTTCTTGAAACTGAACTAGATTTCGCGGGTATATTTATTCACCCTTATATCGAAATTAGGATTAGGCTATGTAATGATTAATATCAAAGATATGTTCAATATTATACAAAATCTACACATTCTCTGCACTATATAGGCCCCTAATTATATGTTTTGCCCACATAATGCACTGTACGAAAAATGGCTAGACCAACCACTGACCTCAACAGGACAAGAATAACTGAAGACATCATACATTATTCAATGCTTGTGATAAGTGCGGAGAGCCGCCTTCCTGTTGTTGTTTTTGACAGTAACTTCCACTTCATAGGTGGAATAACAACATTGCAAGCTATATATTTTTTTTTGCCTTGGATCACGGCGTGGTATATTTATTATTGTTTATATATATGTTTCTTCAGGCGAAAATTTAAAAATGTACGTGATTTAGTAATCACATTAACATCACTCACATAGGTGTGAGTTTTCGAAGAAATATCGCGTTAATATCTTGATGGCATTCTTTGGAATCAATAAAAGATCAATTCATGTTTTATAAGGATTTCTTATCACATTACAATAAAGTAATTTAGGCGTATAATAATCAACTGCAGATTAGATGGTGTAGAATGTACTATCAAGTTTAAAATAATTATGTAGCTTCAAGTTCGACCATGAATTGCTGAAGTTCCGATATATGAATCGTGTAGCTTTAAAGAAATAACAATTTACATTATATGAATCTGTGCATAAGATTCTTTGGAATCAGTAGGCATATCCATAGAACATACATATAGCAAGTTCGAATACAATATTATGCATGCCTATACGGGCAGAAATATGCATGCACGTAGAAATAATAAACTGAAGAAGTTTGTATGCGAGCCAGATCTTGACCACGTGTGATGTCCGTTCGTTTCAATTAACACTTCGTTTATCCCCTCGCTTGTCAGTACACGCGGGCGATAATGCGTTAATAGCATTCGGTATCCATCCATCGCCTGCCTATACCATGGGGTCGAATATGATATCCCAAGAGAATGAATGGGGAAGAAATTGGAATAAGCTATAGGGATCGGAAAGTTGGGAATTCCATGAGTTTCACTATGATCATAAACACTGACATCGTTATTTATACAGAACTGATATACATGTATATTTGCTATGATATATGTAAGCCTTTTATCTTTTTTGTATGGTTTTAACATGACCCCCTCCTCCCTCCAAAAAAAATGATGCAGACAACTCGAATGCCTGTATGATTTTCAATACCTCCAACCAACGATCGACTTCCTGTAAAACAAGTGATATCAATGAACCTTTTTCAACATTCATGTTCTCTGTAATTTTGATCAAGGGCATTATATATTTTGCTCGGGTTGAGCAATCTTATCCGCTGAACGATTTGACAGCGCATAGATCTGACGTTATAAATCCCCATTATCTTGTCATGTTTATGTAATTGTAAAAAGTGAGCGTCTCAAAAGATATCATATTTTAACAAAGTGTTAATGTTATACACGCTGTTGTACTATACGATAGAAACCATTGACAAAATTGCTGATTGATTCACGCAAGCCGTATGCGTGGAAAATGGTTCTGGATTTTGTATACGAGCGAGAAAAAAAAATGTGTAAAGTTTCAACTTGCAGACATGGAGTTCCTATCTACCAAACAGCTTGGATATATCATGAAAACCAGCGTCGGGAAAACCTGTTCCGCGTGACAATCCTCGAACGGACACGAACAAGCCGCGTATTAATCTATAGACAAGGCGATGCGATGCAACATGGAACATCTGGTGCCTAAAAATAGTCCGGAAATCCCTGACATCACATCACATTAAAGGCAGTAAAATTCTAGGTCTTGAATGACACGTGCAACATTGTTGTTTGATACTATCCAAGTGAAATTTTAATAATTTGCTTGAAGTGTTGACACGGTGTTCCATCCTTATACACAAACTGATATCGGTTGTAGTCGTTGATAACTCATTAGTGTATGCCTTCTATTTAATAATAGGATGTTCAATTTGTTATGCCATAATGAAATTGCATATTTTTCAGACAATTCTCAACGCAGTAGGCCTACTGGCACATTACAGGTTTAGGGCTATATACTCATGCTGACATCTCCCGTTCCAACTCAACCTGAATAAGCGGCTCATTTCTAAAACAAACCGCGACGTTCCGTCTTGTTTGCGGAGAAGGTGTAGAGCAATAAACAGAGTTGGTACATCTCAAAATAATGAAAATCTTGTCGATTTAGCACCCTGGACCCGTGCTGCCGACGTATCAAAGAGTAATAGAGAAACATTGGCTTGTTTTTATTGCCCGACGCTCCAAAGCAATATTCGTGGATCTCTCTTTGTTTTTAGAGCACACACAACGCCGTTGGCCTTGAAACTAACGGCAAGATAGAGGTCTGAGTTATTGGCGGAAGTGCACGGAGATTTCCGAACGTTCCCGGAAATTGTCGAACATTGAAATCAATATAATGAGTTGAACCACGTCGTATGATATGTATAGTTTAATATTTGTGTACGAATCGCATCTCAAATTGATAGTAGGCCTAATCTGTTTTAATTGTAGATATAAGGCCTTCAAATTTCGTCTCAGAAACTCAGCGATGAGAGTACATTGTACGGTATAAAGTTTTGCGGTTGAAAGTTGACATCACCATAGATCTAAGCAATCACCATTCTGTGCGCGCCTGTTATTAATATTTCAATAATTGGTGATAAATCTGTTGCTGGAATGTTATTACAAATTTGTCAATGACGCGTTTCTGCTCCATTTAGGTCATAATGACTCATCCCAAGCCATACCGTATGATTGGCAATGTAAGATATCGTCATGGCAATGTATGATATCTGCATGGCTGATAGTGCGACCTTTGGCATGCCAAGGCTTCCGCGCTTTTTGATGTCATATCAATCGAGCAAACGCTATCAAATATTTCATTTCTCATGTTCAAATATCTACACAATCGCCTAATTGATTTTGACTTACAGAAAAGAAGAAAATATTTCATAAAAGCGGCGCATCGCTGGTTTTTGAGAGTTGCCGACCACGGAGGAAACCTAATATCTAGCAGCCCTGAGGCTTTCTTCCTGTGCTCCGCAGTGAATATCATGCACGACACCATACCCTGGGCGGAAACTTCAGGAATATTCGTGATAAAAGGCAAAAATATATCGGGGAAAAGATTCCGAAATTTCGCGAGATAAAATAATGCGTATAGATAGCATGATAGGGCATGGGCCGTGCATCTTTGACATTTGGGTGCAAAAGTAGAGTGAATACGGTTTTAGCGGGCAGATTTTGTTACCGTAATCCCTCGGCCGGGAGCCTTTGATTAGCTTACATCTGCGGCTGCAGAACAGTGGATCTAAAGGAGTGCATAGGGACAGGGAGGATGTGATAAGGCAGGATATCATGTTTTGCGTGGGCATCAAGTAAGAACGAATTTGTCTGGAGTCATTCGTCCAAAACTTTCCATTTCTAGAACTCACAGGGTGGTAATTTTCACGTTTCTGAGAGATCCGCTCAGGTTCCTTTTTTTCAAAACTGGAGAAAAAAAAATTCTCCCGACTTCGAGACGCGTGTGAAAATTCTACTCACCCTATTGAAAATTTTGATAATAAAAAGTTGCTTCATATTGTGGCAATTTGCAATGCCGATTCGCAAATATTTTACAAGGTTTCATTTGTTCATATCATGTAACACAAATATGAATGTGTCAATTGCCTACTTGAACACGAGCGTGGAACCTTTATGTGAACTGAATCCAAGAATAACAAATTTATGTATCGTGTTGCGAAGATGTAAAATCAAAGATGACGATCCCAATAAAATAAACGTTCGCCGACACAAAAGCGAATAGCTTGGAATTCCATTCAATAACGTTTATACGCCGCCGGGGCATATGATATATTATTCGGAGCCATTTAATAGCTGAAATGGAAAACCCAAAAGTTCATATGATATAATAATCTAAACGATAGTCAGCGTTCACACCGAGATGAAAGGACCGCCCCTCACTTAATGAATTAAACAAAGATGAAAGCGAAATGACAGATTTACATGTAAGCTGTTTATCGAATGCGGTGCGACAGTATGTTATCTTTCGTCTGGCCATAAATCCGCGCGAAACATAAACGATAAGGGCAAAGATTATTTGTCTTCCCATCATGTGGACGGTGTTTAGCGCCAGACCGCCCCTGTGTTGTCAAACGACATAGACTTGATCTGCCAAAACGTGAACTTAGACCGCTATGTCATAATACTTTGTGGAACTAAAATCGCACAAAAACAATACTGAAACGAATAATTCACCCAAAGGGACACTTTGTAAACGACCTTAGCCAAAAGTGTCGACATGTTCCAGTTTTTTGGTTTTGTATTTTTAACGTGACTTATCAAAATTTACTTCCGCAATGAAAGTTCTTTTTCAACCAAAGAGAGGCCTGTTATCAGTTCGGCAAATTTTTATCGATGGTGATATATCGATGGTGCTAACTTTATTATTTCTCAAATAAGATTAGGAACATCATGAGTCAGGAACAATTAACTTATCGAACATAGAGGCCGCACGTGATCAAATAATATATACAAAAATCCAGATGAAAGATTCGCGCGTACGCCTAAGTACACAAAGATTAAAATATAGATTTATATTAGCTTCTTCGGGAAAGTTTTCTTTTGTTTTTTGTCTGTCTGCCTGCCCGTCTAGCTGTACACCTTCCTGCGTATAGCGATATAGCCTCCTGTAATTGTTTTTTTGAAGAAAATCGGAATGAAAAACAAAGAAGTGCAAAAGGAGAGAAAAATTCACGAAATCGCACAAGTCGGTTCTTCCTTTGATAACCAAATTCCAAAGAAGTTAGATTGTTTTGGAGAAATATTGCTCTTTCAGAGAGAATCCTCCAATTAATTTAGCGAGTTTAAAAGAGACTGCAGTCGCCAACAGTTGTTCTAAGTCGCGTGGCTTCGTGTATTTTAGCGTCGGCTGCCGAATTTACCGCGCTGACCCGGAACAAATGAAATGACCTTCACCAGCCTACCGTAATTCCACTGTCTATGCTAATGTGTGGTTTATTTTTGCGCCCATCTCGCACTAATACTAGTATTCCTCCGCGCCCAATTATACTTGCTATATCACGTATATTATCTGATGAAGTGATTTTTAGTAGACGGGTGCTGTGTTTTTGAACGTTGGTAGGTTTTTTTCTGAGGGTGTTTGATATAACTGAAAAGTATTTTCGTTTGAAAAGAAAACTAATTTATGAAATTATTCCAATTTAACCCTGATTATGTGTAAAAAAAAAAAAGCATATTCTCATAAAGGACAATTTTATTTTATTGAAAATCAATCTTTTCGTGTTGAGAAAACTTACCTGTGAAGGATGAAACACTTTGTAATGTGAAGACATAATGGATTATGCGTACCAATTTCCTATATGCGGTATGTATATATTCTCTTAATGCAATGATGGACCGCTGAAATATTGTATATCCTTTCTATTCAAGTTGAGAACAAACCTATATTTGAATCATATATAGTTCAAATCTACGCGTGGTAACATGGACGGTTATTCATGTCCCTAAATGCATGGGTGTATACAATATCTAACCCCCTCGTGCATGTGCTTGTTTTACCAGCCGTTCTAGTCTTGAGTTATTGACGAAACAAGGGAACATATTGTGTGTGTCCAGCTTTTGGAAGGACTTATCCGGCCAACAAGTCCAATTGCCGACACCTGAAATTATTGTTAGCACGAAGTTCTGTCGCCAACTGGGTACGACCAAAGTCAGCGACTCGACTCCGTGGACCACACATACGAGAAAATACTGTATGGGACCATTGTTATGTTCTATACCGCATATTTCACAGCATCTTCAGTCTTTCTCTCGTGTCCTTGCTAAAACACTCGAGAAAAGCACGGCCCTGGGACGTTTTCGTAGCACTTGGATTGTGGATTGGTGACGAAAAAAGTGGCAACGAAAATAGGAGACCAACTTGATTATACTCGGCCAAGCAATGAATGAATGTATCCGTTCATTTAGGCAGAGAGGATGCACGGCTGATGTGATATAGGGTGTCGTACGCAGGGGCAGAAACACCTAGATTACATTAAGTGTTTGTCTGTCATACGCTATGTGTCGTGGTCTCCTCGGTTTGTCTGTAGCTCTAGCGAATTTTGTTGTCGGTGTTTAGATCTAGTTGCGGCGAAGACAACAAACCTCGGTTTTTCGATCGGAGTTTTTCTCTGGCAGCCAGGGGCGTCTATGCGCGTTTTTTTTTTCCCCATCCAAACAAGGGTGCTCATCGGTCGAATAGCAATCTTTCTCGCGGATGAATGCATCCTTTTAAAATAATAGAACACCGACTACAAGCGATGGCACACAAAAACGACGCTACTTTTTGTCGCACTTCATAATTCACGACTGCAAAATAGCAAGAACAATTCAGCCATTTGATGGAACATTGAAATTTCATCGGTGGTGTGAAAAAGTGCCTTTACAAGAAACCCGCGCGGCAGAAAGGAGACGCTTTTGGCGTTTTGTGTCATATTAAATGACTGTTCGTTGCTTGGAGTAACGGGAAAGCTCAAGAGATGCTTAAGGAGAATGCTCCGCATGCAAATTATATCACGTATATTATTCCCCGGGGTATTGGATTGAGATCTCGAGTAGTGTTCAATAGATGAGATTATTAAGAAACAATCTGGTTGTGGTATCGGCTGAAAATGTGGAAACTGTGCAAAATGTTAAAAAGTGTCGTGCAATCGATGAGGTACGAAGACAATAATTATCGACTCCGTATAGAAGTTCCCCGTCACCTTGACAAAATGGTATGAATATAAAAATTAACACATCAGCATGAGAGATTGCATTAATATTGTATTAATGCTGATATAATTATCACATTCACCAGTATTCTTTTTTTTATTCCGATTGACGTGTTTTGAATGGTAATTACTTGACCTATTCAATGTCTTTCCTTCATCCCTAACGACAATTTTCATCGAATTTCGTTCTAAGTCGAAAATTTCGAAGTCCCAGAATCCGAGACCAATTCAATAATGAAAAGTATCAAACTTGACCCGTGTTGTCCAAG
This sequence comes from Terebella lapidaria, assembly GCA_949152475.1. Taxonomy (NCBI): domain Eukaryota; kingdom Metazoa; phylum Annelida; class Polychaeta; order Terebellida; family Terebellidae; genus Terebella; species Terebella lapidaria. Next base: position 22,851,755 of record OX424564.1, read on the forward strand.
ATCCCACTTCCATTGGATCTTTTACTAACTCCATTCATGTATAATTCCGTGTTTATCACCGCCCCATGATATCACCTTCCAAGTGTTGCGTTTGTATTTATTAGATTTTATGGGTCAAACTGTATTTTTGTTTCGCTTTGGCGTGTGCTAAGCAAGCTATAACCAATACGCCACTGTTTAATCAATCAACAAACGAAATACGATGGGGTCCTAACGCGATTCTTTCGTCCACACTTTATTACCCTGAGCCTAATTCGACAATTCGTTTATGTTGTTTTCGAACAACATATCAAATAGCAGCAGTAATGCCGATGCCAGAAAAATAAATAATTTTGTTTTCTTACCAAAGGCAGAAGTGTTTGTCTGTGCTGAAATCTCAGCGAGAGTCCTGGCAGAGCAAATGTGGCGCCATCTATTGAATGCGCTTCCTTCCAAACTAACGAGCGACTTCTCGATAGATGGCAGCACGAGACGATGCAACTTTTACCCTTGGGATCAAAAATGCTTATTCGCTAGATGGCAGTTTTGTAAGTATAAGGCCAAATAACAGGCCACATTTCGGTAATTCTACCTCCCAATGAAAATATTGTTGAAGCCACCAGTCACGTCTTCATAGCTCCTTCCCAGAACAAACAGAACCTTACCAATATGCGTTCACTTACCTCAGAATAATAAGGACAATATAGATTGACAAACTGGCATTTTCGCTACAGCTCGAGTTCTGAGGGTACCCACCTAAACCGCTAATTGTCATGCCTGACAACTCAACAAACCACGCATTTCCTCACAGTGTTTAGTAACTTTTTTTTCTAATTTATGCATTAGATTTCCCTTATGTACCTCTGTGATGTGTATGTATTTTTCTGTCAGAAATGACGTTACTGTTCATTTCGAGCCATTTCCAGCCTTCAAAAAAACCCTTCCAAAGTATTTTCGGACTCAAAATATTTTCGACAGTTTTTTCCTACATAATGGGAACTGCCACAAATGAAATTCTAGAACGCTTGAAGATAGAGCTTACATATTGGCATTTTCGAATGGGAAGTCATGTTTGGCGAATGGTGTTTTGACCTTGAATTTGATCTTCGATGATCTTGAAAGGTCAAAACACCCATTAAAAAATACCCAAACTTGCATTTTGTTTGACTTTTTAAAAAGAGAATCCTCTAATCACTTTCAAGATTTTTAAGGACAAGCTCATTGTGATATTTGGTGTTGCATTAAAAGATGCAGTGACCTAAATTCCTCATAAGGCACGATACATAGGGAAGAAAGGCTCAAATGTACATGATATGCACAAATTGGTATTTGATGCCAAAACGCTTGTACATAGATTTATGGTTTGTAATATAAGCATATAAGAAATCTTATATGCAACATCTTTCGGTGACCTTGAACTTGAACTAACATGACCTTGAGTGGTTGTTGTCGAAGTAACATTCGAGGTGACAATGTAGATTGACCGATGTAAATAGAATGCACGTAGATGAAGCTTATAGGCTTGTATTGTGAGCAGGTGCCTTTTTGGTGACATTGAATTTGACCTTCACTGGATTTGATGTCAAAGCAGCAATTTCACTGAAAAAAATTAGCCCAAGGGCTAAGGAAGGTTACCGGACAATATATATTTTAGATATCAGCCATTTTGTCCGTGACCTTGAAAATAAGGTCATTGGTCAATTCAAGACCACAAGAAGATTCAGCATATATCATTTCTAATACGTCCACAATTGATTGCTAAGCTGTAAAGTTGATAATAAGTGATACATTAGCCATTATGTACTCTGACCTTGAAAATGAGGCCAAAGATCAAGTTCAAGGTCATGAGAATATTCAGCGTATATCATTTCCTCTATGTTCGCAATTGATTCCTAAGCTGTAAAGGTAATGATAAGCTCTGACCCAGAAAATAAGGTCAATGGTCAAGTTCAAGGTCATAAGAATATCCAGCATATATCATTTCCTACTGTTCACTATGAATTCCTAGGCAGTAAAGTCGACAATAAGTGGCATTAAGCATTTTGTGCTCTGACCTTGAAAATAAGGTCAAAGGTTAAGTTCAAGGTCATGTGAATATCAGCATATATCATTTCCTATATGTACCCAAGTGATTCCTAGGCTGTAAAGTTGTTAATAAGTGAGACATTAGCCAATTTTGGCTTTAGACCTTGAAAAATGAGGTTGAAGGTCAAATTCAGTTTCATGACAATATTCAGTATATATCATTTGTTATATGTGCACAATTGATTCCTAAGCTGTAAAGTTGATAATAAACGAGATATTCTATATTTTGTGCTGTGACCTTGAAAATAAGGTCGAAGGTCAAACTCAAGGTCATGAGAATATTCAGCATATATCATTTCTTATATGTGCACAGCTGATTGCAAAGCTGTAAGGTCGATAATAAGCGAGATATAAGCTATTTTGTGGTCTGACCTTGAAAATAAGGTCAGACCATACAGGAAATGAGTCAAATTCAAGGTCATGAGAATATTCAGTTATATATTTTCCTATATGTGCTCAACTGATTGCAAAGCTGTAGAGTCGATAATAAACGTGATATTAGCCGTTTTGTCCTGTGACCTTGAAAATTAGGTCAAAGGTCAAATTCAAGGTCACGATAATATTCAGAATATATCATTTCCTATATGTTGACAATTGATTCCTAAGCTGTAAAGTCGATAATAAACGAGATATTAGCCATTTTGTCCGGTGACCTTGAAAATGAGGTTAAAGGTCAAATTCAAGGTCATGACAACATTCAGAATACATCATTTCCTATATGTCCACAATTGATTCCTAAGCTGCAATGTCGATAATAAGCGAGATATAAGCCTTTTTGTGCTCTGACCTCGAAAATGAGGTCAAAGGTCAAATTCAAGGTCATGAAAATATTCAGCATGCATGACATCCTATATGTCCACAATTGATTCCTAAGCTGTAAAGTCGATAATAAGCGAGATATTAACCATTTTGTGCTTTGACCTTGAAAAAACAGGTCAACGGTATAATTCAAGGTCACAGGAATATTCAGCATATATCACTTCCTACATGTTCACAATTGATTCCTATTAAGCTGTAAAGTCGATGTTAAGCGAGATATTAGCCATTTTGTGCTCTGACCTTGAAAATGAGGTCAGAGGTCCAATTCAAGGTCACGAGAATATTTGGCACATATCATTTCCTATAGGTCCACAATTGACTCCTAATCTCTAATCTCAATATTGAGTGAGATATCACGAAAAATGTTTCCCATTATAAAGCATAGGAGAACTTAACATGGGAAAGTCCCATTTGTGACCCGTCGAAAAAATCAAAAAGGCTGCCACACGCAGACCGACGATTCAAGGCCAATGAAACTTATACACGTCACAGGGGTATACGAGAGAAATCTTTTGAAACAAAAATCTCAAAAAAAGTGGTCAGACAGTTTTTGAGAAAATGGCCGCCAAAGTCCAAAATCGGCTGTTTTTCGACGAAAACGGCTGCCATTTTGAAAAAAAAATGCGAAAATCAAAAAACTAAAAAATACCTCCCTCTCGAAATATTTTTAGGCATTTTTGTGCAAAATTTGAGAAAAAACTGATCGTAAACGTTCAGTTAAAAAAAAGATAAAATTGTTGACGGACGGACGATGGACGGACGGACGACGGACGACGGACGCAACGCCATGGCAATAGGTTATCGGACCATAGGTGCGGTAACCTAAAAAGGTTCTAACACTGTACATTTCTCCGGTAACCTCTCTGACCCTTTATCTCATGTATTTCTATCGTAATGCCATAAATACTCATTATGAGACTTAATTAGGCTTCAAGTTTGATGGGAATATAGTCACAAAAATTCATATAACTTCTGGAGTAATTTATAAAGTCAAGCAGTGAAAACCATGATCAGTGGGTCTTTTATAAAATGTAGTCAAGGAAGTGCAGAAATCTAACCGCATACGTTATGACTGCATCAATCATCATAATGCAATTCGTTGACGAACCAATATCGTGGAAACCTACATCAGCATTGGGTAGACTTTCATCATGGCACATTTTTAGAAGAACAGACAGCCCAAACATTGGTCACTAGACGACCTATGAGAGAAATTTTGTAGTCACTGAAATGGCCATTTTGACCTTGCAAGGTCGTTGAAGGTCAAATTCAAGGTAACTAATGAAATCGCCATATATATGACGTCTGTTATATGAATGTGCCAATGTCAAAGCTCCACTTTCAGCTACTTCTATCATAGAGGGGTGGGTATATGAATGACCCTGGTGCCATAAAGACATCAAAGAATGTATTCTGTAAAGCATTGAGAATCGAAACCTTTACGATACCTGGGAAGGTTATCGTAACGATAAAAAATGCTGGAAATTAGAAGCCAAACGCTTGGAGATGGATGTCAAGTTTTTGTATCGTCAAGATGTGTGAATTGATCATTAGGAACAAAACGCTTGGAAATAGAGCTTCGTTCTGTACTATAAGTAAAAAGAAAGGAATCATATGTACATAATTTGTTCAAACCTAATGTGAGCAATATCTCCCCTTGAGCATATGTTATATCGTATCAATCCTACAGTATGTATATATTTGTTCCCATAGTTCAATTTATACGTCTGTGAATATATAGCTTTATTTTAAGGGGTCGTTACGTGTCAACTGAAATAATTCAACTGTAATATCATTATACGCTTCATTTTATCATCTACCAACCTGACAGAGTTGTTCGTTAGCAGGTCTACAGGGGATTACCCACCCCATGATTCTCCAAAACCTACTTTTCCTCGAAGTTTATGTATTACAATGTCTCCGGAGAATGAATAGATCTAGAATATTGAATATATGTTACATTTTGATGCTTATTGTGTGGTAACTATACATTGCCTATCGGAAAAGGATAATTATTATTTAGACTATAATGAAAATTAGCCCAAGGGCTAAGACAGGTTACCGGACAAAATATGTTTTCTATTTTAGATATTAGCCATTTTGTCCTGTGATCTTGAAAATAAGGTCACTGGTCAAATGCAACGTCATGAGAATATCCAGCAAACATGTATATCATTCCCGATACGTCCATTGTTTGCTAAGCTGTAAATTCAATAACAAGTAAAACAAAATAGCAATTTTGTTCTATGACCTTGAAAATAAGGTCGAAGGTCGAATTTTTGGTCATCAAAATATTTGGCATACATCATTCCCTATAGGTGCACAACTGATTCCTAAGCTGTAAAGTCGATAATAAGTGAGATATTAGCCGTTTTGTCCTGTGACCTTGAAAATGAGGTCAAAGGTCAAATCAAGGTCATCAGAATATTAGGCATTTATCATTTCCTATGTGTCCACAACTGATTCCTAAGCTGTAAAGTCGATAATAAGTGAGATATTAGTCATTTTGTGTTCTTGACCTTGAAAATGAGGTCAGAGGTCAAATTCAAAGTCACGAGAATCTTCAGCATATATCATTTCAAAAATGTCCACAATTGATCCCTAATCTGTAAAATCGATAATAAGTGAGATATCAGCCATTTTGTCCTATGACCTTGAAAATGAGGTCAAAGGTCAAATTCAAGGTCATGACAATAATCTGCATATATCATTTCCTATATGTTCATAATTGATTCCTAAGCTGTAAAGTCGATAAGAAGCGAGATATTAGTCATTTTGTCCTTTGACCTTGAAAATGAGGTCAAAGATCAAATTCAAGGTCATCAGAATATTCGGCTGATATCATTTCCTATATGTCCACAATTGATTCCTAAGCTGTAAAGTCGATAATAAGCGAGATATTAGCCATTTTGTTCTCTGACCTTGAAACTGAGGTCGGAGGTCAAATTCAAGGTCACCAGAATATTCAGCATATATCATTTCCTATATGTCCACAATTGATTCCTGGCCTCTAATCTCAATATTAAGTGAGATGTCAGGAAAAATGTTTCCCATCATAAAGCATAGGAGAATTTAACATGGGAAAGTGCCATTTTGGACCTGTCGAAAGGCCAATGAAAGTTATAAACGTCACAGGGGTATATGAGAGGAATCTTTTGAAACAAAAATCTCAAAAGTGGTCAGACAGTTTTTGAGAAAATGGCCACCAAAGTCCAAAATTGGCCTTTTTTCGACGAAAACGGCCGCCATTTTGAAAAAAAATGCGAAAATAAAAAAACTAAAAAATACCTCCCTCTCGAAATATTTTTAGGCATTTTTGTATAAAATTTGAGAAAAAAACGATCGTAAACTTTAAAGATAAAATTGTTGACGGACGGACGCCGAACGGACGGACGGACGGACGGACGGACGGCTGGACGGACGGACGGACGACGGACGACGGACGCAACGCCATGGCAATAGGTTATCGGACCATAGGTCCGGTAACCTAAAAATAATAATCAAAAGTTATTTACAAAAGTCCAAGATGGTTATCAAATTTAGACATTTTTCCCCCATTTTTTGTTTGGACCAACTGGAAGTTTCATTGGTGTTTATACCTATCTTTCTATGTACAAGGAATCCATTTAGACCAAAATGAACCATATAATTATATTGATTGAATAGATTATAATACAATACGGTCTCAATTGTGGACCTTGCAATCCAGCCTGGTCGCCAGAATGTCAAGCTAATTAACATATATATATTATATTCAAGATGACCGCTAAACACCACCGCAAATTTCACGTTTTCAACAACTCGCACTGAAAGTATGTACGTGTATGTATTTTACACACTTCCATTGGTCAACTTCAAAACAACCAAAATTAAAATCCACAATATATGACTTATAATAACTCCTATACGTTTATACAATAATTCTTTGTCCGCAGCTGTCCAGTAAGTAGAGGTCAAATTACATATTTCAGTTTAGGCATCACTTGAGATTTACCATTAAAAGTCAGGTGTCCTATATGTCCATAATACATGCAAAGCTGTACCTGCAAACGTTTTGACTACAGGAGCCAATTTGTGCATTTCAGGCCGGTTTGGGCGATTTGGGCCGACTTGGGGGCCTTTCCAGTGATTTAAGGTATTCCATCTTCATGCACGATATTGATAGTTATCAGAAATACATAAGATAGTCTCTCTTATGTATTCATGCAGATATATAATGTCATGATTAGTTGGAATTAGAGAGGACAATACTGAATAGATTTTGATTTTCGCATTTTTTTCCTTTTGGGCTTACATTTCTGGCCTTTCGAGCAATTCAAGTCCACCGAACCTTTGGTCCGATAAAATATCGGCATGGCGTTGCGTCCGTCGTGGTCCATCGTCTGTCGTTTGCTGTCATACGTCGTCGCCCGTCTATATGTTTATCTTTAAAGGTTACGTTCGAATCTCTCTAAATTTTTTGCACAAAAATGCCTAAACATATTCCAAGAGGGAGCTTCAACTAATTTTTTCAAAATGGCGGTGGGTGATCAGTTTTGAAATTTTTATTTCAAAACAGCATAATTAGGTTCTTCGACATTATGTATAAAGCTGGAATGTCTTGAATCAGTCAGGAGGCCCGGAATCTATGCTAAAAATACCCCCCCCTCCCCCCCCAACAAAGGCTCAAAATCCAGTTTCTGGCTCTTTTCTCGAAAACTATCAGATCAGTTTAGAGATGTTTATGAGATATCAGTTGGAGTTTTTATTTTGCGTATAAAGATGAAGTGCATTGAATTGATGAAAAGGCCCGATATGTGGGCTCGAAAGGCCAAAAAAATGTGATATGAACAAATATCCGTATGAGGCGAAAACATTTGTACATCTCAGGCTTAGGTTTGTATTATAAGCAATATATGAAACCATATAGCATCTCTTGGTGACCTTGAGGTTGACCTCAGAAGAGCTTGAAGGCTAAATCTCAAGATCAGGGGTACCTGTAATGTGTGAATTGGGTCAATTGGCATCACAGACAAAATGCTTGTAGATAGAGCTCATGTTGTATTATCAGCATATATATAGGTCATATATAACACATCCTTTGCTGACTCTGAAGTTGACCCCACGACCTTGAAGGTGAGGTCACGCCTGACATGAAATGTCTAAATTGGCCTCTACAGACAAAATTCTTGTCGATAGAGCTTATGGTTGTATTACGAGCATTATGGGAAGTTGCATATGGCACAACTAATGGTGACCTTGAACTTTCGAGCAAAGTGACAAAATATGTAAATTTGGCTATTTTGGGCCTACCTTTTTTGCTTTTCGAGCGATTCAAGGCCTACCATCTTGATACACCTCACAGATGGTCGAAAATGTTATGCTCTTGCAAACTTAGCAGAAAAATAAACAGTTACTGCACATAATTTTGAGAAAATGATCGCCTAAATCCAAGATTCGCGATTTTTTGTCGTCATTTGAAGATAATGGTATTGCTATTGCGAGTATAAAAAAGAAGTAAAAAATACCTCCTTCTCGAATTGATTTTAGTTATTTTTGCGCAAAATTTCATAAAAAAAAGTTAGATCCTAAACTTTAAAGATAAAAAATAGTAGACGGACGACGGACGCAATGCCATGACAATAGATTATCAGATTATAGGTTCGGTAGCCTAAAAACTAAGAAAAAATCCCCCTCTTGAAATATTTTTAAACATTTTTGTGCAAAATTTTCAGGGGAAAAATCGCCAGTGAACTTTAAAGATAAAATAGTTGTACATGACTGTTGTGCCACGTGTGTATCGTGATAGCTACTTTCCCTTGTTACTTTATCACCATCTTGCATTGGCAAAGGATGACACCACTGACCTCTGGAAAGACTGGGATACCATCTCTATTATCCCATCCAAACAAGCAATATCTTCCGCTTCAGTTGTTGGAGCATGCTGATCTGCTGTCTTCAACAGCATAAGATGCATCGCTATACATGCTGAATATTAGTTCGTGATCATTTGCCCATGCTGTGGGCAACATTCAGCTTGAACGCGGGAGGTCATCTAAGGCAAAGTTCTAGGCAACCAGAAGATACACCACATAACCTCCTGTGTGTTACTAATGAGAATCTAAACACTATGTTCAGGGATCTCAAGACTGACTTACACATTTCGTGAGGGTCATAACTTTGAGGGCCTTCAAAATCGTTTTAGATCAAAGTCAAGGTGATTGAATGATAATCTTCTTCAAAGACAAAATTGCACTATTTGTTTCGAGTGTACAAGTTCGTACCTCCTCATTCGAGTACTCGTGGTCAACGTATTACTTAGGACAAGTTCAAGACCATAAACGGATGAAGAATATATTGTACATGTATAATTTGCTCTCTACATGTTTTTCTCGAGGGCGACTGAAATAGATATAAACCAGACAGACTAATGTGATTTGTCACTGATCGTCGACTGCGGGTAGCAAGTTGAAGGTCCGGTAAAATGCAGCATATGATTTATGGCCAAAAATTTTGATCTCCAGGTAGCAATTGTCATATTAATTTCTATATTATACAAGCCTTTATTAAAACAATCTTCACACAAATCACATAAAATATTTGTTTCGGATATTGTAAGATTTGAACAATAATACAGAACTATAGGCCTAAACGTTTGAACGAGTAAAGCAAATATTGAAAGATGTTCGAATATATCTGTATCGACCTGTTAAATAATCAATAATAGTTTTCGAACATCTTACAGTTAAAGATGAAAAATATATGGACAATTTGTATAATTTTCTGATTTTTAGCAAATGTCACTCAAGATATACGTCAATATATATATACCAATATATTGTGGTGGCAAATTTATAGCAAATTCATCGGCTAAATCACTGAATTTATCAGAATGTTGACTCAACAAATGGTTAGGTAGAGTAGTGAATGAAGTAATGACGGATACCCATAAGAGATCTTATAGGTTTGTGTGGGAATATAGACAGTCAACCAGAAATGTTATCACGTATATTCATTAGAAGTCAAGGACTCTCGTGGATACTCATATACGTAAATACATTAGGTGATATTTGTTATGGCAGTAATGGAATTATGTGAGTTTGCCAAGAAACGTAAACGCCGAAGATTATTTACCAAAAACGAAACACAGCAGAACTGGCGATTCCTCAGTAGACAAGCGTCATGTTGAGCTCTCTCTCTCTCTCTCTCTCTCTCTCTGTTTTCGCTCGCCGGCGACCACCCAAAACAGGAAAATAAACCGTTGTCACAAAAATATGTTTATAAACAATATCGCATGACACCGGCCGCCATTTTGATATCGACATTTGCCCCGGGCCGTTGATATAATCACATCCGCAGGCAACGTCGCTTATTTGTGGCTTAGCGAAACCTCCTTGGGTTTTGATTTCTAGCCTCGGGCTAAGCCTGTTTGATCATAGCGAGTGTACTAACAATTAATCTATCTTGTACGGTTGATCAGCAGCAGTTCAGAGAAGAGGTATCGGTGAATTTGTTCTGTCAAATCACTCGGATTTTCTTTACGAAAATATTCTGACGTCACTGTCATGTAAATTTGTAAGCACTTTCGTGTTAACTTAGGGACGGTGAAATATTTATTCCGCCTTCGCCCCCTGTTGTGATCAATAAGATTTCCTATCTGACAGTTACTGATACGGTTCACAAAACTGACCAGTATCATATTCACAGTGATATTTCCTAAAGTTCCGTAATTTTTTCACTTACTAGGGACATGAGGTAATTTTTCACGTGTAATTTATAATAAATTAGCCCAGGTGAAAACTAATACATCCATGAAGGAACATTAGTAGGACCCACCTGATAAAAACTCACTCTATATCTACTCGATAATATTAATGAGTAGGCCTAATCTATACGATCGATTGTTGAAATTTTGAAACTCAAATTTAGTGTAATTTTTTAGCATTACTCAAGAGTCTCAACACACTGTTATTGTGTTAGTTGTTTTGTTTTCATATTGAAAATATCGACAGAAGTACATGAAATGGGTTTACTGAGTTTCTGATATCGGGCGCTTACGACATTTGCTTCATGCAGCCGGAAATCTCGTTCACGTAATAACGGAAGTCACGAGTTGAGGCCGCGGTGCATCCCGGGACGTTGGAACTTTGTTGTTGATAAATTAACAAACACATTATTCTCACTATCGCCTCTTCTTCTTACTCAATGAAGAATGTAAACACTGACGCGTGTTGGACAGTGGATTAACGCTATAAACCAGTCTTTGGACCCACGTGGACACACGAAGGGGATTGTTCATTATCTGACGTAGAGCCTTTTATCCCAGTGCTAAATAAACTGAATCGTCGCATTAGAAAACGTGTTTATATACATTTCCGCTCAAAATGCCCAGTTATTGACTGAAAGGCTTCATTCGGATATTTGAAATTCATAGAGAATGCCTTTGATTGTGAATTTTGTTTTTTCGAAAATATTTCTGGTTTACGTCATCATTTTATTTTCACAACTTGCGCTTTGTAACAGTCCATTCTAAGACTAATCCTTTGAGATACAAACGATTTGTGCGTTAATTGCAGATAGATTATTTTACTCGCAACAAATGTCCATTAACCAAATATATAAACTTAGACTTAGACGGTCAATTATACTTTGTTTTCTCATTTCCGGCCCATTTTTCAGTTAGCCCTGCGCGTGTAGATCTGTACGTACAAGATTTTCTGTATCTTTCAAAGACCACAGTGTTCAGTGAAAGTGGTTCTTTATATCAAAATATTTCCATATCCCCTTGAACCGAATGTTTAAATTGCTAGATTGTTCTTATCTTTGTGAAAATAATCCAGTGTATTCCGACCCCGAGTGCCCATTTGCCGCGTTGGAGAAACAGAGAGGGACCGTCAACGCAAGGGCCCCGAGGAATCCTATCTTAAGGCACCACCGGTAAAAAGTGTATCTCTGAATATCCATGAAACGTTAATCTCCGCGAAAATCCCACCGCCAAAAAGCCAAGGAAGTAAAACCTCAAAGGGCCTAGTTTGACAAAATAGACATTCATAAAATTATTATAAATAGTGACGATAGGATCACCGAATGATATCGGTGTCGGTCGCGATGCGATTTCTAGTGGGAGTTTTGATATGTTTGCATAAGCCGAGGTTCAATTTTTCGCTGGCGTTACTGAACAAATTTCCAAATAAACATAGACAGCAAAGTGTCGGGAGAGTCTGTGTGGTCTGGCTAATGGAGGGACCCAACAGTCGACACCAAGGGACGATTGTATTATGCACTTTTTTCTTATGAGAAATGAATTCTCAAGCTATAATATACTATGGGCTTCATAGTGATTCATTTATACTCTTTCGAGTAAATACGTGAACAATAGTTATCTTGTGTTGAATGCGCTCGCCCATGTGCAGAAAGGTGCATGGATGATTATACTTTGAATATACTTTATTTTCTAAATGTATTTTTCAATGTGATTATTATTTCGCGATATTGACATTCGTGATTTATGTAATTAATTGTCGTTGTTTTGTCGTTTTAAATGTAGTTCTTTTTTCCAGTACCATTCCTCGGATGTTTTTCAATGCAAATCTAAAATAATTATTAGTGTCGTGACCACGAAGAACAAAAACCTCAGGCACTCTGTCACTTATCGCCAAATAGTACAAATTGACCCGGCCGTGAGCGGTGCCTAAGGTTTATTTTCTCGATTTTTGTGTGAGCCAACTAAGTCTGGAAAAACAACAACATTTTCGGAGTATTTAAACAGGAGACGTGCTCACACCCTGCCCTTAATGGGCTGTGTACACAGTGGGTTTTGCTGTTGAATGGGAAGGCTTTGTTTATGGGGTCCCTGTAGCATGCGGTATTGGGGGCAAAATCACTCTGCTGGCTTCGTTCTCTGTATGAAGAAGCGGATAAAATCTTGTGTAAGTAATGATTTTAGCTGTGGTGACGCCTTTTGATGAGCGAGAGACTCAGGGAGCGAAAGAGAGAGAGGCCGACTCTGATTGGCTAACGCGCCAATGAGGTGCTGCAATAGTTTGTTTCCCTTACAATAATCTTTGCCTGATCACCGCGGGGAAGCGTGTTCGATAAAAGGCCACACGTGGGTCTGGGGACTGCTCAATTCACACGGGAGCTCCCCTGAGGAATGCACCAGATCGTCTCGTCATTCGGTGGTTGGACGTTGCACAACGAGTTTACTTGTGCAATTATAGCGTTACGACACGCCACAAATTTGGAAGAAGAAGCATTTCCAGATCATCTACAAAATCAAAGTTGTCCGTGAAAAAAAAGGACTAAACTTCATTGGGGATTGTCAAAAGAAAAAAAAGTGAATGACATGTCCGACATCTGAGGATCGGAAATGTCACCAACAGAGTCCACGACTTCCCGACAGCAGTCGCCGTTCGTAGCGCGTGATCATCTACATCCGGGCATGCATATGTCGCTCCCAGCGACATCGGTACTCGGATCTGTCGGGCCGATCGCATACCCGTACACGCGGGCGCCCTTCCTGTACGGACCCGCGGGCCCGGCCTTGGACTACATGCGTGGGTATGGGGGACTTGGGTTTCTTCCCGCCGAGTTCACGTATAGGGAGAAACACCAAAAGCCACCATACTCGTACATCGCTCTAATCGCAATGGCAGTGAAGAATGCACCCGATCGCAAGATCACACTAAACGGGATCTACCAGTTCATCATGGAGCGGTTTCCTTATTATCACGACAACAAACAGGGTTGGCAGAACTCAATCAGACATAACCTGAGTCTGAACGATTGTTTCGTGAAGGTGCCAAGGGAGAAAGGTAAAGCCGGGAAGGGAAACTACTGGACTCTCGACCCGAAGTGTAATGACATGTTTGAGAACGGTAACTATAGGCGCAGGAAGAGGCGCCCCAAATGTCCGAACAAGGACGATTCGAACGGCAGTGACGCGAAGAAGGCGAGGCGAGATTCAGCGGATCACAGCGACTGTTCGATTTCCGGCGAAGACGAAAACGATGCAAATGACGTCATGAGGACGCAAGGCGATTCGGAGATGCTCGTGAACGTTCGCGTCATGGACGACGGCGACGTGAACGGGTGTGAACTCTCAGCGGGCCGAATCAGCGGTGAGTACGAGTCGTCCGATTCGGACTCTCACGAAAACTCATTTTCGATCGGATTGGAAATATCGAGAAATGATCCGTCGGAAAATCTCAGCGCCATTAGCGATAACAGCGTGGGACCGTCAGATCCTGGAACTAAACAAACTTTGCACTGTAATCAAACGGCCGAGGAAAAAACATCGGGAAATCTTGATAGTTTTCACAACGTTTCTCCTCAAACTTCAGAAATCGCTGCAGGCGCGTACAATGATAGAGATGTAGTCATGAATGGGGGTATGCATGCAGAGATATCCAGTAAAAACTATCCCGAGTTGGAATCAGAAAGGACACTTGGTGGAACCGAGACACAAATCGACCCCATTATGCAAAACAACGAACCCGATGTTAGACCTACGTGCAAGCAAAATGTGGCGATTGTTCCTTCAGAAAAACTCTATCGAAGCCGCGCTCTTGCGAGAAAACTGTTTACAATTGACAGTATTATCGGTGTTGAAACACCAAGTGAACCACAAGATCAAACACGGACCACTCCAAGCTCGTCCCCAGCTGATCGGCCATCTTCGGATTCTGACGTCACTAAAGTCTCTCCGGAGGATCTGACGGACGTATCCGGAAATTCCAGAAATAGCGAATGCGATGCGTCACCGGGGTCATCGCATACCAGTCAAAATGACAACGTATTCGACAAAATTCCCAGTCCACCGCCAAAAATAATCGACCTTGAGGTATTGCAACAAGACCAGCACTTGCTTTATCCGGGATTTGGACCACACGGGTGTTCAGGATTCCCCAGTGGCGTCAGGCAAGGGGGTTCCCCGGGATACGCTTCATATCTTTCCGCACTGGCCGCGTCACCGTCTGCGACGCTTCCGCTAAAAACTAAACCCACATCGCAGTATCAAGCCGCTTTTGGACACGCTTTCGCACAGAATTTCCCGGCGCAGATTTCACCGTTGACACACCCAGCTGGAGCTAAACAGCTGCTCCCCAACTGTGTTGGACAGATGGGGGCCATGTTCCCAGGGTACACAGCCAATTCTGGACTTTACAACTGCGCGTGGACGGCAAACGCCATGGCACAGCTCCAAGCGGCAGCGGCGGTCAGTGCCCAACGTCGTAACCATGGCAACAGTGTCGGCGCGGTCAACGGTAGAAGCAAAACGTCAGCACCCTCTTGGTCGAGCCCTGGGTCAAGCAGAGATTGACGGAACTATATGTTGGACTATGCACTTTCAATATTTATTGGTGTTGGTTAGGTCTATTCAAATATAATTATCGTGTTAATTAAATCCCACTTTGTCTTGTGCAGATATTTTTTGTGGTCGGCTTGAAACGAACGCTATAGTACTGTATGACATGAGAGGTGAATCTGTTGTTTCTCAGGTTATCAATATGTTTGTTGAGTAACATTATTCATGAGCTCTGCATGCACATTTAATTGTATATGCCTGAGTATGAAGTCCACCATTCATGATATTAAAAAAAACCTACTTATAAAATATAATACATTGATGTGTCTTTGGAATCATTGATGCTGACACACATTCTTCTATCTTCTACTTTTGGGGTTTTCTGAGGTTTTCTGCTAAGTTTCATATACTAGTAATACCCTTCAAACTAAAACAAAATTGCTGTTAACTGTTTTTGACTGTTTTGAAATTGTTTCGTTTACAGTTATATTTTCGTGAAATTGAATTCATTATAATGTAAAAAGAAATTATAATTTATTATCATACTATTTTGTAACTAGTATTCATTGAAGAGGGTTGTTTTAGCGATACGGGGATGATGTGTTTTACGTCAAATGTGGTTTCAATAAAGTTATTAATTTCATGAAACTTCCGTTGTTATTTTTATCAAATATATTATCAGGAAGATTACTTCAATGAAATCAAGTATTTTCGCTTTGATACAAAGACAACGATCTGTAGCTCAAATATTTTTCCTATATATTTTTTGATGAATCTGTGAGTAGTATAGTGTAATATTGCTTGATGAATTTAGTATAACTATTTAGTTTAATGAAGTCATATAAACTAATCAGGTTAAAACTAGAATTATTTATGTTTTCCCTCCTTCGTTAGCTTTTGCCATTAAAAAAATGTCCAAATTTTACAAAAGAGTTTCGTGATATGCACTAGTACATGCAGTGACAATCATGTTCAAAATACCACTTTAATTGTGTTTCAATCAATTTATTATGTTAACGTTGCTTGGAACTACTTTTTACATTTATTGGTGTGATAGAAGTATTTTAAATGTTTTCAGTGTTTTGAAGTGTTTTCAGCACGTGTTCGAGTACAATTCCTAATCGGAAAACTACTGGAAATCTCAATGAAAATTAGAAGAAAAAAATCGATGAAAACGACATGTCTTTTGCTTTGGAGTTTGTGAATGACTGAAACAACATACCATTTTGCTTATGAAAACAAACTGGGACTCTCTTATTTCCACAATTAACAATACCGTTACCAAACCTAACATTGTAAAGAAAACAAACGAACGTCTATTGACGATAACGCAACCAATTATTTGCCGTGCCTTTTGCGTACTCTTAGTTTTAACGTACGGTCGGACAGGTTGCATGCGGGAGGGGCAGCCATGTTTTTAAACTTGCAAACGGAACGGGATGTAGCTATTTACAATTGAGTACGATTCTGAAGACCTTTTGACTCGAATTCGAACGATCTTCAGCCCTCGAAAAACAAAGTGTTTCTTTCAAAATATTATATTCGATTTTCAAACCATTTTTCAAGTGGATTTAAATCAAAAGCGCCCAGGTGCTCTTTTGTCCCCTCGGGAACATCCTAGCTTAGCATTTAGTACATAGTGACTGCCTACGGGTAGTAAATGAATGACGAACGCTATGTCTACGACTAAAAAAAAAACATCGGACGGAAAAAGGTATAACGGAAAAATGTATTTTTTAAAAAATTACCGTAAGTTTACGTGACGTAACCGTAAACCATACAAACACGAAAAATATCGCAAACAGTCCTTGTTTAATTATTTGAACATCGCTATTGGGTGGCAGTTTCCGAGCCTGTCGAACTTCACGAGATATTGGGTGGATCCTTTAGAAATGAGCTTGGTGTAATCACCGGGAGGTTTTATTGTTGTCACTGTGGAAAATTAGCAGCTGAGCACAGATTGACAAACCGGGGAACCTTAAACTTTCGAGAAAAAAAATGTCGAACTTTTTTCACATTCGGGAATCGGGTCTTGTTTTTTTTTTCTCCATGTTGGAGACTCAAAATAATCAAACTTCGACCTGTGGACACAACAAACTCACAGAAGGTTCCTTTTCTCGTTCCGTTGCAAACCGCAAACAGAAATTTGATAATTATTTCAATATTTTATTCCCCGGTGGGAGGTATTTTCTCGCCGAGAAGTGCGAGAGTTTGAGATGTTTGCGTTTTGAGAGCTTTAGGTCGCACAGGTCGCGGACATAGAATAGGTTTCGTAAATATATAGCTGACAGATTTCACAATTGACATATTGGTATAGAACAAGCAATTATCGTGGTTCCTACTGTTGTGCTGGGGTGTTTGAGATATGTCAAGTGGTGTCGCGCAACTATTCACAACTCACACTAGACGTAGTGCAATATCTTTGCTCTCAGCGTATAGGTGACACGGATCACATTCTTGGCAATTTCTGCTTGAATTGGATATACCATACTTTCAGATACTAGTAGTAGGGGCCTACAGTTTGTTTTTTGTTTTTTTTTTAAAAAAAGCTCAACCTAAGAGTTTTTAAAAAGTCAACTTTTCACACCCGCAACTCGAATCAAAGCTTTTCTCAGACTCTATAATATTTTCAGACTCTATCAACGTGGAGGCATGGACCATCATATATCGTATACGGGGTATTTATTTTTCCATATAGTGCGTTGTTCTTGTGTATAGAGTTTTCAGTAAAATAATCATTTTATTTGTAATTATTTTCATTTCCATAACTATTTTTTAATATTTTAATTAGTCCTAATTACTATACAGTAGGCCTATTCTGACACGAAATAATTTATTTTATAGATATCTTTATCCCATCCACTAAATATGCATGAATATGTTAGGTGACAAATATTCGTGCATACTGACTATACGATGAGAACACTAAGTTTAGCACTGTTGCCGATAAAGATGCTCAAACCATCCGTTCTTTCCCACCAAATCCACCAAATTTAGACCGCACGAACAAGAAAGAAAACTCTTTCTAAACAAAACACATACCGCCGATTGACAATAACGAATGGAATTGAATCCCCTTCAGATAGGCTAGAATTTCAGCGACACACAAAAGGTTTACAGCGATTTAGTGTAAATGAACGATTTAGTTAATGTAAAGTTCAACAAGAAAATTAACACTGTTCAATCAAACGTCACCTCTTTCCCCACTGACACCAGTTTTAGCACTAAATCGTGTCTTGTGAATATCTCAGTGAGTTGTAGCGTGCGCCCGAGCAAAGTTAGTTTTTCGTCTTTGGTCGTGTTTTCGCATAAATTATTTAAAAGTCTCGTTGTTTGAGCACCGGCACTTCAAACTTAGTGATAGATTCAACATTAATCTGATACCGGTCCAATATTTAATTGGCAAATATTGCGTGGTCGGCTCCACACACCAAAAACACCAAATAAGAGAAACAAAAAATAGTGTTGAAATAATTTAAAATGGCGGTAATGAATATGTATGGATCTATAATTGATATTACAAAATATGTAAGGCATGCATATTAATGCTTCTAAATTATTTGGAATTGAAGTGTGATTGTAAAATTACAGATCGAGTTTCATTGTATGCAACTATAGAGATCATGGAATATAAACGACTTTTGAACGTTAAAATTTCGAGTTCACTCTCGTCGATAAAGTACCCAATTATGATAAATTTCACAAACAATCTTAAGTATGACACGAACGCACTTTCCAGGATTCAGTTCATATTCCTTTGTATATCTTTCAAATAGATCCTAACTACATATCATTGTGGCACTTTCGAGTGTCTAATTATCGTTGAACATGTATCAAAAGATGTTTCTTATATAGTTGCTCGCGAGGAAAAATGACCGTCCATTGCAGAGTGCGTTCGACTTGAGAAACTCCATGCACTGTTGCAGTTCACGAGTAATCAAAGAAGCAAAACACTTCACGGCCGGGATCAACCGGTAAATATTGAATGCAATCATGTTTTTCCTCTTTAAGTGCGAACATTCAGTATAATACGCCCACCAAAATTGACCCTTGAAACTCCAAAAGTTTGCATGTTATGCGACACCCACAGTTGTCCTCTCCGCTTTCTTCTGATGCCGGGCGCAATGTCTCGCAGAGATTAGCGGCGATAATATTTACCAAGGCATTGTTAAAGGACTCTTTGTTGCCAAATGAGAACCTTCGATTCGAGGCACTGTGACGTGCATGTAAGCTATACGTGTTGGGAAGCGGAGCTGACACGAAGGAAGCAACAATCAGCACTTGAAAATGCCCGAGTTCGTTCGTGGTTCGTATCATTTCTTTCTTCTGGACACAGGGCAGGGAAATGCGTTCATTGCCATTTCTAGGATTTTAATTGACACCGTGACGCCACTAAACACTCGAAAATTTATTTGTATCCTTGCGCGGTGAACCGGTTTATTCATGTAACCTTACACCAACGAGATTGCTTATTGCGAAGATACTTCCGAGTGAATCTTTAATCACTTTAAGGGTTGAGACGAGTCATAAAGTACCTTTAGTTTGTTTCTTGTGTTCCTTTTGTTCCTTTATTCCCGATGAAACATACAATTGGCTCGAATATGATTGCTGGCTATTGCAACGGTCTCTGTCGAGTTACTACACCCAACATTTTGTTGCTTTCACACAAAGTTAGTTGTTAAATATTCACTAAATTCACTACATTATTACTCATATCCACTACTTGACTAATTCAAGATTGCATCACCATTACTATCAACATGCTAAATATTTTTTTTACACAAAGGACAGATTTCAAAGCACATGCATATAGCGCGAAATGCCATCAATTGCTATAATGAAACTATCAAATCTGTTTAAAGCACACTGTATTTTTTTTTTTTGCTGTCCATCTTAATTTCCACCCCAGGATATGAATTCCTTGTTTGGACTTAGGCTCACTTAACAACATTCATGAAATATTCGCAACAAGATAAAGCAAGTAAGCTGACATTCTATTGACATAAAACATGTTACCTTGTTCAGATATCTCGAGAAAAGCCAACAAACATTCATTAATGCACTTGCCCAGAGCTCTTGACAATTGTGCGTTCTATTCTGAAATCACTGCTTGACCATGTAGTACGTTTCTCTATGGCACTTGCTGCCACCCATGCAGACACCGCATTACAATTAAACATAGACATGGTGTTGGCCAATAAGCGGCTCAATTGTCCATTCTAGAGTTCAGTCGTCCAGGGGATTTTCCATGTTCAGAAATCAAAGCAGCGTCAATATTTTCCCAGTTGCGCGGCCTTCAATTGGTGGCTTCCTGAGCAAATATTATGGGTTTTTATTTCTAATGCGCTGTCCATTTCATCGCTGTGACCACCATTCGCCTCCAACAAATGCATTGCTCGCCATTGAAGTGATGTAAAATCCACACTAACAACAAACTCTTGACCGCTCTTATGCGACATGTAAGTGGCCAGTTTAACCCGGGATAAACTCTTGCCCGAAATAACGTGTTTTCCAGCAAAAAAAACTAATTAACTCAAACATTGCAAATGATATAACAGTGTATGTCTCTGTGTATTAGTTTACATGGGCTGCACTAGTGTATTTGCCATTATTGCCCCTGAAATAAAACCCATGTGAGTCAACACTGTGTAATGCGGTGCACTCAGACAGAACCGAACTACTTGTCAAAGGGCGCATGAATACAATACACCAATTTGGAACCCCATTGTGAAACGTCTGTTGAACGTACAAACAATAAACGGTATGCCTTTCTTAAAACAAATCCCTTTCGATCCCACATTCAAATTTGCTGCCCAATTCACGTTAACAAGATATACACCGATTTTCTTCATACTTACATGTAGGCTTAGCTGCTTTCAAGGCATTCACAAACATGGTAAAAACTCTTCAAACAGCATGCAGTGTTTCCGCTATATATATGGGCGTCACATTTTGTTAAAGTTTCTACCAACTTCATGAAAACTTCTATGTAGCCGACAAGTCTGAATGATATCCGAGTAAAATCATAATGGCTAATTACTAATTTTGAAATTCGCTACTTTTCGTTCATGTGATATGCATGTAATAGTGTACATGTATATGCACAGGCGGTCCACAGCTTTTGCCGTGGCTCATGTCTCATATTGTTTCAATTATTATTCACATCCGCATTTCGTCTCGGTCACTTTATTAGGTCTGTCTGAATTTGTGTTTGAATTATTCATGATATATTCTAAAATGTTGAAAACATGACGGAAAGGGTCGTTTCTGCTGAACAACATTGCACCAAAACAAACCATTTATTGAACAAGAAAATATATTTTAAAATGCGTCAAAATCCAGTACAAGGGAGGCTTATTCATGCAGAAAATAACGAATATTCAAAAATGTATCTAAAATACTTGTACATCTCATCAAGTTTCGTGTTGCGCATTTTCAATTTCAAAATATTATATTACATAAAATTACATAATATTATTGCATAAAAGTTATTATATTGCTTTTATGCAATAAATATTACATATTACATATATATACACATATATAATATTACATATTATGACATAGAAATTCAAAAATAATAAATAGTACATAACAAAATGTATACAAATAGATATTTCACAAGTATACAGCAGCATGCTGCTGGGGACAACACGTCACCATGGGCTGTCTTCCAGGGCTGCCTCTCGGAAAATACTAGTAATAAAAACTACAAGAATATGAGATAGGAAGGGGAAAAAATTAGCCCAAGGGCTAAGAAAGGTTACCGGACAATATTCTCTTTTATATTTAAGAAATCAGCCATTTTGCCACGTGACCTTGAAATTGAGGTCACTGGTCGAACTCAAAATCACAAGAATATTCATTATATATATCAATATGCTAGTATGTCCACAATTGATTACTTAACTTAAAATTCAATAATGAGAGAAATATTAGCCATTTTAGAGCCTCTGGCTTTGAAAATAAGTCAAACTTCAAGTTCAATGTCATCAGAATATTGGGCATATATCATTTCCTATATGATATACGAGGAAAACAAGGTCAAAGGTCAAGTTCAAGATCATGACAATAATCAGCATAAATCATTCCCTATATGTGCACAATTGATTATCAAACTTTAAAGTCGATAAAAAACGAGATTCTAGCCATTTTGTCATGTGACCTTGAAAATGAGGTCAAAGGACAAACTCAAGTTCATAACAACATTCAGAATATATCATTTCCTATATGTTCACAATTGTTTGCTGAGCTATAAAGTCGATATTAAGCATGATATTAGCCATTTTGTGCTCTGCCTTTGGAAATAAGGTCACAGTTTAATTTAGAGGTCATGAGAATATTCAGCATATCATTTCCTATATGTTCACAATTGATTCCTAAACTGCAAAGTCAATAATAAACGAGATATTAGCCATTTTGTCAAATTAGCCAAGGGTCAAATTGGGACCTATTTAAAAATTCAGCATATATCATTTCCTATATGTGCACAATTGATTCCAGAGCTGTAAAGTCGATAATGAGCGACATACTAGCCATTTCGTAGTGTGCCCTTGAAAATTAGGTCAAAGGTAAAATTCAAGGTCATCAAAATATTCGGCATACATCATTTCCTATACGTTCAAAATTTATTCCCAAGCTGTAAAGTCGATAACAAGCGAGATATTAGCTATTTTGTGATCTGACCTTGAAAATGAGATCAAAGATCAACTTCAAGGTCATCAGAATATTCGGACTGTACTATTTCCTCTATGTCCACCATTGATTTTTAAGCTGTAAAGTCAATAATAAGCGAGATATCAGCCATTTTGTGCTCTGACCTTGAAAATGAAGTCAAAGGTCAAATTCAATGTCATGACAATACTCAGCATATATCATTTCCTACGTGCTCATAATAGATGCCTAGTCTCTAATCTAAATAGTAAGTGAGATATTAAGCATAATGTGTCCCATTATAAAGCATAGGAGAATTTAACATGGGAAAGTCCTATTTCGGACCCGCCAAGAACAGGAAAATGGCCGCCACACGCAGACCGGCCATTCAAGGGCAACGAAACTTGTACACATCACAGAGGTATATGACTTTAATAATTTGAAACAAAAATCTCAAAACTAAACAGTTTTAAAGAATTGGCCGTTTTTCGTCGAAAATGGCCGCCATTTTTTAAAAATGTGAAAATGTGAGATGCAAAATTTCAGGGAAATTCACCCGTAAAGTTCAAAGATAAAAGTGTAGACGGACGAAGCCGACGGACGACGGACACAACGCCATGCCAATAGGTTATCGGACCATAGGTCCGGTAACCTAAAAATGGACGATTTGTACTCCGACTTGGTAAGTTAAAAGAATATAGCATTTTAAATTTATAAAAGATACGAATTGATGGTTTATATGTTTTCCAGCTATATACATGGATATAAGAAATAATTGTAGATCTAACACGTGTATGAATCAGTGATCGCATGTCTATAAAATATCTACTGGCATAATGCGTGCAGTCCGATACCAGAAGCATTGCACTTATGGTTTTCCTGATATTAACAATGCAAATGGCTATATACAAGTTATACAAAAAGTATGCTATAACATACAACGATGGGGCCTTGATGATATATGCGTGTATATTCATGGGCGTTTAGTGATATGGCATATCTGTCAAACAGTGATATCATCATAAGGCTGTTCCTCTGCACCCGTCAGGTGTGGTATAGGAATGACGTCAGACATGACGTTCACGTGATTCGCGTCGGTCACGTGACTGATGACGTCAGAGCCGTTCTGAGCCAAATGGCTGATGTCGGTGATTTGCGTCAGTCGATCTTCGGATGTGGCGGAGGCTGAGTAGTAAATTGGATTACGGGCAACTTGCCTCTTTTTATTTCTGAAGAAAAAATAACCACATCAATGATCGTGAAAAGTCAATGGGACACAATAGAAACAAATTGTCTTCCCAACTTGTACATCTATTGTCTGATATTCATTTGTGAGACATATTCATCCAAGTGAGACAGTGGTGACGAACATTTTTTTTAATCAATGGATCCCGGAGGTATATTCACCTTTGTTAAATCCTTATACTAGTAAGCCAAAGATCTCCTGCTGTTGAAGTCTCGTGCTAATACGGTTATGTCGGCAATACATATCGCAATACAGATCTATAGTATATGGTGACACATACACACCTTTTTCTGAGCATGACAAGCACCATGAGGACACACACGATCACCAATAGCGATACGATTACCGTAACCATCACCAGTATCACCTTGAACACTGCAAAAAAAACCATTAGAGTCAATACTCCAGTGGCTGATTTTTCGTCGCGAATTTAATTGTAGCGACCAAAACGTTTTCGATACCCAGATTACCGTACGATTACCGTAACGTAATCGCGGCGAGAACAATTTCGCTGCAACGAAAATGATTTTGCTGGCGACGATAATGTTCTTTGCCGCAGCTAAAAGTATTTTATTCGCGGTGATAATATTTAATTGTAGCGACCAAAACGTTTTCGATACCCAGATTACCGTACGATTACCGTAACGTAATCGCGGCGAGAACAATTTCGCTGCAACGAAAATGATTTTGCTGGCGACGATAATGTTCTTTGCCGCAGCTAAAAGTATTTTATTCGCGGTGATAATATTTTCGCCGCAACGAAAACGTTTTGGTCGCGGATTTAATGTTTTTGGTCACGATTTAAATTATTCCAGTCGTCACAACTAAATTCGCGACGAAAACTGTTCAGGAAAAAAACGCATTATGGCATAAATCAGCCACCGTACAATACACAACGAGAACCTATTTTTGAAATAACCATTAACAACAATTATAGCTGTGATATATATCTAGGCTAGCTGCCAGGTCTGCTTCATACCTCTGTCATAGAAGTGCGGTGTTCCGTCCAGAACGGATTCGATCGAGGGTTCCGCACCCTGGATAATGTTTCTGTCCCTGGGGATCCAGGTGCTCAGAAGACCTGGATCTCGCTTGAGTATCACTAGCGAGTCATCCGTAAATTTCTCTGTGGGGATTGTCGTTCCAGTGTCAAGTATGGCGGTGGATAGTGACGTCATTGAGGTGTCTTTGGTGCTTGTTTGGTCGAAGAGCCTCGATCTGCCGTAACTAATGGCTATACCGTAACTTGTGAACCCTAGAAATTGAGAATTCGTTGAACCATGTCCGTATAGTACCACCATCAAGTGCGCATTGATATCTGTTGTTTCCAGCACGTGTCTTCCCGCGTGTTGTATCGGAAATGATGCAATGGTGACGTCATTACCAAGTGTGGCAATTGTTTCCAAGTTGGAATGATCCGCGATGGGTTCACCATCTATGCTAATGTTATATACCATTGTTCCCATGGCAACGACGGTGACGTAGTTGACGTGCTCCCACTGTGCCGACGACTTGCCAAAGGTCAAAGTCGTGAATCGAGCGGTGTCGGCCATCTTGTCTAGCGACGGGAGCACGATCATGAACGGATCCGAGCGCGACTTGTCCAGTTTACCACCGTGGTTGTAAAGTACGACCATACAAGAGCTCGAGCATGATACCTTGATGGCCGCTCTCGAGTCGTTCACGCGAACTTCGAGGTAACGATCCCGACGGTAGCAATCGGGATTCTCCATTCGTAACGTGGACGACGACTCGACCGTAAGGTCACAAGTGACTCCGGATCGCGGTGTGTCCGGATTCGGGACAACTGTTAGATCCATCTGGTGTTGATCTAACTGACGGAAAGTAACCCTCGTGGCTGGGTGGTCCACGACAACACGGACGGTGAAGCCAACACGAGTACTACGTCCGAGCACAGGCCCAGCGAAGTACTCGGCGCCTAGCCCGGTGAACGGAGGCACCTGCTGGAAGAGCGGATCGCAGTAGCTGGTCGAGTCTGGGACGTTGGCGCATTGGTGACCACTGAACACGGCGACTGGCGCCGTCGAAGTCAGCTTCAGCCCGGTGACGTCCGAAGTCGCTACGACTTCGCGGACCGTGTTCGCGTCCATGGTAAAGTTGACCCCTTGATGAATCCGCTCGTTGACGCCCGATTCGTGAGTCGATATCATGGCGGGCTGGTCCAGCGTGGCCACGAGGAAGACGGGCGCCAGGCGGCTGGAGCGGCTGCGCTTGGAGAAGGAAGCCAGGCGGAATACTTGACTTGGGGACTCCGAGGTCAAGGGAAGTAAGGTATACGCTGCCTCCAACACTTTCTTTCGCTTGCCAAAAGATACCTAATGAATAGTTGTCGATAGTTAGTTCAAAAGTCATATAAATTCTGGTATATATTATCAAATTCGCAGTAGAGCCTACAGGTGGCCCTTCTTGGAATGCTGATTCAAGTTAAATTGAACATTACGAGACCTAATAAAAAATGAACCACTTACTAATATTCGATTAATAGGCTTATTGAAAAATGTCATTATTACACTTCTGGACTGCGATTGTAAATGATAGACCACAAACCTGGACGGATATCAGTTCGGTGGATATTATTCTGTATCCAGAATGCAACAGTGCATCCCTCATGTCGGCACTGAGGTCATATCGCCAGGATTCCGTCGTGTTTTGAAGAGTTCTACTAGTTTGGAGCTCTTCCCATGGAGGCCGCAAAGTGACCACCGTAGTGACGTCATAGGCAGACACGTACACGTGGAAATAGCCCATGTCCTGGGGGTCGTAATAGCCCAGGTCCATCAGGACAGCGATATAGACGAATTGGAACATATCGCTTGAGTGCGTCCAGCGCGAATGCGCGATCCTCGAACATTTTCTCGAGGTTTTCTTTATTAATTCACGCATCCAGGGACGTATGAAACAATACCATTGAAAGCAACACCCAAATTTAGTATTATATTAGTGATAAACACCAACCAAAGTTTTCATTTCAAAATAACGTTATTAACGTATCCGGTGCGCGGTCTGTTCGAGGTGATAAGCACTTACGAAGAAAAGCAAGGAATATATAGGCCTGATATATAATTCCAACTGTTAATTATCATGGTATCCTTATTTCTCTCGCTTTATCATATGACTATCTTCGAAGAGAACGGAAAAAATTAGCCCAAGGGCTAAAAAAGGTTACCGGACAATATCTGTTTTAGATATTAGCCTTTTGTCCTGTGATCTTGAAAATAAGGTCATTGGTCAATTCAAGGTCACGAGAATGTTCAGCATATATCATTTCTAGTATGTCCACAAGTATGTAAAGTCGATAATAAGTAATATATTAGTCATTTTGTCCTGTGATCATAAAACTTAGGTCAAAGGTCAAATTCGAGGTCATGAGAATAATCTGTATATCATTTCCTATACGCGCTCAATTGATTGCAAAGCTGTAAGGTCGATAATAAACGAGATATTAGCCATTTTGTGCTTTGACCTTGAAAATGAGGCAAGGTCAAATCCAAGGTCATGGCAATACTCAGCATTTATCGTTTATTATATGTTCACAATTGATTCCTAAGCTGTAAAGTTGATAATAAGCGAGATATTAGCCATTTTATGCTCTGACCTTGAAAATGAGGTCAAAGGTCAAGTTCAAGGTCATGACAAGATTCAATATATATCATTTCCTAAATGTGCACAATTGATTTCCAAGCTGTAAAATCAGTAATAAGCTACATATTAGCCATTTTGTGCTCTGACCTTGAAAATGAAGTCAAAGGTCAAATTCAAGGTCATGAGAATATTCATCATATATCATTTCCTATATGTCCACAGTTGATTCCTAGTCTCTAATCACAATATTAAGTGAGATATCAGCGAAAATGTGTCCCATTATAAAGCATAGGAGAATTTAACATGAGAAAGTCCTATTTCGGCCAAGTTTGGGCCAAAATGGCCCACTTCGAGCGATTCAAGCGCAATGAAACGGACAAAAGGTCCGGTAACCTAAAAAAAACAA
Source organism: Terebella lapidaria (assembly GCA_949152475.1). NCBI lineage: Eukaryota > Metazoa > Annelida > Polychaeta > Terebellida > Terebellidae > Terebella > Terebella lapidaria. Next base: position 22,879,832 of record OX424564.1, read on the forward strand.
AACCTTGAAAAAGTTGTGAAGTTGTGAAATCGGATGTACTCTGACAAATCTTACATGAGATTAATACTAAGACCCGACGTGCTTGCAAAAATGCCTCGTTATTGTGAAATGTAAAGTTAGAGTGTTCATAAAAAAACATCCGGGCACGTGATTGTGGTAAGTATGACTCTCTGTCTAGAAATTATATTATTGCTTATTGTTAATTGGATATACGTTATATATTGGATGGGGGAGGTGGGTAGTTGAACTTTTCGGAAAGGGATTGAAGTTTGAATAGAATATCGAAACCAAATCTAGGACCCCTCATGCCCCCCTCCCACCCCCAATCCCCCGCCCCCTTCCACCAACATCCGAAATCATATTTCTATGTTCACACTTTAAATCATATATATACCCCATTAACGAATGTTTGTGGAAGTCCTGAGTAGCATGTCCAACAAGACAATCAGAGATTGCAGACCCTCGCCCCACTGATTCCAGGTTGAACACATTTTTTCCTCATCATTCTATTCACGTGTTTGCAGATATTTTTAGGTTACTGTCCCTTCGGTTCGATAACCTATTGCCGTGGCGTTGCGTCCGTCGTACATCGTCCGTCTACATTTTTATCTTAAAAGTTTCAGGGACGAATCTTTCTGAAATTTTGCATAAGATTTGCCTAAAGATATTTCAAGAGAAATGTATTTTTAGTTGTTGTTTCGATTTGTTTTCGATTTTTTTGACGAAAAAATTTGGATTTTGACGGTCAATTTTGGACTTTTACTGTCGTTTTCTCAAAATTTGTTCAGTAACTTTTTTTCTAATTGATGCATAAGGCTTCTCATATGTTGCCTCTAGCCATTTTGGCTCAAACTTGGCCCAAATGGTATTTTTCCATGTTATATTCTCATATCCTTTATAATGGGACACACTATTGCTAATATCTCACTTAATATTGAGATTAGAGATTAGGAATCATTTGTGTACATATATGAAATGATATATGCTGAATATTTTCGTGACGTTGAATTTGACCTTGGACTTCATTTCCAAGATCAGGGAACAAAATGGCTAATACCTCGCTTATTATCAACTTTACAGACTAGGAATCAATCGTGTGTAAAGTTCGGCGACCCCACGATACCCCATTACTGTAGTGTCACCGAATGTCTTATAAACCTGTCGGCACGTTCGCGCCATAACTGTGGTGTCACTACTAATGTAGCCACCACGTCATAACCCTACATTGCTTTCCCTTTCGGAGAGAACTCGTCCCCGAGGTCAGCTGTATCCCACTGTTGAGCCACATCACCCTGGTCAAGTTGATCACCCATATGGGTGCCCCAGACACTTGCTATATACCTGTCTGCGGTCAGGGACCAGGAACATGTACATGCGATGTGAGTCAACAGTGGGAGCCTACCCATGACAAACGCCGAAACAAACCACTGTAGTTCGAAAGATCAGGCACCAATGTAAAGTTCGGTGACCCCACGATAAAGAGGTGTAACAAAACCAACACAACGGAGCGCGCCAAAAACGTTCGTTAGGAACGGTCACGTGATCACAGAAGACTACTGGCGGAGGCACCGTTCGCGGAAGTACCGTTCGCGGAAGAATACTCGCGGAAGAACCGTTCGCGGAAGAACCGTTCGCGGATGCAGCCTTCTCCACGTGGTAATGATCGCGGAAGAGTCGTTCGCGGACGAGGATGCGCGCGCAGCCACCCTGGCTATATAAGGGCGAGTGGGCGGCCGCTCAGTGAGCACTGCAACAGCGACATCGACCGTGGTGAGATCGTCACTGCCACGACCAAGGGACTCGACGACCTCCGTGCGGACGACTCCTTCTTGAGGGCCTTTGAATCAGCGGGATTTCGACTAACTACGTGGAGAAACCAATCGACTAAACGGGACGGGAAATTTCAACGGGACGGGACAGAGAGAAGCCTTCGGCGAAAAACTCTTTTAAGTTGTGCCCTCGCGCACTATTATTTTTAACGTGATCATACAGTGCTCCATGTCTGAACTTCATATCTGTACGTCACGTGCATGGGTGACCGACAATTCTATTGTAAGTTGCTGATTTGATGTTGATAAATCTTCATTTATTCACGTCTGAGCTGATTCTTGCCTGAGTAAGCCGGTAAGCTACTGAGTGATGCACCGAAAATAGTGAGCACCTTTTAGTGACGGCTCTCGAATCACAACAAGCGGGAGTTACGAAAGTCTATACGATCAGGAGGCAGGGTTTTTGGGCAGACAAAAACACAACAATAAGTCATACCTACAAACGTCACAGAGGCATATCCTATTACTGGAATGTCAGCGAATGTCTTATAAACCTGTCAGCACGTTCGCGCCATAACTGTGGTGCCACTACTAATGTAGCCACAACGTCATAACGCTACATGTTTGTGGACATATTGGAGATGTTTCATGCTGAATATTCTCATGACCTTGACCTTTGACCTTATTTTCAAAATTAGAGCACAAAATGGCTAATGTATCGCTTATTATCGACTTTGCAGCTCAGGAATCCATATTGAACGTACATGTATAGGAAATGATATATGCTGAATATTCTTGACCTCATTTTCAAGATCAGAGAACAAAATGGCTAATATCTCGCTTATTATCGAGTTTACAGCTTAGGAATCAATCGTGGACATACTAGGAATGATATATGCTGAATATCCTCGTGACCTCGAATTCACCATTGACCTAGAATTTTTCAAAATCACGGAACAAAAGGCTAATAACTAAAATATTTATTGTCCGGTAACCTTTCTTAGACCTTGGGCTAATTTTTCCTTTTTTATGGACCGAAAATGAAAGTAGGAGAACACGAATACTTTATTAAGGCTTACCCAGTTTCAAGTGATTTCATGCATTTTTGACAAAGTTGTGACGTTTTGAAATTCTAGAAATTTTATGTTCATGTCTGTCAGGTGCATATCAAGTTTTGAAGCGATTTCATGCCGTTTTGAAGTTATGGCATTTTGAATATATCAGAAATTCGATATTTCGTATGTCATTGGGACATCACTATACGTCGTAGCGCCAAAAATAAGGGAATTGTGAGCTCAAGACCTCTCCAACGATATACTACTCGATACGGTGAGCAAAGATTTGTAAATGACCTTGACCCCTGGTAAATGCTTCGAGGTCAATATCAAATGACAAGGTAAGATCGTATCTTATGTGCTAGCCATTTCCCTGAAATTTGGAGTCTTTACAATGATTTGTTCATCTATTTTTCACTTTTTCCGTTGCCATGATAACCATTTTCACCCGATTTCCTCCGATATCGAGGAAGTATTAGCCACGGGGATGCCAATTCATTCGTTCAATGTTCAGGCTGATCGGACTACATTTCTTTTAATTACATGCCCAAACAGAGAAACATACATACGGACGTGCGAACGGATGGGCGTTACGGGCAGACCCAATGTTAAATTTCCTATCTTAACTTTCCCCGTAAGTAATGACAAAATCCCCGTAAACCTAATTTTTTGGCTTAGACCATGGTTAGGGGGCATTTCCAGCTTTATTCCCCCTAAGCTTTCCCCGTAAACCCTTCTGGTATGCCCGGACAGACAGACCCAAATGCAATACCCTCGCTAGAATAAAGGGCTATATATGTAGGCATATATTTACTCCGAGGAAAATGTGTGTGTGGGGGGGGGGGGGGGGCGGGAGGGCGGGGGGCTTGGTTAGGCGCGGATCAGAGACGGAGACAGAATGGGCTTGACATATATATTATAGGCTTGCGCAAACATGTAATTTATAGTAAATTGTTTGATAAAACACACTGAGCACATCATTATAGTCTCGCAAATGAATTTAAACCCATCTCCTACATTTTTTGTAATAGCTTCATAACGGTCAAAATCACCACATAAGTTTTGTGGACATAAAGGAAATAATGTATGCCGAATATTTTGATGACTTTGAATTTGACCTTTGACCATATTTTCAAGGTCAGAGAACAAAATGGCTAATATCTCTCTTATTATCGACTTTACAGCGTGTGTGAACATATTGCAATTGATATATGCTGAATTGAGAAACCACAACTTGAGAATCAATTGTGTACTATTTTGATGACCTTTATTTGACGTTTGGCTTCATTTTCAAGGTCACGTGATAATATTGCTAAGGCCTGTTTTATTATTGAATTTACAGCTTAGCAATCAATTGTTGAGGACATATAGAGAACGGTATAAGCTGAATATTCTCGTGACTTCGAATTTGACCAGTGACCTTATTATCACGGGACAAAATGGTTAATATCTAAAATAAAAAAGTATTGTCCGGTAAGCTTTCTAAGTCTTGGGCAATTATGTATTTTATTTATATCTACCGGGAAAAAATCACTTTTCGTGAAATCTGCCATATATGCTTGGTGTGACATTAGTCGCACTACCATCGTATTGGATATTATTCGCCGCGTGAAATAAATTCATATAAATACGGACACTATTTATATAAAATTTAATGAAACTAACTATATTCCCCCATGTAATAAGCGGTTCGTCAACAAACTGGGAATATTTTATACATTGGCATTATTATCTATCACATAATGATATTATATTTAATTAAAGCGTGAAATCAGGACCAACGTCCATACAATACAATCTGCAGTGTAAATCAATAAAATATGATGTAAGTGCGAAAGATGACAGTGCCATAATTTATCTAACCGGTTATCGTTACACATATCCATCTCAGCATCTTGGAGAATGCAGATTATCATATAGGCCTAAGCAATCTTTTCATTTTAATTCTCAACTTATATTCGCATACATACGGATAGCGTCCGTATTAGAAAGAATGTTAATAAACACACATAGGCTCATACATGCCGTCTTGTTACAAATTACTGCCTATTGTCGTCACTTGGTCTGTAGGCCCGGTCTCTTCGTTTCCATGCTCTTCAGTAGGCCTATTGTGCCACCACAAGGTCGATCAATATCAATATAATACTCAGATAACCAGTCGTCAGGTGACAGCACCCATTAGGTTTTTCTGAAAATATAACAGATATAAATGGAAGAGGCTTCCAATTTAAATCAAATTTCTTAACATTGCATAAACGTAGGCCTACATAAATATAATATCAAAAGATCATGGTTGGTTTTACCAGAGACGTGTAAGTTGGTATGTATTATGTACCGTTGCACGTGATCCCGCCGTAACCAGGGCGACAGCGACACGAGCACGTGGACTCATCCAGACGACCGCCATTCTCACATACGACATTCCCACAGGTCGCCACTACATCCGCGGCGGGGTGAACGTTATCAATATCATGGTCGGAATAAAAGTCTTGCATGAAAGCATGGTAACTAGTGAATAATATTGCTTCAGTAACACATAAAATATTTTTCAATGTTTTTATGTTTTGATATAATAAATTATTGACCTAACAAGCTTTTAGTGTAGATTTACGTGTATCTTATCTATAGGGGCCTACAATCATGTAATAGGATTGGTTTACAAGAAGTCCATTACTTTAAATTGAAGGCTTATTGTACACAAATAAAAGTGTGCTTGTGTGGTTTGCATAGTTTATGTAGGCCCAATGTAGGCCTATAAGGCCTTGGCCTAGCCACAGTAGTGGCCCTTTCCAACCTAGAAATAGGGCCTACGTGGGGCGGTTGGGAGAGTCTCCGAACCGCCCCACCGATTTCTATGTTGGAGAGAGCCACTGCTGGGGCTAGCCTGGGCCTACTTCTTACAGGCTTGCGCTACGTACATTCTATGGTAGGCCTAATATAAGTTTTGTGTGTCACAATACTTTGATTTGATTTTTTTTCTTGTCACAATACTTTTTATCACAAACATTCCATGTTTATTTTTTTAAAAAGATCCAATCACACAATACTCGTAAAGACATGTATTGTAAGGCTACAAACCTTGGCAGCGCCTGCCTGAGTAGCCGGGCGGACAGTCGCACGCACACTCCGGTAACCGCACGGTGCCGCCGTGGACACACGAGATCCGACACACTTTGGGGGCCGGCGCGGGGGCCGGAGAGGACGGCGGGGAAGGGGGCGGGGCAGGAGCGGGGTTCGTCACCTCTATATGACCGGGGGGGGGGGGGGGGGGGATTTGCGAGAGGTATAATTTTTTTCAGAATCAGTGGATACTTTGTTTTAAATCTAGATGAATTTTAGAAGATAAAACGTCATGTTTTACTTAGAGTGAATCATCTTGGTTCATGTTCCAAACATGGGATACACGTTCGGAGCATGAACTAGAATCTTCTTAATCTTGAAACCAAACATACTGAGGCTTACGGAGCCTCTGAGAGGACATGGAAGAAATATTTTTAGCATTTTGTTATTGCGTTCCCTCGCAATATTATTGCGTTCCCTCGCAATAATATTGCGTTCCCTCGCAATATTATCGCGTTCCCTCGCATTCCGGATCGCGTTCCCTTGCGATCTTATTGCGTTCCCTCGCAATCCGGATCGCGTTCCCTCGCAATCCAGATCGCGTTCCCTCGCGATATTATCGCGTTCCCTCGCGATATTATCGCGTTCCCTCGCGATCTTATTGCGTTCCCTCGCATTGTGCTGACGCCAATGACTTCTGAGAAGGTTATTCTACAAGATCGCGAGGGAACGCGATCCGGAATGCGAGGGAACGCAATAAGATCGCGAGGGAACGCGATAATATCGCGAGGGAACGCGATCTGGATTGCGAGGGAACGCAATAAGATCGCGAGGGAACGCGATAATATCGCGAGGGAACGCGATCCGGATTGCGAGGGAACGCAATAAGATCGCGAGGGAACGCGATCCGGATTGCGAGGGAACGCGATAATATTGCGAGGGAACGCAATATTATTGCGAGGGAACGCAATAACCATATGTCAAAAAATAGTTCTTCCATGTCCTTTCAGCGGCTCCGTAGAGGCTACATAATAACGCATAGAACTATTTTTACGCCCACTAGGCTGATTACAAATCATATATATTAGACCTATATATATTACTACAGGAATACACAACGAGATGTAGGTCCCTAGGCCTACATGTATGTCTGGTTACTTTCAGTCGGAATTAAAAAAAAAAAAAGATGATAATTTCACGAAGAATTTAAGGCCTAACACCGAGCCTTCAGATGTGTAAGCCGACATGTTTACCCGAGCATGTGCCGCCACTGTATCCAGGCACGCACGAGCACGTGCAGTCTGACTGGAGGGTTCCACCATTGTCACACATCAATGAACACGTATCCACAACATCTATTGACAACAGTGTACTCATTTGGCAACAATTCAATCGTTTTTTAATCATATAATTGAAAAAGTTTTAGCGATTTCTAAGTTCTGATTAGGCCCTCTACAAGGTTACTTTTGTTCAGTCATGAAAGTGTCGATCGAAACACAGCTAGATGTTTTACCGGAGCACGTGCCACCACTGTAACCTTGGCGACAGCTACAGTCGCACGTGATCGTATCCAGGGTCCCGCCGTTGGCACATGTCTTGGAACCGCAATCAACGTCTGAAACCAGATCGTGTCGTACTTGGGCCAAAAAATGATTTCAGAATTCAAAATTCAAGTGCAAAAAAAAATAATTAAAATATCATGAAATGGTTCCACATGCGTTTATCTCAAATGGGACGCGTATATTGACCTATATGGGGCAGAGAACGGGAAGGGACGTTTCCTTCATCCAATTCGATATTATAGCCTGAACCTTTATATTTCAATAATATTGCACGTTTTTATAAGATCGCTATTGTTGTAGCATAACGTCATCGTCATAACGTACCAGCACATGTACTGCCTGTGTAGCCTGGCGCGCACTCACACTCACAGACGTCTGAGTGCAAAGTCGCTCCATTCTCACAGGTCTTACACTTAGGATTGGTCACTGGATAATCGAAACAATATATTCAATCTAAGGTGCGAGTTAGCTAGACGAGTAGAAGCCAAACCCTAATAATAATGAAAATGTTTTATTCGCAAAAAATATCAAAAGCGGTATATATCTATAAGCCGCACATATTTTTTTTAGATATGTAGTTAGTCAGTAATTTTACAACTAACTTCATGCCTGACAGGAAATGTCCACCATGCCATATATTAGTACATTGCTACATGTATTCCGTATTATAAACAATATATAATATTGGTAATAGGGCCTATGTCAGATAGAGTAATGGAAAATATTTTTGATTGTATACAATTTCAAGACGAGTACGTTGGAGTTAAACTGACCACACAAGTTATTAAAGCAATCCGGGTAGTCGGCAGGACAAGCCGAGCATGGAGCGCCGTCATCGTATGGACGTGTTGGCCAATTCCCGCTAATAACAGAATAATATTATATGTTAGGACACACGAGTTGTGTTCTATGTAGGCCCTATGATGTATTTTCTGTATTTCCGTGCTTGGTAAATTGATGCATGTAAAAAAGACGCCGAGACCGACTTACGAGGGTCCGTAGTTACAGACAATATAAACCCCACTTGGACAATAAGCAATCCCACATCCAAGATACCGCGAGGAATGCCAAACTACCTGTTAAAATTGTTTGTATCTTTTAGGCATAACAAAAAAAAAAGTATCATGAATTTGTGAAAAAGAGCTCAGTTTGTGTGAATTCAGAAAATACTTTTGAACATTCAAGATGGGTGTGGTATATAAAATGTAGGCTCAATGAAGAGTATTATCATTAAGTACTGCAATGATGATGTTGTTCTATGTTTCATAACGTGAATATTTTCATATCATTCAAGATCGTAAAATGGTTATAATTTATACACGTATCATAAATCAGCTATTATTGTACCTGTGTGTAGTGTCGAAATTCCGCTGTACCGTTGTCAAATGTGTAATCATAGTGATTGACCTCATTGTGCCACGCAGTCACCGCCGAGAGGGGCGCCACTGTCGAGGCTGCAATAGGCTAATTGGTTTATTATTGGGTCACCATATTTCAAGGATTTGTTCAGCTTCTTGTATCACAGATGGACATGAAAAGACAGTGTGGTCCAGGCTTCAATATTTTAGTGTCATTCGCAAATATACAAGAACGCTATCGGAAATGTTGTTGCTTGTGACAAAGATTTCGAACCCAGCCCCTTACTTCATGATCGTAAGACGTTTACCCGAGGTTTTGAAGAGGTTCTGTCCGATGTACGTGAAGGGTCTCGGGTCCCTTGGTGGGTGTCCGTGACCGACCACACACGAGTCTGCCCACTCCTGGGCCATAGATTCCAGATCCACATCCCACTTCTGACATAGCATAGCATAGCATAGCATAGCATAGCATAGCATAGCACAGCACAGCACAGCACAGCACAACACAACACAACACAACACAAAACAACACAACACAACACAACACAACACAACACAATACAACACAACATCTAACATAACATAACATAACATAACATAACACAACACAACACAACATCTAACATAACATAACGTAAACGTAAATTGTTTGTAATTTATAATGTTTTTTTTATTTATTTTACTTTTGATCTTTTATAGCATAACATAACATGACATCTAACAATGTTATGTAAAGTAACGTAACGTAAACGTAAATTGTTTGTAATTTATAATGTTTTTTTTTATTTATTTTACTTTTGTTCTTTTATAAATCATAATATAATGATTTTTTATTTATTATTTTATCACTTTTTACTGTACTTGTTCTTCGACATGTACTTCGATTTTTCAAGATCTGGTTAAATTTACCGGTACGTACCATGAAGGTCATGTCAGAAGCCGCTGGACTGACAGCTGAGCGAAAATCATTGTGGCTGGTCAGAAATTCCACTTTCTCAGAAAATGTGATTGCTGATGACACAAACGTCCATTCGTATAGGAAACAATGCATCAATATAATCACACGTAACACCATTGTATACGAGTTATTACGATCTTTCAGCATCAGTTTAACTCTTTTGACTTCATACTGCGACATTTCGAGCAGATTATATTGCCTAAGATCATTGATCTGTTGGCCAAATTGTTTGCCCATATGAAATGATTTCGATGCGACCTATATTTTGGATATGTTGTTTTGTTTTAATTTTCAAAGGCGATACAAATAGACATTGTGTCTAAGCAAAGAAAAAATCGACAGACTAACTAAGATTATCAATATTTATCGTAAATAAACTGGAGTATATGGGATTTAGTCGGTCGGCTTTCCATATATCTGATCCAATATCGAACATGGCATCAAGTGCACTTTAAGGGATCAGAGACTGACAGGAAAGGTCAAGAATGTGTTCATCTTATGAGCTCACGTGTTTAATTTAGTCAATTCGAACTTGGTTTTCAAGTTGGCAAATTGAGCCATTTCCCTTGACGAGAGTGAGCATTACTAATATGTGACGTCAAAGATGAATATCTGATGCATGATGTGAGCTATATCTTTAAGCCAAAATTAACGTGAATCTTAAAGTGCAAGCGAACCGGAAATGCTTTCGGAACTACAATGTTTTGTTAGATGGACATTGCAAAAAAAAAAATAGCCAAACTCTTAGAAAGGTTACCGGAGATATAAGGTTTAAGCCACAACTTTTTGTTCACAAAAATTGCTATTTCTACCTTTCAAGGACACTGGAGGTCAAATTCAAAGTCACCACTGAAACCGTCATACATGATTTTCCATTTGAATATGCCAATTTTTAAGGTATATCTTGAAGTATTCAAGGAGTTCACCCGGCACAACTTTCATCATGAAGGAAAAATCAATGAAATTTTTTAAAAACAATTCAATGGCGCAGACGAAAAAAACGTTTTTCTTTGGCTGGAAATGGCTCAAAAAGAATAGTGACTTGATTTGGGATCCGTCGAAAAATCATAAAGGCCTCCACAACAGACCGGCAATTCAAGGGCAACGGAACTTGGAAACACCACAAAGCCACATTTGAAGAATCCGATGCAAGAATTAGAAAAAAAGTTACTGAACAGATAGTGAGAAAATGGCCGTCAAAGTCCAAAAATCGTCGTTTTTCGAATAAAAATGGCTGTTTCGACCTTACAATGTAAGCTCCTCCTGGATTCTAGGCCTATGTGCGTTTTATCCCTAATTAATCTTTCGCGATGACAGAGAAACTCCCACTAAATCTGCAATAAACAACTTTATGATTGACTACTGTATGGAAGCTTATTTACGGCGGCTTATTTGTACCATATTTATTTTTTTATTTCAAAGAAAATTAATTCCAAATTATCAAGCAACGGAAATATTTCCGCTGCAGCTATAACTATTTTAGCTCCAGCTGAAACATTTTCGCTGCAGCTAAAACTATTTTTGCCCCAGCTGAAATATTTTTGCTGCAGCTAAAACTATTTTCGCCCCAGCTAAAACATTTTCGCTCCAGCTAAAACTATTTCGCCCCAGCTAAAACATTTTCGCTGCAGCTAAAAATATTTCGCCCCAGCTAAAACATTTCCGCTGCAGCTGAAACTATTCTCGCTGAGACATTTTCGCTGTGTCACTCATGTTTTTTTTAGATCTTTGGGGGATTTTTGGAGATTTTTTTGAGATTTAGGAAATTTTTTGGAGATTTTTCAAGTGACGAAAATAGTTTCAGCTTCAGCTGGAGCGAAAATAGTTTTAGCTGCAGCGAAAATATTTTAGCTGGGGCAAAAATAGTTTTAGCTGCAGCGAAAATGTTTCCTTTGCTTGATAATTTGGAATTTATTTTCTGTGAAGTAAAAAATATATATATGACGCAAATAAGCCACCGTACTTATTAGGGACGTTCACTTCTTTATTATGGATTGACTCTTTTTCTGAAGAATGATTTACTCCCTGGGAAAAACCAGAGAAACTGGGAAATAGATATTTAAGAGCCGGAATTGAAAATTAACACCTGGAATTATGTATTAAAACCTGGAATTAAATGTTCGAACCAGAAAATAAATATTTAAACCCGGAATGTCAAAACCGGAATCAAATATTCAAACCCGGATTTAAAAATTGGAATTAATTGTTCAAACTGGGTAATGAATATTCAAACCGGGAAATAAATGTTCAAACCCGGAGCTAAATATTCAAACCCGGAATTAAGTATTAAAACTTGGAATTAAATGTTTAAACCCAGGAATAAATATTTAAACCTGATAAAAAAAAATGTCCAAGCACGGCATTAAATATTGAAAGCTGGACTTGAATTTTCAAACCTGGAATTAGGTGTTTAAACCGGGAATTAATTACTAAAGCCCAGAAACATTTATTTCCAGGTTCTAATATTTAATTCCCGGTTTCAACAATTATTTACCAGTTTTAAATGTTTAATTCCGGGTTTTAATATTTATTTCCCGGTTTGAATATATAATTCCGGGTTTGAATATTTAATTCCAGGTTTGAACATTTATTTCTAGGTTTAACATTTACTTTCAGGTTTAAATATTTGATTCCTGGTTTGAAATATTTATTTCCCAGTTGCAAAAGTGAGTAATTAATTCTACAGAGGAAAAGTTATATCCTGAATAAATAAAGAGGAATGTCCATTATAAGCTTCTCTACTACTGAGACATAGTCATGCTGCACAATGTTATAGCAATCGCTTTGATTCAAGTTAAATAACACTCTACATATATGTACAAGCCTGAATAACCCGACATTATTTTTTCAAAATGATATTTCATTGCTATTTCTCGAAGAAAAGAATTTCGAGCAAAAAAAAACATCAGGCGCTGGAGGGAAATTGATGTGATAGTACATGGGCCTACATTGAAAATATTAGGAGCAGACCTGCTCTTTTTAAAGGATAAACCGTATTCCTGACTGTAATGAAAAGATATGATCATATAACCATGCTCGATGACTGAAACCTGTATTCTCGATCGATACTTTCCCTGCCTTTGGTAGATTCGAAATACGCTTACCAGAGCTAGTGAGCTTTCACACTTTTTTTACACAAATAGTTAGTGAGATTATTATTTAACGCATTTTCATGCTGTCCAAAAAGCATGCTGTCCAAATGAAGAGTCAATTTCTGTGGGGAGCACAGGGAGCGTCATGATAGACCTACATTTGCGCCGTCTATCGATCAGATAGATGTATGGTAATATTGCGTTATGATATTTTCGAAAAACAGAACTGCGAAATTTTATAGTGCTAGGCATACAGGAAGGTGTGTTTTTTTTTCACTTAAATTTTCTAGGGTGCCCCGTTCGTGAAATACATGCTTAAGTCGTGGGACCGTGGGACGTACGTACGTAGGCCTAGTGGATCTATTTTGTGCATGATAGGAATTCATACGTAGGCCTAGGATCACTGATCTCAAACAGAGATCAGTGCCTATAAACAAATTTCTCAACTCTTCAAGGAAACAACCACGTGGTGTAAAAGTCAGGAGAGGCCCGGGGGCCAGTGGGTGGGTGAGTTCCATAAAATGTTTTGATAGGAAATAATTTCTTAACGTACGAGCCTCGAAGGGTAACAACACACTAGGGCGCGGTATGGGAGCACTCCCGGAGAAATTTTCGGAAACACACAATTAATTAAGCACCATTTTCTGTTGGCATCTGATGGCTTTAGTCTTCGAAGGGGGAGGGGGGGGGGCAATCATGATTGATGGATCACCGCAAAAGTTGTGAAGGTCGTGATCAGTGCTGAGTGCTCAGTTAGGCTACTGCTTAACCCTTTCACTGCCGGAGGCGACTTTAGTCGACAGGGGGGTTCACTGCCGGAGGCGACTTTAGTCGACCAAAATTAGGGGAAATCAGGGCAAATTGAAACATGATGAATTAACATTGAATTATTGCCCAATAATGAAAATTTGGGACTTAAATTCTATACATTGTACTTAGAACAAACCCACTTCATATTTTATTATAACGGAAACTGTTTCACAATAAATATATCATTTAAATATATACTTCATAATTTCTTAAAAATAACTTGGCAATGGAATACAAGGTCTGAAATAGTTTTTGGCAGTGAAAGGGTTAATATAACCAGAGAGTGTAGATTAGAGAGGTGTCACTCCACTGGCACCATTTTGTATTTTGAACTGGTGGCGATCCTGGCGTGTGGAGGGGGTTTATGAATGAAAGTGTTTACTACTATTACTACGACATGAATTTATGAATGAAAGAATATGCTAGCAAAACGAAATGACGTAACTCTCAATCGTCTCTTTGGGCGACGAACTACAACACCCCCTCCAGCCGCCAGGATTACAGGGCTCCGTGAGACAAAATGGTAGACAATGGAAATTTGCAGAGTGACACCTCTCTAATCTACACTCTCTGATATAACATATCTAGCGCGCTGAATGTATGGTTTGCAGATCAAGCCAAATAAGAATTCACATTCGTGTAAGTAGGCCTATGTCAGTAGCCTAAATATGGATCTAGACTAGAAACCAGTAAGGGTGAGGAACCAGGTGGAACTAGATCAACATGCTGTTGTTTTTTTAATGTAACCTGACATTTCATATTGTTGCTTGACACCTTAACACCTACAGTACTGTAAACAAGTTGATATTGAAACGGCACCTGTCTCATCCACTGATCTCAAACGTGTTTGAGATCAGTGGTCTCATCCCATCCTTGGAGGCGTAGGCCGCGCGCGGAAATGTGCAGTCCGCGTTTTCTTGACGGCCATTCGCCAGTCGACCGAACTTCCAAAATGGCTGGTTTGTTGGACACGATACGAATGGAACAACAAAGGAGGCTGATGGGGTCCAGTTCTATAGTAATAAGGTTTGTATATGTATATTTCTAATACCAAACGTGTTAGACATTTCTAATCCGCATAAATGCTAGATCTGTATTAGGCCCTTGACAGTCGGCCGAACTTCGTCTGAATTTGTGATTTTGTCAGTTTGTCGCACGTTTTCTGCCAATGCCAATGGCCCAATCTCAATCTGTCTCACTCTCTATGTCCGATCACTGTAGCCCTAGATATAGATCTATTCAGTACATTTTACCCCGATATCGGGACCTATATCACGAGAAGGCCGACAACACATACTAGATCTAAGGCCATCGTTTTTTATTTAATTGTTTTACGAAAAAATCTTCGCTCAAACTTTACAGTCGGTCGGTAGGAGCGAATAAAAATAAATGTAGCTGAAAATATGTGGTCGGTCGGGTAAAAAAAATACAAACCAATTTTGGACAATAAATTCAATACTGTACATGCTGAAGTGCTCGTACTTCCGCTCCTTGTACAATATTACTAAACCTTCCTGTCATTTTGTAGTGGGATACCACCAAGACGTATCAGGAAACATAAAATGGTGGCAATGATTTTATATCGCTTCTAAAATATCACTCAACATTATGTTTGATGTACATGACTAATGAAAACAACTATGGCATGAAATGCACATCTCATGATATTCTGAGGCATATAAAACACATAAAAGTGGTAAAAACTCAATTTTATCTACAAAAAAACCCACAAACAAAACAAAAGTAGAACAGAAAGCCTGACCAGAAATAACAAATCACATGAAATATGTATATGAACGAAAGGATTATTGTCATTGTTTTGTTAATTACTAGACTACATAAATTTTGTGACAAAGTTTGACAGTGTGATTAAGAGAGCTCTGCTGATGTATACTTTCATCTTTTCATGCTCCATCAACGTACGATTGTTGAAGACATACAATGCGCTCGATGCAACAGTTCTCAGCCACATACAATCTTGATGCAACACACTTTTTTTCGGCGCATTTTGTTCCGAGTTGGTTGGATAATAAAAATAAAAACATGAACTGCTAAATTTATTTATTAGCGGCCAATTTTGACTAGAGTCGGCGGGTTTGTAAAACAATTGATCAAAAAATAATGGCCCAAGTACCTCAATTTTTTGTAACAAAATTGTTAATTGCTTGAATTATCTGGATCGATTGGCCTGAATTAAACATCATTCAACTCGGAATCCCTAGTTTTGCGATAACTTCACCCCTTCATGGCTCACATGAAGAATGAAGTGGTCAAATTCTGTTGACCACTTCATTCACAGGGACGCATGTACAATAAGGTTACCATGCGATAAGGCCGCCAAAGCGATCAGGCTGCATATTATCATATCCGCAAGCACGAGTGTCATAACACTCGTCATCCATCACTTAACCTGTAGTTTGATAGTTTTCAAAGCGGCCTGATCACTTTGGCGGCCTTATCACATGTACCCCTACAATAACATGGGATATCTTGGACATAGGCTCTGATTGGTTCAAAACTGGTCACATGGTGCAGATAGCATGGCGCTGAGAGGCCACGCCCACAGTTGCCTAGAGTGGCACTTCATCCTACAGTTGCTCGGATTTGCTCCCATTCTTACAATCATACGATTCTTAGCTATGTGCCCAGTTCGTAAAAACTCAATGTACAATAGGCCCCTAATTTGATATGAATACTCAACAGGCCCTGAATTTTTTATGTTCACAAACCATCATAGATTAGGCTGACCAATGATGATTCAGTATATTGTGGGTAAATTGATCTGGTAAATCAATCTGGTAAAGTATGTTAAAATTTAAAACTCTAATATTAGCCCCAAAAAATTAGGTCCCCAACTTGCTTGGTTCCCGCGTACAGCTTGGTACTAGTCCATGCAAAAAAACGGTCACCGAACGGCCCAATATCTCATGAAATTCAGTGTGTATGTGCCAATAAATGTGTCAGAATCATGGGTGACCCTCATAGCCATTGGAAGGAAACATTTTGAGTAGTCTACATTGGATACAGTTGATATATTTTCCAGTTTAATATCGAAATGTAACAGATTTCTGGCAACCTTCACCTGGATCAGCAAACTGCCATCAAGCATGATTTTTTTTTAGAAGTCTTGTTTTTTTCTGTGGAAAATTGATTTATTATCCTTGATGGTAAATATGCCTCTGACAGTTGATTTGGTCAGCTATTTCAGCTAAATAATATTACCTGCAACAATGTATACCCATTTACTGATAATGACCACCGATTCATGAAGTTGCCAGGAATCTCTCATATGCAAACTCAAAATATACCAAATATACAGCTGATATATACACCTTTAAACAATCAGAATGATACCACTGAATGGATATGAACGTATTTGATGGCTCTGATGCATGTATTGGCACACATACACTGTGTACAGTGTATTTCAGAAGATATTGGTCCAACACGAAAATCCCTGGTTTTCAAGCCCTTCGATAGCCGTTTTTTTGCATGGACCAGTACCAAGCTGTAAGCGGGAATCAAGCAAGTCCCCAACCTAGTGATCAATATGGGCGGTTGATGGAGCCACATGACACCCTTGGTTAGAAATCAGAAATGACAAGTCTTCATCTGTGTGACTGCCCACATCAATCACTAAGTTGGGGAGCCTGTTTTGGGGCTATTCTAATATAGGCCTAGTTTTTGACCACTGCAGTGTCACTTTTTCCCCTGATGGTTCTCCAGTTGTTCAAATTAAATTTTACATTATTGGTAATTGTTCTATGTAGAATTAACTGTACATGTATTATTATGCCAATTCATTGAAGACCTGAATCGTAATCTCCCTGAACAGTGACTCCGGAGCTTCCAGTGATGACGAGGTCATTGTACAAGATGGCCGCAGCTCGCACCGCCACAAGCACAAAAAGGACAAGAAGAAACACAAACACAAGCACAAACACCGACACACGTCGGAGAGCCACGAACGTTCCCAGTCACGGCATCGTGACAAGGATGAGCAAGAGAGGCACAGACACAAACACCGCAAACATAAGCACAAGAAACACAAGAGTCATAGCCGGTCAGAAGAGGGCATCGTCTTGGAAGCCGATCCAGACGAGTTATATCCCGTGGAAGAAGCACCTGTTGTCATTCCCGATAATGAACAGGTGCCCACTGTAAATCCCACTCCACATGACCCATCCTTGCGACATTTGGAAGAAGCCCGAGCAATTCTAGAAGCTAAGCTTGCAGGAAAGGAGGTTGTGAAGATGGATGGTTTGAGCGAGGAAGTCGTGAATGCGATGGCGCTGATTGCAGAAGGTTATCAGAGTGAATCTGAGGAGGAGGGTGAGGTCGATCATGACGTTCGAAAACAGCAATTCATTGAGAATAAAACAAAAGAGTTTGTAATGAGTGCAACGGGCACAACCGAAAACAGTAACTCTGGGGTGGAAACCGGTGAAATCATCGAGATAATGGACGATGCTGAAGTCACGGAAGTCATTGATCTTGACCAATACAAGAGCAAGTCATCAGGGAAGAGTACCGATCGAAAACGCAGAAGGAGCAAGGATCGTTCGTCTCCGTCAAAAAAAAGCAGCAGAGATCGACCGTCATCGCCATCCAGAAGTCAGAAGAGAACTTCACCCTCGTCCAAGCTCCGCAGCCGATCTCCATTGGGCAGGGACAGCCGGGAATTCCGTGACAAGGAAAACCGCTCGCCCCCACGCCGACGAAGTAGGACACCACCACCCCGATGGGATTCAAGGGATACAAGGGACTCCAAGTCAAGGTATCCAGAGGATGTCCACGACAGCAGATCACGACATGATGATCCCCGGGATCAGCGGGATGGCAGACCAAAGCACTTGGACGATGGCCGACCTCGTCATTCAGAAGAGCGGCGTCCTCGGGGGTTAAGTCCAGGAAGGTCAGTAACATTGAAGGAAATAATTATTAATAAATGAAATATATAATTTGTTCACCTTCGTTGCAAAATTTTTAGTCAACAAATTGCCAAAGCATGACAGAATCAGCAAGACTGGAGTCGTGGCACGTTGACAGAATACACAATTTATATTTTTCAGGGAAAGACGAAGAGATCTATCGCCTCACATGGGTCGATTAGATCGCGACAGAGAGAGAGACAGGGACAGAGAGCGATATGCGGACAGAGGTCGCAGGTCTCCAGGCAGGTCAGTCATACTTCTCCTTTCATATCGTTGTCCTCATCAGCAGTTGTGCATTTTTGTGACCGATGCACCATAGATATGTAGTTTTGCACCTTTGATGTACACTTGTGATTCATGTGAAAGCATGTTTGGAAATTCTCGTTCAGTCTTCCTGAAAATTTTCCTGTAGAGGCCGCTATGACAGAGACCGAGACTATCGCAGATGGCGAAGTCGCAGCCGATCACGTGATCGAGGCTCCCGCAACAAACGGTCACAGGAGGACAAGTTCAAGGGCAGTCTCTCGGAGGGCATGGCTCTGCATGATGAATCATCTGATGAGGAGTGAGTTTTCCTCTGAGTCCTAATACGAAGTACATCAGTTTTACTCTTTTCTTAGTTTTCGTTGTACGTGGTATATGTACCTCATGTTCAAACTTGAGTTGTAATGATTGAAATTCTATGGGAACACTTTTCTGTTCTGTGTTTCATGCTATAACTTTTCTTGCTGTACTATGTTGTTATGCTGCACTATATTTTGTGATTTGACATGTTAGCCCTGTTGTTCCAGGATTCCTGACATTCCTGACATTGAGGAAGAAGAAGATGAAGACGCCATCATCGAACGACGGCGTCGGGAACGAGAAGCACTTCTTGCTGTAAGTGTGCTCACTGTTAGACCTGAATGATAATGCAACTCGTTCAACATTGTTCAAACCACTGTGTTCAAAAATAGTTGATTGATAGATAATTTAGTTATTGGAACCAATCAATATTCATACGGGGACAAAATTGACAAAAAGAGATCTCATTTCCAGCAACTCAAGCCAACTTCTGAGAGCGACGAGGTCTCCCTGACCAAGCTAGTGGTGGCCATGCCAGGCGAGGAGGAGAACACTGGCACCCCAGCCAGTTCCTACTACAGCCGTGAGCCTTCCATCCACGGCCGCGACCTGCATTCCAGGAGTCAATCTCCTTCTCGTCCACCAAAGTCTAGGACTCAGTCATCCTCAGGTTCATCCGATTCCTCATCAGACTCTTCGTCGTCATCGTCCGATAGTGAAGATGATGACATGGACAACTTCAACTTCGAGGAGTCAATAAGTTCTAAAAAGCAACTTCTCGGCGAGGAAGGTGTGAAAAAAGCAAGGGAAAATGCTCAGAAAGTTAAGGAAAATAAGGAGAAAAAACGGAAGTCTTTCACGGGGTTGGACATGTTCGCAGAGGAGCTGGATATGGCCACAGAGAACACCAATGTAAGTACACTGATAGTTGTAGCATATTCCAGAATCCAGACCCCATCTCATTAAAGATAAACCCGGGTGTTCAATGAAAAAATTAAAACACTGAGATTTGGCTGAAATTTCAAATATACATGCAGAATAATGTTCTTCAATGTAAGACGTGCAAAAAATGATATGTCACCAGTGAAATAACTGAGATATCGATCTAGAAATAAGGTGTGCCAATGAGTCCAGAAGGCTGAAAAAAGACGTAATTTATGCAGCTGAGTCCGCTCAAATATATGAACACATCGCACATATAATGTACCGCACATCAGTCATAGAGACCCTAAATTATATTTCATAATAATTGGTATATTCGGAATATATTTCTGCATGACAATTGACAAAAATAATACATGTTTAAGGACCTTCGAAGAAATAGTTCCATTCAACTTTTAGACATGGTTCTTGTAGGCTTGTTATTGTAACGTTAATTATCGCAGATATACAACCAAATATGATGATTTATGTCTGTTCTTACTTGATATAAAACACTGAGATTTTTTTGATATTTTGCACATGGACACTATGTTAACGTGTCTTCCAGAATATGTGAAAGAATTGATATGTCACCACGCCTATTTTTTAGGTACCCTTATATTTACTGTATATATCCTAAAATGTTGGAGTATTTTCGTTCATAAAAAAAATGTTATTAGATACAAATACCACCGTAAGACCAAATTCAATATTTAATAGTTATGAAAGTTTTGTAACATTGGTGATGAGTACGTGTTGTCAAATGTTTGTATTGTCATCAATGAAAAAAGTATGGATCACTGCGCTCAGTGTTAGTTGCAACGATAAATACATGTACTCTGCATGCCTAGCCGGAATTCAACTAGCCGTATAGTTTTAAGTGGCTTATGTTTTATCAGATGTCAAATGAGAATGAAATAATCCAAGAATATTCATAACTTTTAAAAAAAATTTGTGTAGAATTGATGGATGATGAAAAACGAGTATGTTACTGCGCTTGTTTTCTGTGCATGGACAGATTTGTACAAGCATGTCGTGTCTTGTAATGATACATATGATACGTGTTTTGAAGGAATTCAAGTGTCCGCGCTGTGTATTGTCCATTAATCTATAAACGTATCGGAAAGTCACATATTAAAAATGTGAACTAGTTTATTACAATTTTCGTGTAGAGTTAGAAAATGTATTAACTGCATATCATTTCGATTTTGTCTGGCCACAGCCATAGTTATGCCGACACGCCGTGGCTTGTATCGGTAAATACTCGAATGTCGTACAGTAATTCCTTGTTTTTTTAGAAGGTTATCAGAAGCTCAATTGTAATGGAATATACGAAAATTTATATACTAGTCTAATGCAAAATGTCAGTATGTCACCACGCTTGTTTTCTGTTCGCAACTATAGCCTACTCATAGCGACATATTGTACATAGGCTAGTACACGAGTAATTTGCAACGACAAAATGTGAGCCGTACATTTCACTGAGAAGCTGTTTGCTGATAGGCCTAGATTAAATCCGTGTACATGGTGTACTAAAGTAGGCAAATGCCTATATCGTACACTAGGCAACGCCAATTTTCCCGCGTAAAACGTCACATGAACACCCGGGTTTACCTTTAAATACAAGTTCATTAGTTATCAGAGTTCTGTAGTAGGTTTCTCAGTAATATTAGAAAACCTATCCTTCTCTGGTAACGTACTCCAGATTTAATGTTCGAGATATTCGTCACTGAATATACAAGTTGTCGGAGTGAAGTGAACACACAACTAGGTTTTTGTGCATAGGTACAGCTAGCATAGAGCACTGGTTTCATAAATTAGACACTGGTATCATATGACTCAATATCAACGCTCTGCTGTAACCCTCAATTGATACTTAATTTTGCAGAGTCCAAGTGGCCTCACCCGACAGTCAAGTGCCTTTGAGAACCCAGCTCTCACAGATAACTGGGATGATGCTGAAGGCTACTACCGTAAGTCGTCATGATATATTGTTCAATATTTATGAGCATGTTCAGTGCCGTTCATGATATTTGTACTCGTCAGGATCAGATGTTAGAAGGTATTCTGTGCTTTGCAGGTGTGCGTATTGGCGAGACTTTGGACAAGCGGTACAGCGTGTTTGGGTTCATGGGCCAGGGCGTCTTCAGTACGGTGGTGCGAGTTCGGGACGTTGCTCGATCCAATCAGGAGGCTGCTATCAAAATCATCAGGAATAATGAGATGATGTGAGCTTGGAAATCTTGCTCTCGAAGCCATATGAACTTTATGAGTTGAGAAATTAGATCACTTCTGGTAAATGCCCCAGCACTTTTCAGATTATATGTTACTAAATCTATTCTCTACAGGCATAAGACAGGGATCAAGGAGTTGGAGTGTTTGAAGAAACTGAACGACGCGGACGCTGATGACAAGTTCCACTGTTTGAGACTCTACCGTAGTTTCTACCACAAAAACCACCTGTGTCTTGTGATGGAGCCTCTCAGGTATGTCTAGTATGATTCCAGTTGTGCAGCACCATAGCAATGCTATTAAAATGTGAACACCAGAGAAGTGCACTTCTTTCAAAATCTTGTTGGAAAATAAATTCATTTCTGCATATTAACGATTTGCAGGATGCTTAAAAAGTGACAGCCTTTCTGAGATATAATCCTTTTGAAATATCAAGCAATGAATGGATATTCGATGGTTATCATGAAGAATTATCGCAAAATTATATGAAAAAGCACCTATGTTTCAGTATGAACCTGCGAGAGGTGCTGAAGAAGTACGGCAAGGACGTGGGACTGCACATCAAGGCGGTCCGCTCGTACACGCAACAACTCTTCCTCGCTCTGAAGCTGCTCAAACGCTGCAGCATCCTGCACGCCGACATCAAGCCGGACAATATCCTGGTATGTGCGGAATTGGGATTTGTATGGATGGAATTATCCATTACTTGTAAATACCTAGATGTATGTTTGTAAACCAAAAATGGTAAATATGTGCTAGCTTGGGTTACCAGGAAGATAAAGTTAACCTATATGGATTGATACTAAAATGACACTTTCCTAAACAGTGCTGCAAAGTAAGGTGAGATCGTTTAAACTTCATGCAATCATCAAACAATTTCACTGATCTCAAACACCGGTTGATCACCTAAACAATGAAAAATTTGTTTTATGTTCTGCCCAGGTGAATGAGTCCAAATTGCATCTGAAACTTTGTGACTTCGGTTCGGCGTCTCATGTGTCCGACAGTGACATCACACCCTATCTCGTATCGCGATTCTATAGGGCACCTGAAATCAGTGAGTACCGAGTTTGATATCCATGCATAGTGGAAATCAGAATCCAGAGGAAACATACTGAACTGGTGGTCAACTCAAGAGTTTTCTTGAATGATTCCTTCCAAGTCCAGGAAATGAAACAAAATCATAAATGAATTACAAAGATAATAATCATAATAACCAAGTACGCTCCTCTCCCAACAGTTATCGGCATGGGTTATGACCACGGCATAGACATATGGTCGACGATCGTCACCATCTATGAGTTGTACACGGGTAAGATCCTGTTCCCCGGCTCCTCGAATAACGAGATGCTCAAACTGATGATGGACGTCAAGGGGAAGATGCCTAACAAGCTCATCCGAAAAGGGATGTTTAGGGACCAGCACTTCGACTCCAGCTACAATTTTCTCTACCAAGAAGTGGATAAAGTCACTAAACGGGTAAGTCATGTTGATGCAGGGTGGGTTAATCTCTTCTAGCTTTTAGATGGAAGTATTCAACTCATATGTGAACACAGCTAGTGTGTGAAATGTGGTGAAAAGATAATGATTGGCTGAATCTAAACTGTAAGTGCAGTGTACATGTTTTCCCAACTCATTCACGACCTATGCATATTGTGTTGATTTATTTATGGTTGCACCTCACTAATCTGTGTTCTTTTCCCGTTCTTGCTCCCTCCTTAAATTCCTCGTGTCCCCTTCAAAAAACAATCCAACTCATTCCACTTTCCATCTACAATACCCACCTAATCGCCCATCTAATTGGACACATACAAAATTACACCCCACCTTTTATGATCCTCACCCCACCCCCCACCCCCTGCCCCCCACCCATCAACCTACACATCTCCACCTTGGCCCCATACCCCCCTTGTCCATTTCCTTCTTCTCTCCACCACAGGACAAAGTGACAGTCCTTGGCACTATCAACCCGAACAAGGACCTTCTCGCCGACCTGATCGGCTTCCAGCGTCTCCCTGACGACCAGCTTCGGAAGGTCACGCAGCTCAAGGATATGATGGAGAAGATCCTACTCATGGATCCAGGGAAGAGGCTGACGATCAACCAGGCCCTCATGCATCCCTTCATCCAGGAGAGGCTTTGAGGTCACCTCCAAATCAACCTGAGGTCACCCCTCGGCATCGTCGTCTTGAACGGAGGCATCACCTTCGATTGGAAGTTGGAACCTGTGGGATGCGGTAGCCAGCACAGGATTTACAAAGGTTGTGGTTTGGTGAAAAGAGGTTTACTAGAAGTTCTTTTGCCAAAATTTATTGTCATTGCCGTTAATCTGTGCGGTTCTGTGGATCATGCTGAGAAGACGAACTCAAAACTCACCTGTGGAAATATGGAAGATCGACTTCTGGGCCTGAAAGGAAATAGAACTCTATGTGGATTTGAACTTTGACATCGTGCATACTTGATTGAGCATGGTTACGTTGCCTGAAAAATGAACTCAAAAAGAACTTGTATACACTATATTTAGAGAACGTAATGTTGTACTTGATGTTATAAGGTATTGATATCTTTGTGTGAATTTGTAAAGCAACCCAGTGTCAAAACAGACAGGATTAATTTCCAAATTACCGATCAAATCACATAAAGATTTGAAAATTGAAAAGAGGACATTTCCAGTTCCCTGTTTTTACACTGGGTTGTTTAATCTCTTACAGTTACTAATGCCATTTCGTTGTGTCTTTCCTTTCCACTGTGAGGAGGCTGCATGGTTCAACTAGAATTGCCGCGTTGGAAGAACACGGGCCATAGCCTCCCAGAACTAGACCTGGCGGTATGACACTCAAAAATAGCCTGCTTCTGTTCACTTGAGTTTCCTTTCTTAGTTACATTTCTGTTGAAAGCTAAATTCGATTATCAGAAAAGGAAGAAAAAAGTTCAATGTTTTCACGAAAGAAATTTTGCTGTATACTGTATATTTAAGTACTTGTATATAGATATATAATTTGAGCACTGTGTAACTGGTAACTGAATTGACATTGTATATGCTTAACCCTGTCTTATATTCTCTATATAGAGACCAGGTAAATAAATTGTCAGTGTTTAAGTCACTTCGACTTGGTTTGAGTATATATCAATAGGGCGAAAGATCACATGTAAGATATGTCTTTTTCAGATATACTCACTGTTGTTTTTCTAGAGAAAGATGTATCAATGAAAGCTAAACAATACTTTCTGTTTCTCCCTCCCCTCTCCTGGAGCAAATGGCAGCGACTCTAGACTTTGCCAGATATAGCCCGGGCGACACATGGACACATGACACGTAATGCCTGAAAAACTTGGTTGGGTTCTGCCAGTGTAGATTTAAATCCCGTAGAAAATTCTATC
The DNA here is from genome assembly GCA_949152475.1 of Terebella lapidaria. NCBI lineage: Eukaryota > Metazoa > Annelida > Polychaeta > Terebellida > Terebellidae > Terebella > Terebella lapidaria. The sequence goes on from OX424564.1 coordinate 22,905,528, forward strand.
CAGGAAATTTGCTTGACTTAAGGTTATGCCAAGAAGAAAGTGCATGTCTGAACTTTGAAAATGAAGAGCTTCGATTGGCTTGAACTGAATAAATTGGAAGGCTATGTGAAAAGCTATGCAGAGGATATTGCATATCGTATGCCCCATATTTCTTCAATTAGTTTCTTTGAATGTTTCAAGTGGATTCCCATATATTCAAATTTTAGCTGAACTGGATATTTATCGATCATAACATTGAATCATAAATGCTGTGAATCTACTTGAAGCATTCTACCTCAGCTCGGAACAACAAGGAGTTATTTAAGTGTGTCTCCTGCCTCTTGTTTTAGATCTCAAATCAGAGTCTGCCAGTTGTTCTGAGACCGTTTCCATGGAGATTCCAGCACTCTCGACACAACGCAGGTTATGCAAAGTTGCCTAAGTAGGAGCCGCTCTCCAGAAATGAGAGTCCGGTTCTGGGGGTTCAATTTATGGGAAGGAAAACCAAAAAAAGCAGAGCAGATTTTTCTCATAGATACTGTGGCAAGCTTAAATTCTGAAAATGAATGTTAAATGCAGTTATTCCAATCACGATAGCTCCGTTAAATGAGAAAAGTCTGCCTGCCATTAACGAAAAGTTCCAAACCTAATCTGTGCAGTTCATTTTAGCTTGTAAGCTAAAGGTATGTATTTATCCAATTTCGTTCCTGTCTGCTGTTCTACAGGTAACAATAGTATAACAATATTCATGGAAATATGAAAGTTCAGTCAAACATGTTCAAAAATTTTTGATTGATTGCTGATGAAAATGTTAAATTAATACACAGAAATATTCCAAATTCTCTTGTTAGAAAGTAATTATCTGTTTGCCCTGATCTAAGTGGTGTATTCATTGTACTCGTACCCTTTTTGCCCCTTCTCTGTTTTGCAGGTGAGTGCACAGACGATGTCAAAGATGACTTGTGCCTAGATGTCGTAAAGTTTATAAATGAAATTATCAAGTGTAATGTACCTTATACCGGTAATCCAAATGTATGTTATAAAAGTATAGATGTATGAATATAGATTGTAAAAGTTTTCTCGGAAGATTTTGTCCTGTAAATATAAGGATATGTTTCAATATCACAAGAAAATGTGTCTATCACTATGAAGATACACTGGTCATATATGTTGTGTAAACTATTGAATTTTGTACATGCACACGTGAAAATCTGTATGGTCAATAAAACAAAGGACTTAAGAATTTGTTGCAATTATTGACTTTCACAAGATCCCCACTATGCTTCCACATGACATGAAATTATTGAGGGTACTGTAAAAGCCTAATGTTGAAAGACAAATAATTTGGCAGTACAGTGTACATGTAGGGAAGAAACCTCCAAATTTCATCTTGCGCAAAATTAAGCAAATGCATGTATAATGTAAGTTGACTAATTTTGGACGATTTATTTGGCAGTAGGGAAAAAACGCCAAATTAACTAGATATATGTTAAGAAATATATGTGATTTTGAAACCGCCAGATTAAATTTTCGCCAAATAACGTCTTTTTACGTTAGTTGATGTACTCGTGTGTCGTGGTCTAATCTGTTGCAAAGATAGTCTAGTATGAGCAGGAGGTCCCACTGCCTGTAAAATATAAGGTCTTGTGTGATATAAACAAACAATTCCTTTATTAGGGAAATGGCTTTCTAGCATTGGAGTTCAACCTACCAGTACTTTGAATTGTGTGACAAGAGATGCATTCCCTATGAAAGATATTTTTGTGGTCCGTCAAAGATTTTTTGGGCCTGCATGTTTTTGTTCATAGTTCAGTGATGAAAAAAGCTCTATGATCTAACCAGTATTTCAGATATAACTGTACTTCTACTGCAGTTCAAACGGCAATTCCGCTATCAAGTTGCATACAAATTCACTCGATTTTTGCATACAAACACCATTTGTGAAATTGCTTCCTTTTCGAGCCAAGTATGTACTAGTATTTGGAATTAACATGCTTTCTTCGAAATAAAATTGCAATATTTTCAGTTTCTGGTGGATGTTAACACAAGCAAGGTGTAACAACCAGGTTCAATACTGAGCAGTTCAGCTTGTCAGGATTTATATCTGGGGAGACTGCATTTATATTCAAACTTTGTTCATAGATAAATACAAACACAAGGTAGCATTTGCATTTTCAATATTTTTAATGCACATAATGCAACAATACTAGTATTGACAAATGAGATGATACATATGAACAAATGCCTTGGAGGCTAGCATGCAACAGTCTTTATGAACACACATTCAGCAAACAAGAAGTCCCTTTTGGCGCCACAAAGGTATCCTCGATTACTAGTATTTGATGTAGTCGGTCACACGATGAAAACGAAGAGATGATCCAGTCACTCGATGGATGAACGAAAACCGATGGTCGCGAGTCCATTACTTCTTAGCAGCAGCTTTCTTTGGTTTTGCAGCCTTTTTCGTTGGCTTGGCAGCAGCTTTCTTGGCGGGTTTAGCGGCGGCCTTCTTGGGCTTGGCAGCTTTCTTAGGCGTAGCAGCCTTCTTGGGTTTGGCAGCCTTCGCTTTCTTTGGAGACTTGACTTTCTTTGGAGCAGCCTTCTTCGGGGTCTTGGTCTTCTTTGCTTTAGGTATTTTGGCGGCCTTGGGTTTCTTTGCCGCAGGTTTCTTGGCAGCCTTCTTCACCTCACCAATCCGGAAGCTGCCGGATGCTCCAGTTCCCTTGGACTGCTTCAGGGAGCTGTTCTTGACTCCAGCACGTAGGGCTAACTTCAGATGAGAGTTGACCGACTTGGCGTCGTTTCCAACGTTGAAGTTTGCCAAGATGTACTTGAGGATGGCTTGGCGGGAAGAACCTCCACGTTCCTTCAGGCTGGAGATGGCAGCCTTTACCATCTCGTTATATTTGGGGTGGTTTGCTGGTTTCTTGGGCTTGGCAGCAGCCTTCTTCTTCGGAGTCTTCACGGCCTTGGCCGGGGCAGCAGCAGCATCAGACATCTTGTTGATTTTCCGTGTGTTAATGACAACTCAAAAGAACTTTTCCGGTTGGAGGACGAGAGTCGAATGATTCAAACGAAGCGCGCATCGCACTTTCATAGAGCGGGCGCGGACCTCAGAGTAAGCCGCGGCTCGCTCGCATACGCGAAAGCAAGATTTCCCATGATGACCAGAAATCTGTGCTAGTGTACCCCCAGTAAAACGGTGATTATTCCATCCTGAAACCATGAAACCTCATGGTTTGTTTTGTATTCCATTAATCACATATCTGGATCCATAATTCTGACTGGTTTCATTTCGGTTTCACCTGTTTATCGGAAGTTCTTTCAATTTTTATGTCCGATCAAGTCAGTGTCCTTTGCATTTTTTCTCGTTTAAAATAAAATTAAAAATATTAAAATGTATGGCATCTTCAAAATATTTACATCACTGGATGCGATATATTCTCAGCTTTATAATGGTACCATTTGTTTAATTTTACGTATCCCTGTTGTAGAGAAATCGTCGAAAATCTTGAGTGCCTCTAGCACAGGTAAAACGCGCTCCAGAAATTTTTCTTGTCATAGTCAGCTAGGCATAGCAGACCGCAAAATGGTAATCTGGTGTGGATTGTTCTCGTTCAATGTGCACGTAGGGCCTATATATAAGTAATGATACATACTGAACAAATAATGGTTTCGTCAATACGATTGATTGCACAATATTTTACAATAGTAACTATACATACTCGAATTTTTCTAACTCGTTTACACCGTTTTTCGCTAATATTTTTGTGATGCTAAATGCTATGGTTCTATAACTTGGCATACTTCACCTAGGAGTCGAACGGCAATTTTCTACCAAATTTCGGACAGCTATCGCGAAAATTAAAAAAGTTGGCAATCTACCTCAATGTTAAATTTCAGCCCAAAACGGGATCTCGAGAATCTGAGCATATTCGAGGAAACGGTCCTGTTTACATCCATCAGGATTCGAAATATTCTTGTAACTTTGAACCAGAAGATACACTGGGGTGTATTCTACACAAACATGTTGATTTTGAAACATTACTCCGCTACAAAACCGAGCAAATGCACAAAATTGTGTGCGGGCCCAGAAATTAAATAATCAGAGGGCTAAATTTAACATTGGGGTAGATTGCCAACTTTTTCAATTTTTGCGATAGCTGTCTGAAATTTGGCAGAAAATTGCCGTTTGACTCCCAGGTGAAGTATGCTAAGATACAGAACGATAGCGTTTAGCATCACAAAAAATATTAGCGAAGAAACAGTGTAAACGAGTTAGAAAAATCCGAGTATAGGGGCCTACGTGCAGCTGACAGCACTTGTATTTCAAGCCCCTGGAATACCTGATCATTATGAACCATATCCTATATAGATAGTAGGAGGCTACCATATGCTGAATTCTGAAATATGGTTCACATTTTTGTTCTTAGGACAAACATTTGATTAAAACAATATAGAGTCCATGAGCGGATCGAGGAGGGGGGCCGAAGTGACCCCTTGAAGTGTGGTGGTGGCTAGATTGAGCGAAAGGCTCATGCACTTTGCTATGAAAATCACAGCGCACGCTTGTCACCGTCATCGGGTTTCGAAGACGCTAAAATCTATTAAATCATAATAGATTATACGTAGCCTGAGTAACAGTAACACCAACAGCCTAACCCTGCTCCACGACTGATTCCTGTACTTTCGAACGATAGTTTAACCTAATTCCCTCACTTTGGGAGATTGGAATACAGTACGCGTGCCAGAGTTTAACCAACAGCCCATAGAGGCCTACTATATGCCGGAACACCCAAGTCTGAACTTATAGGTGTTTAGTGTTCGGATCTTAAGTCGTAAATCCTGAATGGTCCGAGAACCCCCCCCCCCCCCCCGGAAGTTTTGAAAGGTTTCATTCTTCCGTTCTTATGGTCCAGGGTGGACATGTAGTCGGGGTATCCCTTGGGTACACCATGGTGGGTGCAAGAAGGTCCTAGATTATAACACCAGGACCTTCAGTATCATGCACAGATCACCTCGGCCCCGGGCAACCTAATGTGAACAAGGATGATCCTCCTGGACCATGACCATCCCTTTCTCATGACGGTGTGTAAACAAGGACCAGCACGACAAGAGTGTTGGCAGCATCGCGATCGAACCCTGAGCTTTTGTCCCTGAAGCTAGATTGCAGTGATTCCCCCAGATTTCACTGCCACTGCCAGCAAAACTGCAATATCATCCCTGATGCTAGGTGGCACTGATTTCCCAGACCCTACTGCCACTGCCAGCAAGACTGAACTATCATCCGAGATGCTATAAATGTATAGGTGGCAGTGATAGCTCAGGCTTCCTGGCAGCGGCAGTGGAGTCTGGGAAATAGCTGCCACCCAACACCTTGGAAGATAGTTTAGTCTTGTTGGCAGTGACAATTGCAATGGGGTCTGGGAATCCACTGCGACCTATCATCTTGGATAGTGATAGTTCAGTCTTGCTGGCAGTGGCAGTGGGGTCTGGGAAACCACTGCTATCCAGGGCCAGATTAACGTAGGGGCTATTGGGGCTGCAGCCCCAGGCCCACAAGCCCAGCAAGAAAAAAATAGGCCCCAATTCTCACAAAAACGATGCACAGTTTTGTTTCAACTAGGGGCCTATTTTTAACTGCAGGGATTTTTTAAAACTTGGGTCCTATTTTGCGAGTGCTTAGTCGTCCCTTTATCTCACTCATAGGCCCATTGTAGGCCGCAGATTGAAACCGTGGTTTTATTTTTTGAACTCGGGGACCTATATTTTTCTGCTGGTGCTAGTGTGTCTCCTATTCACACAGGTGGGCTTTAAGGCCTACAGAAGGTATCCATGACAGGCCTTCATGATAGGCCTACTCCCGCCAACAGATTTGCACACAAAAGACCGAAAAATACATATGTATAAATAAAAAAAAAATGATTACATCAGTAGTAGGCCTTCATGATAGGCCTACTCCTGTCAACAGATTGGCACACAAAAAGGCCAAAAAATACATATGTATAAATTAAATAAGATTGATTACATCAGAAATTTGTGTTTCACTGTTCATAATAAACAACTGCATATACCACAATATGTTTTTATTCTGAAAAAAAATCACTGATTTTTTAGGGGGTCAACTTCAATAATTATTTGGAATCCTCGATAAATTTACAAAATTTGAAATCTACCGGATTTACAATAAAAGATCTAGGCCAAATTACCTTTTCAGTCGTTTCATTCTTTAGTGGAAAAAAAGTTCAAAATTCGAATCCGATTTGAATGTCCAAATATTGCATAATTTCTTCCCCAGATACACGCCATACTGATCAACTCACAGAACGAAAAAAACATTTTTTCTCGGGGGAGGGGGGGGGGGTTCCTCCCCCGAACCCCCAGTCCGGATAGCTTTAGGCCCATTTATATTTTCCAGCCCTAGGCCCCTCTGTCGTTTAATCCGCCCCTGCTGCTATCTAGCATCAGGGGTGATATTGCAGTTTTGCTGGCAGTGGCAGTGAAATCTGGGGGAATCACTGCAATCTAGCTTGCTGGCAGTGACAGTGGCAGTGGAATTTCGTGATGAGATGATGAAGTAACCTGCCTACCGAGAACTATACCCATCCCCATGCCATATGGCAGAACCAAAACGGCGGCGACACGGACCACGCAAGAGCAAGCGATCCTCCCAGATCACGCCAGTAGACCTATTTATTGACCACTATCCGATATGGTCTGGGACCTATGTGTGACTGGGGTTTTAGGGTCACTATTCATTCATGAAAACCCCATATTTTTCAGTCTTGGTCACTCACTCCCCAAATAAAACTTTATTCATACTAGAGTCCAGTAGATTCACAGGGCCCTACCACACAAAATAAAAGAAATGGGCTTCCATCTTATATAAAACAAGCGTAGAAATTTGCAGAGACCCACCATACCAAGCAAGCATACATGGACATGAGAGTTTATACGTGGGATCTCCTCAAGGGGCCTTGTACGATATAGGCCTAAGTGATAAACCGATTGCTATAAATTCGCTATTGGGTCTGTTCAAACCTGCGTATATGTTAAGGGGTCACTTGGGCCCCCGAGAAAGATCCCGAGGCGAGATGGTCTAGATAACTACATGTAGATACGGGCCGCAGGCTGCATGCCGTTGACGGGGACGGTTGTGTGAAATATAGGGCCTACGCTTGATGAGCCTAGCCTGTTGGCCTAGCCTATAGACCTAGTCTAGAACTAGTCTATACCTGGGATTAGCCTGTCATAGGCCTAGATAGCTGCCTCGCCTAATGTAGGTAGGCCCAGATCTGGGCCTAAAGTTAGAAAGCTGTCAATAATGGAATGCCCTGCAGGGTTTGTTTGATGTATGTCCAAGAAACTATTAGGACATTCATACGTTAGCTATTAGAAATCCGATCCCATTCCCGAGCCCTTGTGCTTCGTCTACATGCATGTATCCTAGGTCAAATTTCGCGCCAAACAGTCACAGTCACCCAAACACGTGACCTTGAGATCATCCATTTGCGAAAACGCACGGTCCCTGAAGTCATCCACAACCGGAAGCCGATATGACAGCGAGTTTTGACAACAAGACACGTTCTTTTTTGCCATAAATTCTCTATTTATTTCATTCGGAACTCATAACTATTGACTTTTTTGCTGCGAAGTTGCATTATTTCATCGTACGGAAGTGATGAATGTAACGTCTGGCCATTTTAAATGGCAGATGAACTTGTACATGTGACGCTCCCACCCCCGCCACCCAGCCACCGTGACAGACACCGGCCTGTGAGAAATGTGAGTAAACACTAAACATGCTAAACAAGGTGCATGTACATTGCGCAGGTTTATAGGTGGAGGCCGTGTAGTGGTAGATTCTTTTTGATCGAGCACAGTGAGAGTGACTTGTTCCCGAAAAAACAGTCAATAGTTGGCGATATGTAGCCCTCTCACAACAAGTTCAAGTGACATGCCTATTTCCGAGCAGGGACTTAAACTCGAGCAACCCACCTGTTTGGTTGTCTACGCATTTATTCTGTTGTTGCAGTAGCATGTGTTGATCTTTGCACTGTATGCAATCGTTTTTGACATGTATCACACATTGTACAATCGATGACAGCGATGATCTTGAGGGTGCTCGGGTTCAAGTCCCCGCTCGGGAATAAGCACATCACCTGTACAAAACTCAAAGGCCAGCATAGAAATATACGCTTTATGACCAAATTTGTGGGAGTATATGTAGAATAAAAGTGTCACTCTGGGCAAGTGTTTGCTCTGCCAATCATTGCCACATATGCTATTTGCACCATATGACCAGTTTTTAACGAATCACAGTACATGCAACCCAAGTTGTGGACTGTCAACGTTTAGGTACAGAACCCAAGTTTGCCCTTTTACCCAACTGGGTGTCCCAATGTACATTGCGGGCTTATCACGGTTTGCATTTCGACAGTCTTTCAGTATTCCTCCATGGTCTGGTCAAGACATTTGATTCAGAAATTTGTGGGTTGTAGGAATCAAGAACTTTTCAAGTAACATGGAAAATCAGTCAATTCAACCATGGTTGAGAGGTCGGGACAATATAATCTTCTTAGTCTCATTAGTGCCTGGGGTCTGTCCTGATGAGGTCAAGATGCAGGGTCATAAAATTACAGGGCCCATAAGGTCACCATCCAGCAAAAATTCCAAGTAAAACTGTAGAATGATGCTGTTGGTCTGAGATAGCTATCCCCGAAAGGATCCAGGACAAAACATGCTATTCGCTCTACAAGTCAATTGAAAAGTACTAGTTTATTTCACAATTTCAGAGTTTTTGTACTAATAAACGTAATAAGTGTTAAAAGTAAATGTTAATGTGTACTAACAAAATATTTGTATGCACACACACTCTCTCTCTCGAAAGGTTGGTGCTCTTACATTAGATAGTCCTATTTTATTTGAAATTATATGTACAATGTATACAGGGATCAAGTCAGTTTGTAACTTGTATGTGCACCGTTAGTTTGCATGCTCACATCCCAAAGTCGTTTTCTCAGTTGTACTTTTCCTTTGCTACAATATTAATGCAACTTGCAAACATTGATTATTTGTGCTTCTAATGCGACAGCCACATCTCACTCGTGATTCTAAGTCTAAACACATTCTCTAAGTCTAACAATGCTATAACTTTCATGTAGCGTGTACGTTTCTCCAATACAATACACGCTAGATGAATTTGTATATAGTTACTCTAGTGTTGTGAAATTTATCTCGCTTCAGTTAACATCATTTGTTCCTAAAGGTGAGTGGATAGGTAAATTACATCAATACCATTACCCTTTGGAAGGCTTTTAGTGAATTGATTTCAAAGTCTTGAAATGATGCCTGTCTTGATCAATGACTTTAATGAATACCATAGACATAGAAGAGAGATGGACTGCCAACTCGACCTCCGTGACCTTGAGCTTGCGACCAGAGGAACATGGGTACTTTATTCCGGTTTGAAGTTTCATGGGGAAATTAAATTGTCAAAATACGTCGTATATTGTAAGTGAAGTCGACACTCTGAGGATCGTCAGGAATGAACAATGGCAATATGACGTTATAGGTTGACAACGGAAGTGTAACTACCATCTTCCTCTGACCTTTTGTGACCTCAAGTTCAATGACTAGAAACAGAAAGAGTGATATCGGAGTTGGCAGTCCATCTCTCTTCGATGTCTATGATAAATACTGAGTATATTATCTTGGGATATAATCGATGTAGAAATAGTTATGATATAGTCACTAATCTTCATGGATACCTGGCTGTCCCACATTAATATCACGAACATGTCTGGTAGATGTTGGTTGCTGGATCGATCTATATGCATGATACTAACATGAGAAACCCATCTATTTGAATGAGTTTCTGCTGACATATTTCCAAAAACATATAGATCTAGTGTGGAGTATGTATTGTATGTGCTGTGTTTTTGCTGTATTCTGATCGTAACTTGGAATATTTTATATAATTTTTACAATGATAATAATCCAGACCAACTACTGCAAATGTAGATCTAACATGTGAAGTAACAACCTACTGGCTACTATACCATGTATACATGTCGCTAATAGTATCGTTGATAAAAAAAACTAAGATACCTAAATCTCTCTAGAGTCTTCACGAGTATATTCACCGTTTTTCATTGCATGTCAAGGCCCCAAATATTACTTTGGATTAGCTGGGAGTTTCTTTACTGCTTCATCGTTATACTGTTACACGTGAGCTGACTTGAAAAGTTGAGGTAAAATCTGTGTTAAAGGCCTATCATGGGACACTATGTGATAATAGTCAAACAATATTAAAGCAATCTACATGATTGTATACTCAAGTTCAACACAAAACCTCATATGATTTTCGGCGATAATTTCTTTTAGGATGGTTTGATCAATTTGAAATTTTATATGCTTCCATTTGGCACAAAACCATATTTTTTCACCAAATTTCAGACTTATATCTTGAAAACTGAAAAATTTGGCAGTCTATCCCAATGTTAAATGTTGGGCACTAATCGGATCACAGGAATTCAAGGAAATTTGGGAATTTCATGATCTTATTCCGCAAAGAAATGTAATATGAGGAAAGTTTTTGAGTTTGAAGAATCATATAGGTATATTCTAATAAAATATCATTCTTACAAAGTAATGTGCAGTGTGAACATCGAACAACATGCCAAATTCTGTTCAAACTTGCAAATTTCACGTTTTATGTGTTATTTAACAGTAGAGTAGATTGCCAACTTTTTCAATTTCAAAAAGTCGGACTTCAAAAAGTCGGAAATTTGGTGAAAAAATACGGTTTTATGCCAAATAGAAACAAATAAAATTTCAAATTGATCCGACCATCCTAAATGAAGTTATCGCCAAAAATCATGTGAGGTTTTGTGTTGAACTTGAGTTTAACACACAACATATAAACTCTGAAATTGACAAAATACACACTGACTGACACTGCGAATGTATCGAGAAATTGAGAGGACCTTACGGATCATAGTGCATTATGATGTGGCTTTCCAACTGATGCTCATTCGTCATAATGGTTCAATATTTCGTGCTGTCATATTGCGAGATACTTGACAATTTTTGTTCTGTAAACAGGATAACAATTCCGTTCGAATATCATGACATGTCTGTTATTCTGTGGATATATGTGGAAATCTCGCTGATACAACTATTGACAGCATATTGCACTTTAACATGTTTAAGTACTTTTACCTATTCATTATATCCCTACATTTTATCCCATCTGTGACCATGGCATTTTTTTTAATAAATTGTATCATGATAATCAGAGAGACTTGCGTAATCACAGTCAGTTTATGTGAATCTTCAATCCGGTATATTTGTGATGTTAATTCGACAATGTGTTTGATAAATCGTTTGAAATTTGTATCTTTTGATTTCATGGATTTACATGTACAATGTAAATGTATATGCAAAGAAAAAAAATACTGAAATTCTGAGAACTGCGTTATATAGCATATCTGACATATATTACACAGCTTACTGTACACATACTTATGTATATATATGTCCTTATTTTGAAATGAAAAATGTGTACTTGTTCCTCTTTTAAAGTGGCATCGAGCTGTACTTAGGATTATTGATTCATCATGTTTTGAATGAATCAAGCTGTCTTTGAGGTGCAAATGTCCGCGGGCTCTACAATCTATATAGTTGGCTGTTGCTTTTTACAACTGGGAAAGCTCCTGCCACCAGCGATGGTTTTGTGCAACTGCTTTTTCATGTGATTATTGATTTGTTCGGACGATCTGTCGGTCAAAGAAATGACATGAATAATGATGAATTACCGGCATGCTCACTTCTTTGGATTTAACAGATGGCTTAACGATTTAAGTTCAGCAGCATAAATATGATGTAAAGTTAAAAGCATTTCTTGTGTGAGCCAAGAAAATTTAAAGGTCAGTGTTGTTCACTTTATATTATTATGGTGTTTATTCGTCAGTTATCATTTATAGTCGTAAATAATGCTAAGAATATGTATAACTATCGACATATTTTAATTATTATGACAGATATACATGTATGCTATTAAATATATTTTGGTCTCGTTAAATATTTTATTTGCTACCATGTATAAGTATGTCATAGACAAGTTGTTCTGTTGATCGATGTTTTTCTTCGGACAATCATTATATTGATCAATGATGATATTCGCCCTGTGGAGATTTGTTCTTAATGAGCGTTGGAACTGGTAGCATATGTCTGCTTGGCCTGTCGGTATGCACATGAGCGTTTAAATATATCATGTAGGTCCCTGTAAGATTAGACCCCTCCGAGACAATACTGACTATAAAGATTCATATTCCACATAGATCAACTTAGCATGTGAATGAACCTGTGAAACAAGACTTTCTGTTAGATAAGTCCACTTTTTTTGCAGAGAGTGAGTTCTTATCTCGCAGGAACTTCTGTATTATTTTTGTGTCGCATCATACAAGCAATTTTCACATTTCGTGAAACTGTTACGTATATTTAGATACCGGTACCTTGAATGTGTGAACCTGTCATTTGAAATTTATTCAAAGGTCTTATCATAAAAATTATTCACACAAACTGAACGTACTTGAAGCTGAAGGTGTAGGTCAACTTGTATGCCTGAATGTATATAACAACTTCATGCACTTACCGTTTATGACTTACAATAAATGTTGACAATAAAAATCAGAATGACTGATGATGCGAAATGCAGTTTCATACTAAACTTGAATATTGGGGGAGAGGGTTTTGAAATGTTTGTGTGTGTGTGTGTGGGGGGGGGGGGGGGGGGTGGAGGGGGGGGGGGGTATATTAACTTGAATATTGGGGGAAGGGGGGTTTAAATGTTATTGGGAGTGGGTAAACACGGTAAAGGGGTCTGAAAGTTATAGGCAGCCACCTACATATGGTACAGTTCATGTACAAGTCATTGATTGCACGGACTCAATAATTACTTGCACGTACATTGGCACTAGCAATGACGAGCACGGCTGTTACACCAGCCCCCCGACATTTGTCTGGTTTTCGCTGTTGTTGATTTCGATTATCATGCTTATAGGTAGCATTACTCAAGTTTTTAATGACTAAATTCATGGCAGTTTTGTTGAGAAAAGTTCATGCATTTGGCTCAGAATGTCGTGAGCGTGCAATATGTGCATGATATATGCTTTGATGTACAGCAGTATGTTTCAATTGTGATTTTGGAAACGCATGAAAATGGCGCCACAAGCAAAGAACGAAGACTCAGTAGAGAAAATAGTCATGGCTGTGAGTAGAGTGACAAATATTATATTGTTTGAAAAGTATGTTGATATTAAATTTATTCTGAAAAAAAGCATTAGGGTTAGGGAACAACTACTCAATATCACAAAAACACTGTATGAAAAAAAAAACGCATGGAACAAAATTCATTGTTATGAGTGAGTGGGATTTAACATATTTAATGCTGTAATACATCCTCAAAATCAATTTTAAAAAAAATATATGGATGCACATTTACATGCTGTAACACTTTTTACACAAATACTTTAAAGTTTTAGGGTTATGTAAATGGTTTGTCACTACATTTACATGTATTTTTGTGAACATGTGTGCTCTAATCCATTCGTATTACATGTACATGAATTATGTCTACCAGGATGTTTATTGAATATCGATACAATTATATTACCTATACATGTATGTTGGAAAAAGTTAGGTGCCACTTCGCTTTTAGAGTCAGCATCATAAATTGAGTAACAAACAGACATGTGTACCATATATACGAATGTATTGTCTAACGATGTGATGATATATAGTTGCAAAAAAATACAGTTAATTTTGAAAATCGATTGTGCTGTTAATATTAGAAGTGGAACCATGGGTTCTCATTTGGAAAATATTGATTGTTCTTGCTAATCATGAATACAAACATATCGATGCATTGTAATCTGTAGGCAGACAGAATGTCGCATGTTTATTGTAGCGCAACACTTGGTGTATTTATATAACAGTGCATTTATCTCTGAGAATATTGCTAATTGCATTATACTTTTAATATCTGCGAAGTTCTGCTGTTATGATAATTGCATTCAATTTGCAATGAAATAAATGTCAGACCAGCTCTCAGATTAGAAGCCAACAGCACAATGTCGCATCTAATACTCACATTGTATTGATACACGCCGCCTGATGCTTCTGCTTCCTTTTTGCCGATTAAATACAGATATTGACAAATTTATTGACGTTTGCATTCGTGCATGGGTAAATGATACATATCATATGTATGTTCCATGTGCATTTATCGTATCTGACAATCTTTTATTTGCCGCTACACAAATACTTTATACATGTATTTCTGGCTTATATGTTTGCTTACAAGTATTTATAGTAACTTGCTTGTCACTTCCACATTTCCAGTAAAACTGAACAAATAATTTCTCAGAAAAAAAACAATTTGACAACTTGCTCATGTATTTGACACATAAATTTGTGACATACTGCACATGATAATAGAAGAGTATTTTTTCGAGCAGATGCGTTTCACAGAAGTTTTTACCAAGAACAACTGTTTGCATTTCTTTCGTTCTTCGACTGATACATCCATAGTCTTTCTCCGCACATTCCTGTTCTCTGCATGTATGAATTATATACACTATTCCTATAATTGCTTCGGATTTCATGAGCTGATTTTGCACTGATTAGTATTTTTGTGCACCATACTATTTGTGCGAGATATTTTGAATCTTTGCTCATTTATAAACTTCACAGGTATATATATGAAGCTTGTTCGCATACTGGGAACTTCTTTGATGTTAAGTGTTGGCCATAGGGAGTGTTGCTGCCTCCTTATAGTCATGTGCACCTGCCTATAGAATAACACACATCTATTTCTTTTGCGTTTTGTGTATACAGTTGTCCCTGTAAGATAAGACCTAACCTTTTGCAGGAAAGATGAGGTCTTATCTTAAAGGAAGTCTTATTTCACAGGCTCATTTACATGTTAAATTGAGTTTTGATGAATACAAGAAAGTCTTTACAGACAGGGAAGTCTTATTTCGAAGGTGTCTTATCTTACAGGGACCACTGTAGTTATATCCCTTTCTCTCATTGTTGTAAGCAGACACTAACATACCAACCATTTACCTGTATTTCTCCATTGTCATAAGCAGACACGAATATGCCAACCGTTTACATGAAATTCTATCCTCTTGTTATTGCACACGAGCAGACGCCTGACATGATCCGGATGAAGGCGCAGGAGGCGGGACAGCTTAGTTACGAGGATGTCGGCGACCGTTTCAAGACGGACGTCCACCTCGGCCTCTCGTCCGCGGAGGTCTCACTCCGACGGAAAATCTACGGATTCAACGAGTTTGACATCAACGAAGAAGAACCACTCTGGAAGAAATACCTGGGCCAGGTAAACAAACAGTAATATAGCAGGGGAGAATTAAAGTTTTTTCTGTTTTCCAATTTGAGCTATTGCATGTTTGTTTTCAGGACTCTCAATTACTTGGACAAGAAATGTGTTTCTTGATTGAATTTTCATCAAGAATAGACACTCACAATAATAAACTAATGTTTGGTGTCAGCTTATTCTGATATATACAGAACCACCACTTTGTAATACACATGTTTTGATCTCTGCAATGAATTTTCTGTTTTTTGCAGTTCAAAGACCCTCTGATTATGTTGTTGTTAGCCTCAGCTTTCGTCAGTGTCTGCATGAAGCAGTTTGACGACGCTGTCAGCATCACAGTCGTAAGTTCTATGACACTATTTGGCAATAACTACTGATAAGTAACTTCTTTCCAAATTTTTCTTTCAAAGTTCTGAATTTTACAAATTTCTTAAGCCTTCTGCTATTCAGTTGCACTTTAAATATTGATATTTTTTTTCTCCACAGGCAATCATCATAGTAGTCACAGTTGCATTTGTACAGGTTTGTGATACGATTTCCAACATTTCATTACTTTCTTCTGTTTACAAACTGCATTTTGGATATCGTTTGATACATGCTCTAATTCATTTGTATGAACAGGAATACAGATCAGAAAAGTCACTGGAAGCTTTGACAAAATTAGTACCACCAAAATGTCATTGGTAAGTCTATTATTATCATATTATCACGGCTTCCCGCAGAAGTTGGGGAATGAGAAGAGAAAACTGTAAAGATGATGATGAACACTCATACGGGGATACAATTTACTTTTTATGACAGATAACATGTGAGATATACTTACCATAGTAATAATAACTTCATGTGTAAGGTGTTATGTACATCGCCACCGATATACTAGTCGAGCATGCAATGATAGAATATTTCGTTCTTGCCTCCCCCTCCCCCCCCCCCCCATTACCATGGTTACACCAGTGTGCGGGACGGGCGGCTGGAGATGTTCCTGGCCCGGGAGCTGGTCCCCGGGGATATCGTGTACCTGGGCGTGGGGGACCGGGTTCCCGCTGATATCAGGCTCTTCGAGGTCAGTGGCGCATAGTCACGTGGTTTCTCTCTGTTGTTCGTTATTTGTGAGGTGATGAGAAAAGTAGCATGTCTGGTCTGGTTTTAGTTTGATATTATATTGTGGATATATGAAAAAGTGTAAAGTTTTCTATGGGGCAGTATGGTACCAGGTTTATCTAATCTTGTAAATCATGTTAAACTCAACATAAACTCGAATATCGAGTTTATCATCTGTAACTATCTGAACATTACAAGTTTTACATCTGTTTCATTATCCGACATTTTCTTCACTACAGGCCTTTGACTTGTCAATAGATGAGTCTAGTTTCACTGGTGAAACTGAACCTGCCCTGAAAACAACAGAGAAGGGTCGGACACACAAGTCAAACGGCGACCTTGTTCACCTTGACAATATTGCATTCATGGGCACGCTCACTCGGTGTGGTAATGGCAAAGTACGTTTACATGTTTTCTACGGTAGTTCATCATAAAATTCTTTGCAGTTTTTGTTGGATTCTATTGTGTTTTCTATACAAGCAAATCTTTTCTTATCAAAAATAAAGGAAGAAAAGTATGTACATTTTCATATGTACGTGTACAGTCGTTGATATAAAATATTGTTCCCAATATACACAGGGTATAGTTATTGGCACTGCCGAGAACACAGAATTCGGGGAGATATTTCGCATCATGCAACTGGAAGAGGTAAGTTTGGAAAACTACTTATGTTCAAAAGATCACTCAAATTAAAAATGAAATCTATTGGAACGAAACTCAACTGTAGAAAACGTGACAATGTCTCGGTGCATCTCCCCCGTAGCCGCCCAAGACCCCACTACAGCTGAGCATGGACCACCTCGGCAAGCAGCTCTCCTGTTATTCCTTCTGTATCATCGGCGTCATCGTTTTCCTCGGCTGGTTCCAGGGCCGCAAGATCCTTGACATGTTCACCATCGGCGTCAGGTGTGTGGCAGAGTGTAATGAGTGGTTGTCTTTGGATACCATGGTATTTTGCTGTGGCTTTAATGTTGAATTTATTGTGTAAAAGGGAATTACAGTATTTGCTATGTTTATTGGTTAAATTCAGTGTTATATGCCTATATCTTACCTCCAAAACACATTACGGGTTATGGCTTATTAGCCTTACTGACATAGGAGTTCTCCATAGAGAGAACCCCATTTGGAAAATGGGCTAGACAATGAATTGTCCAAGCCACTAACCCACGTGACCGGATGGTGACGTCATTCTCGTCTCCTATGGCTGCTCTACCACATTGGATTTGCCTTGCTGACATAACTTTGCGAATTTTTTAGTATTTATTGCCATACCACTACCTCTATAATAAACTCTTTGGGTAATCTTACCTTGGCATTCAAAGAAGAGGAGAGAGAAATGAATGTCACAAGAATTTTCTCAAAATTCCTGACATCCATCTCGAACTCGAAATTGAAGGAAATTACTCTCACACATCTCAGATTCCCCGCGGTGTAGATGTGACGTCACACCGGTCATATGGTTGACCTTAACCGCCATTAATTTGCTCCTCCATTGTTGGATGTGCAGCAAGTCTTGCTTTCGGCATTCAAAGTCGAATTTCTTCACGTCTACGATCGTCTTTAGGCTGTTCTTTGCACAGCTTTTTCTTCAGTAGATCGTTCTTTCGTTGTTAGACTAGCTTAGAGTTAGTGATTTGCGATTTTTTTTGGGAGGAAATGGTAAAGCCTCCCCAGGCCCCTTTCCTTCCCCCATTATCGCCCGTTTGTACTTCGATGTTTGATATGTTTCAGATATGAAGTGCATCGTTTGCAAACACTACCTTCCTAAGTGGGAGGCTCATAACGCCTGCTGGCAGTGTAGGGACACTGTTTATTGCCGTCCTTCAGCCACCTGTGAGTTATGCGCGGATTGGTCCATCGACGAGTGGAAACTCTGTCTTCAAGGCTTACGGGAGATTCAGGCCCGCAGGTTTGCTGGTTGCCCTACTCCCCCTTCCCCGTCAGATTCTGATAGCGCCAGGCCGCGTCCCAAGGCGTCGGAGGAACGCAAGCGGCGTTTAGATTTGCAGTTAACCAATGCTGTTTGTGCTGTAAGTTTTGATTTATCATTGTCATTTTCTTTCAGCCAGGTACGGGTCCCGGGAGCCGCGCGTTCGGCTCTCGGCACCCTAACTTCCCCACAACCTACGGGTTTGTGTGGCTCACTTTTGGCTCCCTCTCTACTGGCCCCTCGTTCTCATGCTTCTCTGGCTGAACGACCTGGGTTTCAGTGTCCGAGTGTGGTTTCGGGGTCTGCCGGTTCCGTCGGGCTCACGACGGTTCCCTGCGCCCGGGATCCCTCTGGACAGAGAGTGTTGTTTCCCCCTCCGGGTCGGGCACCTGCCCCCGGAGCTGGGTTTCAACCCCATAGCCAGGGCGGATTTCGGTCCGGGCCCGTGTCGCCAGTGATACGGCCGCCGGCACCCGATTTCCCGTCGGTTACTGGACCCCAGGCCGTGGCTACCGGAGCCGTGGCCAGTAGGGGCCGGGAGCCAAGGGCCATGAGCCGTCCAAACCCATGGGTTCCTGGAGTTTCCATGTCTCCACGGTTTCCAGAGTTTCCTTTTTCTGATTCGCCCTGTGTGTTTCAGATCGCCGAGGATATCAAGGACGATTCCCCTCTTACGGCCCTGCCCTCCGGTTTCGTCGCCTCTAGCCAGGGTATGTTGTCCTTCGCCCAGTTGGCGGACCAAGGGTCTTCCCGTGCGTCGGAGCCGTCCGGTGTTCCTGTCCAGGGGAGCTCTTCCACGACGTCAGAGCAGCGCCTTAGGGGCGAGCTTCAGTCTTTTCGGGAAGAGATGTTAGGCCAGTGGCAGCAGTTTCTGGCGAGGTTCACGCCTCCACAGCCGCCACCGCCCCCGTCTTCCCCTCTGCTTAGGGAAGAGCCGTCTTCAGATGAGGAACCTTCCCTACAGGTCTCTCAGTCGGCTGACCAGCCGTTACCTGGCCCGTCAGGCCTCACGCTTCCGCGAAAGCGTAAGGCGGACCCGGACCAGGAGGCGGACCAGCCCGAGTCCGACGACCCTCTCTCTTGGGGGGAGAAGTTGGATTTTGTGAAGAGGGTCCTCCCGGGTTTGTGGCCCGAAGAGCATGCTCCGGCCCCAGTCAAGAAGGTGGCTCGTTCGATGATCTCTTCTGAGATAGAGCACCCCCGGCCGTCGAAGGACGCCTTACGGTTCCCTCTGTCACAGGGAGTTCGCGGCTCCATGCAGGAGCGCATGGACGAGACCATCAGGTCCAACAAGTCGGCGATTGGCGCGTATCCTGCTCGCCCGTCTGTCAACGACTACTATACGTCGTCGGAGTTGGACGACAAGCCTACAGCTTTGAGGAGGCATCACCCCCATTACGCCTTTTTCAAGGAGCCTAAGGCCGTGGAGATCCCATGGGCGGCCTTGGCGGAGCTGCAGCACACGTTTCGAGTGGGGCTGGCCACGGATTCGGCCATGGACTGGCTGTCGATGGCTACGAGACGGGCCATTCTTCAGTGCCGTGACCAGGTCCTGGACAACCCTGACGTCGACCGGGATGATTTGGCAGAAGCCTTATTGAGCTGCGCTTCATTGGTCACCTCCATTGGCAAAGGTGTGGGTGACAAGGTGGCCCTGGACTCCCACTCACTCTGGGTGTCCGAGTTGTGGCGGCGTGACGCCTTCCTCTCATCCCTCAAGTTCGAGGTTCCGGACCAGCTCATGACAGACATGAGAGTTCTCCACCCCGTTATCCCCTCTTCCGGAGCCCCTACTTCACTTCTACTCCCTGACCGTTCTGCGGAGTTGCGGGAGGTGAAGAAGGAGGCCGACGAGAAGGCCGCGAAGTCCTCTACTTCCAATGCCCTCCTGAGCCAGTCGAAGTCTCTGGAACGCCTCACACAACAGATGGTTTCGGCCTTTAAGAAGCCCCAGTCTGCAGTTCAGCAGTCTCAGCCTCAGCAACAGCCGACTCGTGGCCGTGGTAGAGCCAGAGGCAGGGCCTCAGGGTTGCCCTTTCGCGGGGCCTCTGCCGGCAGCACCCGAGGAGACCGTGGTCGTGGCCGAGGCCGAGGACGCGGAGAGGCTCCCAAGCCCGCAGGGGAAAAGAAACCGGGTACGTATAGCTTCGGATTCCGGGCCGGATCCTTTGCTCGAGTGTCGAGAAGAGCTGCATGGTCAGCTCGTTTCGGTCGATATTCCTTCCTCAGACGAGCCCGTAGGAGCTCGTTTAATTCTGTTTTGGAAAGAGTGGGAGCGGCTCGGGGCTTGCCCCTGGGTCGTCTCGACGCTCCGTCGAGGATTCGGCCTGAAATTCGAGAAATTGCCACCGTTATCGCCCGTCCCAAGGGGTTTCACTCTTCCAAACGATCCAGAACGCCGCCGTGTTCTCCACGAGGAGATAACGGCGATGATCGAGAAACAAGCGATAGAACCTGCTCCCGGGGACACTCCCGGGTTCTACAGCGTGTTGTTTGTGGTTCCCAAAGCGTCGGGGGGTTGGAGACCAGTGATAGATCTTTCTCCGTTGAACAAGTTCTTAATCGTGCCGACGTTTTCCATGGAAACGCCGGAGCAAGTTCGTTCAGTCATGCCTCGCGATTCGTGGGTGGTAACGATCGATCTCAAAGATGCCTATTTCCATATTCCAATGAAACCTGCAGTTCGCAAATACCTGAGATTTCTCTATCTCGGCCGCGTATGGCAGTTTCGGGCGCTCCCGTTCGGATTATCGACAGCGCCGTGGATTTTCACCATGGTGGCTCGGGAAGTCCAGATTCTCGCCCACAAGCGGGGGATTTTTATCCACCAATATCTCGACGATTGGCTAATCCGGCACCATTGTCGCGAAACGCTGATCGTCCAAGCACAGTTTGTGGTAAATCTATGCTCACGGATGGGGTTCAAAATCAACCAAAAAAAGTCCGACTTGTCACCGCGTCGAGACTTCGTCTTCTTGGGGTATCGTTATCAGACTACCTCAGAGACTGTGTTGCCGACGCTGGATCGTCAGTCAAAATTATCCGTGCTGTCAGAAGGCTTCCTTCGTCGCATTCCACAGACGGCCAGACGCTGGCAGTCCCTTCTCGGGATGCTGGCGTCCACGGAAAAGTTAGTTCCGTTGGGCCGCCTGCACATGCGGCCTATTCAGCGGCATCTACACTCTCAATGGTCCCAGGTCACGGGAGACAGATCCCAGCTCGTGCAGGTCTCTCCGGAAGTCGTTTCCCATCTGCAATGGTGGCTGGATCCCGTCAATCTGCTCCGAGGGTCGTCATTCCGCCGGCCGCTTCCATCCAGGCACGTATTTACGGATGCCAGTATGGACGGCTGGGGCGCTCACTGGGACGACAGCGAGGTCTCGGGCACCTGGTCTTCGTCTCAGCAGGAATGGCACATAAACCTGTTGGAACTGGAGGCCGTGTTCTTGGCTCTCAGGCATTGGGAAACACATTTCCTCAATCAGGCTGTGTTGGTGGCCACCGACAACTCCACCGTTGTCGCTTACATCAACAAGCAGGGCGGTACGAAGTCCCAGTCGCTGTGCCAGGCCGCTATCGACCTCCTGCTCTGGTGTCACGACCGGGGTATTTCGCTTTTCGCGAGGCATATCCCTGGTCATATGAATGTTTGGGCGGACCGCCTCTCCCGGAGGGGCCAGGTCCAGGCCATGGAGTGGAGTCTTGCCCCCAGGGTATTCCAATCTCTCTGCGGCCTATGGGGCACGCCGATGGTCGATTTGTTTGCGACCCGGTGGAACCACAAACTTCCTTCGTTTGTGTCTCCCATTCCCGATCCCACGGCCATGTCAGTGGATGCGATGTCGACGTCCTGGGAGGGCATGTACGCGTATGCTTACCCCCCAGCGGTGTTGTTGGACAAGGTGATCGCCAAGTTTCGGACTCACCAGTGTCGCCTCCTGCTGATTGCTCCGTGTCTTCCGCAGAGGTCGTGGTTCCTGGACCTTCTGGAGTTGATAGTAGACTTCCCTCGTCAGCTTCCGGATCGGTGGGACCTCCTCAAACAACCTCGCTCCAGCATGTTTCATCAGGCTCCCGCAAGTCTGAAGCTTCATGCCTGGATATTGTCGAGCGATGTTTCCGAAAGAAGGGATTTTCAAGGGAGGTGTCCGCTAGGATCGCCCGATCAAATCGAAAATCTTCTTTGGCAGTCTACCAATCGAAGTGGACTTCCTTCTGTGCTTGGTGTCGTCGCCGGAAGGTTAGTCCTTTCAGAGTCGATGCTCCCCTAATTTCCGAATTTCTTCTCGAAAAGTTCAATGAAGGGCGAGCTCCATCCACGATCGCGGGTTACCGTACGGCTATCGCGAAGACTCTAAAACCCAAACTTGGGATCGATTTTGGTCATGATCAAGGTTTGACTGCGTTGATTAATAGTTTCGAGATCGAAAGACCGAAAGCTAGGAACCCGGTTCCTGAGTGGGATCTATCGCTTGTTCTCAACGTCTTAAGAAAAGATCCGTTCGAACCCCTTGAGCGGGCCTCACTAAAGTTGCTGACGTTTAAGACGGTCTTCCTTTTGGCTCTGGCTTCCGGGAAGCGACGGAGTGAGCTTCACGCTCTGTCCTTTTCCAAAGTTAAGTGGAAGTCGGATGGCTCCTCGGTTCTCCTCGGAGTCATTCCCTCCTTTCTGGCCAAAACTCAATTAGCAGGTACGCCATTATTGAGCTTTTCCATTCCCGCCCTGACTCCTTCTCTGGGGCCGGGCCTGGAGGAAGACGCGAAGCCTTGTCCCGTGCGAGCCCTCCGCATCTACGTTAATCGTACGCGTGAGCTGCATCTCGGCAAGCGTTTGCTTTTCGTGTCCTATCTTAAGGATTTTCCAAATGATATCCGTCCTGCTACGATCTCATCTTGGATCAAGAAGTGTGTTAGATTTTGCTATGAAAAGTCACAGGCGAAAAAATCCACAGGTTTCAGAGTCAAAGCGCATGATGTGAGGGCTCTCGCGGCTTCACTTGCCTTTACAAATAAAGTGTCTCTGAATGATGTCATGTCTGCCTGTACCTGGAAATCTCATAACACATTCACTTCTTTCTATCTCAGGGAGTTAGCTTGGGAGGATGACTCCGGCCTCCAGCTTGGACGACTGGTGGCGGCGGAGCGTGTAGTCCAGCTGTAGATACCTGTAAATAGATCAGCACGCCTCTGTACAGATGCACCTGAGGTCGACTCCCAGGGGAGTTGCTCCTCTTCTTTGGCGAGGGAAATTTTTGTTCTTCTGCAAGAGGAAAGTCACCTCTGCAGAGCCCCTGCTCGTCTCCATGCATCTGAAGGTAATTCAGGCGTGTATTATGGTATAGTTGTAAATATCCTGTAAATATGTATTTTCGACTTAAAATTATAATTTAAAAGTAAAACACAATATTTACTACTTTCAATGGATATTTCCTACTCTCACACATCGGTGATGAAATTCCCGGGAGAGGGTTAAACCCACCTCCTTTGGTTATTCTGATATAACCCAAAGAGTTTATTATAGAGGTAGTGGTATGGCAATAAATAGGAAGTTTTAACTTGTTTAAAACCAGTATTTATTACATACCTACCTCTATAATAAACACGATTATTCTCCCTCCCGCCTCCCCTGCCTTAACCAGGTGGGCAAATTAATGGCGGTTAAGGTCAATCATATGACCGGTGTGACGTCACATCTACACCGCGGGGAATCTGAGATGTGTGAGAGTAATTTCCTTCAATTTCGAGTTCGAGATGGATGTCAGGAATTTTGAGAAAATTCTTGTGACATTCATTTCTCTCTCCTCTTCTTTGAATGCCAAGGTAAGATTACCCAAAGAGTTTATTATAGAGGTAGGTATGTAATAAATACTGGTTTTAAACAAGTTAAAACTTCCTTTTCATCGTCTTACGAACACTTTCTTTGCATGCCTTTTTGGATATTTCTTTTCCTCGCTCTTTTGGCGTGCTTCGCGTGGATAGTTTCCGCTCCTCGGACTTCGTTTTGTGTTTGGAGCGCGGACTCCCCTCTTGCCGTGATGCGCCGCTGTGCTCAGTGCGGGCAGCAGCTTCCGTCGTGGGAAGTACACTCAGAGTGTATTGCGTGCCAGGACCCGGTGCATACGGATCAACTTACGTGCGGTTTGTGTGCGGACCGTTCGCGGGAGGAGTGGGGGCAGGTTCTTGGAGCTGTTCTCGCACGGAGAGACAAGTTGTCCCGTCAAGTGTCTCCAGCCCCGTCCTCTTCATCTTCCGCGTCGTCGGCCAAGCGTCGCCGCCATCAGGAAAGGAAGACTTCTGCCCTGCTGGGCAAGCTGGATCGTACCCTGGTTTGCCTAGAAGCTAAGTTTTCTTCCCCTTCCTCTTTGTTTTGTTCCGCGGGTGATCTGCTGGTGGGAGAGTCGCACTCGACCCACGGTGGCACGCCCCGGGAGTCAATTCACT
This sequence comes from Terebella lapidaria, assembly GCA_949152475.1. Classification (NCBI taxonomy): domain Eukaryota; kingdom Metazoa; phylum Annelida; class Polychaeta; order Terebellida; family Terebellidae; genus Terebella; species Terebella lapidaria. The sequence continues at coordinate 22,930,388 of OX424564.1, forward strand.
GTGTATTTCATGTACCGTCAGCGGGGATCCTGTTTGCGCGTGTCACCTCCGCTGTTATCGGCGAACAGGTTCCTGCAGCTGCGCCCGCACCTTTTCTGGCCAGTTCTCCCGCGTTTTTCGGTTCCCGGCCCTCGGGGTCCGGACCCCGTACGGGGTCCGGCCCCCGGACTTCGGTCCAGGGGCTTTGTGTGGCCCGTCGTAGCGGTGCTCTGTGGTTAGTGTGATGGCGCGGAGTCCGGACCCCGTACGGGGTCCGGACCCCGACCCTTCGGGTATTCTGCGCTTGGCACAGCCTCAGTCGCAGAGGCCGGCCCCCGTGCTTCGGGGGCCGGGCCCCGTGTCACGGGGGCCGGGCTCCGTCCGACGGGGCCCGGACCCCGTGCCACGGGGTCCGGGCCCCGGGGTGCGGATCCGGCACTCGACTCTCAGTGCTGTTTCTGCCCTGCCGTTGCCCGCTCGGGGCTCGGCCCCCGTCCTACGGGGTCCGAGCCTTGAGTGCATGCTGTTGACAGCTGCTTCTGTAGAGAATTCTACCGCTTCTTTCTCTTTGCAGAGTTCATCGGCGTTGACTGCCTCTTCGGCCTCTCTCACCGTGACGACTAGCTCGGCGGCCCAGCCTTCCTTGCCAGGTCCTTCTTCGGTGGTCTCCCGGCCCCCCTCTCCGTCTGGAGTTCCCCCAGCGGCCCCAGCGATGGATGTGGCTAGCCTTGTTACGGCTGTTTTGGCAGCCCTGGACGCCCGCGCGGGTGTGTCCCTTCCCCCCACGTCAGATGCCTTACGGCGTACTCAGGCCTTGGAGCCTCCCCAGCAGTTGCCTGCGGAGATCTTCGGGGAGGAGTCTGATGAGGACTCTGGGGAGGAGTCGCTTGCGTGCGGGCAGGATGTGCCTACTCCTTCGGCGCCACTGGCTCCAGTTTCCAGGAAGCGCCCAGCTTCCGTCGTGGCTCCCAGCGACAAGCGCTCTCGTCTTGACGCCGAGCCGGCCGACAGTGAGGAGGGAGAGGAGGACCTTTCCTTTGATCACAAGCTCGACCTCGTGCGTTCGACCTTGGAGCCCACCCTCTTTCCAGCTGAGCCGAAGCCCACAGTGTCTAAGCGTCCGACGTCGCTGCTGGCATCCCAGCGCTCCCCGGAACGTCAGCCTCGACGGGGTCTCCCTATCCCGGACGGGCTCCGCGAGGAGTTTTCCCGGCGCCGCTGTGAGACACTGGACCAGGGGAAAACAGAGTTGGGGAAGTTTCCCCGTCGGCCTCCTTTCCACAAGAAGGACTACCTCCCGTCCAACCCGGACTACCTGGATAAGCCAGCGGTATTCCCCGAGGCGGCGGCCCAGTACCTTGGCGACAAGGCTCGCCCCGTGACCCTTCAGCCGGAGACCTTACTCTCCCTGAACCACGCCGTCCGCGCCGCCACCTGTGTGTCCTCCCTGGAGGACTGGTTCCGTACTGCGGCTTACCGCCAACTAAAGTCTGCCTTGACAGCGCTGGAAGACCTGGAATCCCCACCGTCTCAGCTAGTGTCCCTGGGGGACCACCTCCGTTCGGCGTCCCAACTCCTGGAGTCTTGTGACTTGGCGTCAGCCCACCGGATGGAGCAGTCCACGTACGTGGAGTGGGTCCTCCACTTACTGAGGAGAGACGATTTTCTAGGCCAAGCTAGGTTCAAGCTTCCCCCGGCCTTGGTGACGGAGCTTCGCTGTGCCCCGCTCGTAGATCCAGAGGCAGGGGCTGCTCTTACCTCTCCTCCACCTCTCTTCGCCGGCCTAGAGTCCAAGCTGCCTGCAGCCCGTGAGCTGGCCCGTCAGGAGGAGTCGGTCTCGACCAGTAAGCGTCTCACGGAGACGATCGCCAAGCGTCTGGCCTCCCCTCTTCAGGCGTACGCCCCCTCTTCCTCCAAGCCTCCACCGACCAAGTCCAAGGAGAAGAAGGAGAAGAAGCCCTTTCAGAGGGCTTCTGCCGGCAGTAAAGCGACCAAGAAGTCAAAGCACAAGGGCAAGCCCAAGCCAGCAGGGGAGAAGAAGTCCTCCGCCCCCGCAGCAGATGAGTACTTCACAGAATCAGCTCCCTGCGATGGACCCTGCGATACCTCGGGCTGTCCCACCCTCGTTCCAAAATTCAAGCGAGCCTGTGGGCGCCCGTCTAACAAATTATTGGCAAGAGTGGCAGACACTCGGAGCCAGCCCGTGGATCGTGTCGGTCCTTCGCAGGGGCTTTCGCATCCAGTTCAGTCAGCGTCCTGCACTGGCTACCGAGCCTATTCCCTTTTCACTTCCCGGAGCTCACGCCAAACGGTTAGCACTCTCGCTCGAAAAAGTAGGAATTTCCTCTCCAGGTTACTACAGTATCCTGTTCTTGACTCCCAAGAGCTCAGGCGGGTGGCGCCCCGTGATCGACCTGTCCGCTCTAAACCGCCATGTCAAAACCCCCAAGTTCGCCATGGAGACGGCGGAATCGATCCGCTTGTCCCTTCCAAAGAACTCTTGGGTCGTCTCCCTGGATCTGAAGGACGCGTTCTTTCACATCCCGATTCATCCGGTCTCCCGCAGATATCTGCGCTTCGTGCACCGGGGCACCGTGTATCAGTTCCGTGCCCTGCCATTCGGACTGTCCCCGGCTCCATGGATCTTCACAATGGTGGTGAAAGAGTTACAGATACTCGCCCACAAGGAGGGCATCCTCCTCTACCAGTACCTAGACGACTGGATTGTCTATCACCAGTCTCCCGAGGTTCTGACTCGGCACTTACAGTGGGTCCTGGACTTGTGCAAACGCATGGGTTTGCTGGTCAATCTCCAGAAATCAGAGCTAACGCCGGCCCAGGACTTCGTGTTTGTCGGGTACCGGTACAAGACACAGCTGGGTATGGTTTTTCCCACGGAGGAGCGGCTGTTAAAGATACGGTCCTTACTCCGCAGATTCTTGGACAAGCCCAGTCAGTCAGCACAGGTCTGGCAGTCGATGCTCGGGTTGCTGGCAGCAACCGAGAAGTTAGTTCCTTACGGTCGACTCCACATGCGGGAGTTACAGATCGACCTTCGCTCCCAGTGGATCGCAGCCACGGATTGCCCTCAGCAACCGGTCGTCCTTTCTCCAGCAGGGAAGGCGTCCATACTGTGGTGGATGTCCGCTACCAACCTCACTCGGGGCTCACCCTTCCGTCAGCCTCCTCCCTCCAAGCATCTATTTACGGATGCCTCTACGGAGGGCTGGGGGGCACACCTGGACTTCAAGGAAGTGTCTGGGGTGTGGACAGAGCCCGAGAGCTCGTGGCACATCAACCGCTTAGAGTTGGAGGCGGTTTCCCTGGCCCTGGCCCACTGGGAGGAGGAGTGTGCTGGTCGTGCTGTCCTGGTGTCCACGGACAACTCCACTGTCGTGGCCTACATAAACAAACAGGGGGGTACAAAGTCCGTTACCCTGTGTCGGCAGGCCACAACGCTTCTTCTGTGGTGCCGGTCTCGGAACATTCACTTGCGTGCACGTCACATCCCGGGCCGGTTGAATGTGTTGGCGGACCAGCTGTCACGCAGGGGGCAGATCCAGCCAACAGAGTGGTCTCTCCATCCTCAGGTGTTCAGTTCCCTGTGCCTCAGGTGGGACCGCCCTACAGTGGATTTCTTCGCGACCAGGTGGAACAACAAGCTTCCAGTGTTTGTCTCTCCGCTTCCGGACCCCCCTTGCGATGTCCATCGACGCGTTGTCCACGGATTGGGACGGCCTGTTCGGGTATGCATACCCTCCGGCGATTCTGCTGCCCAAGGTTTTGGCCAAGATCAGGTCCCACACATGCCGTATTCTCCTGGTCGCTCCATACCAGCCACAGCGGCCTTGGTTCCCAGAACTTCTGGGCCTGTTGGTAGATCAACCAGTGGCCCTACCCCCTCGGGACGACCTTCTCAAACAGCCCTGAGCGCAGCTGTTTCACAGCCGACCCGCGAGCCTGAACCTCCACGCGTGGCTTCTGTCCAGCGATCCCTTCGCGCAAAGGGATTTTCTTCAGAAGTGTCCAGTAGGATCGCCCGCCCTAATAGAAACTCATCCTTGGGAGTCTATGAGTCTAAATGGCGAGTCTTCGCTGCTTGGTGCGATGGCAGGCAGGTTGATCCATTCAACGCCTCTGCTCAGACAGTAGCTGATTTTCTCTTGGAGAAATTCCAAGCGGGTGCGGCCCCTTCGACATTGGCGGGTTATAGGACCGCTCTAGCCAAGACTATTTTGCCTCACACTGGCATCAATCTCGGCGAGGATCAAGATCTGAGCGCCTTGCTCAATAACTTTAAAGTTGAACGTCCGCTTACCCGTAACTCAGTTCCGGAGTGGGATCTATCCCTGGTTTTGAACCGTTTGGCGTCTGCTCCCTTTGAACCTATGTCTTCCGCCCCCCTAAAGTTCCTTACTTGGAAGACAGTCTTCCTGCTGGCTCTGGCTTCTGGACGTCGCAGGAGCGAAATCCACGCCTTGGATTTCTCAAAAGTTAGATGGCGAGAGGATGGCCTCCAGGTCTCCTTACAGGTCATCCCTTCTTTCCTGGCGAAAACCCAGCTGGCGTCGTCTCCCCCGCTGGCCTTCACGATTCCGTCTTTGTCGGCGTCCGTAGGCCCGAATCTCGAGGAAGACTGTCTCCTGTGCCCGTTGCGGGCTTTGCGCTTGTACCTTAAGCGGACAAAAGGTCTCCGGGCTGGCAAGCGACTGTTGTTCATTTCACATCAGTTGAAATTCCAACTGGACATACGTTCCGCTACCATCTCATCCTGGATTCAAAAATGTATCCGCACCTGTTACGATTTGGCCGAGCAGGACTCCGCCTGTTCGTTCAAGGTACGCGCCCATGATGTTCGGGCCATGGCGGCCTCTCTTGCATATATGGGACGGGTTCCACTTGATCAGGTCATGCAAGCATGTTCATGGCAATCCCATAACACCTTTACGTCTTTCTACCTTAGAGACCTGACGTGGACGGGGAGTGAGGGCTACCACCTCGGGCCCGTGGTAGCTGCTCGGAGCGTCGTCACCCCTTGAGGATGACGTGGCCCATCTTGTACATACGTTCCTCTTGTACATATGTTGAAGTTCCGTGTTGCGAGTTCCGGTTCCGATTACCGTTAAATTGGTCTCCTATGTCAGTACGGTCGTACTCCTTAGTTCGGTATGCATTGTGACTCAGTTGCGTCAGCAAGGCATATCCTCATGTACATACGTTACGTCACTTATGACCGGAAGCCAGTCACTCGACACTCGGAGGTAAGTGGTTTTTTCTACTTACCCTATTATTAAACCATAAATGTTTTGGTGACCCTGAGGACACCCTCCTTTGGTTCCTCCAATCATTCAGGGGAAAAGCCCACCCTGTCCCTCACTGAGGCCCTAGGGTTGAGCTTTGGTTATGTCAGAGTTCTTTTTGGAGCACCCCGCCTCCAATCTTTATTCTGATTTTACCCGTAATGTGTTTTGGAGGTAAGATATAGGCATATAACTGGCTGTTTTATGTTAATAAAACTAGTGTTATATACTATACTTACCTCCAAAACACATTCAGAGTGCCCACCCGGCCGGCCCCGCGTACTCCTTCTGGTTGGTTCCTAGAATCGACGAGAATGACGTCACCATCCGGTCACGTGTGTTAGTGGCTTGGACAATTCATTGTCTAGCCCATTTTCCAAATGGGGTTCTCTCTATGGAGAACTCCTATGTCAGTAAGGCTAATAAGCCATAACCCGTAATGTGTTTTGGAGGTAAGTATAGTATATAACACTAGTTTTATTAACATAAAACAGCCAATTTAAAAGAATTGTTCACAATATTTATGTTTGTTGTTTCATTTTGAAATGCTCAGAATTGAAGTGGTGGATACTTGAAAGTAATTTTGACAAACTTGTTGTCAAAGACATGCCATCACAAAAATCGACAAGTTAACTTATTTCATCAATTGCAGTCTTGCTGTGGCCGCCATACCCGAAGGTTTACCGATTGTTGTCACGGTAACGCTCGCCATAGGGGTAATGAGAATGGCCAACAGACAAGCCATCGTCAAAAAGTTACCAATTGTAGAAACATTAGGTGAGTTTTATTTGCACTCCCACTGGAATTGTGACTTAAATACTGTGTCTGTATGTTAGTGAATGAAAATCCAGAAATCATGACAATGTAGTACAGGAATACAATAAAATACAACTATTTCTTCAAGATGGATTATGATATAGCGTATAAATAGCGTCATTCAAATTGATGCTTCTTGCTGCATAATACGAATATTTCATGCCTATTCCAAAGCATTTCTATGCATTTCATGTACATGTATATGACTTTGTTTTACCCAGGCTGTGCTGATGTGATATGCTCGGACAAGACTGGGACACTTACGAAGAACGAGATGACCGTGACGCACATTTACTCTGCGGATGGGTCTCTTGCAGAGGTAAATATTCATCACTTTTGACGTCCATACCTTAGGCAGATGTATGTGTTTATGCAAGAACAACTCAGCCCCCTTCGTCATCCCACCCGCCGCCCTTTTCAGCCCAGAGTGAATGATGTTGTGTTATGCAATAACTCCTTTAGAATACACCCCCAAAAGATTCAATATTGCAATGTGCTAATCACCAAAAGAGTTTCCATGATGATTTAAAACTAACGTTATGAATTAGTGTAAGTACAGGAATGAAAACTAAGTTTGCAGTAGAAAAAAGTAAGATATGTTTCAAATAAATTTCAACAAAATCATTTATTAACAGCTATATTCCCGAATGCATGTGTGAAGTCTGTTGTGCTGAGTCGCAAGTCTTAAGTGTGAATATGAGCGATGTTAGGTGTTTCATCTTGGAGTGATTTGGTTGGTTGTTTCCCAAACCTCCAGACCACATGTAAAGTTCCCGGTGCTTCAATCGTTGTTGCAATTCATGGTGGCATGATTGATACAGTGTACTCTACTTAAATCCTGACAGTACAGTGACTATTCAATGTATATCCTGTTGTAAATTGTAACCCATCCAGCTTTTCCAATCCAAATTCCTGGTAAGCACTTTAGTTAAATATGGAATATGTTCAGTAGATGTACATGTATCGTGATATATTGCATGTTTCTGGATCTGATATATGTGCGTGTCTGTATGATGATGGTGATATTTATCTTTGCATGTATGTATGATCATTGTATTAAACATGTATTTTTTTCGCTGCAAAGTATGCATGTATTGTGTCATTTACCCATTATAAATTGTTGTTAATGTATATGTTGTGTCAAGTAGTGATCAGTGAAAATTTTACCACTTCGTTCCATGTAAACTTGTATTTTTGTTCGAAGAACCTCCAAGTGTTTAAAATTCTGAAAGTTTTTGTTTCTGTTTCTAAAAGCTGCTTTTTGTCATAAATTTTTAGTCATTTCACAAATATAATAAATAGCTTCGTAATAAAATGCTTTTGGATGTTTCATATGTTGAGTTGCAAGGCAAATGTTTAACCGAAAACATCAAAACTATATTTACAATCAACAAACACAGGGAAGTCGATTTTATCATGCCTTTTACCAAAGAACTAAGCAAAAAAATATTTCCAAATCTTCTTCCTCCCGATGATACCATCCCTCAAAGGTACACAAGCACATGCATCATCATGTATCCATGGTAACAGTTATCTTTTCACCCTGTTTAGGTGACCGGTGTGGGTTATGATGGGAGAGGTGAAGTCACATCCAACAATGAACACGTCCATGAGTCTACACACCCCTCTCTGTCCAGAGTCATTGAGGTATGTTGCCATGGTTACTAAGTGTGCAATGTTGCGGTTGAACTCTTGACTATTTTGAGTCAGTTACATCAGAATTTTCCGAATCACGTTATTCGTATGGATATTCGTATGGAGTCATATTTCTGACTTTGTCCACCCTATACTGATGTATCACTTCATATTTAGCAGGTAGATCTGCTTACATTACGAGGCTTCGTGATGATGTTTTCGTTGCTAGATCGACAGTAAAAAAAATGTTCCCTCTTGTTCACGCCAAATCTAGGCTGGGATCATCTGCAACAACGCACAGATCATCGAAGGCTCGCTACGCGGGCAGCCTACAGAGGGCGCTTTGGTCGCCTGCGCTATGAAGATGAACCTCGAGGGTACACGTGATAGATACGTGCGTCTTCAGGAGTGGCCCTTCAACTCCGACACAAAGTACATGGTCGTGCGGGTCATTCCACGGGACAGGCAGGTCAGAAGAAGGGAGAAGTTGATTGTTTTGATTGTTCACCAATGCATGTTCTTAGGCTGATAAACTGGGGGCCTTTTCAATAGCATCAAAATTTAGAACCCATAGATACATTCGCATAGTCTATAGAATAGCAACAAACCAATTTGAAAAACCACTTGTACGTTGGAAAAAATGCTCTTTGTTTCAGGGACGGGAGCTGTATTTTGTGAAGGGAGCCTTGGAACGTATCCTGGCCATGTGTACAACCTACAACGATAGAGGCGCCACGATGCCCTTGAACTCTAAACTCCAGCAGGTCCTACAGTACCAGGCCTCGCGCATGGGCACCTCAGGACTCAGAGGTAGCACATCTCTTGATTTGAAATACTTCAATTGGTCTAGTCTCACACTGCTGTGATCTCGACATAAGTCTGTAAAAGTTTTGTGCATAAATTAAGGATAGATCAAATCAGAAATCAGAATGATTCTCATGTTTGTCCAGTTTGGAATTGAAATTCATGACATTTGAGAGATGAGTTTCATTCATGAAGTTCACCTCTCCATGATGCAATGGTGATATGTGAGATATTTCTTTTGCAGTATTAGCAATGGCTGAAGGCACAGAGATGGAGAAGCTGTCGTTTCTGGGAATGGTTGGGATAATAGACCCTCCCCGAGAGGGTGTGCGTGAGGCTGTTACCACACTCACCAGCATGGGAGCCTCCATTAAAATGTTGACTGGAGACTCGGAGGAAACTGCTGTCGCTATAGGTGGGTCAAAGTGCGGGAGAACTCAGTGGTTTTACGTCCTTGAAGTTAGCTTCTGCCCTAACTGATTCCAGTGAGAATGTCATTACAATATTATCGATTACTGGTACTTGAGATATAGACTTGGAGCAGCCATTGTCACAATTAAAAGAACAGATCATAAGCCTGCAAACGATTTCATCTTTGTGTCGTCTCTGACAAACGTGAAATTTATTCTTATTGACAAAACATTCAATCATTCCCATCGATGGACAAACAGCAAAGCGTCAGAGCCCGCAATATGTCTCTGTACTATTGTCCACAATACTTTATGTTTCTGACACCAGCGAGTCGCCTGGGTCTGTACGCGGTCGGCGGCCAGACGATGTCGGGGGACCAGGTGGACCAGATGGACATTGGACATCTGCAGAGAATCATCACACACATCGCCGTCTTCTACAGAGTCAGCCCCCGGCACAAACACAAAATTGTCAAGGTCAGTTCCAAGAAAACCTGGAAATCTTGATTGCATTTGTCATTTTGAATGCCGAGTAGCTGTATGCTATGTTTGAACTCCTTCATGAGTTAAATTTGAGTAATGGCTGCATGTTTCTAATATTTTACTCGACTGATTTGTCAAGCTTGAGTCATTCATCACAAATGAATATACGAGTTTCACCGTTCAAAGAACAAATGCAGAAATTGAATGTACATTGTCTCAACATTACCAATTTCCAGGCACTACAAGGGAACGGCCATGTTGTCGGTATGACGGGAGATGGTGTCAATGATGCGGTGGCCCTCAAAAGTGCAGACATTGGTATCGCGATGGGCAAGTCCGGCACCGATGTGTCAAAGGAGGCGGCTGACATGATCCTAGTCGACGACAACTTCGCCACAATCATGTTTGTAAACTTTTGATAAATTCTTTAGTCAGTATTGGGAACAAATTCATATTACAGATGTGAAGTTGACGTACAGTATATGATGGCTGATTGTTCCATTCTGGTTCCAGGGCGGCTATTGAAGAAGGCAAAGCGATATTCCACAATATTAAAAATTTTGTCAGATTTCAGCTTAGCACGTGAGTTTCCATTTTCAGTTGAAATATCATTGAACATTTACCATCTACTACAAATTTTTGCAGATAATTCAAAACCCTCAACAATCAACATGATTGTCATTGAATTGTCATCAATTGTCATTGTTTCATACCGGTATGACTTACTTTTGTTTGCCACACTGTTTACTATAGGAGTATAGCGGCCCTGACGCTAATCACCCTGTCCACTCTGATGCAGCTGCCAAATCCCCTCAATGCTATGCAGATCCTCTGGATCAATATAATCATGGACGGACCTCCAGCCCAGAGGTGAGATAGGCCTGGATGTTCATAATGTTTTTCATCCGATCGTCAAATAGGTATTGCACTGGACTGACTAAGAGTTTGTACATACATTGACCTCTATAGTGGGAACTTTAGATGTTTGTTATAGAGGTACTAATGTAATACTGGTTTCAACAGTTTGAAACCATTGGTATGCAGTAGATATTGAAACGAATGTATACAGTCCAAAATCATATCCTTACTTTCATCGACATATTTCCAACTTTGTTCCAATGGTATTTGTTTGTGAAATACCCACACACGACTCAAAAACATCGTATTTGTTCCTGACAGTTTGGGAGTAGAGCCAGTGGATCACGATGTCATCAAACAGCCGCCAAGAAAGTCCAAAGACCCCATTATCACCCGCCATCTGCTCACCAACGTCATCATATCAGCTTTCATTATCGTCATGGGAACGCTCTGGGTCTACTCCAGGGAGGTGTGTATTTATCGGAACTGTTTACTCTATGTTGTTATACTGCCAAGCCTTTCCTTCTAAAGTAAACACCTTCCCTCTGGGTCTACTCCAGGGAGGTGTGTATTTATCGGAACTGTTTACTCTATGTTGTTATACTGCCAAGCCTTTCCTTCTAAAGTAAACACCTTCCCTTTATGATGAACACTTTGATATCAATGTAAGTATGTAACAAAGGGAATGTTTAACATTACTTAAACTAAGTTTTCTCTTATATTACAAAGTGTTTATGAAAGAACAAGTTTGCGCTACATTACTTGAAACCAGTCTAATTGGCAGATTCTTGTTTGTTAGAATTAGATGGCTGTCACTTGATTTGATGCTTTGAATTGATTCTCTGCGATCAACTTCAGAGTTCAGATAAAGTTTTTTCCATGTTTCAGATGAGTGACAACAAGATCACCCCCCGCGATACAACTATGACTTTCACGTGTTTTGTTTTCTTCGACATGTTCAACGCTTTGAGTTGTCGGTCACAGGTCAGTAAAACTTCACAGCTCATATTATCTTAGGAAGTTGGGGTTATACTGCTCGAATACTTAAATATCTAAAAGATGTCTCCCACAAAAATGCAACAGTAGGAATGACTTTTCAATGCCTACTAGTTGAATTGCATCTAAAGCTTTTCATTCTTGCCTCAACAGACAAAATCAATCCTACAAATTGGGTTCTTCACTAACCGCATGTTCCTACTCGCTGTGGGGGGATCCTTGGTCGGTCAGCTCCTCGTTATATACTTCCCTCCACTGCAGCAAATATTCCAGACAGAGGCACTCAACCTTAGCGGTAAGGGTTATATATGGATTTCTATGGATGGCATTGGATATATGCCTCCTTATGGTGCAGTCTTGTTTAGATTTACAATCTCTGAATCACCAATTGATACACATAATGAGTTCCTCACATATATTAGTTCATTGAATGTTTACGGGTTTTTTTTCAGATTTTATTTTTCTGATCTCTTTGACGTCTACCGTGTTCATCGTCTCCGAAGTGAAGAAACTTCTCGAAAAGATCTGGACGCGCCGGAAAGTCAGCGATAGCAAGATATACACATACTCGGATATTAACTCTGTATGACAGCGGAACAATGATGGCTTAGATATTGAATGTTTTTCATCAGGAATTTGTACAGGTGTCGCTGGAAGATTTGTTCTGTAATCTCATATCATCGGATATTGTTTGTCAGTGAGGCAGAATTTTTATTTTACCCACTGCGATTGATTGACACCATAACTGCACTTTATGCGGTTGATAACAAAGTTGTCATAACTCATTCACTGCAAAGTAAAAGTGGTCAAAGTTTTGCTTCAGTACATGCATATAAAAAGTATTGATCGTGGAAATAGTTGCTATTTTGAGCTAAATATATCACAACGACTGGCCAAACAGCCAAAACTTCTCATGAAAGTTGGCCCGAAAAGGAAAATAGTCTCAAAGATATTGCCTGTTTGTCATGGGAAAAACCTTACAGCTACATTGCAAACAAAATAGCAATTTGCAGATGGGAAAAATGTTTTTTGCAATGTTTTGTATGAGAGAATGTGTAAATTGATGAAAAGAAAATGTGGAAAGTTGATGTATTTATCACTGGTGTGTATCTATGAGTGTACGTATGTGTGTGTGCAAGAAAGAGCTTTATATCATGTGATAAATTCCAATCATTTTCATCAATTATAGTGAAATTCACTTCATAGTAGTCAGCACTGTTGTAATGTCCTCTCAAATCAGTCTTTGAAAACTGTATGCTATGATATCATGTCTACTTATTTGAGTTTTTACATGTAATTAAGTCGCTAATGAACATTCCCTCCCTACCAGTGTGCTTATGAATTTGCTGATGTATCAACTTGGTTTGTAATACTCTAGCCACAGGTATTTTCTAGTTGAAATGCTCATCATTCGTTATTTATGAGGCCGCCAAAGGACAAAAACTAATATTGTGAATCTTCGTCATGTGAAAGAAAAATCTTAATCATGTAAATATTTCGGCAGTGGTGATTCAAAGAGCACCTTTCAGTTCGAGATCATGTGGTCAAATAAACAGTAGGTGGGCATTCGATACGGCTCCAAAACAATCAGATTCATAGATGTAGAAATCAACATAACTAGTAACATATGTACATTTAATTGTTCCAGTTTGATATGTGCAGGGAATAGTGACAATCGCTGTTTAACTAAATCATCAGATTCTGTTAGAAAATAGTTTGTTGACATCTGTTGTATTTTCCGCAGTGAATTTTTGTCATGTTTGTTTCTATTCCAATATGCTAAGCTTCATGAAAAGAGTACCGTTTTCGTGCTTTGCCCAGTGACATGTGATTCTGCACTTTTTCAAAGGCTCAATACTAGATAGTGTGCCTTATACTAGTATTTGCATACTGCTCATTTCCAGTTGGGGGGGATACCATGACATTCAGATCGAAGTTTTGCTCGTTATCTGATTCGGTCCACAGTCGTGTTATATTCTGAAATTTAAATGTTCTTGTGATATTGTATTATAAAATTAATTGTATCTGTCTTTTCAGATTGTGCTTTGCTTCTAAATTAGCATGGTAAAATATGTCCATATCTACTTAGGTGTTGTAATTTCTATATTCCAAGTCACTCATTCTTGTGTTTGTGAGTGTTATCAAATTATCTATACAATTTCATGTTTTAGGCCAAGAATGCAATGTAAAAAGGACGTTGTTATCTTATCTTATGTAACAACTGAATGTGCACTACCAGTATATATATTTTCATTCTGTATGGTGTTTCCAGTGGTGTGCGTGGTACAGTTCCGATAACGTTTGTACTATTTGTCCCCCAGGTGATTATAATGGCTCAACTATTGTGTTGCTTCGTTTAGACTTCAATGTTTGCATTATCAAGCCCTAAGTGCTCAAAATGCAGTTCATGTATTAGACGATAAGACATGAAGATAAATTTGTTGTGGCTGATTTCGTTTATTCTTCCACAAAATGATGGCTTGAAACCAGCTCTTTCAATTCTCTGCAATGACAATTTGATTGACAAATGAGTTGAACATCATGTTCTTGTATATGCAAATTGGCAAACAAATTTTTCCACCTAAAATCTGTGATGTTCTCGTTTTAAAGATGTGAATACTTGTGATCGTATGCGTGTGTTTCGTATGTGACAGCATTGGTCAAATCGATCATGGGATTGCATTTGTTGTGGTAAATATATGAATAAAGTTATCTATATCCAAAGTTGTACGAGTATTCTTTTTGAGGCATAAAAATGTTTGTTCATATGGGTGTACTGTCCAAACTGGTCATCCTACACAAAACATAACACCAGACCATCACCATTTTAGTACATCAACTTATCATGGTTACATCATGATCCATCAGCATAGATGAGCGAAGCATATAATATACGTTTATCGTATTCCTGTCTGGTGTTCCAACTTAGTAATTCGACAGAAATTTCAATCCAGTAGACTTTCTACAAAAGACTCTTAAAATGAGTGCAGAGATCCGGGCGACCCCCTGTTTAGTATCTTCCATAAATTATGCCCGGGCCATGCTGACATCAGCAGTAGCTGTCCACGTGGACTCTGAGGGGTAAACATTTGCCCTTCTGCGTCCCCTACAAAGGATCCGACTGAAAGCAATCCTGAACTTGGTCTGCAGTAGTGGATAGAGCATCGGGTTGATTGTTGAATTGGTCCACAACATCCAGAAAGTAATCTCAACAACTTGATCGGGCACACAGAAGTCACACAGCGGATTCAACATGGCACAAACCTCGTAGGGTCCCCAGGTGATGAAGTATAGGCCCACCAGGATAGCCAATGAGCGTGCAGTCTTCCTATCACGTGATAGGGACGCTCTCATTGCATCACCACTTTCACCGCTAGGGGTCGAATTCTTGGCTCTCCTGCGGATGTTGACGTAGATCATCAAGTTGGCAGTGGAGACCACCACGAAAGGCAGGATGAATTCCATCGCCGTGCCAAAGAGAAGGTAGGGAACATGGTTGTAGAATGGAATCCAGCAGTGACCGTCTGGTACACTGACGACTCCCGCCATGTTGTCCCAGGCCATGATGGCTGGAGCGAAGGTCAAGGAGCCACCGATCCATGGGATCGACATGAGGGCGACGGCCAGGTGAGTTCTTCTCTTCAAGCGATAGACGACTGGCCACTGAACGCTGAAGAAGCGATCTACACTGATTGCAGCAATGTTCCACGAGCTGGCTAGCGTCACCATGTAGTCGACGATGATGAAGGCCTCGCAGAACGGACGTCCGAACGGCCAGCGACCAAGGAGCACGTAAGGCGCGTAGAGAGAAATGAAGATCCCTACTAGGAAGTCTGTCGCCGCGAGATTCAAGATGAAATAGTTCCCAAAGGAGCGGAGTTTTCTATCCTTGGTAAAGGCTAAGATGACGAGGGTGTTGCCGGCCAGTGTGAGCGCCGAGAGAAGAGTGATCACGACCGCTAGAACCGCCGTCTCTATGTGCTGTAAGGACCTGTGACGTCATCACTGGACGTCAAAACGTCAGGAGCGGAGCTGGTTGCGAAGATATGTTGAAATCGAGGAACGGCGATTAACGAAGTACATAATGGAGGCAAACAGAAAGTATGTGAACTGTATCCCATTTGTCTTGGGACATCACGAAAAAATAGTAGACTTGCATAGATCAAGATCTATAGATTACCACAAAAAAATGTGTTTTTGAGAAGAAAAAAAGGATGGGACGTCTATATTATATGTTATAAAATGGAATTGCGGGTTCATTCCAGTATTACATAATAAATATATCAATATATTTATGATATGAAAGATAGCATTTCCCTGTCGTGAACCCGAACGAAAGATATTGAGTCAATATAATGTTCGGTTCGCTTGCATTCAATCCTTACCTGAGTTTCCTTGCGTGCAGTTATCCTCCGTACGTGGTGAACGTCGTATGTACCGTACCGGTAGAACCAAGCAAGGTTTCCACAGAAAAAACGTGTCTTGACTGTCTTCAACATCGCGAATACATCCCCATATATACTAGCAACAGCAATTGATTATTGAGGAAATACATTGTATTAATTACTGTGAATGGTGGAATAAGTGCATTACATGAAAAATCTTGCATGATTTCAACACTTGAATACGTTGATGGTTTATTCAGAACATATCAGACAGAACGTTATGAGATCCTAGGTGTTGATAAAATCTCAATTGAAATGCTATTCGAGAAGACGCACAGCATTCAATGTATACGGCTGCAATGAGATCATTGACTAGACCTACTGTAATTGCTCTGGCTTGATGTGAGCACAAGCTAAAATACTGGTTTATTGACGTGCGGATACAATATCATATAATCCTTTGGAAACTTACGGAGCTTCTGTACGGAGCCGCTGAAAGGACATGGAAGATTTTTTTTTTGGACATCCGGATCGCGTTCCCTCGCATTCCGGATCGCGTTCCCTCGCGATATTATTGCATTCCCTCGCAATCCGGAACGCGTTCCCTCGCGATATTATTGCGTTCCCTCGCATTCCGAATCGCATTCCCTCGCGATCTTATCGCGTTCCCTCGCATTTCGGATCTCGTTCCCTCACGATCTTATCGCATTCCCTTGCAATCCGGATCGCATTCCCTCGTGATCTTTTCGCATTCCCTCGCATTACGGATCGCGTTCCCTCGCGATCTTATTGGGTTCCCTCACGATCTTATCGCGAGGGAATCAGTCTGGATTGCGAGGGAACGCAATAATAATCGCGAGGGAACGTGATCCGGATTGCGAGGGAATGCGATAATATTGCGAGGGAACGCAATAACCATATGTCAAAAAATATTTCTTCCATGTCCTTTCAGCGGCTCCGTAGTAACTGGAGATGCGTAATATTAGTTATTCTTCAACGTAATAGGAAGCTATCTTCCGATTGAGTAGAGGCGATACACATGGGATATGTTTTCACGATCAAGTTTCAGAGTGAAATTTTTTTTTCTCTCTGAGTACAATGAGTTTATTGATCGTGAAAACATGAAGTAAAAAGTACACCAGTAATGGGCGCATCTTATTGGATGTACATGCAGGGTGTCCCAATCAAAAGGGTTACTAAAAACATTTACATTGAAGTTTTGGGACACCCTGTATGATTACGTACGATCATTGAATACGATGGTATTGATGACGCGTGGAGATACAATGTCCAGCGTTATACATATAAATTATATTTCTTCGATCGCATATTATCCTGCAGATTTATTACATAGTCTGTGTTAATCCACGAGTTGCCAGGCAGATGTAGACCAACATGTATGGCACAGTATGGGTGTAGTTCGAGTATAGAGTTTATTAATATGTTTGGACATTCACACGCAGGAACTCTCCCAGTCAAGAATGTGAGTTCAATGTGAACTCGCTGTTCACATACACATCACATGATGAGTCCCTTGTGAGTTCACAGTGAAATCAAATTGTAACCTTATGGTGACCCCCCCCCCCCCCCCAAAAAAAAAAAAAAGGTTTGTGTTTAGGGTTTCCCTACCGACCCTAGGTCAAAGGCCCCTACCCTAACTGTTTTTTCACCTTCTGAAAAAATAACCGTTCTTTTGGTTCTTGACATTTTTCTCCCAAATTCTTCACCCATTGTTCCATGTTTTTTATTGGCATAAAAGACAAATTTGAACAGAAAGTAAGTAAATACATGCAGAAACCTATTGCTTATGCGTTTTTGGTATACGAGGTAGAAGTATAATGCTACACGAAACTACATACTAGTATATGAGATTACAGGCGTGCACGTGGTCACAAAATAGATCTAGTTTTTAAAAAAAAACTACCTACCGACCCTAAGTTTTTGGGACCATGAAACCCTAAACACACACCAGTTTTTTTTTTGCCTGATATCACAGTGACATCACATGATGACTTCGCAGTGTGAGGTTTCTATGATATTGTTAGGAGTTAGCAAAAATTAGCAAATTAATGTTAATAACTTTGTTAATGTAGTATTTAAACTTTGTTTGAGACCATTTCCATTGCTGATTTCAAGCCAAAGTTCCACAAAATAAACGCCCACCTAAAATTCCAAGTATTTATAAGTCCAAATTTTGATCAATGATAATGTCCGCCATTTCTCACAGGAGTGACATCACAGTGAATTCACGGTTATATCATAGGTGTGGAGTCACAGGCATGAAGTCGTATGAAGTCACAGTGGCAACACACCTGTGAGGTCATACTGGTGATATCACATTGAGTTCATTGTGACTCCATGTGATGAATTCACACTTGTTAACTTACTGGTTGAATGAAGCCTGACACATTCAGCGGAGAATTTGATTGTACATGTGAACGGTTGGACTCTTTCATTTCAGGTGCCACTTGCTTTTTGAGAAATCCAACTCAAATAAATATGTTTAATTTATTTTAGGCAAACTCAACGTATACCTGCATGTAGCGATATATTCGTGTTATGTTTGCTTGCAAGTCATACACGTCCATGATTGTTGCATGGTCATTGTGTCATTACCATGTTGCACTCACTGCTTCGCACCCAACCGATAATAAGCTTTAAACATCATCCCCATGTTCCAAAGCAAAACACGCGAGCTCGTCTTTCGATTCTGCAAAGGGTTACAGAATGATAATGGCGATGCGGTGCAATTAAGTAAACCAACCAGTGCAAATCATTCACTCACATGTAGCATTTCAGTAATGTACTGACAGTACCTCTAACGTGCCACTTGTGTGGTATCGGGAACCTTATGATGCAGAGAAGTACGACGACCAAAATAATCATCGATCTCTAGCTGAACCTCGGGATTCGGAAGACCCTGATCTCAGGAGGCCTCGTGACCCCAAGCATACGTATGACGGCCACTGTGCTGGTACACCTGCTCATGGGCGTCGAGGGCTAGTCAGCCTTCTTTGCTCCTGCCCATGGGCGCCGAGGGCTAGCCGGCCTTCTTTGTATCTGCCCATGGGCGTCGAGGGCCAGTCGGCCTTCTTTGCACCTGCCCATGGGCGTCGAGGGCCAGTCGGCCTTCTTTGCGCCTGCCCATGGGCGTCGAGGGCCAGTCGGCCTTCTTTGCGCCTGCCCATGGGCGTCGAGGGCCAGTCGGCCTTCTTTGCGCCTGCCCATGGGCGTCGAGGGCCAGTCGGCCTCCATACTTCAAGGGCATCATGCATGTATTATGCATGCACGGACTATGATGAAGTATATGTTTCACCAAGGTCAAAGGTCGCCGTCTCCGGATCGGGAGTTCTCAACGTGCTTCATAATGTTGGATTCGAGGTTGAAGTCCAAATATCATGACGAATAATTGCCTCCCGGAAAATAATTTCTGCAGATAGTATGATTTGCGATCGTATATTATGCACGTACTATGTTTAGGTTTCATATATATATAGTCAGCGAGTGCGAGGTCGCCGTCTCCGGACCGGGGGTTCTCAACGTGCTTGACCTAGGATTCGAGACTGAAGGCCTGACATTTGACGAATGAAAAATTGCATTCGCCGAATTGGCATGGAACAAAATTCGGGAGATATGATTCGCGTTCGTCGCACCACCCCGTAATCCGTCCCTGCATGGGACTTGCCATAGCAACCAAATTATCGAAATGTGTAAGGCATGGGTTTGAACAGACTGGAGTCAATTAAACTCCTTGATATTACACAGGCTTATGTTAGGAAATCTTTTTTTTTAGAATAAGAAAATATTAACTAAATACGTGGAAGCTTGACTTAATCATTACAACTTGGAATATTTAATTTGACGCTCGTAGTCAATACCGCTGTCTATAATTTATAGGATCAATATTGACACCGAATATTAGAAGTACAAATTGAGATTCAATGATTAAAATCAAGCAATATTACTGAATATATTAACGATAACATAACCAGATCATTCAGGTTAGCTGTCATTGGCCACAACAGAACAATTTAAGTGTAAAACAATTATGTTTTGACTCAACGATGAAAACGTGTGGGCATCATGCAGGCCTCAGTTGCAGCCACCGGAGCCTATCTTCAGTACTCGATCGCCGTTTGAGACCTCCAAAAGCGAGTGATAAATATAGTCCACACTGGATTCGCAACACTTTGTACAATGTAGTATCCCCATATTTAAGTCCGGTAATTAAATGGTAAATTATTGATGTGCTAGAAGCATGGAGACGACGGCGCGGCCGGGCGCTGCATGTGGCTGAGCCTACCGCGCACCTGCTCCGATCCAGTCGACCAAGTGTCCAGCTCGATCAGCCTCATACACTATAGTTAGGCGATCATATCGTCATGGTCTTGGGCGATGACTTTTGTTGTTCAACCCTAGTGTTGACCATGGATATTAATGTTTTAGATGAATAATTATATGGGAATAATAAATAGATTTTACGTGATAGCCCATGCATGATTATCAATATGCACGGTATACCACACGTTTACATACATGCAGACCTACGTGTTTTCGGTTTCAGTATTAAATTTGCAGTGAAAAAATGAATTTGTAATCTACATGTAAAACTTTTAGCAAACTTGCAATCGCTTATTCATCATTCAGCGGAATATTATTATCAGTTTACAAAGTATATATACATGTACTGACAATAACCATGATCGAGGCTCACTGTCGTCGATCCGATGATGGGTCGAGTATTAATCAGATTGCCACTTAATTGTACTACATTTTCAAGACTTACTGCTTATATGTAAAAGTTTCATAATTGTAATGTACATATATTTAAACGACAGTTCAGAATCTATATGGCGAGATGCATGCCAATTTTTCGGCAAGAAAAAGTACGGACTCAAAGCCAAACCCCATTGCCAGCTACTGGCTATGACCAGGAAAGAAAACATCACCGGCGCGTATTTTCCTGTGCTAGAGAGACCGCACGTTTTTGCCGATTTCTCTACAAATGTGATGTACAAATTGAAACAAATAGTACCAACACAAACCTGAGAATATACTCCATCCACTGATATAAATATTTTGCATGTTTTCCCATATCTAAATATATTTATCTCAATTTGAAATGGGACAAAACGTAAATGACCCAGGGTTGATCGGTATTAAAGTTGAAATCACTTCAAATATATGGGGGAAACCGAACAAAAGCTTTGATATTCCTGAAGCCATACATTTGAGTGATACAATACAGTGAAAAAACATTTGGTTTTGTGGTCGCAGTAAGGAACAAACGCCGTTTTTCTGGAGCACACTAGCACAGATTCTTGGCCATTGAGCTCAATTTGCCTTTCGCGTTCGCGAGCGAGCCGCGGCTTACTCTGAGGTCCGCGCGCGCCCTATGAAAGTGCGATGCGCGCTTCGTTTGAATCATTCGACTCTCGTCCTCCAACCGGAAAAGTTCTTTTGAGTTGTCATCAACACTCGGAAAATCAACAAGATGTCTGATGCTGCTGCTGCCCCGGCCAAGGCCGTGAAGACTCCGAAGAAGAAGGCTGCTGCCAAGCCCAAGAAACCAGCAAACCACCCCAAATATAACGAGATGGTAAAGGCTGCCATCTCCAGCCTGAAGGAACGTGGAGGTTCTTCCCGCCAAGCCATCCTCAAGTACATTTTGGCGAACTTCAACGTTGGAAACGACGCCAAGTCTGTCAACTCTCATCTGAAGTTGGCCCTACGTGCTGGAGTGAAGAACAGCTCCCTGAAGCAGTCCAAGGGAACTGGAGCATCCGGCAGCTTCCGAATTGGTGAGGTGAAGAAGGCCGCCAAGAAACCCAAGGCCGCCAAAAAACCTAAAGCAAAGAAGGCTAAGACCCCGAAGAAGGCTGCTCCAAAGAAAGTCAAGTCTCCAAAGAAAACAAAGGCTGCCAAACCCAAGAAGGCTGCTACGCCTAAGAAAGCTGCCAAGCCCAAGAAGGCCGCCGCTAAGCCCACCAAGAAAGCTGCTGCCAAGCCAACGAAAAAGGCTGCAAAACCAAAGAAAGCTGCTGCCGCCAAGAAGTAAAAGAATCCTGACCAATTGTATCGCTCTTCGTTCATCCCATCATCGAGTGACTGATCATCGCTTCGTTCTCATCGCGTGACTGCCTACATCAAATCATCGAGGATACCTTGTGGCGCCAAAAGGGACTTCTCGTTCGCTGAATGTGTGTTCATGAAAATTCAAAGACCATTGCATGCTAGCCTCGAAGGCATCATTTGTTAATAACTTGTGTGTCATAATGTCATCTCACTTGTCAATATCCTTGTTGAATGTGTGCATTAAAATATTGAAATTCATAATGCAGTCTGTTTCTCCTCAATGTGGTCTATGGATGATGCAATATAGTTACTGGGAAAATAGTAGAGCTTCCAAACATGATCTTATACTAGTTCAGTTCCAACACAAACCAACTGGGTGCATACTAGGTATAGGATAATGCACGCGGACGAGGGTCTCTCGCCAATAGTGACCGAGTGCCCGAAGAGCACGAGGCCACTATTGGCGAGAGACCCGTGTCCGCGTGCATTATCTGACTTAGTGCAGGGTTCCTATTCGCAGAAATAGTATAAACCTGCTGGTAACTCTGCTCAATATTAACCTGTCAACAACAAAGGAAACGGCCCCAACCATGCACTAATAGTATTTACTGCATTAAATTCAATAGCGTAAAAGTTCAATATTAAACAGAAACCAAGGGTCCAGAAGGATGAAATAATTTATGGCAGTAATATTATATTAGTAGGGTGAAACATGATTATTGGTCTGTGGCAGTCCTTGAAAATCCTGGTTGATCAGGACTGTTCTATGGATTTTTTCGAATGTTTAAATACTGTAAGGACTAATTTTGGCAGCTATTCATTTTGGCGGTTGTGAGCCCAACGTTATTTGGTGGAGATTTAATTTGGCGGTTTCAAAACCACTTGTATTTCTTAACATATATATATATAGTTAATTTGGCGGTTTTTCCCCTACCGCCAAATCCACCAAATAAATCGTCCGCCAAAATTAGTAGTTTTACAGTATACAGGACAAGCCAGGGCCATTTCGGGAGATTCTGGCTCTGCACAGGTTCTTATCATTCCTTATTAAGCCCGTATCATTCCTTATTAAGTCAGGGCGAGACGCTCGATCGGGCAGTCTGCAAGAGCATAACTGTGAGCATAACATTCCTTGGCACGTCCGGGGTTAGCCCCCACTCCACCGATTTCTAGGTTGGAGAGAGCCACTGCTGCGGCAAGTCCAGGACACTCTCCAGGAGCACCATCCTTGACTTGTTTGTGGCTCATCCAGGGAACACGAATTTTTTTTTTTCGGGGGGGGGGGGGGGGGGGAGTGTGCCAGTCCAGAGCAATCCGGCGATGACTGATTGGAACCCAAGAATATACCCTCCCCCCTGGTCAATACTCATTTTTTTCGGAAAAAGTTTTGAACTAAAAATGTACATTGGAAAACAAAATTCAAGAGCTGGTTTATAAGCTAGTCAAATTTTGTATTATCTACAAGTATTTTGCTGTTGACAGTGTTTGTGCTGGGACTTCCCTATATATTGCTAATATATGATTCGGAAACACATAAGCTTAGAGGTTTCTGTACACAGTATGCACGTATGTACATGTACGAAACACTTCACAAGATTAGTTGACACTGTGGTACCATTGTTATGAGGTATAAATTTGTGATAAATGTCAAGTAAGGTAGCTATATCGTCCAACGAAAACAAGTCGACATGTATATCTTCAACCATGATGTACGGTAGTTATCTATCATATAAGTCCTCGACTTTCAAGGGTCTTCAGAAAACTGTGAACATGATACTTTCCTGCGATTACGAGAGGCTTGTCACACAAAAGCAGTTTCATGTGGAGGAAAAGGAAACTAACATCCAGAACGTAATACCTTTTAACAACATAACGACATTATATGTTGGTTATTGGTCTCTTGCTGCTTCCTGTTTTCGACAATTACAGGTCATCTGATCATCCTGGAGTTTGATAAGACAGCTTGAAAAGTTGCAACACTTGTAGATCAATCAAAAAGATTCATATGTGTACAATTGGAACAGTACATTTGAAACAAGTTTTCAGGCACGTTGGCTATTCAAACTGATCGACATTATGACCTTAACTTGGAAACCAAACAAACATAAACCCGAAATATTCGTCCGTCGTTATACATGTGCGCCTATCTACTGCTGTGAAACCATTTGAGTTCACTTCCATTATTATTCGAGTGCCTGAAATACTAGTATTGACTGCTCACAAATATTCAAGTTTGTTTTCTATTAATTTTCGTGAATTTCAATGGAATGTTTGAAGTTTTTGATTTTGTTCAAAGCATGAAATCTGCCAAATCAGAAGACAGCGAACACTAATGGGTTTACAGTATATATATATACATACAGTGTATTAGGCCATAGTTATTTAATTTGCTGGTTTACGGATCCCCCGACCCCATTTTTTTCAAAATGGAAAAATAATATAAAAGTACCAAATTATTTATTTTGCAACCGACCGTAGTGTCAAACTCTGAAAATATGAAAATTTCCTAGTGCTGGCATGCTATCAATTACCTGGCGCTAGCAGGCCTTTCTAAAACTTCTAGATTCTTGAGAGATGATCATAAATAATATTTATTTTGGGGCGACCGACTGGTTAAAGTGTCAAATTACATTTATTTTTACATTTATTTACTTTTATTTTCAAACTGTCAAATTATATTTATTTTTATATTCCGACCCCCCCCCCCCCCCCCGACCCAATTTTTTTTGTTAAAAATCTGTAAACCAGCGAATCAAATAACTATGGCCTTATGGAATATAATTATACATATATGTGGCAACAATCCTATGAGAAAAAACTTTTGGTAACACACATTTTTTATTTATAATATTATCACAACTGCAGGAAATTATTATTGTCCAAAGAGGTATAGCATCAACACTGACAGTCTGCATAATTTACATTTACACACAGGACAGCATTGCTCACTTTACATTACTGTAATTTTTTGGGAGATGACATGAATATTCATGAAGCTGTGAGTTACAATTAAAAAGACATTATCATAGCGCCATTGATACAGACATATTTCACAAGTCGGATATCTTTACACAATTGAAACACGTACATGATGTTAAAGTTCAATGTACAAAAATATGATGCATGATATTGTGTTTGTGTTTGATGTTGTACATCTACTTACGAACAAACATTCCCCAATGATGACGTAAAATCAACTTGAAGAAAATTAAAATCGAAACAATACAACTGAAGTTGACACGAAAACTTGTACCAGGTAAAAACGACATGTAAAGGAACTACAAATTTTGAAACGTTAC
Source organism: Terebella lapidaria (assembly GCA_949152475.1). Lineage (NCBI taxonomy): Eukaryota > Metazoa > Annelida > Polychaeta > Terebellida > Terebellidae > Terebella > Terebella lapidaria. Next base: position 22,955,428 of record OX424564.1, read on the forward strand.
CAAATAAATACAACAATTCACGATATATGAAGATTATATATACTACACACAAGATTTTCAAGTTGCTACAAATTGATCCAATACACTGACTAGCCAAGCTAAATTTAATATGCTATACTGTATCATACTTTACAGAGTAACTGCCTAGGAATTATCCAACAAACTTATTTTCCACCATTAAATAAATTCTACGCACAGCGATCTTGTACACATTATTTATTGACCCATCTGAGCAGCCATACGAGCCCGACAAATACAGCCTATTTACACACGTACTTGATCAAATGAGTCAATAAATGGTCGATCTTCCTTCACGTGAAACGCTTTGGACGATGTTGTACAGGTCTCCAAGTCTTGTAGTTCACGCGTTTCATACATTCAACTCAGTACCGTCGTCGAAAAAATGCACCTCATCTCTTTGACACTCAGCATATGATGAATGGAGGATGGTTGCCATGGTTATGTTGGCTGTCATGGTTACTTATCCTCCACACCAGCTTGCGTCATCAGATCTGCGATGTTCTTTTCTAAGTCGTCGATTCTATGACCCATATCATCTAGTGCATTGCTGTTAAGGTGATTTGATACTACAGTAGTCGCATTATCAGCCAAAGACCCTCTACAATGACCTTGATGGGCCCTTGTCAACATCTAACCACCGAGTATTCTGACTGACAATACAGTCAATGTTGTCTGCCTAATCTTCACTGGAAATCTCATCGTGCATGAATTCGTACTCAAGATCTACGAGTATTTGACACACTGAAATAAGCGTGCATCATGATATATTTGGTCTAGCATACATGTGCATACTATCCAACCCTTCTCAATAACTGGATATGCATGTCCATGAAAATGTATGTCTATATTTGAAAATAGAGAATATACTGCTATTTTTCAGGTGACAATATAAGTAGCTATAGTTTTGAAGAATGCTAAATTCAATCTTGACTTACAAATGTACAGGGATAAAATTTTAGCAAGAATATGTTCTCGCGAAGATACTCGTAAAATGGCCTTTGAATTCTCGCAAAATATAAAATAGTATGATTTTCACAAAATTGTAAATCTGTTTCAGTTTGGATAAAATGATAAATACATATAAGTTGTCAAAAAAGGATATTTCTTGTGACCACGGTGTCGGACATATTCTGGAATTTATCCTGCATCTGTTGCAGCAAATTCTGAACCTGAAAAAAAGAAGAAAACATTTACAAAATAATGGTGAAAACGAAATGCAACCATTACATACTTTACATGTTTCACCATTGCACATATATCATACATGTAACATTGTTTATCCACTAACACATACAGGCAGATATTGAAACACCATTTTTATGAATAACTTGATCTATAACAGATACATGGTGACAGCAGGGAGTTTTTACAGAATAAAAATGGTCATTCTGACATGGATGCAAGTATTCTTGATTAATGTGATTAGGTTACATGTATACATAAGTCTTGAATTGCAAGGGAACAGCGAAACATTATACATTGTACATATATCTCAACTATTCCCCAGCCACAATAAAGTCGTGTGTAATTGCTAACTGTTGATATATATATATAACACAGGGGATATGTAAACTTGCAACTAACCTGTGATATGCGTGATATGGACATAAATGTTTGTATTTACTAATTCACATATGTTTGTATGGTATTGTGATAAAGAATTCACTTCTTGAACTGGAAAGTACCTCCACATTAAGCCATTACCAAATGCTAATCTCTTCACTCACAACTAAACATGCTAATCGGTCAATCACTCCTTCCAATTAGATTATACAAAAACCTCTTGTCCATTTGTTTATTCAAGAATATCGAGTGTCAAAAGTCTGACCTTCACTTACACCAAACCAAGCCACTAAGTAATGTGTGCAAAGACCCTAGATCAGATAATAGACTTAAACATGCTCAGAGGCATTCAAGCCCTCAAACACGACAGCTAGTGCCTCCAATCCATTCAATGTATCGCTGAATTGAACCCTACGCACACAAGCAATTCGATAGCTTTCAACACGCCACAGCAAAGGAGTTTTTCACAAGTCTTTCTACACAATCGTCAAACGCACCGAGACATATACAAACAAAGCTAATGCCCTTTCGCCATAAGCCTTTCTATTGTTGCACTGTCAATATTGTCAAACAAGCCATTTCCATATGATTGGGCTTTATTGATTTTTTCCTTTGCTCTTTCTGTTTGATCGGAACTTGTGATTAGAATCTGGTTTCACTGGTTCTAGTGCAGTTTTTCTCTCTACATACATAGCGTAGATTATTGTTTGCAGAGTTAGGCAAGTTCTGTTCTCATTCAGAGAACGTGAACAGGCCTGTTTTTCGCATTTTGGAGGCAATTTCTCATATTGCTTTGTAAGTGGTAATAAACAATTAACGAGCATGTAACAAAGATTATGACAAGTGGCACTGTTGTTGTTTTTTGCCCGTATGAAGTGTGATCAAGTACTTGGACATGGCCATGATCAAGGCGATAATCACTGCAGTGACCATATAAAACGTGATCCATTATGTGTGATGTAACTATACATCGTAGCTCCTGAACAACCAAAGTAGTACATCACAGTAATACAATAAACTAAATACATACTCTGTGTAAAATACACCACTTTACATGGCACATGAATGCCAATGTTATATTTTGTTTCAGCCTGAGGGTTTACTATTAGTTATTAACTTTGTTTTGTCATGTGGGTACAACACCTCAGTCTTCAACTGTCAGTTTGAAGTGTGAGTCATCAACATACTACAGTGTACTTAGTCAAGTAACTTATAAGCAATTTCCATAAATGATTGCTAATTAAGAAGGCATTAGTTTGGTTTCTGGATATTCTTTCGAGAAAAATCAATTAGAATACACTTACAAAACATTCAACACTACCTTGATACAACACTAGTATTGCATTACATTACATTAGTATCATTGACCAATAGCCTATCTCTAGAGAGTAGCCATGGTAATAAATACTGTTTATATATGTAAACTTGCATGCGGTTAAATACCAATAAATTTGTCATCGAATGAGCCTCCTTATTACTAAGAGTCTAGTAAGTCTACTTGTTAAATACTTAGTACCTACTTGTAAATCATGTAAATAGATGAAATATTTGTAACTATCATTGGTACTGCTGTCAAGCTTGGCTTGATGATAGTTTGTCTTTGCTCATTGTGATGTTATGATTTTTTCTTTATATAATTTCATGTGCTGTTAAAAAAATTTGAGAAAGGGTGTACATTTTGTATAAATTGCACTTCAGGGATTCTAGATCTACAGAGTTAAATACAATGACCTACTACCATCATGGCATACAATACGGTAATGGTAGGTGTTATTTCTGATGGTAGATGTTTTATTCATGGAAAATCAGAAACTAGAAACCGAATTCTTTTTCTGGAGTGCAAAACTGCAAAATTATTGTTGTCTTTCTAGCATAAACCTACCAGTTACTGTAAGAGAACACCACAGTAATATGATATCAGTTAATAGAATCACCAACCTGTAAATTCCTTCTAACTAATGAAACAAACTTATTTACTCTTTTGCTGTGTGTTCGATAAACTTTAAACAATCGTCATGTGACATCCCTTGTTCTAGGTAACTACTGATTTTAACATTTCACCACTCTGAAATACCCAATCAATAAATTGATTGATCATGATAGACTGAATTGAAAGAGTTGAAGGTTATTATGGATGTGTTTGAAACTTTTTCTTCATCATGATCTTGATTACATGTAGTTAAGACACAATAGGCCTGTTCGTTTGGGCCATTAATCTTTTCAATCTGTCGATTTTAGAATTACATTTGCTTGTTCCGTTGGCTTCGGAATCTTATTTCAGAATTGACAGAATGATTCTTGAATTTCTTGTATTTGGTCTTTTTAGCGGAATGAGCAGAATTGCAAGCAATACAATCCTAGAATTTGCAATTCTGTTGGATGGGCCGATGATTCTGGTTGGAATGCGTATGCGAATCCGTTCCCGAATGTGATATTCAGATACCCAATAACACCAAACAAGCAGGGTTTCTAGAAGTCTACTTCAATATAGAATATCAAAAAAATTAGATGAATCAACTTATCAAGTGACAAGTCAGAGACCATTAACTGATCTGAACTTGATCATCACATTTTATCACCTTATTATTGAAACAATGTTTGTTTGCAAACCTCAAAAAAAAAAGTCTTCAAAGAAACGCATGTCTTCAAAGAACCGCGCCAATCTCTTGTATCAATAAGACTTGTCCAATCTAACAAATCAAAACATATATTTCAATGCAGGCTCAGGCTTGTTTATGTTAGAAATGGAGTTGTCGGAGTTGTCAAAATGACAAGTCGGAATGGATGACCCTATACGACAAGAAGGCATTTACAATTGGCTTGTAAATAACTCACGTAGTTTGTGAGATCCTGAATATCCTTGGGATCTGCACTGTTCGTGATATAGTCCTTTCCTGAGTCTGTCATCTTGAAATTTCCTGGCAGGAACTAACCGACGATTCGAATGTTTCGTAGGTTGTGAAGGAAAGTGACGTTTCGTGCAATGAATGCTCCCTTTGGGCGCATGCGCACAAATAAGAAAAATAAACCCGTTTGATAAAATACAAACTGAAAAGCTTAAGCATACAAAACGAATGTCTCGTGTCGTGACACGTAGCCCCGTAAGTAAATTAGCTTTAAATTGTTGATTGTACAATCCGTATTTCCCTGGGAATTTATTTTATAAGCAATCAATGCGTCTTACAATTCGCTTCAATATTTACCGGTTTTCCTGCACTAGGTAGCCCCAGATGGCTCCCATGGCTCCACCTACTCAAAATATCGAGCAAACCGATATTTAGAGTAGGTGGAGCCATCTGGGGCTAGCACTAGTAGGTCTATGGATGACGATTGGTTTGGTGTTGAAATGATACAATTCCATTGTACTCCAAAGCCGATTGGTTTGATGTTGAAACAAACCTACAGGTGCGTATTTTATTATATTTCCTATTTTACTGAAATAAACGTATAGGCCCTATTTGTATTCGAAAAAATAAACATATATATATTACAGATAAAGACACTGACGGATCCAGGAACTCGGGAGGGGGGGGGGGGGGAGGGGGAAGCATGTGTGATTTTTTTCTAGAGAGGAAGGTGGAGAGCAACCTGTATGATCGGACCGGGATGACTCGCTGCTGCTGCATGCCATCGTTGTCAGAACAAAACTGAGTGAATCAAGACATATTTCCTTATTTTATATACCCCCCCCCCCCTAATCCCAATCATCCGCCCCAGAAATGCATAAAAAGGTTTTCACGCAACACGTATATCTTATATGAGAGCATTTCGTCACATTATTAGCATAAACTTCTGCATAAAAAACATTTTGAAATTATGTTTTAAAATGAACTAAATACTTTGTGAATAATTTAAGGGATTGTGACGAAATTGTGCCTGACAATCAACAATGCCTATTTATTATCATGTAAGCATCCTATAATAACTGACGGTCTGTTTCTAATATAGCGTATAGGCCTACCTGTCTACCGGCTGATTACGGACAAAGATCTTTGTTACGGACCGCAAGATCTTTTCCATGCGTAATGCCACATCGATGATTGACGTTCCGTACTTTATAAACTGTTTGATTGTTTACATCGCAACGAAAACATTTGCAATGTTTCAAGACCATTCTTCATTATATTCATCAGCATTATTGTTATAATACTGTCATGTCTGGATCACAACATAAATCTCATCTGCGCGATTATCTTATGAGTCATAAAACTGCTCAAAATGGACAGAAAGAGCAGAGGTTGGTCATTTTCACTCTATTATCGCTCGCTATAATTTTGTAACTTTTTACCATTTTCTGACACTGGTACTGCAGTTTAGCCCCACGGCCCGATAACAACGATTTGACAATCTGATATCTAGCTGTTGTTTTCATGAAAAGAACATTGTGAATATCAGATTGTCAATTCGTTGTTTTCAGGCCGTGGGGCAACTGCAGTGTATCAGAGAGTATATACTCTCTGGACAGGGCATAAGACATTTTGGTACAGTTTATTGGAAATTGCCTAATATATTGATCCACGTCGCTCAGGCTGGTTCACCACTAGCCCATGTGCCAGTTCTCACACTGTTTTAAAACAATATGCTATATATATCAGATTGTCAATTGGTTGTTTTCGGCCCGTGGGGCTACTCGCAGGACATTTTTCCATGTGCTGTTCGAATATCACTTACATTTCACTTTCAAACCATTCATTTACATTCACACACATACTTTACTCAGTGATATTGGTGAAACATATATCCTCACCATGACCATGCGGAAGTCACATGTTTTTGTTTATTTACAAAATTGTGTTACCGGATGCGACCTATTTATGCTAATTTGGTCTGTGTGCATTTGATTAGCAATTTGAATTCTGAATGGACCAGTATCAAATGGCAATACAATGTTGATGGCCAAGGCCGAATAGGTTATCAAACAAATGGGGGTATTATATCTATTTTTATAGTGCTGGAGTGACAACAAACCACATTTACCTGAAAACATTTTGTTTGTTTCAGATTGCCTTCTAATGTACATAAACAGACACTAGATCATCGCATGAGCTCCGGGACCCGACAGTCAACTTCAGCTGACAGTCAGATGTCTGACAAACGGGTAAAATCACAGCCAAAGGATCGAAGAGCTTCCCGACCGAACAAACACAATCTATTCTCAAGTAAACTTGCTTATTCAACAGCAGGGAAAGCAACTGATATAGAATGGTGAGAAGATGATTTAAAATTAATAATCGTTAATTTTGTCAACAAATCGAACACAACAAGTAGTTGGTTGTATTTTTGGGGGGATTGTTGGATTATTTTTGTTTATTATAAATTGTCCATCACCATGTCTAGCCTTCCAGGTGAGATTCTTCTGGACATCTTCGAATACTTTACTCCCCAAGATCTGCTGAGCTGTGCGAGAGTTTGCAGGAGATGGCATTATCTTGCTAGTGACAAGTTAGTGAAATCTGCTTCTGCTTGTGTCATTGTTATATTGAACAGTACAATTCAGCCCCGTGTTATAGTTAAGAAATGTATATGTGGAAAAAAATGAAACAAATATAATTAAGTTTCTTTCTGCATTATGTCCTGGGCTTCAAAACACATTTGATATAAACCTTATTAAGGTACCAGAAATGCAAATATGATGTGAGGTTATGATATTTCAATACATTTTCTCTTGTCTTTGAAATCTGCAGTTTACTGTGGCAGAAAATTTACAAGCAGTATGCAGCGAAAGCAGTCGGGGCATCAGCTAAAGCAGCAAAGCCCAAAACTGGGCAGAGAACACCCACTAGAGGTGGCAGTCAGCCTGCTAGCACAAGTGGCGTCAAGGTCCCAGAAAACCCACCTGCCTCATTCTGGAAAAACTACTGTGTGCAGAGGTATGGTATAGTATATGCTCTCCAGACATTTGTACACAATGAAAGTGTGACTTAAAGTTGGAATCAATTTTAAAATCAGCCAAATTTAGCATTCTTGTTTGTCATGCAAACTTGAAAGTACAACTCGAATAGTAGGGAATGTATAGGAAATATGCACATTTCGACAACAGATACTTAGAAAATTGCCGTTGATCGTGCATGAAAACAGTGGATAGAGAATGATCGGCCTGCCTACATTGCCGGTTGCCACAGTATGTAGACGAATACCAATGATGTCATGAGACTGTGTGTAGAACTCGCCCGCAAGGCGGGCCACTTTGAGGAAAAAATTGATGCGAGATTGACTGGCCCGAGTTTGAATCTTGATCTGGCAACTCAATTTAGGCACCTAATACACATTTTCAGACCCAAATTTGTACGATTTCTCATTCTATAGGCAAAACAAGGCTACTGCAGGATAAATACATTTTGTCAATTCTAAAAGTGGTTATAGCTTTAAACATTGAGTCTGAAAGTGCGAATAACATTTGTTGTTTTCCCAGAGGAGCTGAATATCGAAATAACAGGGCCATCAACATACTCGAGCGGAAAAAGCTTCCCTTGAGTCCATTTACAGGTTTGCCGAAGGGAACCCAAGAAGCTCTACAGTAAGGATTAGGTTTCATTTCTCCTTCAAAATCTGTGTTAAAACGCAATAACTACATATGTGCTGTGGGGGTGGGGGGGAATCCGAGCTCAATAAACTACTGTACTCTGATGAATTGGTAAAGTTTGATGAGTCCGATACATTATTGTTTATGATGTTCCAATAAAACCAGCTTGATGAGTTTTTGAGACAAATGAATGGAACAGCTCGCAATAATTAAAGATACACTGTTGTTGTTGTTGTTTTTCCCAGGAAATCTGGAGTACGCTGGGTTCTGTGTTTTGTTGATGTGGACGACAAGGAACACACAGTGTTCAGCAGTGATGCGTTTCACTTCCACATGTCCGTGTGTGTTCGCTGGTACAACTTCTCCCTGCCAAGTTTACACAGAATTAGGCGAATGAAAATCTATTCTGGAAATCCAATATTCTTTGATGACAGTGGTCAAGCGATTCCAAACAGGTGACTGCCTAAACTTGAAGCTTGTCTCTCAATTATTGCCAATTTATTATTATGGGAATTAAAATAATTTTAAGAACTGTCTTGAAATCATTATTGTATACCAGTAGTAAGAATTATTAACAGGTTTTATATCAGGACATGAATGTCCAGTTACAAAATTATTCTTTATATTATACCAATAACATAAAAAGTTATCTTGTACAGTCCCCTGCAGCGGTCATTGCTATACAACAGAGAGTTCAAGTTTGGAGACATCACGTCCAAACTCTCCCCTCTCGGGACTGACAATGTTATAAACGTTTACAAGTTGTCGGATGGTATCACAATTGGGACGTGGATGGTGAGTGTAAAATTGGAATATAAAATTGATCTATTTTCATTTGCTGAGGGTATTTTTGCCTTCTACAATTAATGTGCGCATTTGCGATTATTTTTTCAGGATGGAAGTGATATAGCATTTATCTCTATGAGTTTTCATGCTAACTGCCTTGTCAAGAGATGCTTGTATGGGAAAAGTGACAAGTCAGTATCATTATATGTTCATTGATATTTGATATTCACATTGAACACTATCTGCATGTATCTAGTATTCCATGATTTGATGTTTACTGGTTAACTATCGATGTAAATGAAAAAAAAAGTTCATATTTAATCTTCTTTATACTGTAGGCAATGGACTTTTCCTCGACATCGGGGTTTGAAAGATGACATTGATTCCAAATATGGTGAGCTTGGTCCAACCAGTTTTTATGCAAAGTGTAAATTTAATCCAAATTTAGGATACTGTAAACGTACAAAATTTCACGATGTATTAATTTCGCGAATTTCGCATTTTTTTTCAAACGCTAAATTTTTTTCAAAAAATAAATACACGCGAAAATACGGCGAAAATAAATACATATGCAGACCATCACGCTTGAAATCTTATCAAAGATTTAATGTGTTCCATGCGTGCTGTCCTCACCAAAAAAGACATTTGTGAGACAATTATCGCCTATAGGTCGCTGAAGATGTCACCTGTCACTCTGACAGTGGGATACTTTTCTGACCAACAGCACTATGTTAGTGTAGTTCGTCGGGAAATGACCAGCCGGCAGAGCAACTCATGTGATAATTGTCTCACAAATGCCTTCCTTGGTTGATGTCGCCACCGTTAGTTCGTGTCCTCTGGCAGAAATAGACAATGAGTAGATTTATTGAGTATTGATCGTTTGTGTTTTGTTCACTGTCTGAACATACTAGTATACTAGTATAGCAACATACTAGTATGCTAGTATAGCAACATACTAGTGCTAATATATCAACATACTAGTGCTAGTATATCGTGAACATACTGTACAAGTATTGTACTACTAATCATTTGCAGTTTATGGCAAACATACATCCGTGATCAATAATATTTGGGCCTTGTGTATTAAATCGGTAAAATTACTTACCAATTTAGAATACCTGATCCCACACCCAACATAAAAACGCGAACTTAAATCCACGTGAACCTGTTGAGATGTTGAAAACGCGAACATTGATACACGCGAAATTTTGTACGTTTACAGTATATATCTCTTGACAAAACATACTTACGTGTAAATGGGGGCAAGTCATTGAGAAAATGTGTGAAGATCAATAGACATGGTTAAAGTGTGTGTTTGTTCTCGTATTGTCAGGTCTACACAGTTACACTTGTACCCTGGAGCTTAGGAATATGAGGAACTCTTTTTGGAGTCAACAGTTCCCAAATATTCACTGCAAAGACATATTCAAAGGTAACAGAATAAATACACAGTGATAAATCTAGCTTTTACATGACTTTGTTGCTTCTTGAATTGGATTTTGTGCAAAATGTAATGAAGTTTAAACACATTTCCAGCAAGTGCATGATAGTTTACTAATGTCTCAAAAGTCATCTGTACAAGTTTTTTTTTGTATGTTTACAGAAGGCTGTGCTGTAATGCAGTTGATTGATCCAGAAAGGTCCTTTGAACGTTCCTGGATTGAGAAAAAGATCAGCCTCCCATGGAAAACCGAGGCTCTGAAGGGCATTGTCAAGGTCAGAATAAAGTCATAAAAAAAATTGTTTTGTTGGCAATGGCAACTGGTGGTTTTGAGGTAAAATGTGATAAATATCTCTTTTTCATCACTTTCAGGATGTGTGTTTTCTTGATGTCACACTTCTGGATGACCAGGGAAAACCAGTGTGGTGCTCAAAGTATGTCTTCTTTATGAATTGAATAATATATATACACATGTATACCACATTTTCATTTCAAACAATATTGATATATTATACTCCCCCCCCCTCCCCCCCCCTCCCCCCCTCCCCCCCCCCCCCCAAAACTAAAAATTAATCATGACTTCTATATTTCATTCCAGTGGTCTTGTCAATATTCAACAATCAACTGAAAGCTCTGCAGGTATCTATAAATATTATTTCGTTTTTAACATTGAATATTTTACATCAAAGTTACAAGGAATAACTTTTTAAAGATATTTCATGTGAGAATATTGGTGATTTCTGAACTGAACATTTTCTCATCCAGTGACCTATGATTATGAAGGAGACTATTCCGTGATAAACTATGCTGACCCATGCGGCAAAGTGCAGATGGTCTTGATCTGGGTTCGTACAAAAGTACATTCAATATATATACCAAGATAGTTAGCAAATTGAATAATCCCCTATAATTGCTTATGGTCTAAATCTGTATTTAATCAGAATTTTCCACAATTTCAGGAACCGCCCAGCAAGAAATTCTACATCACCAGCTTGCAACTGCATCTTTCTCTACAAGTTATCAACAGCTGGTTTGGGAGAAAATACTGAATTGTGCCCTGCATTGTTTACAAGTCCTGTGGGCATTTGTTATAATGTCTGTCACAATAGTTAGCTAGCCTAGTATTAATAGACGAAGCAGATCTGGCTGTTTAGGATAATTTGATATTTTCCCAGTAAAATTAGCAGTTAAGATTGCCCTGTAGTGTTTATTGTAAAAATGGCAGTTTCCGGTATTTGATCAATTCCTCACAATTGATCATTGTATTTGGTTGAGATGGAACTTTGTTGTAAATGATTGATGCTATAAAGTGGGTTATAACAGTGCCATATATGTGTGTATCTGTATTTGATTGCATTTTACATTATTGCATTTTTAATTAAATACACTGGCAACCGAGATCTGTGATTTCGCATTTACAAGTATTTTACGACTATGTAACTATGTTTGTCTTCAATGAAATAAACCTAATTTGCACATTATGTTTTAGAATTTGTACACACAGCATCCAAGGAAGATTACCTCAAATCAAATCTATTTGACATGATTTATTATGTTATCGGAGTACATGTATATTACACACACACAGGAGTACAACAAGAACACTTCAGTCACATATAGCACTTCAAGTACACAAGGTGTCTATCTCAACACAGATCCACAGACTTCTATGTAAGTAAGAACATGTATATAATCATGCCCGTATAATTGGCAATTTAATACAAATGCACAAAAATTGATGGTCCAAATTTTCAAAGCATGTATTTTCACCCAAGTGTTCATCAGAGGTTGAAAAATTCAATATACATGTACAATGTATATCATAGATATTGATATTTCCATCACACACAAAAATTGATCTACTGGTAATAAATTGTATTCTGTATTCATCCAAACTTTGAACAATTTTGTAAGTTTATCATATATAATGTATATGCATACAACAATTAAAATTTTGATTTCCTTTTCACAATATTCGCACACTTTTGCGGTATTCACACACCCCACCATGTGCAGAAAGAGCATGCAGTGAAATCCGTTATAGTTTACCACCTTATGGTTATGTAAGTGCATGCAAATGAATAAATTAACCAATTTACATACATGACCAACTTCACTGGTCTAAGATTCCCATACCCTTTGCGCAAAGGTGTACATAATGATTATGGTAAGCACTGTTGTGGCACAAGCACTTACACTTTATCAAAACTCTATATATCTGAGATCGGTGATTTCATATCAAAATTCATGCAGCAAACACCCTGCTATTACATTAAATAACTTGGATTGAAAGAGTGCTTTTCTGCAACATGCTGGTACTGTATATGTCCGAGACAAATTTTAGGGTGGGAATCAACACTGAATGTTTTTACCTAACATGACGACACAATTGTGACAAAAAAGATCTATCAGAAGGTACTGTATAATTTCTCACAACCTTACATCTACTGTGTTGGTCCAAATATCCAAATAGTCAAAGAATCTAGACTTAAGTGAAAAAGCATCAACAGGACTACTGTCACAAAATTACATTTCACAAAATCAACATCCTTAATTGTGACATCTAGAGTCTCAGATACGAAAAACAGGAAAAGGGAGACAGTGATATCTAACAAAAGTCAAAAGGCACCGTTTTGGAGAAAGGAAGAGTAAATATACAAACTCTAGTGGCCCCATAATCAATAAAGATATTATTGTATGTAGCACTGATTAATAAAATACTAGTGTTCGATTCATACGGCAGCTGTCTGACAAATATGAAATAGCATAGTATACTGGCAAAATACAAAGTTATTTAATATTGGAATATCGTCTTTCAACAACAAGAATACTCTTCGATCTGTTTAAAAAAAACGCTCTCAGACATAAACTGCAAAACATGGAATCACACACAAATCAAACAAACCGAACAAAAGCAATGATCTACCAGTACATAACAAAAACAATAACATCTGCAGTGGACGTGAAATAGCCATGTGTCAGTGTCCCCAGAGCCAGGTCTCCCACTCCTGTCGTGATTTGAATGCGGCGAACGCTGCCGCACTTAGCACGGCTGTAAGCGTCCAAAACGTCACTCGAATCAACGTGCGGCGCTGGCTGAACTTCTGCCCTGGTCCGAGGTAAGAGTTCCGTGAACGAGCGAGAGCAGCTCTTCGCGCCTCCTTGACTGCTTCAAACTCGGCCTGTTCTTGTAGTTTTCTGTTCGTGCGGAAGAAATTATTAGAGAAAGAAATGTGTGATGGCAATATGTTTAGACAATATGTATACCAGTGAAATCTGGTCAATACATGCTATAAATGTATCATAAAAATTCCTTCCTTATTGCAAGAATGCACAGCTTGTTCAGAGCATAAATCAGAAGGAATCTACAGTGAATATGACACCAAAGCTTGGTGCTTTAGACGATCACTTACTTTTACACCGAAACACCGATAGTTCATGTCAATCCTAATAATAAACATCCTTACTTCTCATACTGTTTCCTGGCCTCTTCCTCGAGTGAGCTGCGGGGGTATTGTATGGACAGGTCGCCCGCTAGCTGGATCAGCTGCTCGTACGGCAAATCGTCTGGGATGTTCGACAGAAGGCAGTGAATCAACGGCATTTCCGGCTCACAGGCGAGAATGGCCTTCTCTCGATGTAACACGACCTGAGGGATGTTTGCAGTTTATAAAAGATAAGGTTCAGGCAATTGAGTTGGCATTAGACAGCTCAGTTTCGATAGTACATACTAAACCAAGGTCAAAAGCAACATCATTTTTAAATTTAAATGCCTCACACATTTCGAAATATACAAGTATGAACCGGAAATTGACTATAATTACTCACGGCCGCAGCAAGGTAGATTGGCATCAGCGGATCACAAGCAATGAAGAAATCGTAAAGACGAACAATGTGTTTGATATCGTTGAGTACATGACCGAACCAGGTGATAAGCCAACTCAGGGCGAATATTGTACCTGTCTCAGCCCTGAAAGAGAAGTAGCACCATATAATATGCATACATATCGAATATTAAATAAATGCAAATGCAAATATAATGTACTAAATGTAAAAGTAACAAAGTAATATTTGGAGTGTTTCCAAAAGTTTTTATGCATAATTTAATTTTGACATATTGGAGACAACTGGTGATAACATAACCACCACCACGAAGTCACGATCTTCATACTTTTCCATGAATGTCCGAAGTTCGGGACTTGCTCGACCAATGATAGGGTACAGATAGTTCAACATGTGGTTTGTTTTGTCCATCGTCTTGTCCATGAAATCTCTGCAAATATCATTTAGAAAATCCTCATCACAACAGCAAAACACTAAAAGTTAATAATACATAAACAGCTCGGCGTTTCACAAATATATACTCTTCAACGAAGTTCTTTCCTAAAGGAGTTCAGTATTTGTTACATACTTACCTCCAGGGTAAACATATTGTTTATTATGGAGGTAAACATATGGCAATGAGTATGTAAGTTTGAAGGACTGAAGGTAATAGTACATACCGCAGATGTTGTTTTGACAGTTTATCCATTACAGCGAAGGTTTTCTCTTCACCAAGGACCAGCAGAAATGTCACAACAATGTCATGGTAACCCTGAGAAAAGTGTGCAGATATGTCTAAGTTCAATACATCAAACATTGCTGTTACTGATGCCAATTTCACTGTACATTGTACATAGAAATCCATTCAATTACATAGTAAACACCACATATTTGACGGATATGATCGAGAGATGGTTGATGAACTGTTTACTTGAGGCAGTGTGATTACAACTTGTTTACATGACTGAGTTACAAAAGTCATCATACCTGATAATAATGTAGTTCATCATGAGTGACTAGAACCCACATAATAACGTCCACCAGCTGGTCCTGCATCGCAAGTCTAACATCTTCATCCATACCTACAATAGAGCATTTGATTCAATTGTTCATTAAGTTGAGTTTTTTTATTAAACAGGGATCGACATTAGGCATATGATACCAGTGGCTCTATGGGGCCAGTAACATCTGGAAATTACTGGCCCCGTCCATAATCTACTGGCCCCACTTTTGAAGTTCAATATCAATCAACATGATCAATGTGTACATGAAGACAACAGAAAAGCTTTCAAAGGAACTGAAACATTGTTAAGTACAAACTCAAAGAATGAAGATTTTATACTGGCCCAGTGGGTTAGGGAATCTGGTGGCCCCTACTGGCCCCACAGGCTCAAAATATGGTGTGGGGCCAGCGGGCCAGTGTTAATGTCGATCCCTATTAAAGAACATTTTTTACATGTGTGTGTATGTCAGTTATATTGTTGAAATATGGATGTATATTGATATATATGTTCTTCGAGTATTTTTTACCTGGAGGAAATCTCTTGAGTGACCGGTTAACATCAAGCAGCACCTGGGTATAATCTCGGTGGCTATGCAGTTTTGCCTCATCTGGGAGAAAAATCCTGAATTTTTAATATCATTCACACATCTATCTGGATTTTTTCACAACTGAACTACTGTATCTGACATTACTGCCGACTGGACATGAACCTAGCATAGTTTTGTCGAGTTCTGTACCTGGTTTCGGAGGGATGTTGGTGACATCGACATCAAGAAGCCGAGGCCAAGCGATACACCTAATATCATTATTGAGTAGCCCCTCCGGACTGATTGACAACTGCCTGAGCAGTTTAACGTCGAGTGGATCAGCTTCCACAGCTTTCTTGATCGCTTTGGCCTTCCTCTTCGCTGAAGGAACGTCTGCAAACAGTTGTACATAACAAAATATTTTATCGATACAAATATAGCTACTGCAAATATAACTCAGAATTTGACAGAAATATATGTTACATTCACTATAAGGCATGATAGTACCATATTTTAATGGCATAGCACATGCATTAACCTCTTGACCGCCAGACCTGAAAAATTGTCCCACGCCGGGCATTTTTTCTAGGAAAATTGCAAAATATATATTATCATAATAATATCTCTAAAGAAAGACCCACAGTTGATTGAAATTATAAGAAGTATGAAAAAGTATCTAGCCTTATGCAAGCAACATCATTGGGCCTTGGTGTGTTCTGGTTACCATAGCAACAACAACAAAGTTCATTCTTGAACTTTTCACAAATCTTGAAATAATATACACGAAAGCATGCAATGTTTTCACAGAATATTAATAACCCAATGTCTTTGATTATGAATATTATACATGCAACTCAGTTTCTTTAATTGATGTTAAATACCATACCTAGATCTAACTGGCACAAATCACAGTGAATTCAGTGGAGAATACCTTTGCTCAGCATGCTCACACACTTACATACATCTGTCAGACGACAACACCACGGAAAACCCAATAATTTCTCTTTCCATTATAGCATTCCCATTGTATTGATGTACTATCTTTGACCCACATATCGATTGTAACGAACACTACAACAGTCTCATCAATATACGGAAGCTGCATGGGTACTTTTGACTGAAAAATATAGACTGAACAAGAAGAAACATGGGAATGACTTTGCGCCGGATATTTCCGGCACATAGGCGTCACACAATTACGTTTTGCGCCGGAAATATCCGGCGCTGTAGGCGCTGAAGAGGTTAAAGAATCATTCATCACTGGATACACAATTCATTTAGATATATGTGAATCTCTTTTCTGTCTCATATGAAAATGAGTAGATCTAGATGTATATTCATTTGTGTATTAGCTGCTGAATCCAATACACAAATGAATACAGATATTTATCTCATTTCTCACAATTGTTTTGAGACCCACAAGGACACATACCTCTGGCTGGGGAGCTGCATGGTGTCGATCTGGCACTGCTGGGCCGCCGCGGCCTCCTGTGCCGGACCGACAACGGACTGTTATTGGGAGTGACAGGCTCAGGTGATGGACTGTGTGAACTCATGTAGAAAACCGAGATCCAATCGATTTCTTGTCAACTTTGGAGACTAAAACGGAATTATTGGATGCGTTATTGGTGTATGGGGTGTATTTGTGAGAGTGAATGCATTGGCTCTAGAGAAAACAGTAAATTTATGAACGTTTGACATTTTGTGTTTTCGTCCATCATGGATCAGACGTTTACTTCCGGTTGTTTACCGAGTATTCGCTAGGTGTAAAAGTTTCTCAACAGGTGTCAGTGCCGTTCCCTGCTAGCTTATATCATAACGCTTTTTCACCGAATGAAGGTTTTTATTTGAAATATCGCGTAAAAGGCTAAATGCGGCGCAGCCGGTGGTATATAACGCAAAAACCACTGTAATATTTGAGAGATACAAATCATTTCCTATACTTGTATTTAATTATCATCAACATGTAACATTTTTTTTTAAAATTTGAATGTAAAAAAAATCAAATATAGGCCTAGATCAATCAATTTATTTCATCTGAATTTATATTAATTTTTATTATTGTTTTTTTTCTCTATTTGTAGTTAACTAGTCCAATGGATGTGGATGTCTACTAGATACATGCCAAACTATATTGTTCCTTATAATTTTTTATCTTAACATGTATTTCTCTCCTGTTTTCAACGTACCTAGATCTATAAGTATCATTTGGCAGTGATAAAATAAATGTAACTGATTTTTTTAAAGAGAAAAATGGTATAGGCTAATCAAAAATAATTATTCTTATCTAGCAATTTATTTTAATGTGATAGGGAGAAATCACTCAAAACATAAATTAACATCCACGAAAGTTGAAATTATTTTTGGGGTCCATGAAAATATAAAAATCCGTACTTTTTGAAACGTTATGATTTATTGATTTTCGTGGAATGTCGCCCAATGCATTGTGGGCGTTGATCGACCTTCACCTTTTCAGAGTGGGCCTGGCAATCAACATGGCGACAGTGTTGTGTTGATTCGTCTGATAACTATTTGAAGTTCGGCCAAGGATGACGAATTATGTATAGACACAGACCTGATTATGAGTCAGATAGTTCGCTGGACAGATACACGTACGAAAGATACCATTCACGCGTGCCAGAGGAGAGGGTCTGTCGCTATTACTACGTTCGAAAAGAAACATTCATGGAAAGAATCCAGCGATTCGTGAATGAAAATTTCTTCTTTAGAATCGAAGGCGTCGATTCTGATGATGTGTCCGAAAGGATAGTCATAGACAGTAGCCAACATGCAGAGGATAAAGAACACAATTCCCTGGAGGGAAAAGACAAAGATGCCAACGCAAGCAAACCCAGTCAATATGCATTCGAACATCCTCCAGAAATTGTTGTCGAAGATCCAACTCTCGCATCGAAAGCCCGAATTCCATCGCCAAGCCCCGAACATATCCAGGTTCAAGCATCATCGCAGCCAACACAGCTTAGTTGCCTTAGTATCTCCATATATTCCGCGGTTATCATTGCGATGGTCTGCATCTTTTTGTTCATCGGAAGGGACTATGTGAAATACATCTTGTTTTCACTGGAGCAAGCCGACTTCTGGATTAGTCTGATAGTTTTCTGCATCCTTTTCACGATTGTTTCGTTCCCCATGACCTGGGGTTATATATTGTTGAACATTGCTGTAGGTTATCTCTACGGACTTATATTAGGTCTAGTGATAGTTATATCGTGTGCCTTGACCGGCCTGTTTATTGCTCACTGCGTTATTAGAAGGTGTTTGCGGAACTTTGTACTGACCAAGTTCACAAACAAAAGTTTTATTTCCATTATGAATGTTGTTGATCATAGCACAATAGGCTTCAAAGTTGTTATTTGGGCAAGGCTCACACCTATCCCGTTTGGACTTCAAAATGCACTTTTTGGGGTGAGTTGAACTTGATTTCCCAGATCACCTGTCGAATCTCACAGGCAACTTTGTTCCTCAGTTATAAATAGTGGTATTATATGCTACATGTTTATGAGACATGAAATGATTAAAACCATCAACCTCAGCATGCTGAGTGAGTGTGTCATACTATTTACAATTTTCTATCATTTGTTATTCTGGAATCTAGTTATCGTGTATACTATAAGTTGTAATTGCCCATGAGATTCAACAGATACCACAATGTCACCAATCCTAAAAGTTTTCACTTATAATTTGGAGATGTAGTGAGAATTTAAAAAAAAAAATTAAATGTGTTTTTTTTACATGGACTTCAACATTCTCTGTCTGTTTATTTACAGGTGTGCGGAATCAGTACTCCCCGTTACATCCTGGCATCGTTCCTGGGGATGTTGCCGACACAGGGGATGCACGCGTACATCGGGTCGACACTTCGTTCCATGGAGGAGGTCATCTCAAGCAGCTCAGGGTCTAGTACAGCCTACCTCGTGTTTGGCGCTCAGGTGGGTTCTCTTTCATATTCCAAGAATTAATATAATATGCAGATTTTTGATCTGCTGCGTGTGAAAAGGTCATAGTCGCTAAACTAAGTACCACGGATATGTTTCATTACATAACTAACGAATTAGCTGCCTGGCAACCAGTTGCCCCTAATCCATCTTGTATGCTGGGTAGCTGCCCAACTGGGTTCATAGATTGAATAGTCTATGCAATTATACATACTATGTTTCTCGTTTGTGTGGTGTGAACTTAATCAGGACCTGATTGCATTACGTCAGAAACCCATAAGAGAGACTCTCTCTTCTGGGTTTCTGATTACGTGTAATAGTAAACCTTGTTTAATATATATGTAGCATGGATTACCAGCTGTTTTGAGCAGATACATGTATTTACTTACTATGTGATATCCTAAAAGGATGATTAATTAACCCACTATATATATATATATATATATGTGTACATTGCACTATTGACATCCCAAATTACCCTAAAGTAAATATAATTTGTTTTGTTTGATCATATATTAATATTAGAAAATTTCTGTATGATGAGCTTCAGCCTTGTGAAATGTACATAATTATACTGTTATCCTGTGGTATATCATGAATATTCATAAATGAATTGTGGACATACAAGTGGTAATTTGCATATTACTACCTCACTAAAAGGTATCTGGCTTGACTGCCAATATTATACAAATGCGCTTTGACTTTTAACCTTATCTGGAGTTTGTGAAGGACTTCCTCAATCATGATTACGAATTTACGATATCATCGACAATATTATTTCATGACGTGACGTGCCGTGCAAATAGGACAAATACTTACGGGGTTGGTCATCGATCAATGAACCCAAAGTTTATAACTTTTAAAACCACAAACATGAAGTAAATGTCTGTAATACCAGTATACACACTTGGGGGCGAATGAGTCACACTGGATAGATACCACCCGCACATAAAATATCTCCCTCCTGACTTGCTGATTAGAGTGATGGTATAAATGGTTTGCTGTCTCTCAACATGCTTAATCTAAGGAAACATACTAGATAATCTGTCAGTACAGTCTGGTGTCCTGTTTTCAGAAGTAGTTGGTTAGATAGGTTTCTGTTCTTCATGTGATGACAAAGATCTAATAATTCACCTCACAAAGTTCAGAAGTTGTTGATTGATAGTACATATATGCATATATATCAATTGAATGATAGCGCTTGGAACTAGCAATACCAAGTCAGTTGACGTACCTCGTCCTGACCTTTATCATCATCATGATTCATGACATTCTGTGTCACTCTTAAAAGATCATTCATAAATTATATGAGTTTAGATTGAATTAGCACCGGTCATGTGCTGTTTTGTTCATATGATTTGTGATATATGATAATACAACATTTCTATTTCGCAAAAAAATTCACTAATTAGTTTTATTTGGCACTAAATATGTTAAAATAATATTCGAAGCTTACAGTTTGGAAGTTGCTTCTTACGCGGTGCATGTGAAGGAGTCCAGATGCGGGACTGGACCGGTTTGGACGGTTTAAAGTCTTATCTACAATGTACACAGTGAGGGGTTTGGAAAGTAAACAGTTGGCAAGGTATTATCTGCTATCTCGACTCTGGAGTTTGTGTACATAAACTGATCAGTGAACCGACAAACAACACTGCTGGAACATCCTTTCAACTGTAATTTAGCAGTCTAGATTTTCAGTTCTTATCGCTTGTTCATGAAAACCAGATAGACATATATCTTAAAACTAATACTGGCATGTAGTAATTTAGTCTAATATGAGGCATTTTACAGATAAACTGGATTTTTGGTTCGAAGAAAAAATTATTGCAAAAAAAATTTGTATATGATGGGATTTTGACAGAAAAAAACATCGTGAAACAGATGGTTTTCTATTAGGATTTACAATGTTATATTTAACACATACATAAATTTATGATATTTTCATTGTTCAATCAGTCGAATTATAGTTTTATCAAATATCAATGAGAGAATTGATTCTTAGTTCAGATATTCAACATGCTTTTGCATTGATGAGCACAATGACATTTACCTAAAGTATTCGATTGACGTCAGCTGGAAGTCAATCGTTGTGACTCTAGAGGTCTGTCGTGTATGTTTTACAGACAAATGAATAAAAAGTGACTGCGCTGAATGTGGCAGATTGCAGAGCAGTCTTCAAAATAGATAGATGTTTTGAAATAGACAATTTGTACATGTGCATGTACTCAGAAATACATACTGGTAAACAAAAGATGTTTTTCTAATCAGTGTTTACAAAATGATGTAATCAGACTCACTGTCATCCTATCTAGATATTCATCATAAGTATTTTGTTGTACAGTATTATAATGTCAATATATATCCAGTATTAAAGAGCCTGTGATGTTAAAAAAATATGTGTATTTGTCTGGAAAATACAAATGTTATGTATAAAATATATGCTGGCACTTGAAATTTATATATTCAGGAAATAAAAAACGGTATTATATTAAAATATATGATGTCGGAAATTAAAAACTTCATCCTGATCCCATGAATTACTTGCTACAGTAATTCTATTGACTGCCCAGTCAATCCAAGGTCATTAAATGTCCTTGCCTCTTGCAAATCCTTATTTCCTGACAAAGTGATATGCACGCAGTTACACTCTATGTACTGTAAGAAACACTGCAAAATTGAGTGGGAAACATGGTTAAAGAAAGTAGTAAATTGAGTAAACTTCCACCAAGTTAGACACGGAATCAACAGAACTCAAATTCTCGTCTTCCATGTCAAATTGATCAATATTATCGACGTTTTTCTGGCTTTTTTCGGAGCGGGAAAAATATACACTTGAACCTCTGCTAGATATACAAAAAAGGTGTGACTGAAAGTGACATCAGTTCATATGTATGACCTATGAAGGAGGTTGGAAAACTGCGGACATCTGTTGCCAAGCCGATATTTCTCATCAACTTGGGAAATAAGATCTTGTCAAAAAGACCAGAATTTCATAAATAAATTCTGGGAATTAATTATTTTGTCGAACAATTTTGCGCAATTATTTGTCAGATACCATAGTCCTGTTTGTGGTGTACAAATTGAAACTTACAACCAGCATTTCAGCATTATGTAGGTACATGGCATACATGGCTACATGTACCAAATAGACAATTACCCGGTAACTGGCATGATAGATCTATTCACTTTGCTAGATTGTCAATTACTTCTAGTGAAAAGAATAAGGAAAAAGAAAGCAATGTCCCAGATGTTTTACAGCCACTAGAAGCCCCTGGGGGGTCTCGTTGGTGAAATGTCTTCATCTAAGCTGTTGGCTTTCCCTGTGCCCCTGTCACCACTCAATAGAGATTAGGGGTATTAGAAAGGTTACCATGGAGACAATCCCATATTATATCACGGTGGGGTCAGCCACATTAGCTCCTGGGAGACATCCCCGAGCAAACAGAGCACTGGAATCTATGGGTCAGTATGTTGGTTTAGGATCGACCCCTGCCTGGGAACAGTAAACATTGATACCGACCCCTTTTGCTTGCTGTCAGCATGGGAAAAAGCCCACTTGAATCCCGGGATTATGGCCGTTTTGTCAGCGCACATCCGATTTATATCACTTCCCCCGGTGTTTTATGTTTGTTATTGGTAATAAATAATGGATGGACAGTGATATATATATATTATATTACAAATTCTGCATGATTTGATATTTTCGTTCCGTGACATATTGTTGGGACATTTCCATACTTAATGTTTACCCAAGTTGCCAATATTTCATGTTTCTAGGCCCACATGTGAGATGTAGAAGTGGCCATTGTAGATAGCATTGGGACACCAGCGTCAGGGTGCTATGATTCGGCAGCCTGTCTTGATGTATCGTGGAATGTTTTTACCTAATGCAACACTGCATATAATATATAACATCAGACTGTGTGCTTTGACATTACAATGTTAATCTGTTTTGGTCCAATGTCATATCCGACTCGCAAATTAGTGATCGCGAAACAAACATGAATATTTCCACTAAAAATCAATGAGGGTTACTACATGCGATTGTATATATTTTTGTGAACAAATATCCAGTGTTGAGTGGGAAAAAAATTCTGTGAATACTGTGCTATTTCATCTGCCTGACACACTTTGAAGTTATGGTACATGTTTTTATAAGCCCCGTTCATGTGCAAACTTCACATGATAACAGAGTAATTCAGTGCTTGAACCATGCGCCTATGAGTCACTGTTCATATATACCAGTACATGTACAGCGTCAACACACTTGTGCACGAAAATTACATGTAAAAATGTTCCGTCACATGATATTAAACGATGTTTGACAGGTACTATTATATTGTATGTACTGTGCACAGGCCATTGCAGTTTTGTACCCAGGCTGGATTGTGAGCTTTGAATATATTTCATTTGTATTTGCGTCACCGTCTATTCTACTATAGAAAAAATTACATCCATCTTGATCCATAAATGCCAAAATAACTGCAGAACCTCATAAATTTTGTGCAAATATTTAAAGCATCACACATTCATTAATTCTGAACAGAACATGATTTCTTTCCAGTGCCCCAGTTGTCACGAGTCTCATGACTTCCTTGATATATTATCTGACAGGCATGCATAGATTCATTGCGGATGTACATGCCAATACTGTTACAGTCATGTCTTGATGGCATATATGCCAATCAATATGTAGGTTGCCATGACAATAGCAGTCAGGGGATAATGATAATAGATAGGTGTGTCCACGTAATAGCAGAAAATTGCTTCCGTGCTCACCGTCACATAACCTGGAAAGTCTTAGCGGTCACCTCAGTGCAGGGGAATCATTTTACTGCATTGGTCAGATATTGATACTGTTTTCAAGGTGCAAAAGCGATCGTTTTGTCTGACTTAAGGTTCCAAGAGATATACACTTCTAAAATCGAGATGTGTCAACAAAGTATGATGCGCAAAAAAGTTCATGTGTAAAAATTGTTATGCCAAAAGTCTTGTCTTTACATTTACGAGGCTACATGTCATGTTTTAGCCTTTGATAAATCGTCGAATTGTTCTCTGTTTGTGCATGTAGCTGTATGTTCATTTTGGTTTGGAAAAATTACAATAATTCCCTGCGTTATTACGCTATCAAAATCATTAACGTATGCCTACAAGTTACAACGAAGAGAATATCTTGCAGGAAGTTATGAAAAAACAATATGTAAACTTGTCTAAATGCCAAAAAATTTCTCTTGTATTTTGCAGCTGGTGATTGCCATCGGGCTGCTATGTTTCGTGATCCGCCGAGCTCGAATGGAGTTCAACAAGATGGTCCAGGACGCTCAACCGGCAGAATCGGCGCCCTCTACCTGCGAGCAACCATTGAACGTCAAGACGGAATCGACCAATGGCGGCCTCGGTATGATGGTAGAGAAAGCGCACAATAGAAGCGCGTCCGTCCCGGGGGCTATCACGATGTCCATACACCATGATCGACCGAGAACTGGGTCTTTTTCGCCAAAGCCAGTCTGCCATCGAGAGCATTCGCAATGATCATGATGATTGTTAATGTTAAATCCCCCTTCCTCCTCCAACTAAACCGCCAAGTCGAGGAGGTAAAAACCCCACAGAACTGCAAATTTATCAGACCTGCAGAAGGCAGTCACTCTTGAACATATATATTTCGGTAGATGGTAGTCTCTGGCAAGGTGGTGAATTATGTGTACAGTTTTAGGCATTCCACTCACATGTACGTAGCATGTGGTATCAGGGACTCCATAGTTGGGATGTTATAGGTTCGCGGGGGTTTACCAACAGTATCGAAAGACTTATAACATGTTGTTAGAATTGTGTGTTTCAGATTCTGTCCAGATATCGTAAAATAATCGTGATATCAACTGATATATATGAGAATAATGTCCAACACTTGTGCACATAAACCAAAGATAAAATTTCGAGCCACGTTCACTGAAGATCCATGTAAATTGTTGCTTTTTCTTGGTGTTTTATGAGTTTTTAAAAAATGCAAGAAAAGTTGCTTGCGTTATGAAGTTAAGGTGTCCATGTTTCAAGTACTGCAATGCTTACAATGCAATCTTGGTATGTAATTCATGATGTCCTAGACAGCTTATGCTATATTTCACTCACATTTAACAAAAATATGCAGGTGTCTTCTCAACTTAATGAGCCATCATTTATGTTTTAATTCCAAGGTATATTACCTTTCTATGTGTCGTGAGTCAGATTCATAATCAGGTTGTGTACACGATTCCAAGTATGTGTAATATCAATGGTTGCCATGTTTATGTATTGTAGTAATACAAGATATATACATGTAGTTAGTTAGGTAATCGCGTTAGCCAAAGACTAATAGCTGGAATTTCTGGATAAATATACTGGTACATATCTGCATGGTTTTAATGTATGTTTAAAATTGTTTACCAGTAATAGAGTTGCAAACAGTTATAAAGTTTATGAATTGAATTCAGATTTTCCATAATAGTCAGCATACAGAGCACTCATACTGTGCAAGTAAGAACACTTAGGATTACAACCAATTAAAATAATCAGACAAATTTAATAAGTCAGTATTTACGTAAATTTAGTCAGGGTAAGGCATGCAATATAACTAGTCTGGTGTTGGTAACCAATTTCATCCTAATATTTAGTCTCGTCTCGCATAATCATTGTATTATACTGAAAAGTTACGAGCCAGTAGTAATAATATTGATGTAATGCTATTGTGCGAGGGTACTGTGTATGCCCAGCTTAGTCGATATTGATATCATACGATGCAGTTGTACAAACATCGTCAGAATGAAACGGTATGACTACCTTTCACTGCATTGAGTTACAAAATGTATTACATCATGGAATGCTTGCTATTCTTGTGACCCACTGTAACCCCTTTTAATAAGTATGATAACATAATGCCAAAAATTCCTGTTTCAGTTTTAGTTTTGTGTTTGTTTATTCATGCTTTTTTTCTGGCCCTGCCCAAATTGTATGAATAAACGATAGAATGACGGAGTGTTTCCTTTGTAATGTGGAGTGTCCTGGCCTGTTGATGAAAGAGAAATATGAAACACTTGGGACCCTTTCTTTTCATGGATGCTCTCTTGATGTACAAAACGTCTGTCTGGCTTCAAATGATTTACATTGATCTATTTATTTCTCTATTTTGTGTTGTACTCGTGAAAATAGTTTGCTATTGATTGATAACATCTACCGGTATACTGGTATCAATTTTGAATTATTTTCGTGTCGATAATGCAGAAAGTTTGACCCGATGATGATATGACCACTGATTGAGATACATGGAATAAAAATATTAAGTATGATTTTCCTATTTTGTTTCACTCCTATATTCAAATACAAGCATCAGTCCATCTTTATATGCTTATTATTGTGCCCTCTTTCCATATCAGTACATAATTTCAAAGGGGGGGCACTCATATCATGAATATTCATAGGCTTAAATTATGCATTGATTACCATAGTCTGTGAGTTGACCATGTGTCTATGCATATTTATAAGAATAGCGTTGCGTGAACTTATCTCTGTGTGTCTAGATGAAAGATGATCTTGTGCTTGTTTGAATACCTGTATAACAATCGGCAACGTATTCTGTACATATCGTTGCTATTATTTATATCTTTTGTTCCGGCATGTCGCCAAATGTTTTATCTCAAATTTGTCGTGCATATATGTATAAGCAGTATGTATCGGCTATACCCTTCTGTGTACAATAGGGGATGCTAATGTTAGAACGTTCATAACCGTTATGTTCTTTTGGCATGGTTATCAAATGTGTGTTTTGTGACAATTACAGATTTTTGTTCTGACACCCGTAACACATGTTTTAGTCTGTAGTTTTGTGCATGTGTGTGAGTTTGAAATGATATCGGAATTCATTATCGCAAATTTCATATCGATTGTATGCAAGACTGGCGTGTGCAGTAATAGACTTTTCTGTGTGCTTGCATTGTTGTCATGCTGTTACACTGGTTTTCTGGAAATTTTAACTACTGTTAGTGTAGGTATGCTGCAACAGTTTGTGCGAGAGGCTAATCCGCCTTGTAATATAATGTTAAGAATAACTGATACAGTAAAACCTGTGCAACAAGACCATCCCTTAGAAGATTAATAAATATGTGGTCTTAATTGACAGGTGGTCATAAAAAGAATACATCATGGATCCCGGTTGAGTGAAATTAATTTTCTACCTCGGTGGTCTCTTTTGGTGGGTGGTCTTTTACACAGGTTTTACTGTATGGTAACTCTTAAGGGTGTTGTTCCTCAATACGATGTGGCGGCAGCTATAATAGTTGTAAGCATTGTGTTTGTTCGGCAACTTGCTCTTTTAAGAGCCATAACAGTGAAGTCCCACTGAAGAATGAATGCATGACGACTGATGTACTTGTTAATTAAATGCAGTTTGTTATATTGTAGATTGTTACAATTTACTTGTGAATATGCTGTTTTACTGAGGCGTACATTAGAAGGAAAAAAAAAAACACGTTCATCGTCCATTGTCAGGCGATATTTTATAGATGAATTTTACAATGCAACCTTGAATAAGAATTATTGATGAATAAATGTCCAGTTGGTGAATAACATGGCCTTGAATTTTTATCATACATGGCACAACTATGATTCTTTCCACATTTAGTAAGAACAAAACACTCACTTATTTCCAATATTATTTCAAGTTTCATCATCAAATAAAGTATGGTAATCAGTATGGTGTGACTAATAATGATAAATTATCTTACACTCTGCATGACTGTAGAGTGGTATGGATATATTTTTCAGTAAATTAGTTAGCAGGAAAATAATGAAATCACCCTCATGACGCATATATGTGGTATAGTCATTGATCAAATGAAAGCAATTAGTTGCCAGGGGGTGTGTTGGGAGGGTGTGCGGGTGTATGGTGGTGTTGGAATAGACCCGTATACGGTCAGTTCACTGTATAGTGTGTACATAAAGGAGATAATTGTATTATCCTATCGATCCATGTGTTATTGATTTCAAATACCAGTATTCTATGACGTGTGTGCTTGTACCTCTTATAACAGGGTAGGGGGTGGGGGGGGGGGGGGGAGATCGGAGGGCTTTTTGTCGTTGTCGATAATTTACATACATGTAGATCTATGTTATTTCTATAGGAAGTGGCTGTAATCTGATTATATTAATCAGATATGTTTGGGGGAAAGAGGATGTGTAATTATCGGTTCGAGTAGCGAAAAACAGATATATGAAAATTGGTATACACATATTCCCAGTCAATATTAATGTTTTCCCGCATTATGGTATTCATAACACAGAGTTAACACGATTTCCCATACTTACTGTACAAAAGTCATAACAAAGACCTCGTTATCTTCATTCATCGGAATAAAATCATCTCATTGAATACAGTATATCGATACATTGCTATGCATAAATTACATGTACATATACGTATATTATTCCCAGAAACAAATTATCGTTGTCTGACTATGGCACACAGCGAGTCATCCCCACGTCTTGGAATATAAATCATTGGCAATTATCGTGCAAGAGAACAGCTAATGATCTACGCTAATTAGGCTATAGCCCTCCAGTAATTCCATGCACGCTGATTGGCTTTGCAAAAGCTTGGATCTGCTGAAAAGAGGCAGTTAATTATCCTGAGGAACTTTATAACCTAATATTGCACCTGGGTTTTGGATGGATCTAATGCTGGCCGTTTGAGTTCACCGGAGAGGGGGACGTATGGGCATTGGGAATGGCAATCACATTTATACAATTGCTATTAAAAATGTTCAAGGTATATTAATTTCATATTATAGTATGCAAAGGCATCAAATGTATTTTTATATGTGTGATTCATCAGCGGCCGTTCAAATATTTGACTGCAGAAATACAATATAACATTATACAAGAGAAAAAGATAAAACTATGAAAAATCAGAAACCTAAAGAAAAAAGGTTTGTATATGTTGTGTGTGCATATACTTAGTATTCGACATAGTTCCCGATGTGTGTGTACCGACATCTGTGACAATGCTATATACTGCGTGCTTTCGCTGCTGCAACATATTTTCTAGATAAGATAAATTGCGTGTGTACAGTCGATAATATGTACATGAAAGATAATTAATAGTCTGACATTGATTGTCCATAGGAATACTGTATACCGTCGTCAGTGATAGATCTACCCGTCAATCGTTTTATTAGACCCAATTAATTTTATTGCAACACGCACTATGAGTATGTTGAACGTGTAAATTCGTACTTGAATTGCGATCATTCTTCCTATTTTCATACATGCAATAGTCCGATTCAACAAGTTCATGAATAATTGCAAGAACATATGTTCCAGTCAATATCACAATTAGCCATTAAAGAAGTACACCTATATACGTAGGCATAATCTTACACACTTCATTAAAAATGAAATTTAGCTACTTTATTGATGTTAAACTACATGGCAAGATATCGATTTCCGAACATGTATTGATCGAATTTTGTTTGTAAAAGTGCGTTGAAATTAGCGACGTCATTATGTTGTCGATTGATTGAAAGCTGTTGCCATGCTAATTTTATCAAGTTGCATTTCTCCCGCCAAACTCAATAGTGGCGTCACCTGGCGAATAGACTTTGAACGCTGTCTATTCGAGTCAGGAATCATAATGTTCTACCACTGAATAATCATAGTGCATTTTTTCTCATGTTT
Source organism: Terebella lapidaria (assembly GCA_949152475.1). NCBI lineage: Eukaryota > Metazoa > Annelida > Polychaeta > Terebellida > Terebellidae > Terebella > Terebella lapidaria. The sequence goes on from OX424564.1 coordinate 22,985,771, forward strand.
GGTATACACTGTTTTCAGTATTCCACTTTCAGGAACAAGCCTAACTAGTAACTACTAAGAAAAAATTGCCCTTTTCTCTCTTTTAACCCTTTCACTGCCCAAAATTGTTTGAGACCCTGTCTCACATTGCTATGCTAATTGGAAAAAAATATATTAATATATATATTAAAATGGCATTTTTACTGTAAACCATTTACCATTACACCAAACTATCAAATGGGTTTGTGATAAGTGCTATATATACAGTATGAGTTTAAACATTTCACCAGCGAGACATAAATTTAATGTTAATTCCCATTGATTCAGTTTGCCCTGATTTCCCATAATTTTAGTCGACCAAAATCGCCTCTGGCAGCAAGCCCCCCCTGTCGACTTAAGTAGCCTCTGGCAGTGAAAGGGTTTATAGATTTATTTTCCGAGCTCCAGTCAATGTCTTATATGGGATAGATTTGTGATTATGCAATCATTATCAATTCAAATATGAAATCTCATGAACAAAAGTAAATATATATCTTGCAACAATATTCATGAGATTTTGTCACATAGCACAAGACCATACAGGGGTACATAGTTGTATAATTTCTTGCTTGGATAACTCACAATATTTTCTTTAACAAAATGTAGTTTATTTCAAATGCATGGAATGCACAATTCATGATTTGATTGTTATTTTAATCAGACCATAATTTTAGACGAAACCAAAATATAAGTGCAAAAACAAATCAGCCGAGGTCAGAATGTGACTTTGATAGCAGCTCATCAAATACACACAATAACACAAAACTTGTCAACCATAACTTGGCAATTGATATTTATTTTGGCAACGGAAGACTAGAAAACTTCTCGAATACTAGAGATACACATATATATTCAACTGATAACTTAAGTAATTCATTATTTATTATACTGTCCCTAATTCATGAATGTTTCAAGACTGCTCAAGTTCATTTTCAGCTGGGATCACGCCACTATCCACATGCTCTATGACTCCCTGCTCCAAACTGTTGGCTTCAGCTCCCTCGACTTCAGTATTTATTTTCTCCACCTCTGGCACGAGAAACACCGAGCCTTCGTCCGTGGTTATAATTTGAGGATTTCCATTACTGTCTGGCTGAATGGTCAAAGTTATCGTCCCATCCTCCTGCCCGGTGTCCGAAATCTGGATAGTTTGCTGCTGGTTCGTTGAGTCGACCGTTGTCAGGTTCGACAAGACTTTCCCCTCAAGAGCTTCAATTCCGTCAACGAGGAATGTCGTCTGAAGTCCAGAGGGTGATCCGAGAATCCCTGCTTCTTGTCCGGGTGCGACGTACACGTACTGGATATTCGTGTGGTCGGCAGAGTTCGGGGTCAAAGCAAGCAACTCCTCTCCGGACACTGTCTGGATTTCCTGGATGCCTTGCATGATGTTCGGAGAGTCTATAGTGCGAATGACTGTTCCATTTTCACTGACAGCGTGAATCTTCTTCAGAGTGCCACTTTGGGTCACTTCTTGCGGGGCAGAACCTCTAGAAGGATTCTGGAATTGCAAATATAGAATGATTTGTTGTAATGCCCAAAAACCCGAATTCTGAATTGATTGACAAATGCAATATTGCGAATGAATATTATCCACTGAACTTAGTTCAGGGAATACAATTATTATGGTCCTACAATATCATTGCACCGCATTTGAGTACATGTAGTACTAATACCCAATGACAGTCAATATTCAATCGAAAATCTAATTAAATCCACAAGGAAGCTCCAACCTTGGAGCTGTGTTTGGTCTCTGGGAGGTATTTCTGGCTGGCGGTTTCGTCTATCAAGCCATTGCTGTGGTCCTGCTGGTGTTGGGCCCAGTACTGAGCGTTGACTGTGTGGTAGTGACATTGCTGGCAGTAGAACAGACCCTCACAGTCCTGGTGCTTGTTCTTCATGTGAATCTTCAGCGAGATCGCCTGTACATAGGTGTTGGAATTGGACATTAATGTTTTTTTTTTTAGATCGCCTGTACATAGGTGTTGGGATTGGACATTAATGTTTTTTTTTTTAATTGAATGGTGTGGTAAAACTTGTACAGGCATATGGATTTCTTTTTGCATTTTCAAATCTACACATGTATACATGTAGGATGAAGACAACAACGATGCCACAGTATGAGGATTCACAGTGAAGCGATATCAAACCTGGATACACTGGTAAGGGCAGTGTTTGCACTTGTACGGTTTCTCTCCTGTGTGGCGTAGACGATGTCGTCTCAATGTGTTGTGATCACTCGTTGCAAACTGACACAGGTCACATCTGAAAGAATATGATGGCCGACTGAGCACAAGAAAATGATTTTCGAATGCTTCACAAGAGTCTAGTGCAAATAGCTTTGAAATTTAGGAAATCAGGGTTATAATTTTGTAATTCCATTATTTCACGTAATCGTAAGGTCACAAACTTGGCACAAATGCCATAGCTGGAGCTAACTTATGTGGCCTCTCCCCTGTGTGTGTCCTCATATGAACTTGTAGCATGTGTTTTCTGGCGGCTAGATGTCCACAGTGCTCGCATCGGAATGCCTTCACCTTCTTGTGCACAAACTGGAAATAGAAACAGTTTTTTAAAGTACACTGCTTTCATGTGAATGCATTGATAAGATGTAGGATACGATAGTATATCCTATGCCATTACCATAATGGCAATCATACAATAAACAAAATGATACTCAAAAATTACTGTGTTTCTTTTTGGGTTTCTTTACTTCCATACCTCAATGTGATTCTGAAGTGATTTTGTATCAGCCAGAACACGTTTGCAGATGTGGCATTCTCTGTTTTTGTACCAAGATGTTCGTTTCGCAGGGTCATCTTCACTCCATTCCTTCCTGTGCATTTTCTTGTGATCCAGCAACTCTGCAAGTCGAGTGAACGGTTCTTTGCATTCCTCACAAAAGAATCCTTTCGTTTCGATGTGATTTTTACTGTGTGCTTCAAGTTTCTGTTCGGAATCCGTTCGAAAATCGCAGTCGACACATTTGAGCAGTTCAAGGTCGACAGAGTGTTGACTCCACAAATGAAGTCTCATGCAAGCCCATTGTACACTAGTGAATATACAATGTGGACATGCATAGCCCTTCTCCACGGCATCATTTTCGTGTACTTTGTGGCACTTTTTGTGGACTTTCAGGCTCTCTTCCGATTGGAACTTGACCTTGCAGGCAAGGATACTGCACTTGAAGCCTGGTTTCTTCTCCCTCGGTTTACGAGTTTTGGTGATGGGTTTCTCCTCTTCTCTCGGTGAAGCCTGACTTCTGCGGACACTGTCTTCAAATATTTTCGGAACTTTAATGCGCCGCTTGCCGGATCTCTCTCGGTCCCTGAGGAACTCATCACTAAAAATTGACATTTCCTCTAAACAATCCTCTGGAGTATTTTCCGTATCATCTTTATCCACTTCCTCTTTTTTAACTTGGACGCCAAACTCGCCATCAACTTCATCTTCAACATAGTTTTCATCGGTAGGAATCTTGCGCTTTCGTCCAGGTTTTCGGTATGTCATGGCTTGTGTCCCAATACTGACTTTCTCTGTAACTGGGTCCCGACTGGTAGCTGAGATTGTGCCACCCGGATCTGGAGATTCTGCCAGTTGGAGTTCAGTTTCTACCACACTAATGTTATGAACATCAGACATGTGTGTCTTACACATATCCATAGTTACGAAGCTCAGGTTACACTGTCCACACATGAATATCTCGTTGCATGTTTCACTCTGTTCTTCAGATGTCCCAGGCACTTGGTCAAGTGGGCTCTCTTCAGGTTCAAGTTTCTTTTCAGACTCATCTGAGCCTGGTGAAATGCCGTCTGTGACCATAACAATGTTCTGAGATAAAACGCCAAGGCTAATGCTTGGGGCATCATGCGATGAACCTTCCTTCAAGTCCATTTTTGCATTGTCAATTACATTATAGACATGATCAGCATTTGGTATCTGTACTTTCTCTGTGTATTCCAACGAAGATTCTTTCTTTACATTGTTTTCATCTGTTGCCAGTGTTGATTCTTCAGGAACTTGTGTACTTCGGAAATTACAGTCAACATGCATACTCAAGACATGGCCACTCATTTCATCTGGGCTTGATGCAGAGAATGTACAAAATTTGCAAGTGTATACTACATTCATGAATTGGTTCATGTCTAGAAAAGCCATTTCTGAGCTTTGCAAGTCAATATTGCCTGAATCCTGTGGAAGCTGGGGTGGTAACTCAGTACTCTCAACCCTATCTGCTACCCGGACTTCTCCTTTTGCTGGTATCTCTTCCAGTTTCTCCATGTTTTCTGAAGCCCCAGCTCCAGCTATTGGATAGAGCTGCTCGATGGATCCTACAGATACAAGAGCCTGGTCATCTGCTTGCAGCATGGTGTCATTTACATTCACACTTCCGTCATCATCAATGGTATTGAGGAGCATGACTTGTGTTGTATTATTCCCAGGCTGTGCTGCTATGACAACAGTGGCATCCTGATCAACTGAACCTGGTACAACATTAGTGGCTGAGTATGATGTGGATTCCATGTTCTCAGCCATGGGTCTGAAATAAAATTGGGTAGATCTACAATACAAGTGATTCTGTACGACGTATTATTATGGGTATTGTAAGTAGTATAGGCTTCATAACATCATACATTGTGTTTCATTGTGAAATTGTGGAGACTGCACTTGCACACTTACGAGAGGCACTGTCGCTCTACGATTTTTTTAATACGCCAAATACGCGTTATTGTGGTAAAGTCATGACTTGTGATGTACTCTCACAAATAATCATATTAGTATTTATGTTTTTAAATGAACAAATTGCTTGTAAGTTAGATACTGATCACAACAAATGTACCTCCCACGACATACCTTGAAATGTGAGCATGAAAGATGCAAGGAAACACAGAAAATTACAGGAACAATCTCTCAAATTTGCGCAGCAAGCGAGATTATTTCTAGAGGAAATTGATTTACCGTACTCTCCCGCGTTTGCGTGATATTTTTTTTTGGCAGAGCCTATCACATTTTGCCAGCTCAGTGCATACATAAATGTATAAACATCAAAAAAGATGATGAAATCAAGTGAATAAAGAGAGCATAAACAAAATGTTCAGACACAACTAGAACTCAATAGACCCTATTGTACTTGATCTCTGGAGCCTGGCAATGCGGCACAGTTCTTGCCAGCGCATGATCAGGAGTTATAGGTTCGACGGGCCGACATATATGGTTAGTACTGCACACATTTGTTGCCCGTTGCACCCAAGGCTATACGTCACAGAAGAAACCATTACATGAGCACGTACGCGGGCGTGTTGCTTGTCCAGCTTTGAACCGTCCACACTAGGATAGGGCCACAGACAGCCCGACGAACTGCCAGAGTCTGTTAGCACCACTTCAGGAAGGTCAAAGCATGCCCCAAAATGGCCCATACAGGCGTTGACACAGCCACAGCTTCCCCAAGTCTCTGATTCATGGGGCCCCGGGGATCATTCGCCCTCAGCCAAAATGCTTAGGAGACAGCATGCTTCAATCGTTCGTTCATGGTTCTCGACCTTGCCAGATGGAACTGACCAGATTCTGAGGCTGGATAGTGAGCTGACTTCACGAGAGCAAGGGAAAAGTCAGAATAATGCTTACAGTATAACTGGTCGATAAGTAGAGACATGTAACCAAAGGAATCTTCGCTTTGAAGGTGAGACTGCCAAAGTATGGGCAGAATTCGGGCTGAAATGCCTGTACTGGTAAAAAGGCATATTCGCCACTTTACCCTGTTTTACAATGTTGGCTCCCAAGATAAGCTTAAGTTTGAAGTACCCAGAGCCACCTCATGGTGGAAGCAGAAAGAAGCAAGATGAGGGGGTACCCAAAACAACATGCTGGGTCTCTTTCTGAAGAATCGGACCCTGGATCTTAATGGGGTGACATTGTGTCTCCAAAAATTCCAGAAAGATTGTTAACCCTGGAAGGTCATCTGCCAAAATGAGATGGTATGCCAGTCTTTGGAATACAATCACCCTTTAATTTATAAATTTTGTAGAAAGACACACTGGTGATCGAAAGTAGTGGTACCTCTAAAAGTATTCTGGCTGCCCCCCCCCCCCCCAGCCAGCACCAACGGGTCCTACAACCCATGCAGGCCAGAGTCGCAGATGCAGCCCCAGTAGGTGTTAATGCAGACAGATCTGCGGACGGACGATCTGCTCTTCTGGGGATCCAGATTGCAAAAATGCCATAATTGACTTACCGATGGAAGCCAGGAGAGGAGGCATAAAGGCACAAAACTTCTCCAGGAGATTGGCTCCTTCTACCACCTTGCAATGAGGGGGTAGATGGCACTTTTCCAGGCAGCTTCGGAGGTACTCACGTCAGCAGCTGCATTCGATGACGGATCGTCGAAACACTGCTGGGCACGGTCCTTGGTGAAGCTTAGGCATTGTCTTAGCTTGTCTACTTCTACACATAGCCGGCGGAGTTCCTCCAGCATCTCGGCAGGATGGACAGTGTCCTGGCCTCCATTCCTGCTTTTGTATGGCTGTGAGGGCAACATGGCTCTCAAGGCATCACCAGTTTCCTTTCATCAACTCCGGTTGTATGCTTGCACACGGTCTTAGAGGCACACGGTCTTAGAGGCATAGGTGCGGGTCCAGCTCAACCTGTCCAGAGAGTAGTTCATTATATACTGGGCAGCATGCATTAACTTACCGCGCTGGAGGTGATTTGAGGGGTGCTTTGTGACCTCTGTCACTTGGTCACTTGGTATGGAGGCCTGACCACCCCTATTATGGCGCACCACCTGGCCTATGGAAAGTCGCATAGGTGCTGGCGATGTCCACCCTATAATGCTGATGCACATCCTTGGTAGGGTCCCGGTCGTCCATCAGCAGAATAGCTATGTTTTGAAACTCTGCGGAAGTAGGATCTGGACCCTCTCGGGGGTGGCCAGGCCAGGCAGTGAGAGGCCGGCCCAGTATCATCTCTACTGTGGGACCGTGACCAAAAGCCCTGGGTTGGGCCACCTGGATGGCAATCATTGACATCGTGATCTTGGTGTACACCCTGGTCGACGGCCTTGGCGATCAGTGCCGCCGACAAGAGGGCAACACGATAGTCCATCGGCATCCTAGCAGGCGGGCCGGAAGCCATCATGGTAACTTCAGCTTCTACCTATGTCTGTGATATTCAAATTGCTCGGACCTTGATCACCAATTTTGAATTTTTATCCAACCTTAACATACTGATTGTGTAAATTTTGTCCATGGATTTTGAGTTTAGTCTTGCGGATTGTTTGGTGTTTGGTATCATACTTTTCTTTTTAGCACTGACTTGGGTGACTCCTATCGGGTGAGGCATTTATGTCTCCAGTCCAGATCATGGTGTGGGAAGTGGAGTATTTCTCAGTGATTTCATACACTTCATCAAGGAGTCCTTCGTAGGTGTCTAGGCTTCCCATGGCAGGCATGTAGGTGTTTACAAGGAGAATTGGGTTTGCAGTTGTAGAGATCCTGACAGCAGTCAGTCTGTTACTACCATCTGGCAACAGGGTGACGCTCTGGGAAATCGAACTTGGCCACATGATGGCTACGCCGGCTGTCCCTCTTGGTCGATACAGCAGGGGCAGGGGGTTATCATCATCTGAGCACTTCAGGAAAACTTCCCATCCAGGGGCCACTTTCTTTATGAAGTCTGATTCAAATTGGTGAAGCCAATGTTCTTGGACACAGACGACAGTGTTTGGTCTCAGGATTTGTTGAAGATAGATGAAATTTTGATTTGATGTTTTCAATGTTGATGGAGGTGATGTTAATTTTTTCTGGGGTGGTACATGTGACTAGTTGGTCGGTGACATTCCCAGAATCCACGGCGGGTTCTTGGGTTGGGTGGTCTGTCCTAAAAAAGAAGGAGAGGGCTTGGATGTGGATGGACTATATGTGGGTGACCTGTCTGGGCTGTGTGGCATGTCCGGGGTCTGTGAAGGACTATGGTCTGACAGGTCGATGCACAGTTCGTCCAGGTTTTTTTCGGTTCGATTTGGAGACCTTGTTGTTGCATCCAGTTTCTTCTTGGTTCGATTCGGAGACCTTGTTGGTGCAACATGCACTGATTTCTCCCCAGTACAATGCACTGGTTTTCCACCAGTGTGAGGGTCAGTGCAATGATTAGCTGTGTCAGGGTTGTAGGCATCATAGGGTGGGTTCTCTCCAGCTTGGGGCCTGGCTATTTGGGCCCTGGTTGCTTGAGTTCCGTGGTTGTATTCAAAGAATCGGGGCTTGTGGTGTTTCCTGTGGGGTCTCCACCTCTGCCTTGAAGCGCCAATGTTTGATAGGATTGAGGTTGACAGGGCCAAGGCTACTTGTCTCAGGGCAGCTGTGGTGGTGTCCTCCGTCTGGGGGCAGTGGTGGCAGGGGGGTGCCATGCTGTATGGTCCACCATTCCAAGGGGACCAAGGGGACATTGGAGTTGGCCATATTGGAGTTTGGTTTTGCTGAGCCCAGGTTGTGTGGTTAGGAGCAGCTGTCCACGGTTAGGGTAGCCATGGTACGTAATGTGGGGGCTTAATCAGGTAAACGTGGCTTAATGGTAGTTAGCGGTAAATTTCGTTTCGATTTCGCTTTCTTTCGCGCTTTACACCAAACCATAACAAACTCATTTTCTTCCTCACTGAAGTCTGAGAAGTTGTAGTTTTTGAAGTTTCTTTTTTAAATACCTTACTTGTTTCCATTAATACATCAACTCGGAAATACCGACAGGTGGGATACCCAGAAAATCTCACCAGCTGTTTGTTGATGTTGGGAAATCGATCGATGAAAACTGCGATCAAAAGGTTGTTATCAGACAGAGCCATTCAATATAATCGATAGATCACAAAATGACAAACTGACAGTGTCTTCAATCAATTCAAGTTCGACTGTGTCCGTACATCCAACCAACAACGACAACAAGTGATAGAATCGAAGATGGCCTCAGTCTCGGATATCCGCCTCGACGACCGAGCCCACATGATCCCAGCCACGGAAAGTCACAATGTCGGCGACTCCGCGATGGGAAACCCTACAGACTTCACCAGTGTCTCGCTCTCAGAAAATCCGTCACGGAAAAAGAAGAAAGTACCACGCCGCATCCTACATTTCAGTGATGGGACCCTCGAAGAATATTCAACGGACGATGAACCCGAAGAAGAAGTCGAGATCCGCCCCGCACCGATCAACCCGAAAGATCTCAACTGGATTCCTTGGATGTGGTACAAAGTTGCAACGGCTGCCACTAAAGCACTTGGTTATGCAGACTTTTGCGGTGAAAAGCTAGCTTGGGCGTTCGGGATAACTTCTCCGAAATATCAGGCAGCCATTGATGAATACTACCGAATAAAGGCCGAGGAAGACGAGGAACGCAAGGAACGGGAAATGGAAGAATTCCATGTTCAGGGACACCATTTGTCGCAGACTGAGGAGGGCATTCCAAGTGTTTCAGTTTTGCCTGACAGTCAACAAACAGCACAAAAACAGATGCTTGATAAATACTGAATACACCTCTAAAACCCTTTCAGCTGTATTTTGTACATTTGTACTGTTTTAATGACATTGTTTGTGAACCCAAGATGTGATACTGAAAACGAGCAGCTGAACAGAATCTTGTATAATTTTTTTGGTTACATATAAGCAGTATTGATGTTTGTTCTCAAAATGTTTTCTCAAGGTTTCAACAGTTGGACCAATATATAACACAGTGCCTTGTATGAGAAACAGGTGTGATAAAAAACTGTTGATAAAAATTCAGCTAGTGATGACGAGTCTGGTTTAAAACATGTTCGATACATTGTTCTGTATATATCACTACACAGGGATCATGTGTATGTAAAAACCTAGATGACATCACACAGCTTATAATTGTGAATAATACTCACAATACGATGCATATCTTCGTGCTGTACTGATAGATGTACAAATGTTTTCATGTGTTCAGCTTCTGTGTATTTGCTAAGTCAGTGGATTTTTCAAAGCCTAGGAGGTTTGGATTTTCTGAATGATGAATCACGTATATTTCTTGTAATGTTTTGGTAATGCTTCTATTATGATAAAGTAATTCATATATATTCATGTTTTGTGGAAAATTGTGAGTAGTTTTAGTGAGCATCAATGGCCATACACAACATACCAAACATTGAAGCAAAATCGATAACCAACACAAAAATGATCAGAATCAGTGATTTATTACTGTCAGAGTGACTCGAATCCGTATAAACGTAATAAATAGTGCTCAATATTATGAATTCCATCTATATGTACACTGATCATTCTCCCAAGGAGGGAATGATTTGAAAAATGCATTAAATATGTACACTGTTCAGACAGCGCAAAATTTGGCAAAGAACTGTCAACCAACATGGGTTCTCTTGCCTACTGTCCTCAAGACAATAATTATTCTAATACATGATCTAACATTCAATAGCCACAACAATGTAGTGATTTAATCACTTTGTCATCTCAATGATTTACTTCAACAACTGGTAGATATCAATATCCCATCATGTTATAAGAAAGATATTACCAGACTACTGCTATGTTACATAAACATACTTACACGACTTAATGCGATCAGTGACAATTGAATGGTAACCATTATTGGTGTAAAATTTTTAGTAACTATGCATTTTTCACATAGCCAGCATCCATACTGCAGAGTCTGCAATTACATCAAATGTACATTGCATGTTTATCATATGACAGTACAATATCTCGTCATTCATGTTTTCTCTTTGAAAACTTCAATATTCGAGAGACACTCAACAGAGATCTACAACTTTCATACTCATTCTCAAACATTCAATACTGATAGCAATATTGATATCAACTCTCTTTATCACCTTTGTCTGTTTGTTTGTCTTTGGTATCAGTACTGACATCAGTATCATTCTTAGCATCAATTTTCTTTGATCTGGAAAATATACCAGCAAGTTTCGATTTCAGTTTGCCAACTAGTCCTTTCTTGTTTGGATCTAGAACAACGAATCGACGAGTGGTTAGATTGTGCATGGATCCGAATGCAATGGCTACAACAGTACAAGCAAGGCATATCACATTGTATGGCATGCTGAAGTCTGGAGTAGGCAAGGAGACTAGGAGGGTTTCTGTGTGGACTCGAAGAACAGATGATGCTCCAAACTTGCTGAACCTGGAAGAAGATATGATCACTCTTTAGAACACTGGTATACTAAGTAAACAAAATATTCCCCAGACACTAACGTTATGCATTTCCTGGCAACTGATAACTGCTTATTGAAGCATCCAGAAGCCTTACTGTATACTCACATTGAGGCAATCTTTCCTTCTTTGGGCAAGTTGGGCACCAGGAGATCCGAGGGAAGTGGTGTTGTGATAACTGCAGAGTTCACATAGAAGCCGTGGTTTGCATCGGGTGGGTATTCTGTCCATTTGAGGAGCGCTCGCTCAAACTGGAAGCTCAGTCTTGTGACAGTGTTTGGAGGCAAATTGAGGGCGATTTCCAGATGGTAAGGTTGTTGGTGATCCCTGCCAGGCACGTAATGCATGTATCCTGTGAAACAGATAATGAATGGGGTACATTCGACATTGGCAAATCAATACCATACCGAATCAATAGTAGTAATCACATTACATTCCAATTTGAATGCTGTTAATGCCATTGACAAAAGAATATGACCAATATTTCTTCCAAACAGTATCACTTTCAGCTCCTTGTTTTTTTTCTCGAATGACTTTGTAGGTACATGTATTGTTGTATGGTGATGAGGTTTCCAACAAATTTGAGTGAAGTTTCATGGGATTTATCTACATAGTATAATCCAAGCAGACATTGAAAATACTGACGCGGAAGTGTTGTGTTCCCAACTGCTCCGATGATGAGGTTCATGTACGCTGGAAAGTGATCAATCGTTAGTGTGTGTATGTACAGTCGGAGATACCAAGGTAACGACTGCAGGTACAACACTGGGATTGAATTGGTCTCATCTCGGTTGTAGATGAAACAAACAACGCCCCCTTTCTCTTGTCCGTAGCCTGGATAGAGACAAATGTACATGGGTGTTCAAACTTTTTACCTTGACAAATTTGCACCTGGAAAAAAACACTGGACAATTTTCGGACATTCCCTGACCTGTTTGATACTGGTGTGCGTACACGAGGGGGTTCTTTGGTTCCTTGTACTCAACACGTTTGTTGTACTTGGCTGCCACGTTCATCACTCGGCCGTACCCAACAAAGTCTGGGATGTTGTACACAGCCATTTTCCCACGTTGGTTGTCGGGAGATCGATAGGTTTCAACGGAGGTTGGTTCCGGAGTCAGGTTGAAGAAGTACTCGGCCGTCTGTAGTTTTGAAAGATGGTTATAATTTATGAGATCAGAGCCAAAACATACAGATGTGATGTGTCCAAACATTCAACGACGACAAGGCTACTAGTATTTCCCAGAACTTACTTAAACAGAACTTCTTAATTGCTTGAAAGACTATCCTAAGTGTATTTAATTGTTAAGAAGGCTTATCACATAGTTCCCAAGCAATTCAAAGACCAACCCTTTCCGAACACATGTACAACAAACCTTGTTGGATGACAAGTCAACATAGACTTTACTGGATTCTGCGAGTGGACAAACATTGCTCATCATTCGCCCATACATTTTCTTGAAGGTCCAGTCTGCAGCAAAGAACATGGAACAAGTTGGAAATGGGTAAAAATATTCCCCAAAGGACGCATGATGCTAGAGAGTATACTTTAATATTCACAACATACCTTGACGCGAATCTTGCACAGGGGGCTCAAACACTACGGACAGAGTCTGTTTCAGCTCTACTGCAGTGCGAGTACACTCCTGCTTCGTTGTACTGCCTTCATCCTGAAATAAAATTCAACATATATGTATATTTGTATATCAAAATACAATGTAGCTCAATATAGCCTTGTTTACTTTTTTTCTACCAAATACAAAATAGTCAATCCAAAACAGCTCGTTCCACTTCAGCACTATTTCCTGAAGTAATGATTTCGTTCATCCTGGATTATCATAAAGTACTCACAGCACACACTGATCGCACATGTAATCCCAGGGAATGATAGCTGGCATCATACATCTTGATGGCACTGAACAGCGATCGCAGTCCACTCTGAAATTGAACAAATCAGTATTGATCAGTAGTTTTCAGTATAAACCTTTCAGAGTCCGCTGTAGAGCTAGGCATACTGGTAACTCTCGCGACTGAAAAATTACTTGATTGTTTTAATAGAGTTTGGATTCAATTTACAGTGTCATTATTGATGACCTGATCATTTTCGTCAACTCATGTCATGACCAGTGATGGTAAATCAGCACTACAATTTGAGGAGTCCTCAATGGAAATATGGAGCACAAAATAAATAGATAAACATGCACAAATCTAACTGTGGCAACATACCATTGATCCACAAGGCAGAAGTTTCTTCCACGGAGTCATGTTTTCTGTGCAGACTACTTCTCTTGGTAGCGACCCATACCGCAGGAAATGCTCATGGCCACCATGGCTGGTGACACCTTCAGGACGCAAGGACCACTTCGGAGTAATCGTGTTGCTTGCATCGAGGAAATTCAGTGAAGCACAGAACATTCCAGAGAGAACATTGATCAGATTCTTCCAGGCTTTGTCCACGCTGCAAGAGGAAAGTTCTTGCAATGTCAGACATCCTATTGCGTTTCACATGGCAGTCAACGCAAACTCGTTCACACACATCATAATAACGTCATTGGTCAAATCTGATATCCAACTATTCAACAACAAAGCGGGCGGAAGACTAGGCCTAAAACATCAGACTGGCAGCTTACTTGTGTGTATTTTTGTGGAACCACACCCACAGTTTGGCCCCTGGAGGAGCATCCTGTACGGGGTAACCCCACTTGTCCCAGCGCCAGAGACCTTGGGTCTGACTCAGGTGTAACTCCTCAACATTCCACATTCTGAGAACTTCCCCCAGTGATTTTGGGAACAGATGGTAGTGGGCAACTGAAGTGCAAAGAGTGGAATAATGTTGATCCGAGTGAATACACCCTGCAAGTCTCTCATTAGTGATTTTATAGGAATAGTTCACCTGATTAGGGTTATAATATTTTGCAATAAACTATTCCACCAAGAAAGTAGTTCAGATTAAGCTTAAAAAGGTTTTCTTCCACCAATAAATCTGCATGGGACAATGCCCAATTTATTAGTCAATTTATAGTTATATTTTGAGGCGTGTCCAGTAGATACTCGATTATCAAGAAGACAAGTTAAACACTCAATATTTTTCATTGTAAAATTGCTCGAGACGAAATTGAGCCAGTACTGGAAACCCCTTTAATTTTACATCCGTTCAAGTTCGCGTTTTCATATGGACATATTTGCAGCCATTTAATTTCTCGTTTCAGCGAAATTTGTATGGGTTGTGAAATTGTTGCATTTCTAATTAAAACGCGAAATTGCGAATTTTAATGGACGCGAAAAATTAAGGGGTATACAGTATTATAATTATGATAACCACAGCCGTTATGTGCCAAAGAACATAAACACTATAGATCTATGTGTAAATGGGAAGGGTAGCATTGTGCAGGCTCATAGGCTCACATATGGTCACGAGCCACTGTGTGCTCACACAGCTTCATACAAATGTAGACCATGATTTTTCGACCGCCCTGGCCTTGTGAAACGAGGAGAGAATGATTCATGAATTGGCTTGCTTACAAGAGTCAGATTCGTGTAAAGACTCATTCCATAGGGTCGTAAACTGAAAATATGAATACACGTGTCCATTTTGTAATGGTTTGACGTATAATTCTTCCCTGTAAGCATCGTCAAATGCCCTTATTGGGATAAAACCGAGAAAAAATGTGAAGAACACCGCTCTGCCATCCATGATGCTGTTCACGATTTCCCGTTCGCTGATTGGACGAAATTATCAGTGCAATTTATGGCTGACCATGATGACCAAATCCGCCATGGGAAGGTTGACAAGTTTTGGTACGACGTAGCGTCAGAGTACCTAATCATCGACCCTCTCCCTAATCGTCGACCCCTGCAAACGGCTGGGCAAAACTTGAATAAACTAAAATGTGAAATGTGCTGAAATGTGTATTAGATGTACTTTCAATGTGGTTTTTGTCAGATGTCTGTTTTGTACAGCTGTTGGGCAGTGTTTGCAGGGGTCGATGATTAAGGACAGGGTCGATAATTAGGTACCCTGACGATACATTGGTCCCAGCCAGTGTCGGTGTACCACAAGGACAAACATTGCCAGAGCTTTAATGTCTTCCTCAAGCCTTAGTCACATTGAACACTGTAGCTACAGGGTTGCTGTCACACTCAAAAAATATATCCCGGCAGACGCCGGCAGGTGGTGTCAACATGGAGCCAATACGGCAGTCACGGCATGAACGCGGCCGCCACACAACAGCATTTCTTAGTCACAGGTTCATATGAACTGGTTCATGTTTTGGACCAAAAAGTTGAACCAAAAATCTCAAACTTACACCAAATCTCAAAAAGATGAACCATATACAAACTGGTTCATATGAATCTTTCCTGTGAAACGTGCAGGTTCATATGGACCACTTCTCGAATGTTGGAACTTCTACATGCATTGTTGACTTTCTAGAAATATTAAATATCCCCATAGCAACCATTCATGTGAACAATGGGCAATTGTCTTTACTTCTACAAATTCTGAGCAGTTATAGGTCCAAGTGTCCACTGGTTCAACTTTCTGTGATTTGGTCCAACTTTTACTTGAACCAGTTCATAGGACTGGACAGTCTCGTTCTATATACGTCCTTAATGACGTTTTCATGACGTCATACATTCATTTTAAATAAATAAATAAATAAATACATACATTCATTCATACATTCATTTTGGAGATAAACATTGCCACGTGGTCATTTTTCTTGATTTTCTGTGATTGCGCCAACACCCCACGAAAATATGATTCGTCATATTTTTCGGGTTCTTTCTTTAGGTCAATAAAGACATTCGGAATAAGTCGCTGGCAATATTGGAATACGTATATGTCCAAAGTATTACCTTCAAAATGCTGCTTGTCAAGAAAGTGTTTTGGGGTGCTGCTTTTAACTACAAATGTATTTGAAACACAGGTTGTCATGTGCTGTTAATACGCATTTTGTACTGTATATGTGCAATACCATCTATATTTCACCAAACCCCAGAATCAGATTCCACAGACATATATACTTGGAGCAACATACCTCTTTCTGCGGTCTTGGTAATCGTGACGATGACCATAAACATACACATGTACGGTATTAAGACCCCTAAGGGAACAGGATATAATGATGCACGATTATTATTTATTGACTCTATACCGGCGGAAAGATGTCAAAAATTGTATCTGAAATTCTGGTGTATTTCCGATAATTTGCAATAAAGTTATACAGAATCGAACAATTAGAATTTTCCAAATTTGACAGAAAATTTGGCGGGAAAGATGTTTGTCTCCAGAATGACGAAATCACGTAAAATAACGCAACGTTTCAAATCTCACTGTCCAGCCCTATTTGAACCTTTTCTATGAAACGCGCAGGTTCGTATGAACTGGTTAATATGAACTAGTTCATATGAACCAGTGCTTGTGAAATGCGCTCTATGATAACAACACAGTAGGGCCTGGCAGAGGCGAACCCCCAGCAGACCCCGGCCTACCTTGTTGGCAATTTCAATTGAGTTATTTTAGCAGAATTTTTTTCTTCTTCCGCCGTTTTCGTTTCTGTGCGATATAGAACGCCTGAACGGATTGACTCAAGAACGCCTGAACGGATTGACTTGAAACTTTCACCACTGCTCAGGCATAATGTGCAGATGTGCTGTACACTGTTTGAGCCAGATCCGAGGTCCATGAGGATGAAATCCACTTCAAAATTAATTGATATATTGACACGTAGGGGAAACTGTAATGGTCCGGAAAAGACATGAAAACTAAATGGATTCACACTATCATATGTTAAAGTGTCTCGACTTTAGTGGGATTTATTTGTTTGCCGACAAATATTTATTGTCAATTTTAAAACAAGAGAAGTTAGAGGATCACTAATCAGATATTTCATACACATGCCGATATAGTATATGGGCTTGTGACCTTAATGGGAAATTTTTGCTACAATCTTTGAAATTTTCAGGGAACATAGCCATAACATATCTGAACCCCAAACCACTTGATACCAATTTTTTCGTTCTTTGGAATGGCCGCCATCTTGATTTGCAAAATGGCCGCCATTTTCACCCATTCCACCATGTTTGAGGCTATCAGTCCAGTTTCCAGACCACGATACCCAGAATATTTTGGAACCATAGGGCACCCAGATGTTGAATTCATCGTTTGCTACCTTGCAATATTTGAGAAATTTCTCTAATTTCCATAGATCCAAGATGACCGCCATTTATTTCGAGCAAAAGAGGAAATTGGCTATAACTTTTTATACAATCGAACTAGAATATTGATTTTTATGTCTACCCATAGGTTTTCATATATTGCGGTACACTGAGCATGTTTATAAATTGCTATGATATACCTGGACAAAGATAATCCAAGATAGCCACAACGTATTCAGAAGGAAAATGATAGTCGACTACAATATTCGACCGAATCAAACTATAATGGTAATTGTGGCGTGTACACATAGTTTTCTGTAGGCTCATGGCTAAAATAGGAAATTTCGGGTACTCTTTGAATTTTTCAGAGAAAATAGCCATAATATACCTCAATCCAGAAGTACTTAAGCAGTTTTTCCTCCTGGGGTACAGCTGGCATCTTGATTTTCAAAATGGTTTTATATTTTCGGGGGCTATTATGAATTGCCACCTAGCAG
Source organism: Terebella lapidaria (assembly GCA_949152475.1). NCBI lineage: Eukaryota > Metazoa > Annelida > Polychaeta > Terebellida > Terebellidae > Terebella > Terebella lapidaria. The sequence goes on from OX424564.1 coordinate 23,003,628, forward strand.
TGAAATTGCATAAGTGTCACACTTTATATAGAGTTTTGTTTTCATCATGAATGTTGTAAACTGGTAGTCAGTGTCATATAATTTACCTTACCAAATCACAGGAAGATTGTTCTCGAACAGTGAAACAAGCATATGTTGACCGTTTTTATTCAGGTCATCCATTTTTTTACATTTGGATCATATTTCAACAACAGTGAACCACTAGTTGACAATGTGTGTCTTCCTAATGACTGCTCTGAGTTTTTCACAAGTTTAAACATTCTACTTCGCAGAGACGGAGTTCAGTTTAAACTAGTGTTTCGCCTGGTATGAACACCTGGCAGATGTAAACTCCATTCCATCCGAGTTGTTCGCCCCACATGTAGTTATGCATCTCCATAACTCCATTACAGATGCTGGTGCAGGCGCAATTTTGGATATTTCTGGAAGGAGTCTACCCTCATCAAATATTTACCCAAGCTGCAGTAAATCTGGAACTTCTGGATGAGCGTCAAATTCTTGTTTCCACAGGGAAGCTTGATATGTGACGATCTGATATACAGTATCCGTGCACATGAAGTGGGTGGTTCATTAAGGGAGTTGAAGGGAACATCTCCATGCCATTATCTATCCATTTTGTTCGAAAATCATCCATTTTAAGTCTTGTGGTTAGTTTGTTTCTATGCAATTTTTACGACATAGGTATTTCAGGCATCATCCTAAATTCAGTAGCCTTTGGACGTGTGATTAGGTACTTATGTTTTTGCCATACAACCTGTCCAAGGGATTTGTTCCGGATTTCTAAATTATTTTCATAGGTGGTATGAAAACTTGTCGGACTAGTTGGACAGTTGTATAACAATTCCATCAGGTATACAGTAGAAACCACTACATTCCACACACTCTCTGCCCCCCCCCCCCCCTTGATGCCTGTGGATAATCTATTTGGAGGACATTGTCTCTTTTCCAAACTGTTGCATATTACATTTGATATTGTCATCACTAGAACCTAGTTGTATTAGTGGTAATATATTGATACTTACATTCAACAGTTTCCTTGGATATTTACGTTCCCATCCCTAGAGCAGAGAAGCAGCAGAGATGGCTGAATATTCTCGCAGGAATGCTTCAAAATGTGCATTTCTGACTTACCCTGATATTTGCCTTGTCATCTTGTCCTAGGGATAGGCTTCCCCACATATTCTCTCTTCACGAACTGTGATTTGCATCAACGAGCTCTCAATCAATATCCGAGGCTAGTAGAAAAGTAGGTTTGGATTCCTTCCTGAGCGAAGGTTCAGCCACTTTTGCTGCTAAATGTATCTCTCTGCTCTTGGCCTAAGAACGGAAACAACCTATGAAAACTTTTGAATGATGCCTGAGATACCTGTTTGGCCTGAGCACAAACCTGAAATGTGTACTACGAAACTTACAATGGATGATTTTCAAGCAACAATGGATAGAAAGAGGTATAGAAATGGTCCTTCCACCTCGATATGCTTGGATAAAACACATCAGATTGGCACATATCACATGGCAGCTTGAGTGGATATTTGATGAGGGCAGACTCCTCTAAGACATATCAAAGATTAATCTCAATGTTGAAAATTAGACCATTTGGGGCCGAGAAATTAGATGATTTGGGGCCGAGAAATGGTATTCACTAACTTGAGTAATTCACTGACTGGAAGTGTTCACAAATGGAGGTTTGACTATAGTGGTTCATTTTTGTTGAAATATGGCCCAAATCAGTTGTATTAAAATGGATGACCTGAAAAGGCCAACTTATGCTTGTTTCACTGTTTAATATAATAATCTTCTTGTGATTCGGTAAGGTAAATTCAATGAAACTGATCACCATTTCACTACATTTGATATGAAAAATTATATTATTCAGATATCAATAAAGTCGAATGGACTCCATAAAAAATGACATCTATACAAATTCTCTGCTAACTGACCTTCTTTATTATTCATAATAGTGCCCCCCCCCCCCAAAAAAAAAAAGAAGAAAGAAAATGAAAATACAGTGAATTGAAGGCAAAATGGTGACCATTTTGAAATCCATGATGGCAGCTATACCGCAATAGGATGAAGTTGCTATTAAGTGGTTCTAGGTTCGAGTGTGTTATTTCAATTTTTCCTGAAAAGTTCGAGGAATACCTAAAATTTCTCAATTTATTCACAATTTCTTACTCAGTGTATAGTAAACTGAGGTGAGGGAACGGGGGGGGGGGGGGGTGGAGGGGGTGACTCCTGTACAAGTCACTGCTACTATTAGATTAGCACATCTAACAGTGATCCCAGGCACTGGAACTGTCAGTCAATGAATACAGTAACCTGGCTTAGTTACAGTAGGTCCCAGCACCAGTGACTCCATGACTGACCAGGCTTCACAGTATAGCCAGCATCTGCATGGATGCAGGTGAGGGAGAGATTCTAAGTCCAAAAAATACTTCCAAAGAATGGTTTCTCCTGGAAATTGCCTGAAACAAATTATGACATTGACAGGAATCGCCTGATTTTTTTTCGGATCTTGACGAAACACAATAGGGGGCTGAACAAAAACAATTCAGATGAGCTGTGAAAATTTCGAAATGATAGATTAAGGCGTTCAACAGTTTATGATCTGGAAAACACATGGCGGGGAAAAAACCCAAAAACATAAGGCCTCCCCTCGAATGCCTAATTATCAGTTTCACTCAGAATACATGGTGGACACCTGGATTATCTCTGTTCAGATATATCTTGGCTATTTCTAAATATGCTCATTAGATCTGCAATATATGAAAACCTATGAGTAGACATCAAAATCAATATTCTAGCTTGATTTTATCAAACGTTATAGTCATGTCTTGTTTCGCTGGGAATAAGTGGCGGCCATCTTGGATTTAGGCAAATTAGAAAAGTTTCTCAAATCTGTTTGGGTGGAAAAAAATGGATTTGACATTTGAGTGCCTTACAAAACCAAAAAATTTTGGGTATTATGGTTTGGCAATTGCACTAATAAAGCCCCTAAAATAAAAACATGGTGAAATGAGTGCAGAATGGCGGCCATTTTGAAAATTAAGATGGCGGTTATACCAGGCATAGAAAAAATTGGTATCAAATGATTTCGGGTTAGAGTATGTTTTGGCTATATTCCCTGAAATTTTCAAAGATTGTATCAGAAATTTCCCATTGGTTTGAAAATCATTACATAACCCAACTGACTAATACAAGACATTGTTATGCTAAATGGTACCGTGTATTATATTTTCACATCATGCACATTTCACTTGGAAGTCTAACGGCATTTTATTTCACCAAATTTCAGACCACACTATGCCTGGAAGTCAAACTGGAATTGTGTACCAAATCGCGAATTATGTATGTACCCTCAAAGGTAATTTTGGCTCCATCATAGGGTTTATTAGTCAGCACATTATTTTGTGCATTTGCTTCGTTTATGTACCTGTGCAATTTTTTAGGCAACCCGTTTGTTTTGAGTAAAGCACACCCCACTGTGCATTCTGGCCCGAAACTACGACAGATACCTTCATTTCTGATGGATGAATCGTGAGATGTTATTGAGGAATGAATTATAACATTGTGGTAATTTTTTTGCAATGAAAGAATTTGGCATAAAACTTCCATTTGATTTTGAGATGAAATATACCAAGTTATAAAATGACACCATTCAACACCACAATAATATGGACAAAAATGGTGTAAACGAGCTAGAAAACAAGTATAGACAGCATCTGAATTTCGAGTTTGATGAGAAAGCCTACCAGAAGAACATTTCAACGCAGGACATGACCTTCACTCTTTAATATGTGAATGACGCAGTATAGTTTGTTGTTTTTCAACGACAATTACATGGGATACCCTATATTCTGTATTACCATTGGATGGTATAAATGGTATATAGAATCTATGGTATTTTAGGAATATAGATGGTATTATAATGTAGATCTACTTCATTTTTTTATATATTCTATTGTTTATGTTATCCAGTATTTCATTTGAAAAAAACATCTTGCATAAAAGCATTTTTTTTCTTACTCATTTTCATCAAGTGGTTATTTCACATAATTTTAACCTATTCCTGTTCTTTTCGCATTTTTACTGTAATTGCTCCATGGTCAATGAAATAAATCCTCGTCGTACAATATAAATATTTCCTTTAAATCTCCTCCAATCAATGCATTTCCTATATATTCGATTATCTTATATTGTTTTAATTTTTTATTTTCTAAAAATGTCACATAGTTTGGATATTGGCGTTCAATTGCGTCAATTTGAATTATGAAGGTTTTTGTTTGGAAGAATTATGACTTTATTTCATGCTATTTTATTTCGTTATCATATTGCTGAAATTGTAGTAGGCCCCTACATGTAACTTGGTGGAAAACAATCAGCATTACTCGTTCAAAAAATCATTTATTGAATCTCAATTTCTGCAAAATAGTATGTGACTGGAAAATTCCTTTCGACTCCTCGGTACACTATTGTATCACCTAATGTATTACTGCAATATGCCCTACAAATGTATACAGTATCATCACAATGGCTTCAGAATATCCGTTCTATTTTAACAGTTAACGGGATGGCAAATATATTCGACAATCCGTCTTCAATGTCTAATATCCAATTATATGAACAAACTCAACGGCGCCTCAGAGATCAGCATATTCAAAAATGACAAAGCGAATAGTAACAAGAATTTAAGTATTTCAAATATTCTAAAAGATTATTATTCATGTGGCGATCATCTTGATATAAATAAGGATTGCAGTGTAAGACAAATATTCACCAAGCTAAGATTTATTCAAATTAATTCTACTAATTATATAAGGGATAACACTGATTGCAAAATGTTGGATGAGTGTGATATAAACGCTGAAGACAGTGTTCAGCATTTTCTAATTGAATGTCCGATGTACACACCGGTTCGTGAAACATACTTCTCAGACATCACACAAATTATTAAAAACTTCGCGATCGTGGGCTTCTCTGTGAAGCAGAAACTCTACTTAATCCTGAATATGAAAGTCCCTGTAGCGGGATATAAAAGTACAAAAAATGATCTGATAATTCCCATTACATCATTTATCAAAACAATGTACAATGCGAGAGGGAAAATGCATTAACAATGATTTACCCGATGAGCTAATTTAGGGGCCGGTCATTATTTATCAGGTGGGGGGGTTGGGTAAAAACTGGGGGGGTCACACTTTCATTTTCAACATTATTGGGGGGGGTCATACTTTTATTTTCGATGGGACTGGGGGGGTCGGAGTTTGAAATTGAGTTATTTTGAGAAAATCTGAATAGTAAAATAGTTAAATAATTAGGTGGAAACAATCCACTCAATATCAGTACATGGACTGATTGGAGTACGCGATGGAATTTCATGACATTTTCAGTAAAACCATAATCTCACTGAAACCGGATCACGCAGAAGACCATTCAGGAACACCAACATCGAAAGATGCCGCAATCCGTGTGCATCAGGGCTCAAAATTTCGCTCCGGGCTCAAAAAAGCCAAAGGCTCCTATTTCGCTCCAGTTTTTAGGAACCAATTGGCTTCTAGAAACATATTTCAATATTACTTTACAGATTGTCATCAGCCAATTGGCTCGAGGGCTCTATTGCCTGAGAGCAAATCTGAAATGTTATGGGCTTATGGCTACCCACAAGTGGCAATTCTGAGCCCTGATGTGCATTGATCAACGCTCATCACTCAGATTGAAACATTGTCACCAAGAATCAACTTTGGACCTAACGGAGCAGCAATACAGCTGAACACGGTGCCAGCAAGGACGAACCCAGATCAGCAGGGTCCTGTCACAAACAAACCACGGATCAATCAGTCCATACCACCCTGAGCAACATATCATCCCTTCCGATGAACCCGAACTAGCATGTCAGAACCACAGACCGGTTTTCTACTCAAATTTTTGTCAACACATGACCCCACTGAGGATATTCCCCGAAGACCTCAGGACTATCACAAACTACCATGTAAAAGACATGGACCTTTCCACACAGAATGGCAAAATAGTCCTGGATCGCCCCGGATGACCCGGGTAGTGAATCTGACTCACATGATTGTTTCAATAGAAATGTAAATAAAGCGTAAAAAGCATTCAAGTATCATATGATACTGGTGCGTTATAATTGTCACCAATTGTGAAGCATATATAGTCTTATATTCATACATGGGGATTGGGGGGGTCATACTTTTATTTTGGATCTTGGTGGGGGGGTCACAGATTGATTTTCGATATCGGTGGGGGGGTCAAACTTTGAAAACTCATTTCTCGGAAAAACCATCCAACCCCCCCACCCAGTAAATAATGACCGGCCCCTTATTTGGATCATTGGTTTTACCATTTGTATAGATATTCTTAGTTCCTGGTACTCGCTGCGTTCGTAAATGTACCCATATGTTTATTTCTATCTCCATCCTTGGTCATGTTATATGCCTACTATAACTGAGCCAATAAATTTAATTGATTTTTCTATTGTTCTGAGGAGCTCTGGTCCGGGGTGGGGGTGGGGGTTAGGAAGAATAAGTTTTGTTCAGCATGGTCATCCATACATAATTTTCTCTGAGCTTGTGAAACGAATTTCATCCAATCAGATTACAGCAAATATTTTCTTCCACCGAGCATACACAATCTGAGATTTATGAAAAATCATGTGTAACCTGTTATTTTGTAACCATTTACACCCTACAGAATGGTGCTATAGCATTCTTTAGGTATGCAAAGGGTTTATGATGTCTGTTGATACCTGAATACTTTGAAATCAACCAATCTCGTCGCGATTTTATTCCAAGATACGGCGCATAAATAAGCATAATCGCACCATCTGACAGTGACAGTGTCACTGACACTGTGACAGTGTGACTGTGAGTGTCAATGTCAGTGACAGTCTCACTCACAATATCGTGAATGTGAGTCCTGACTCTTGCGTAGTGAGACTCAGCCTGAGCGACGTGGAGCTCAGGCTGAGCGAGACTGACTAGATGTATGGGGTTTATGGCTGTAACTTAAGGTGGAAGATGTGTTTGTCTCAATACGTGTGACATATGACGAAATCCCAAACGCCAGAGCGGATATAATACGGGTTATATGGCCGCCAGCGGCACTGCCCGGGCCTGGGCAATGGCCGCATTTACTGTGCAAGCATTGTATTGAATATACATCGCTGTGCCGAGTCAATGGCTGGCCCCTGGCTGGGAAAATCGGTAACAGTAATCGGTAACACCACCCCCGGAAATTGGTTTTATAGCAGTTACTGAGCATAGGTTTTGGTTGATTTTTGGAAGCAATGAGAAATGCATATATTTTCAAACAATATATAAATATTGTCAGTCGCATGGTTTCTCACAGTGGTGACAGCAGTTGTTAGTGTAACTGAATCAGTGTTTAGTCAGAAACTAGTTATCAGTGTACATAGTATATAAAAATAATATACTTTTTGTTTGTCAAAACTGTCATCATTTGATTTTTTTTGGCACATGTGCAATGATTCCTGCTTTCACTATTGCAGCTGTGTTCGGTATAGACTCGAGCATCAAGAATGTCCCTGCCACAGACTTCGCGCTTGCGACAGGATGGCAGCAAAGGCTTCATGAAAAGGCCTCCGAAGCTGACCAAAGATGGTGGAAGTTCCCGAGCGAGTCTGCATGCTAAACGGCTGCTTTCCGGAAAGATCAACAAGAGACCCTTTGGTGGATACCTTGGTAGAAGTTCCAAAACCCAATTACATTCCAAATTGGGTCATCGACCGAAGAGGAATGCAATTCACCGAACTTGGGTATGTTTATACACCAGTATCTCAAGGTAACAGGTTTCCGTATTACATAAATTTTGAACACTGGTTAGTTCAATGCACTAAAAAATATAACCAACTTGCTAAAGCTGCTCATATATCATTCAATGCGTATACATTGTATTTCAATATTTTCCATTTTCACTCGATTTTGCAGGACTACACTGCTGGCCTATCATGGAAAGAAGAGAAGGAGTTGAAGAAGGCGATTTATGCCTCACTGCAGGAGAGTAAGAAACCTGCCAAACCTGCTGATGACTCCAAGGAAGGTGATTCTGAGTCAGGTACTCACCCAGCAAAGCAGAAAGGACTCACACTCAAGATGCCAGATTCGAGCAGCCAGCAGCCTTCCTGCTCAGGAGCGGTCAACAGTAAAGGGTAAGTTGGAACTCTACATGGGATGCACAGCGCTGAAGTCGTACAACTACCACTTATTCTTATGAAGTCGTTTGATCCTAACTATTGTTCATAAATATTTGATCACAGTCAGAGCATGCAGGGTCAGGTTCGGGCACAAAGGAAGTTTGCGCAAGGTTCTCGGCCGGAAAGTCCAGCATGCAGCCCCGTCAAAACAAAGTGTGGTAATGGGAAGGTCCTGGCCACCAAGAAAGCCAAGACTGAGGACTTTCTGACTTTTCTTTGTCTCAGAGGTATGTGCAGCAAAACTTCGGGAGTCCTTCTTCCAGAATAAAACTTGATTTTCCTGATGAATAGCAACCAGATATCTGTTACTAGAATATTCTGTGTTGCAAACATCTTTGCTGAACTTACAGAACCTTCATGAGCAAAACATACTTCTTCAACGTGTGTTTGGAACCTTTTCAATTTTCTTCAGAAATGTGCTCATTCAAACCCATCTTTTTTGGCTTCATGCAAACAGGCAGCTCAAGCTTACCTCCACACTTGGACTTCATGAATAACACACTCGAGTGTGACAGCCTGCAGAGCTTTCCCAATACTCCACGGCATTCCCAGGATGGAAGTCGGCCAAACACTCCTGGTACCCCAACCACTCACCAGGGGGCAAGAGAATCCCGTGGGGAAAGTCCCGATATCGAGCTTTCACCAGAAGTCAATGACTTGGGTGTCCGGCCCTTGGTGAGCAAATAAAAGTTGTTTACTTTTTTCTGGCGATACATCCTCCCAGCAAAACCATCAGGTGCTAATGTAGCTAGGGGGTTACGGTGATGCTTGCTTGTCAAAATATAGCAGATGTTTTCGCTTTCAGCTGTAAACCCAGTGGAAAATTGATGCTTCAAAAACAAAAGGCGTTGATCAACATAATATTCATTCCTGTTCACACTCATGAGGCCTACTTCGCTACTTGATCCATTATCCATTGCTGATTGAAGTGCAGTTGTGACGAAAAAGTTCTGATTGTTTCCCAGTGTAAATAAGAATCCTAGGGCAAATCTATCTCTTTCTCTCTGAGTGATTGACCTTTGTGTAATGATAATAATGCATTTTGTTGCGTAATTTCTTCCGTTTCATGTCCCCAGATTAATGGTTAATTCATAAGAGAATCCTTCCATGATTGATGTCAACCCGACCTCTTTGCTTTAACAAGCCAATGTACATTGTACACTGATGTATCTTCTCTCATCTAATATAAGTGTTCGGTATCAAGTTTCAATAGCTATGTATGATAACATCCTGTGATAAAAAAATAACAAAATGTTTCCTTTTCTTCAATGTAAATCAAATTTGAATGTACATATAACCCCTGATTGAGCATGTGACTGAAGACTGTCTTTCCTCCACTTAGGTGGGTCGTAGCAATGCGATGGTGAAGGGTGGTGGTGGTGCGGCTCACGGAACTGCCACGTCCGCCAACCGGGCCTCAGCTTGTATAACTGCTAGACACGCTAGACCTACCACCGCCAATAGGTGCACCACTAACACTGTTTCCTCCTCCTCCTCAGTCTCTGATTGGTCAGTTACGACAAGCTCCGCCTCCTCTCCTGCCACGCCCACTGACAGCGTTCTAGGCATGAGGAGCTCATCGTCGTTCCTCGCTGATTCCATCTTGGGCTCCTCTCGGAGCGGGAAGAGTGGAAAAAGCTTGAAACGCTACCAAACACGTGGTAACAAGAAGACAGTACAGCAGATAATCGCGGCAAGGGCACATAGGTCATCACTGTCCCCGCGCCGACCTCAGGTGCCAGGCAAGAAACACATTGTTGACCGATATGAGTGGGACCCGGCATTCAAGACAAAAGCTGCTCAGAAAACCTACGAGGTCTCCAAACTGAGGAAGAGTTCCCGACTTGTCAACATGAGCCACACGCTCAACTTTGCGGAGAGCAGCTCACAAGAGGCTGATTCAAGCAGAGAGAGTGAAGTCCCAGGCGATGACGCCTATGAAGAGGGTGTGGATGAACAGTCACTCGCTGCTGCTGATACCTCAGACCAGCCACAGAAATCTGACACTGATGATGAAAGTGATGCTACAATAGTTGCAGTAGTTTCCAAGGATGACTCCCAGTCAGGGCAAGATTCAAAGAACTACTCTTTGGCGACTCCTAGTTGTTCCAAGTCGAAGGGTGATATTTCCAAGAAGCTTGAGATGGCTACACAGACGAGTGATACGTCGTCTTACACAGCTGAAATTGATGCTAGCTGCCTACTGGATGATGAGGAGTCAGAATCTGATAATTCCAGCGATGCGATGGAGGAAGAAACCGACTCAGACACAACCACAGAAGACGAGGTCCAGCCGAAGGTCCTATCTATAGAGAGATGTATTGTATCTACTCGGGCCTCTGCTAGTGTCATTCCATCGTCAGTGTCCCCACACGCAGTCATAAACTATACTAGTGAAGCTGTCCAATCACTGACGACTTTGTCGCAATCTTGCATTGTCACGTACCCAATGCCAGTTGTTCAAACTATGTCACCTCTTCAGCAACCGGTTGTCAGTTTTGCAACAGGATCGATCACGACCGCTGTGGCACCACAGCCCTCCCCGTACACACCGCATGGTTCACAACCAGCAGGCAATATCCAACAGTCAAACATCATCACATACTCGGCCGGGTCTTCTGTACCTGCAGTATTGGGACAAGGCATGATACTAGACAACAGTGCTCGGTCAATGATAGTCAGTAATGCTACAGGACAAGTCATCAACAATGTGGGAATGCCCATGCAGGGATTCCCAGTCCAACAGCCTGGCATACCTTGTATGCAACCAAACATCGTATCAGGCCTTGACCTTCAGTCTCCAAACATGAACATCCCAATGACAGTTGCTATGAGTTCATTCCACATCGACAATAACCAGGCGCAGGGAAACACGAGACAAGGCAGCCAGGCACTGCAGGTGAATGTCTCTCCTGTTGCCATGGGAATGTCTCCCCCAAGTTGTCCTTCACTACCACCAATACCTCAGGCATCGACAGTGGGTACCTTCAAACTTCCAAATTTAGTCCCCAAACAAAAATCTGGCATCACAGCTGTTAGCAAAAAGGCAGAGCCCACCATAAAAAAGTCAACATCCACTTTGCCAAGACTCTTGCCTGCCCAGAATCGGGGAGATCCGCCTGACAACCCTAGCCCAACACCCACAATGCTTCACGTGCGTGCCACCACCACCGCCAGTGCTGCCCAGCTCATCCCGTTCCCAAGCCCCCAACAGCTTGACCTACACAGACCAAACCTCCAGACTCCCATTCTAGGTACTACCAGCATCCGGGGCCAAAACATTCAGACACCTAGCCTTGGGACTCCCAGCATCCAGAGCCAAAACCTCCAGACTCCCTGCCTTGGGACTCCCAGCATCCAGAGCCAAAACCTCCAGACTCCCTGCCTTGGGACTCCCAGCATCCAGAGCCAAAACCTCCAGACTCCCTGTTTTGGGACTTCCAGCATCCAGAGCCAAAACCTCCAGACTCCCTGCCTTGGGACTCCCAGCATCCAGGGCCAAAACCTCCAGACTTCCTGCTTTGAGACTCTCAGCATCCAGGGCCAAAACCTCCAGACTTCCTGCATTGAGACTCCCAGCATTCAGGGCCAAAATGTCCAGATTCCTTGCCAGGGCCAAAACTTTGAGAGTCCCAGCCTCCAGAGTCCCAGCTACCAGGGCCCAAGCCACCCAGCACCTGCTCCCGCTGGCCTCGGTCCCTGTGTTGTCGCACAGTCACAGTCTGTCGCTGCCTGCACCACGCTTTACCCTCTGCCGCCTCCCATTCTGGCTCCTGGGATCTTTCAGGTGCACCTTGCCAAGTTTTCATGTGTTGTTGTCTTGTTGCCGAGTGTGTTTTGCGTTATTGTGCATTTACTAGTAAGTGGCAGCGAGATGGTTGAGGTAGACGTGTCCGTTATTTTGTTATATCACCTAAAATATGTTTATTTATGTTGTGTACATATCGGGAACATGTCTGTAAATTGAAGCAAAAAAGTATAGAACATTTTATGCTTTTCTGCCTTGTTTGGGTATCACGAAATTTTGTGAAGCACAGCAAGTAAATGTAATGAAAACATACTTTATACAACAAGCAAAAATATTCACTATATTTTTTCACTGTCATTGAAGTCAAGAAAGCCACTCCCATGGCCAGCTTTGGCTCAGGCGAATTACACTCACAAGAAAAAAGTGTCATTCCATTTTGCACAAGTGAGGTCATTTATATGCAAATATTAAAGTACACTGTAGTTAAGATTTGTTCGCACTTGCCTTTCGGAAATAAAATGGATAAAATGTTGAGGGGCAGTTGTTGGGGAACATGTGCTTGTTGTTGAATATGAAATGTTTTCCTTTTCGTCAAGTTTTTGTCACCCAATCCAAATTGACTTTTATGTTTTTGTAGGTCCAACATGTTGACTGTTTGTTCCGGAGTTCATGTGTTTTACATTTCCAGCATAGAGCATGTTCAGTATATTTGCCTGAATCTCCTTGCATGAATGTTCAGCATGATATGTTTGTATTTCCGCATGTGACTGAGCAACTGAAAATCTGCCATATGCCTTTTTTACACAACTCGTGATTCTCTAATGCTTTGAATATTACAAGTATTGATGTCTTTACTAAGTATTGATTTTCCATGTTTTGCAGCTAGCCGTACTAAGCAATTTACCTACAATATCTTCGTTTCATCCTCTTGTTAAATCACTTGGTAAATCTTTTCTATCTGTAATGTCTGCAATTTGATTATATCTGCAATTCCTGGGCCTTAATTAAGTTGTTCTTGGAAGTTCCCACTGACCATGGCTCTTGGGCACCTTGACCCCATGGGTTGGGGCATAGCTAAAAAATAATGAAGAAGTTTGCTTTCAAAATAGTCTTCAAATACACTTCTTTTAACCCTATAGAACTCAGATGTATATCAGCATTTTTATTCATACCACTTGGATTTATAATGCATTCTGTTTTTGCTGACAGCCCCTGGATACTCCTGATGCAACTCCAGTGAAGCAAGGCCCACTGGATCCCAGGGAGACTCTCTGCATGGAGGCTGATACCACTGTCGGGGATGAAAACAACCCAGGAAATGAGGCTGAAATCTCCACTAGCCCATCCCCAGAAAAGAAAAATGACAAGTCCGGTGAAACCAAGAAGGAGAAATCGTCCACAAAGAAAAAGGTATCGCCGGAAAAAGTGAAGAAGGCTTCCAAGCGCTCCCCTGAAAAGGTTTCACCTATCAAACGAAAGTCTGACGTTCATAAGCATGACAAAGGGAAGGGTTCAACTAGTGATAGCCAGGAGAAATCCAGCAAGAAAATCAAAACTAGTGATGAAAAATCAAACAACTCCAGACCAGGGACCAGATCTCAAGTATCTAAACCAGACACTGATTCCATTGATCTCACGGAAAGTGACCAGCTTCCCCCACCCACCAAGCACACCACGAAAAAATCAAGAGCGTCCACCTCCTCTTCACCGTCACCGCACAAAAAGCTCAAAGTCACAGCTAAATCTGACTCTAAAACTGGCTCGACACCAGACAAGGCCAAAGTCAAGCGCTCCAAGAGCTCCGTGGAAGACTCCAGTGAAAGCTCGGGTGTTCGGAGGAGCCATCTACGATCTCAAACTGCATCGCCAGCTGGCATGAAGCCTTGCAGCGCACAGAAGAGTGAGCCAGAGAGTGAAACCAAATCCATGCCTAGAACAAGAACAGGTGTGTAGATTCATGTAACCTTGATATTCTTGTTTTGAACCTGTTTGAACTTAATACAAAAATTGCCTTCACAGCCTAAATGAAATTACTCTGAACTTGAGTGTTGCAGGGCATACAGTAACTAACTGTAGTTCACCATAAGTTTAGGAATGTTTGAATAAATTCCTCTATAATCTGCTCACCAGGTGCGGTACCTAAAGCTGCTGTACGTCCAGGATTCCCCCGTCCTGATGAGGAGCCGCGGATGGCCAATGTTCCAACGTATCACCCTAGTGCGGAACAGTTCCAGGACCCGATCACGTACTTGGAGACGATTCGAGCAGATGCAGAGTCCTACGGCATGTGTCGTATCGTGCCTCCAGTGGGCTGGAAGGTTGGTGTATTTCGTACAATGAGAATTGTTGAGGGTAGCATTTGAATAATACTTTTGTGTGTGTCTGGAGTGTGTATAAATGGCTAATGTTTATGTTTGTTCAGCCTGAGTGCAATGTTTCCGAGGAGTTGAGATTTACCACACAAGTGCAATATATCCACAAAATGGCTGACCGGTAAGATGCTGAATCAATCAATGTGTAATTGTATCCCCCGAACAAAGTTCGGCGGATACTATGGATTTGGCTTCGTCGTCCGCGTCCGCGTCCGCGCCCGCGTCCGCGTCCGCAGAGATTTTCTTGTGAACGCGCTACAGGCCGCAATTCTCACCCGATCACCATTATTTTTTGCAGGCACATATATAATGGTAAGATCCCGACACCAATCGATTTTGGTTGCCGTGGCAACTGAATTGGTCGTTTGGGGACACATTTTGCATTGAAAACAGCCTGTTTGAGACACATGGCTTGTGAACGCGCTACAGGCCGCAATTCTCACCCGATCACCATTATTTTTTGCAGGCACATATATTATGGTAAGATCCCGACACCAATCGATTTTGGTTGCCGTGGCAACTGAATTGGTCGTTTGGGGACACATTTTGCATTGAAAACAGCCTGTTTGAGACACATGGCTTGTGAACGCGCTACAGGCCGCAATTTTTGACGAATCTCGATAATATTTGGAAGTTTTGTTGGGAAGGGCTGTCACACGAAACCAATCGTTTTTTAGAATGATCATATAAATATTAATATGTTAACAGCCTAACTTATTACAGAATTTTGAAATATCCATTTTGACATGTACGATCATTCCAATAGCCTGTACAGTGGAAGGTAATGACACTGGTTTCTTGTTCAGAATGGAGAACTGAAGTTTTCAGTGAAAACAGGACAATATTACTGAATAAGTTAACATTAGTTTTATTAGTTAAGTCTATTATTGTCCACAATAAAAATAGTTAAGACGAGAAACGTTTATTATTAAGCTCAACAAGGTAAAGGTTTTGTCCAGTACAAATTTCATGGGTGTAACTGAATAAGTTAACATTATTTTTAATAGTTAAGTCTATTATTGACCACAATAAAAATAGTTAAGACAAGAAATATTTATTATTAACCTCAACAAGGTAAATGTTTTGTCCAGTACAAATTTCATTGGTGTAACCGAATAAGTTAACATTATTTTCACTAGTTAAGTCTATTATTGACCACAATAAAAATAGTTAAGTCTATTATTGACCACAATAAAAATAGTTAAGATGAGAAATATTTATTATTAAGCTCAACAAGGTGAAAGTATGTCCAGTACAGATTTCATGGGTGTACTGAATAAGTTAACATTATTTTTACTAGTTTAGTCTATTATTGACCACAATAAAAATAGTTAAGACAAGAAATATTTATTATTGGGCTCAACAAGGTAAAGATTCTGTCCAGTAGACATTTTATGTCTGTAACCAAATAAGTTAACATTTTTTTTGCTAGTTAAGTCTATTATTGACCTCAATAAAAATAGTTAAGATGAGAAACAATTATTATTGAGCTCAACAAGGTTAAAGATTTGTCCAGTACAAATTTCATTGGTGTAACCGAATAAGTTAACATTATTTTCACTAGTTAAGTCTATTATTGACCACAATAAAAATAGTTAAGTCTATTATTGACCACAATAAAAATAGTTAAGATGAGAAATATTTATTATTAAGCTCAACAAGGTGAAAGTATGTCCAGTACAGATTTCGTGGGTGTACTGAATAAGTTAACATTATTTTTACTAGTTTAGTCTATTATTGACCACAATAAAAATAGTTAAGACAAGAAATATTTATTATTGGGCTCAACAAGGTAAAGATTCTGTCTAGTAGACATTTTATGTCTGTAACCAAATAAGTTAACATTTTTTTTGCTAGTTAAGTCTATTATTGACCTCAATAAAAATAGTTAAGATGAGAAACAATTATTATTGAGCTCAACAAGGTTAAGGTTTTGTCTGGTAGAAATTTCTGGGTGTAACTGAATAAGTTAACTTTATTTTTACATGTTAAGTCTATTATTGACCACAATGAAAATAGTTAAGACAAGAAATATTTATTATTGGGCTCAACAAGGTGAAGGCTTTGTCCAGTAGAGATTTTATGTTTGTGACCAAATAAGTTAACATTATTTTTTTGCTAGTTAAGTCTATTATTGATCACAATAGCTTTTTATGAAAACATTGATCAACTTTTACTTTGAATTTCAACTTGAGACCATGTTTGGCACAAATTATGAGTTAAAATATAACTTATGGTGAAAAATTCGATCTGGCTCCAATTTCGTCATCTTGAAATGCAGTTTTGGTCAACTTTTACTTTGAATTTCAACTTGAAAGCATGTTTGGCACATATTATAAGTCGAAATATAACTTATGGCGAAAAGTTCTATCTGGCTCCAATTTCGTCATCTTGAAATGCAGTTTTGGTCAACTTTTACATTGAATTTCAACTTAATACCAAGTTTGGCACATATTATGAGTTGAAATATAACTCATGGCGAAAAGTTTGATCTGGGTCCAATTTCGTCATCTTGAAATGCAGTTTTGGTCAACTTTTACTTTGAATTTCAACTTGAAAGCATATTTGGCACATATTATGAGTCGAAATATAACTTATGGTGAAAAGTTCGATCTGGCTCCAATTTCGCCATCTTGAAATGCAGTTTTGGTCAACTTTTAGTTTGAATTTCAATTTGAAACCAAGTTGGGCAGGTATTATGAGTTAAAATATAACTTATGACGAAAAGTTTGATCTGGCTCCAATTTTGTCATCTTGAAATGCAGTTTTGATTAACTTTTACTTTGAATTTCAACTTGAAACCATGTTTGGCCCATACATGTATTATGAATCGAAAAATAACTTATGGTGAGAAGTTCAATCTGGCTCCAATTTCGTCATCTTGAAATGCATTTTTGGTCAAATTTTACTCTGAATTTCAACTTGGAACCAAGTTTGTAAAATATTCTGAGTTGAAATATAAATAGGTGAAAAGATTGATCTATCTGTATTTTCGTTATTTTATCAAACATGTCGAATGGAAATTCATATAAAGAGATTTCAGTGGTGATTTTGAATTCGACCTTCAATAACCTCGGAAAATCAGTGCAGCAGTTTTGGTGGGGAAAAGAAAACAGTTGTGACTTGGGATTTAACATTTCTCTGGTAATCTTTTTTAGCCCTTGCTCTAGTTTTTCACACTTGACAGTGATATATTTGGGGCAGCAGAGATGATAGGGCTACGGGGGATACACCCAAGCGGTCGTAGGCGACCGGAAGCGTCTAGTTCAAATCTAGAGAAACTGATAAAAATTCTAGTCCAAGCTGCGTGTTCAAGTTCTACTTCTATTAAATTTTACATCATGTGTGCTGTAGATGGGGCCCTAATGTCAAGAAGATGGAGTGCATCAAACAACACCTCAAGGCTCAAGGAATCAACATGGAGCAGGCTCCCTGTGTGAGTGTCATTATCACAATCCTATACCTCCAAAGTAAACACTTGATTGGCTGAGTGTTCATTTTGGAGATTTCTGAGTAAATTATATTGAGAGAAGACTCGGTGATCTGAATCAAAGAAAACTGTGTGATTCACATGTATTTTCATTCATGTGTACCACGACGTAGAGATTATTCATGTGAACATTTGACAGAGGCGTCATTTTTACATGTTTATCAGGTTGGTGGTGTGGAGTTGGATCTCCCAGCCCTGTCCGAGGCCATTCAAACTCTCGGTGGACTTCAGCATGTCATCAACAAGAACAAATGGCTCAAAGTCGCGGACCAGATGAAAGTTCCGAAATCTGTAAGATTGTCAGTGAATGAATAGTCATGCGGACAATTGGAAAATTCATGCTATGAATTGTTTGAAAATTACTAATACATTGTACTATGATTCTTCAGGCACTTATCAGAAAAGTGTAACTTTATACATGTAAGGTAGAAGTTTGCCTCAAGAAAATGTTGAAATCTGTGTGATTTTCAGTTCCAAGAGCGTACTTCCCGCCTGTATGAGATCTACTGCAAGTACTTATTGTCATACGACACTCTCGCTGAGGAGGAGAAAAAACGACTGGAACAGGAAGTGGAGAACAAACACCAGAAAGGGAGCAAGTCCTTGGATGAAACGTGCAGCAGCAAGGTCTGTTGTGGGATTAAAACATCAGTTCTCTCATAGATTATATGATGTATGTGTTGTTCACCTAATTATTTGGCATCAGTGCTTCCCATTTCATTCGAATATTCAGTAATCCAACTATTTATTGCCATACCACTACCTCTATAATAAACTCTTTGGGTAATCTTACCTTGGCATTCAAAGAAGAGGAGAGAGAAATGAATGTCACAAGAATTTTCTCAAAATTCCTGACATCCATCTCGAACTCGAAATTGAAGGAAATTACTCTCACACATCTCAGATTCCCCGCGGTGTAGATGTGACGTCACACCGGTCATATGATTGACCTTAACCGCCATTAATTTGCTCCTCCATTGTTGGATGTGCAGCAAGTCTTGCTTTCGGCATTCAAAGTCGAATTTCTTCACGTCTACGATCGTCTTTAGGCTGTTCTTTGCACAGCTTTTTCTTCAGTAGATCGTTCTTTCGTTGTTAGACTAGCTTAGAGTTAGTGATTTGCGATTTTTTTGGGAGGAAATGGTAAAGCCTCCCCAGGCCCCTTTCCTTCCCCCATTATCGCCCGTTTGTACTTCGATGTTTGATATGTTTCAGATATGAAGTGCATCGTTTGCAAACACTACCTTCCTAAGTGGGAGGCTCATAACGCCTGCTGGCAGTGTAGGGACACTGTTTATTGCCGTCCTTCAGCCACCTGTGAGTTATGCGCGGATTGGTCCATCGACGAGTGGAAACTCTGTCTTCAAGGCTTACGGGAGATTCAGGCCCGCAGGTTTGCTGGTTGCCCTACTCCCCCTTCCCCGTCAGATTCTGATAGCGCCAGGCCGCGTCCCAAGGCGTCTGAGGAACGCAAGCGGCGTTTAGATTTGCAGTTAACCAATGCTGTTTGTGCTGTAAGTTTTGATTTATCATTGTCATTTTCTTTCAGCCAGGTACGGGTCCCGGGAGCCGCGCGTTCGGCTCTCGGCACCCTAACTTCCCCACAACCTACGGGTTTGTGTGGCTCACTTTTGGCTCCCTCTCTACTGGCCCCTCGTTCTCATGCTTCTCTGGCTGAACGACCTGGGTTTCAGTGTCCGAGTGTGGTTTCGGGGTCTGCCGGTTCCGTCGGGCTCACGACGGTTCCCTGCGCCCGGGATCCCTCTGGACAGAGAGTGTTGTTTCCCCCTCCGGGTCGGGCACCTGCCCCCGGAGCTGGGTTTCAACCCCATAGCCAGGGCGGATTTCGGTCCGGGCCCGTGTCGCCAGTGATACGGCCGCCGGCACCCGATTTCCCGTCGGTTACTGGACCCCAGGCCGTGGCTACCGGAGCCGTGGCCAGTAGGGGCCGGGAGCCAAGGGCCATGAGCCGTCCAAACCCATGGGTTCCTGGAGTTTCCATGTCTCCACGGTTTCCAGAGTTTCCTTTTTCTGATTCGCCCTGTGTGTTTCAGATCGCCGAGGATATCAAGGACGATTCCCCTCTTACGGCCCTGCCCTCCGGTTTCGTCGCCTCTAGCCAGGGTATGTTGTCCTTCGCCCAGTTGGCGGACCAAGGGTCTTCCCGTGCGTCGGAGCCGTCCGGTGTTCCTGTCCAGGGGAGCTCTTCCACGACGTCAGAGCAGCGCCTTAGGGGCGAGCTTCAGTCTTTTCGGGAAGAGATGTTAGGCCAGTGGCAGCAGTTTCTGGCGAGGTTCACGCCTCCACAGCCGCCACCGCCCCCGTCTTCCCCTCTGCTTAGGGAAGAGCCGTCTTCAGATGAGGAACCTTCCCTACAGGTCTCTCAGTCGGCTGACCAGCCGTTACCTGGCCCGTCAGGCCTCACGCTTCCGCGAAAGCGTAAGGCGGACCCGGACCAGGAGGCGGACCAGCCCGAGTCCGACGACCCTCTCTCTTGGGGGGAGAAGTTGGATTTTGTGAAGAGGGTCCTCCCGGGTTTGTGGCCCGAAGAGCATGCTCCGGCCCCAGTCAAGAAGGTGGCTCGTTCGATGATCTCTTCTGAGATAGAGCACCCCCGGCCGTCGAAGGACGCCTTACGGTTCCCTCTGTCACAGGGAGTTCGCGGCTCCATGCAGGAGCGCATGGACGAGACCATCAGGTCCAACAAGTCGGCGATTGGCGCGTATCCTGCTCGCCCGTCTGTCAACGACTACTATACGTCGTCGGAGTTGGACGACAAGCCTACAGCTTTGAGGAGGCATCACCCCCATTACGCCTTTTTCAAGGAGCCTAAGGCCGTGGAGATCCCATGGGCGGCCTTGGCGGAGCTGCAGCACACGTTTCGAGTGGGGCTGGCCACGGATTCGGCCATGGACTGGCTGTCGATGGCTACGAGACGGGCCATTCTTCAGTGCCGTGACCAGGTCCTGGACAACCCTGACGTCGACCGGGATGATTTGGCAGAAGCCTTATTGAGCTGCGCTTCATTGGTCACCTCCATTGGCAAAGGTGTCGGTGACAAGGTGGCCCTGGACTCCCACTCACTCTGGGTGTCCGAGTTGTGGCGGCGTGACGCCTTCCTCTCATCCCTCAAGTTCGAGGTTCCGGACCAGCTCATGACAGACATGAGAGTTCTCCACCCCGTTATCCCCTCTTCCGGAGCCCCTACTTCACTTCTACTCCCTGACCGTTCTGCGGAGTTGCGGGAGGTGAAGAAGGAGGCCGACGAGAAGGCCGCGAAGTCCTCTACTTCCAATGCCCTCCTGAGCCAGTCGAAGTCTCTGGAACGCCTCACACAACAGATGGTTTCGGCCTTTAAGAAGCCCCAGTCTGCAGTTCAGCAGTCTCAGCCTCAGCAACAGCCGACTCGTGGCCGTGGTAGAGCGAGAGGCAGGGCCTCAGGGTTGCCCTTTCGCGGGGCCTCTGCCGGCAGCACCCGAGGAGACCGTGGTCGTGGCCGAGGCCGAGGACGCGGAGAGGCTCCCAAGCCCGCAGGGGAAAAGAAACCGGGTACGTATAGCTTCGGATTCCGGGCCGGATCCTTTGCTCGAGTGTCGAGAAGAGCTGCATGGTCAGCTCGTTTCGGTCGATATTCCTTCCTCAGACGAGCCCGTAGGAGCTCGTTTAATTCTGTTTTGGAAAGAGTGGGAGCGGCTCGGGGCTTGCCCCTGGGTCGTCTCGACGCTCCGTCGAGGATTCGGCCTGAAATTCGAGAAATTGCCACCGTTATCGCCCGTCCCAAGGGGTTTCACTCTTCCAAACGATCCAGAACGCCGCCGTGTTCTCCACGAGGAGATAACGGCGATGATCGAGAAACAAGCGATAGAACCTGCTCCCGGGGACACTCCCGGGTTCTACAGCGTGTTGTTTGTGGTTCCCAAAGCGTCGGGGGGTTGGAGACCAGTGATAGATCTTTCTCCGTTGAACAAGTTCTTAATAGTGCCGACGTTTTCCATGGAAACGCCGGAGCAAGTTCGTTCAGTCATGCCTCGCGATTCGTGGGTGGTAACGATCGATCTCAAAGATGCCTATTTCCATATTCCAATGAAACCTGCAGTTCGCAAATACCTGAGATTTCTCTATCTCGGCCGCGTATGGCAGTTTCGGGCGCTCCCGTTCGGATTATCGACAGCGCCGTGGATTTTCACCATGGTGGCTCGGGAAGTCCAGATTCTCGCCCACAAGCGGGGGATTTTTATCCACCAATATCTCGACGATTGGCTAATCCGGCACCATTGTCGCGAAACGCTGATCGTCCAAGCACAGTTTGTGGTAAATCTATGCTCACGGATGGGGTTCAAAATCAACCAAAAAAAGTCCGACTTGTCACCGCGTCGAGACTTCGTCTTCTTGGGGTATCGTTATCAGACTACCTCAGAGACTGTGTTGCCGACGCTGGATCGTCAGTCAAAATTATCCGTGCTGTCAGAAGGCTTCCTTCGTCGCATTCCACAGACGGCCAGACGCTGGCAGTCCCTTCTCGGGATGCTGGCGTCCACGGAAAAGTTAGTTCCGTTGGGCCGCCTGCACATGCGGCCTATTCAGCGGCATCTACACTCTCAATGGTCCCAGGTCACGGGAGACAGATCCCAGCTCGTGCAGGTCTCTCCGGAAGTCGTTTCCCATCTGCAATGGTGGCTGGATCCCGTCAATCTGCTCCGAGGGTCGTCATTCCGCCGGCCGCTTCCATCCAGGCACGTATTTACGGATGCCAGTATGGACGGCTGGGGCGCTCACTGGGACGACAGCGAGGTCTCGGGCACCTGGTCTTCGTCTCAGCAGGAATGGCACATAAACCTGTTGGAACTGGAGGCCGTGTTCTTGGCTCTCAGGCATTGGGAAACACATTTCCTCAATCAGGCTGTGTTGGTGGCCACCGACAACTCCACCGTTGTCGCTTACATCAACAAGCAGGGCGGTACGAAGTCCCAGTCGCTGTGCCAGGCCGCTATCGACCTCCTGCTCTGGTGTCACGACCGGGGTATTTCGCTTTTCGCGAGGCATATCCCTGGTCATATGAATGTTTGGGCGGACCGCCTCTCCCGGAGGGGCCAGGTCCAGGCCATGGAGTGGAGTCTTGCCCCCAGGGTATTCCAATCTCTCTGCGGCCTATGGGGCACGCCGATGGTCGATTTGTTTGCGACCCGGTGGAACCACAAACTTCCTTCGTTTGTGTCTCCCATTCCCGATCCCACGGCCATGTCAGTGGATGCGATGTCGACGTCCTGGGAGGGCATGTACGCGTATGCTTACCCCCCAGCGGTGTTGTTGGACAAGGTGATCGCCAAGTTTCGGACTCACCAGTGTCGCCTCCTGCTGATTGCTCCGTGTCTACCGCAGAGGTCGTGGTTCCCGGACCTTCTGGAGTTGATAGTAGACTTCCCTCGTCAGCTTCCGGATCGGTGGGACCTCCTCAAACAACCTCGTTCCAGCATGTTCCATCAGGCTCCCGCAAGTCTGAAGCTTCATGCCTGGATATTGTCGAGCGATGTTTCCGAAAGAAGGGATTTTCAAGGGAGGTGTCCGCTAGGATCGCCCGATCAAATCGAAAATCTTCTTTGGCAGTCTACCAATCGAAGTGGACTTCCTTCTGTGCTTGGTGTCGTCGCCGGAAGGTTAGTCCTTTCAGAGTCGATGCTCCCCTAATTTCCGAATTTCTTCTCGAAAAGTTCAATGAAGGGCGAGCTCCATCCACGATCGCGGGTTACCGTACGGCTATCGCGAAGACTCTAAAACCCAAACTTGGGATCGATTTTGGTCATGATCAAGGTTTGACTGCGTTGATTAATAGTTTCGAGATCGAAAGACCGAAAGCTAGGAACCCGGTTCCTGAGTGGGATCTATCGCTTGTTCTCAACGTCTTAAGAAAAGATCCGTTCGAACCCCTTGAGCGGGCCTCACTAAAGTTGCTGACGTTTAAGACGGTCTTCCTTTTGGCTCTGGCTTCCGGGAAGCGACGGAGTGAGCTTCACGCTCTGTCCTTTTCCAAAGTTAAGTGGAAGTCGGATGGCTCCTCGGTTCTCCTCGGAGTCATTCCCTCCTTTCTGGCCAAAACTCAATTAGCAGGTACGCCATTATTGAGCTTTTCCATTCCCGCCCTGACTCCTTCTCTGGGGCCGGGCCTGGAGGAAGACGCGAAGCTTTGTCCCGTGCGAGCCCTCCGCATCTACGTTAATCGTACGCGTGAGCTGCATCTCGGCAAGCGTTTGCTTTTCGTGTCCTATCTTAAGGATTTTCCAAATGATATCCGTCCTGCTACGATCTCATCTTGGATCAAGAAGTGTGTTAGATTTTGCTATGAAAAGTCACAGGCGAAAAAATCCACAGGTTTCAGAGTCAAAGCGCATGATGTGAGGGCTCTCGCGGCTTCACTTGCCTTTACAAATAAAGTGTCTCTGAATGATGTCATGTCTGCCTGTACCTGGAAATCTCATAACACATTCACTTCTTTCTATCTCAGGGAGTTAGCTTGGGAGGATGACTCCGGCCTCCAGCTTGGACGACTGGTGGCGGCGGAGCGTGTAGTCCAGCTGTAGATACCTGTAAATAGATCAGCACGCCTCTGTACAGATGCACCTGAGGTCGACTCCCAGGGGAGTTGCTCCT
This sequence comes from Terebella lapidaria, assembly GCA_949152475.1. Classification (NCBI taxonomy): domain Eukaryota; kingdom Metazoa; phylum Annelida; class Polychaeta; order Terebellida; family Terebellidae; genus Terebella; species Terebella lapidaria. Next base: position 23,028,113 of record OX424564.1, read on the forward strand.
CTTCTTTGGCGAGGGAAATTTTTGTTCTTCTGCAAGAGGAAAGTCACCTCTGCAGAGCCCCTGCTCGTCTCCATGCATCTGAAGGTAATTCAGGCGTGTATTATGGTATAGTTGTAAATATCCTGTAAATATGTATTTTCGACTTAAAATTATAATTTAAAAGTAAAACACAATATTTACTACTTTCAATGGATATTTCCTACTCTCACACATCGGTGATGAAATTCCCGGGAGAGGGTTAAACCCACCTCCTTTGGTTATTCTGATATAACCCAAAGAGTTTATTATAGAGGTAGTGGTATGGCAATAAATAGGAAGTTTTAACTTGTTTAAAACCAGTATTTATTACATACCTACCTCTATAATAAACACGATTATTCTCCCTCCCGCCTCCCCTGCCTTAACCAGGTGGGCAAATTAATGGCGGTTAAGGTCAATCATATGACCGGTGTGACGTCACATCTACACCGCGGGGAATCTGAGATGTGTGAGAGTAATTTCCTTCAATTTCGAGTTCGAGATGGATGTCAGGAATTTTGAGAAAATTCTTGTGACATTCATTTCTCTCTCCTCTTCTTTGAATGCCAAGGTAAGATTACCCAAAGAGTTTATTATAGAGGTAGGTATGTAATAAATACTGGTTTTAAACAAGTTAAAACTTCCTATTCTTCAGTCTTCGCTACATTGGAAACTTCAAAATAATGAACCATTTTCATTTCAGGGTCGGTCGCGGCCTCTAGGCGAGTTTTTCCGAGTGGCTCGGAACACTCAGTCGATGTGGTTCAGTGATGAGGAGGAGCCTTCTACAGAACAAGTCGAGGTTTGTGCTCAGTTTATGGTCAACTCCGTTCATGGTCAACTTGTACTGTGATCATGTCAGCCATCCATTTGCAATTCACTCATTCTTGAATCCATATCTAATATGAACAGTTGAATAAAATGCACATGACATTGGTGCTATGATATATTAGGACCAGTACTGGCAGCTGGTGTCGGACAGAGAACAGCATGTTATGGTACAAGTGGCCCACATAGACACCAAACATTGGGGCAGTGCGTTCCCATCCAAGAAAGACGGTCCATACTCTAGGTCAGCTTGTCACTCTCATGTTCATGTTGTTCATGTGTACATCATCGCAGAGCCTTCTTGTGCCTAGAAATATCCAGATTTTCTTGGCTATTTCATCAGCTGTACTGTATGTTTTCTGTTTGCAGGCATGGCTGGAACTACAACATTTTACAAAACCATCCGAGAACAGTTTTACCACATTTGGGTCAGGTGACAGGTTAGTGGTTTTTCGTGTGCCATGTCCAATAGAATTGGTAAAGTCACAAAAACATTGAAGATGTGAAATATATCAGTAATAAAATTTTCCTCATGGCTGTTAACACTTCCTATTATGTCTCCAGGTTTGACCGTGCCCATGTTACACATTGGTATGGTGCTGAGTACGTCCTGTTGGGCCCGGGATCCTCACTTCCTTCCTTACATTGTCTACTCCCACACCGGTGCTGATGTCATCTGGTCAGTGACTCATGTTATCACTACCCATTAACATCATAGTGACACTCCCATAGTGTTCAGTTACTATAAAGGATTTCTCTATACAAGCATTTGAGGAAGTTGCTGTGATATTTGCATAAATCTAAGACAGTTGTTGAGCTTTCAAGATATTCGCATCAGAGAATTTCATTGATACTTTGACCTGCAGGTACTGTGCTCCCAAGAGTCAAGAGGACAGGTTCAAGGAAGCCTTGGAGAAGTTGACTCCTCGACTCATTGACTCCCAGAGTCCTATTTGGCTACCTGAGGATTCCGTCATGGTCAGTTTTGTGGCAGTCTCTCAGTGAATGAGAATGTCATACAGAATTTTCCATGTGAATGAATGTACAATTACAGTAAACCTAAGTACTAATGGAAAATAATGGCTCGATTTTCCATCTGCAGGTGGAGCCTAGGAAATTGATTGACGCCGGAGTCAGCCTGTCACGGACAGTGCAGCATCAGGGAGAGTTTGTTGTCATCTTCCCGAAGGCCTTCACTGCCACGATCACCTGCGGCTACAACATATCTGAGTCCCTACACTTCGCCACTCCGGACTGGCTTCCACTTGGCGAGCAGGCCGCTGAGGTATGATCAAGTCACACCTGCAAAAAAGTTCTGTCTTGTACAAATGAAAATTGTAGGAAACCAGACCAGTGTTTAGTACCTGGAATTGGGCCAATGACTTGAACATGAAATGATTCAAAAGGGCACATAATACATCATACTGGCTGTGATATTATTCGTGGTACATTGTCATATGAAGTATGTTCTGTATGTTGGTGGTTTGTTAACCCCTTGCCCTCTCATTCCCTTACAGTTGTTGTATGAGAGCGGAGAGCCAGATCTCTTCTCCATGGATCGACTCCTCGTCCTTCTGGCGCAGGCAGACGTCATACAGACTGAGACACTCAGCTTACTACTACCTCATCTAGAAAAGGCCATGTGAGTCCGATACCAACTTTAGTATGGCTTTTTATAGGCCGACATATTGGTGAATAATTTTCTTGCAAAAAAAACTCCTTGGTCTGAAAATTCTTGGTCTGATAAGGTAGACTAAGTGGGTTCCACGTTCATTGGTGTGCAGCAAATGTTTTTTCACCAGCATAAGTCTGCATATGGCACTGAACTTGAGAATACAGTAACCATGGCAACTTGCTTCCCCCCTGTAGCGAGCAGGAGCTGGACCTGCGGAAGCGGCTGGGTCAGGCCGGGCTCCAGCAAGCCAAGAAAGTCCGCAAGCTGGAGCAGCTGCCTGCGCTCAAGGGCCGCCGGCGTAGTGTGGACCTGGCCTCGGATGACGAGGTCCGGTGTGACTCCAGCAGCCGAATCTGTTACTTCTCCATGGTAAGTAATCATGGATGCATCACGTATTGAAAAAGACAGGAAATTTTTCATGATTTCCCATTCATACATTAATTAAAGCAAAAACCTCTTCCTCCAGAACTAGATAATGAGACTCTTATTTGAGAATGATAATTTCATTGACCCAGGTTGCCAATGAGATGGACAACCGGATGTTTTGTTTGCAAGAAGCTCTCAAGCACATTCGCAAGAAGAAGAATCTCAGGAACTGCAGACTGCTCTACGTGTATGATCAGGTGAGTTATACAAATCATCGAATCCCATTGAATTTACATGTACACCAATGGATTTATCACATGTATTCACTGGCTAAATACATGACAGACCAGTTGAAGTGTTAGTATTCTCATTAGGAAAGTTTATATCATCAAGATAAACATTTGTATTTCAGAAAGAACTGCGAGAAATCGTTGAACAGGTTCGCCATCGTATATCTACGGGCAGAAATCCAAGTCGCAAGAAAAGTTCATCAAAATCACGATGATTCCGCGCGAACACCTCAGCACTGTACAATTTAGTCCCTTATGTTTAGATGTATATGCAGTATAGTCATATGTTGTATGTAGTTCCATTTCATGTGCGGAAATCATGTTGGCCATTCTTCTTTTAGCATCATGTATAGATATTCTTTTGCATATTTATAAAATCTCGATATGGATTCTTTATTTGTGATTTGTATGTTTTAGACCAAGATTGTTACTGTTGTGAAGCTGTTCGCATTTTTTTTACGATGCTTGTTTTTGACTGCATGCGGACTAAAACGTAGCCAGTGTTTTCCATTCGATTGAGCATATATGGCGTATCACATTTGTATGCTTGTGTGTGTGGGGTGAGGTCTATAGTGAGATGACCTACATAATGCTCCCATAACCACGTCTTTCAAAAAACTTATAATGGACATTCATATCAACAGCCCAAAAACACTGCCATGTTGGTAAAATTCCTTATTCAGAGCTGCAAGGCAATATGGCAAAGATACGTGTAGAGTGTACATGAATATATAATCACTAATAATCAAATCAGACAGCCAGTGATTGTGTTCAGTAATTTACTAGTCTGAAATATTTTGGGGTATTTCATTATGTAATGGTCCTTCTCAGTACATCGCAATGTAATTGAAATCAATATCTGGACCAATACTTGTGTAATCAATAATGTACGTGTATAAGCTTTTATCTTCATTGGATAAAAAAATGAGATTGTCTTTATGGTACTAACAGTGTATCAATGATGCTTACTTTTCTACCATATCGATTAACCAGAAATGTTTTGTGGAACTGACTGATTTTGTACGGGAAGAGTCTTGAAATAAGCAAAAAATGCACATATTCTAACAGTGAATTGATTGGTGTTATCTGGAATGGCAAAACAGTCATATTTCTTTTAATACGCCTGCTATGCATGTTTATTTGAAGAAACTTTCAGATGTAAATCAGTTGAGGCAATTGCTTCATTGGAAGAATACATAAACCATATACAATAAAACAATCATACCTCTTTGTAAAGTTTCCATATTGCAGAGTATTTATTGTTGTATAGGCAGTGTGCATGACATGAGCTTTGGATGTATATACAGTACGCATATCTCTAGTATTATCATTGTTTAACATCACAGAGGTAAGTGATTAAATCCTGTAGGAAATATGTGTGTGGTTGGTCAAGCTGTTCACGTCTTCAGGATTCGTCAAGACACGTTCAATAATAGAGTCAGTAACTGGTGTACACGTTCGTTTTCATTATGACTACCGATATTTGTCATGCGAGATATGGTCAATATTGAGTTATATTTGTCTTATTCGATGCAGATATATTTCCAGTATTAAAATAACTATGATGTGCATTGACTGCTCCATTGCATTCGAGAGATGTTAGCAGGAAATGTTTTTAGCTTTTATTACACATTGGTGATGCGATATTGCATTTAGCGTAGTCATACTATGTTATGTATGACAAAGGGGTTTATATACAACAGTTTTGAATGATCGACCTGAAGTGTACCACAGTATGAGAATTACCAATTATCAGAAGTATGTTGCTGTTAGGTATTTCTGCAAGTATATATATTGAAGCTCAAGGTGGCTTTCTGTGCCATACACAGCTCAGACACTGCCATGATAAACTAGGCTGCTAACAGCCTTTGTTTTGTTCCGCTACATCGTTTGTCATTTTGTAACCAATGATATCTTTACATTGTAATATGATGTCCAATGTGATTTTTGTCCCAATTGCTATATTCAACATCTCAAAAGAGTTCTTGCCATTTTGCTGAGTATCTAGTGTATTTTATTCCCTGGACAGTTTGTAAGAAGTGTCCGTGTAATGTCCCCGTTATTGTGTCTCCACTGTATTCAGTTGTCATGGGAAAACAATGTCACGTTTATTTCCCGATTTCATAGGCATGACTGTTGTACGAAGGGATCATTCCTACTTTAAGATTCATTTGATATCACGTAGGAAAACTGCTGGATTTTTCTGAGAAGAGGAAATGAGATACATGGTGCTTGTGTTACAAGGTTTTTTACTTCTTAGTACTTAGAACCCTGTATGTTGATGTCTAGGAGGCATTTTAGGTAGTTTTACAAGGACTTTCCACTACTCTGTGCTTTTGCATAATATGCCCAATTATAGATATGTTCTTCTCAAAGATATGTGTTGTAATTACTCTTGTTGAATTTTTGGAAGCTATACAATTTCAGTACTAGCATGCATTGTTCACGTAGTCTACAGTTTCAGATTTATGAATAGTATTTGTCACTGTAAAACATGGGATGCAAAAACATGATGGAAGGGAAGAAATTCAAGCAAATTTGTAATTTGTTGCATGCGTGCAATTTTCGTGAATCAAACTGTTCTGGCAGTGGTCACAACATTTCAATTTTGGGAATATTGTGTTATTTTATAGTTCTGTAATTACCAGGATTGAAAAACTGAATCTCTGTCTTGAATAATTTGTGAAGTAACAGAATATTCCTCTGTAAGGAATGTGAAGCATTGAATCAATTTGGGAATTTCAAGATGCATACAGTTTTTTTGCATGTTTCGAAGAAAGTCTGACTTGGTTATGTCAGTTTTGTGAAATCATTGGATTAATCAGGTTTATTCGCAATTTGCCATCAAACTGTAATCATGCATGAGTGCGTAGATTTGCATACTAATATAAAAATTAACAGGGTAAACCAAAAGAAATGGTGCAGATAATCAAAAATCAAGATAATATTCTAGGAACAAGAAGTACATGTACCGTTAGTCTGTAGTTTCTTTTTTTCGTACCGTTCTCTACGTCTTAGTTTGAATGTCTGTCCTGCATTTGTAAGGCATAAAGCTGTCCAACTGGGCTGCAGCTGGTCATGTTTGTGATTCGTAGACAATAAAGTATGTTCGTATTGAATAGCGATGACACACAAGAGTTTGATATTTTCTGTGTTGATATCTTGTCATTATCAAAGTTTTCCGGTTGACGAAGCCAGGGATACATCATACTATTACAGTATTTTTGTACGTATACCTTTGAATAGCAGTTAAAATTCAAACTTTTAACAGGTTTTATTCCTGAATCCATACATTGTAATCACTCTATTGGGGCTTATACTTGGGGAGAGAGGTAAATACAAAAACCACAAGCGTTGCACTTATGAGAACCCCGCAGTATCCGAAAGACTGGAAGCCGACGTTTTGGATCAAGTAAGTACCGCATATCGGGGCAAAAATCCGGGTCAGTTGGAAGACTGTGGCGTTTAGGCCAATCACTGCTCCTTGAAATAATCATGGATATCCTTGGTAAGGATGATGCAATAAAAGTTCAGATTGGTATTACATGCAAATTACCTTGATTGTATCAAGTACTACACCATAGGTTACTTTATCTAGCATTATGAACACTGAATTTGGACTGAGCGTAATAGTTGAGGCCTAGATCCTGATCAAAGTGCTACACATCTATCATTGCTTTCAAGCTTGTATGGAACCACAGGTAAATGATCAATTAGAAAACTCGCACCTGTCCTATCTGCTGGAACTGTTCGTGTCAGCCTGGCGATTATCTGAGCATCTAGGATTGTGAGCCCCAGGCGCCATGGGATCATCAGGAACACCAACATGTACATCCGACTTATCACACCCTGCAGAGGGAATAATATTGTATCAAACCATAATGTACATCCGACTTATCACACCCTGCAGAGGGAATAACATTGTATCAAACCAATATGTACATCCGACTTATCACACCCTGCAGAGGGAATAATATTGTATCAAACCATAATGTACATCCGACTTATCACACCCTGCAGAGGGAATAACATTGTATCAAACCAATATGTACATCCGACTTATCACACCCTGCAGAGGGAATAACATTGTATCAAACCAATATGTACATCCGACTTATCACACCCTGCAGAGGGAATAACATTGTATCAAACCAATATGTACATCCGACTTATCACACCCTGCAGAGGGAATAATATTGTATCAAACCATAATGTACATCCGACTTATCACACCCTGCAGAGGGAATAACATTGTATCAAACCATAATGTACATCCGACTTATCACACCTTGAAGAGGGAATAACATTGTATCAAACCAATATGTACATCCGACTTATCACACCCTGCAGAGGGAATAACATTGTATCAAACCATAATGTACATCCGACTTATCACACCCTGCAGAGGGAATAATATTGTATCAAACCATAATGTACATCCGACTTATCACACCCTGAAGAGATTCATTGTATAAATCAATACTGTACAGTACTGATTTACCAGAATCAGAATTACCAGTACATTGAAGTCAACTCTAAATAAAGCTCCTTCCATTTCCGAAAGGCTTCACTAAATGACATCAAACAAAAAGAGAATTCAAACTTCTTCATGTATAATATTGAAGTCAATATTACCAAGAGAAGGTAGGATATGGTCATCATTATTGCCGCAGCTTTTATCAGCTGGTCTTCAGTGAAGCGCCCCGAGAGACATCCAAGGACCAGGCCGCTGTTAATCTGCGCATGGGCGTGGAGAAACAATAATTAAGCTTCATGTAAAGTAAGTGTATGCTTTGCAGCTGCTTAAAGCTTGCATAAATAGTTATGTGATCAAAATCGATGAAAAAAATAAGTATTGGAGTGAAGGTAAAAAATATAGGCCCCTATATCCCATGAAATTGAAACAATATCGAAAATGCTCCAATTTTCGAAAGAGCATTTGCTAGAATGCTATGAACCTATCTAGAGCTTGCTGGAGTAAATGCTCTCAAATTAATGAAATGAAGGACTGAGTTGTAGGTATAAATAAATCTGCAATGAAAATATAAGAGGTAACTCACAATATCGACCAAACCGCTGAAGGAGAGGAGGAAGCCGTTTTTCTGCGAGGTGAGCTTGAAGACGGCCATCCCAATCATGGGGAGGTTCTGGATGAAGGTCATCGCGGGCAAAGAGACCATCAACTTCATAGCCATCAGGATCTGGACAGGACGCTCTCGCAGCAAGTTCCAGGTGCTCCGTCCACGTCCGCGGTTCGAGTCTGTATCTATGTGGGAGTGTTTTCAATTGTTGAGTTGGTAAATATCAGATCTAGAGTAGGCTGAAGTTGATTTGATTTTGGGAGCTGACCTTGCTCCGCGGTTCCAACCCCAGCATCACTGGGCATCATTGTCAGCAGAGGGGCAATCGTGGCGAGTGGGAGTAGCCACGTGATGAGCAGGGCGTTTTGGGCGCTGTGAATTGAGAAAAATCATTTTGTTCAAGTTGCAAATATTTTATTTCTAAGTTCTGATAGTAAACCCGACCAGCAGTAATGGTCTAATAGCGAACATTAGTATTAAAGCCTGATTGATAATAAGGCTTTCCCATAAAACTGACCCAACGTGCTTGGCGATCTGACCCGCGATGGTAGGTCCCATGAATACACCAATCCCTATGGGAACTGCCAGTCTGCCCATAGCAACGGCACGGTCCGGGCCAGTCAGCAAGTTAGCAACCATCATCTGAGCACCTGCGATCGATAGGCAGTTTTAGTCTTTGCAAAAATTACAACTTATATATTCGTTCATTGCATTCGAAAATCGCCAGAATTGTTCTACATGTACGAAAAGCACCCCAAGTCCATTCTGAAGTTACATTGTACCTGAAATTGCACATTGGATGCTAGCTGTCAGTCTCGATAATAGAATCATCCAAGAATTGACTGCTAGGCCCAGAGTCAGGTGACCCAAGGTGTTTGACAGGGCAGCTATAACAAGGAGGGCCCTAGCGCCGTGTCTGTCACCATAGCGACCAAGCCCCGGGCTCAGACAAAGGTTGAGTAGGGATGCGGCGCTCTGCATGTACCCGAAGTTGACGATGTCCATTCCGTAGTCCCGACATAGGTACTGTACCACAGAGAATAGTAATAGAGTTTTATTGTGCTCCGGATACTAGAAGTTAGGACATTTATTCAACTCCAAACAACCATTGGAGATTTTCTTTTTTCAAATGTAGCCCTTGGATCATACCTTAAGCCCCATGTTCAATGCTGCCCAAGCTGCACATTTTAACTTATAGTAGGCCTAACTAGTTATAGCTTTTTAACCAAGGAAATATATTCTGAAAATATGTAACTTAAGCTGTTACACCACATAAATACGTATATTACCGGCAATAGTGATGTGTAGACGAAGAAACATCCATGACAGATGCCGACAGTGATGTGTGTGAGGAGTAAGATCCGTCTCGCGTTTTCCACAGTCTGACATTTGCTGGTGCGGATCCTGACTCCCTCTTCACCCACGGCATTGATATCAATCGCTTCCGAATTCATTTCATATCAAATGGTCAGCAACATCACAATAGATTACGATATTTAATTTTACTGAATGCAGTACATAATATTATCCCATATAATCCCTCGTACTTCCACTTATAGAATCAAAAATTGTGATGGGACGCTCAACGTACTCCTAGCAAATTCATGCAAAGTACCACGATCTATGGAAATATTCTCAACCTATCATCATTTTACATGCAATATATATGCACTACAACGACACGGAGCGAGGAATCGCCGTCAATGCCCCTATGATAATTGGTCATATCATGTGTCACCAACAGAGAAGCCTCGAATTCTGTAAAATGGGCATATGTATCATATAACTCAAGATTTGACAGACACATATGGTTGATTTGACAAGACCTCATGCGTTTGAGCATGTTTCTTATTATTCGACGGAACTCGTATTTTATTCAACACACGATTCTCGTCTGGGCACCATTTGATATTGATATTGTCTACCACTCAAAAATTAAATGGTAAAATCATATACTAATTACGTTTTGACAAACACTCATTGAACATGTTGTATGTACATGTATGTCATATCAAAAGGGGAAAATGGCCAAGAACTAATAAGGTAATAGCGGAGAAATGCACAGGGTTAGAATAACTGCACTAACTTAATATGTTGCACAACAATAACAGTTTAAATTTATATTACAGAAAAAAAATCAACCAGGTGTGAGTTCCTATATGTTAATAAAACAAAAACATTGGTCTTTCTGGCTGCAGGGGCCTATTCCACAAAGAATTTAAACTAGTTCAGTTCATACCAGTCGTGAACTCCCAGTCATGGATATTGCATGACCAATCAAGGCCATCGAGGTCCATCGGCTACCTATGTACGTGTGCTCATAATACAAACCTAAGCTCTATCAACAAAAATGTTGTCTTGAGAGGCGGGTTCACATATTTCACCTTAGACGTGATTTAAGGATATACCACTCAAGGTCATCAGAGGTCATGTTCACTCAGAGGTGCACCGATGTGACCTTTAGATTAACGACCCAATTACATCGGATAGTAATTTCAGGGTCATCAAAAGGTCCTTCTCATATGACTTCCCGTATGGCCATAATACACACCAATTTAAATTCTACCTACATGTACAATTTTTGTTTGTTGCACATGAACTACAAATTCACCACTCAATGTCAAACGAGGTCAAGTTCATGGTCACTATAAAGACCCACCATATATGACTTCTTGTATGATCAGAATACAAACTTGAAATAAATTGCAAAGGCCAAATTGCACGATTCAGGTCAGATGTGGCCTTCAGAAAATACTGGACTCTGGATATCAGGTGATGTGAAGTTCAAAGTCGTCAAAAGGATCTGGCCATATGTGACTTCCTATGTGTTCATAATACAAGCCTGAAACCTATCTACATTCTGTTTTGTATGAAAGTCCAAATTACACATTTCCAGTCATGAGTAACATTCGAATTTACCACTCGAGGTCAAAGTGATTTCAATTTCAAGACCACCGAAAGAGTTCGGCCATACATACTATGGCCAACCTAAGCTCTCTTTCTCAGCGGTTGGTTCGAATTTAGAGGTCAATTCATGCATTTCAGCTTGGACATGACCTTGGAATTTACCACTCAAAGTCATAAGAGGTCAATTTTAAGGTAACCAAAAGAACTGCCACATGGCTTCCAAAGGCTGCTTATATGTATACATGCTGTTTGCAATAGCGTTTTGCCCCCAGGGGTCACTTTCACATTTCACGCCATTCGAACCATAGACATAGAAAACTTCTATGATTTGAACCTACATTTCGGGGCTACAAGCCACTCAAGGCAATGCCCGAGCTCTCTTCACATACAGGATGAACCATCCAAAATTTTAAATTAGAGAGCAAGTCACTGCAGCCTGTTAGAGGGCTAAGGAAGGTTACGGACTGTCCCATGACCTTGAAAATAAGGTCATTGATCAATTCAAGGTCACGAGAATATTCAGTCTTTATCATTTCTAGCATGTCCACAAATGATTCCTGAGCTGTAAACTCGATAATGTGAGATATTAGCCATTTGGTGATCTGACCTTGAAAACGAGGTCAAAGGTCAAGTTCAAGGTCATGAGAATATTCAGCATACATCATGTTCGCAATTGTATCCTAAGCTGTGAAGTTGATAATAGAGAGATATTAATAATGAAAATGTTTATATTAATATTATATATATATTATATTAATATAATATATTGATATTATTAAGATATTAATAATGAAAAATTATTTGAAAATGAGGTTAAAGGTCACCAGAATATTCAGCATATATCATTTCCTATGTTCACAATCGAGTCCTAAGCTGTAAAGTCAATAATAAGCGAGATTTTGTGCTCTGACTTGAATGAGGTCAAAGGTCAAATTCAAGATCATGACAATAGTTCATCGAAACAGCACCGGACTACACATGGTGGCAATTATGACTTTTTTGAGGGGTGTGCAAAAAAAAAAAAGTTTATACGTTTTTGATTTGAATCAAGTTACTATGTATTTTGAGCTGCATGTATTTCATCCATTTTTCCCCACATGAAGGGAGCTGTATGGAGTGAACTGGAATATTTTATGATGGAGCTTAAATAGTGGTAATTTTGAATTCGATTTTCAAAGACCTTGAAATGCCCGAACGGTCATTTTTTGTCGAAAATAAACAATTTCTGGAGTTTGTGCTCAAAACTGTATATTTCTCTGGCAACTTTACTGCCATTGGGCTGAATTTTTGCAATTGAGATCCTGTCAATATTCAGTCGAAATCGACTATATATATATATATATATATATATATATATATATATAAAGCTCACGGACAAGTAAATACATCATTCATTGTAACTGTTCGTACACTGTTTCCATTGTCTATCACTAACGAACCTTGTGCCATCTTTTGCACTGAATTTCACGTACCCGGTTTGCCTATTAGCGTAAATTTTATGAACATAAATTTCCTGTTTAATCTATAAGTATAAATCGCGAACACTGAAAAATGGTAGACTGAGTTTATCATGAAAATGCAAGAACATATACAGTCAAGTTTCTATTTACAGCGAGAAATAGTATGATAGCTATAAATAGGCATATCTACAAAATGAGTGCACTATAAATTTTGGCTCGAAATAATTACAGGTACCAAAGAAGTGTTCAAAACACAAGTTTGTATATAAATATAAAACCATGCATACATTATCACCATACACTGAAGTTTTAGGTTATCATTGAATATTACAGATAATGTGGAATTAGTCAACCAAAGACAGCAAAATACACTTTGCATTGCAATTGCATTGCTTTGTGTCAGTAGATTCAGTTGATTACATGTACATGTACTCATGTTTGACAAATTTCGAAGTACACGTGCCACATGTACATAAATGTATATCCCAAATTATATCTCAATTGTCATGTTGTACAAACTACTTATGTTGGATTTCACATTCACAAATTACACTAGTACACAGCAAGCACTCAGTACATTGTGAATACACATACAATGATATAATTACAAGACCAGTAAGCTGACAAGTCCAGTGCTACATTACACAGAGACACTTGTAGTCAATCTAACTAGAAAGATATGTTTGCAATACATTCAAATAAACAAATGTTTCTTTCTAAAAAGTCACACTACTTATAAAGATTAATGGAAGAGTGAAAACAAAATATATGTATGGACAAATACAAATTATGATATATTATTTAAATACAAAAATGTAATCAGACTGAAATTACATATTAAATTCAAAGTATGATCAAAGTTCTGGCCACATTCTCAGCACACATCCAGTACACATACACAACATAATTTATGTTCACAAGCTTTGTTCTTTGTTCCTGACTTCCTTCTCATACTTCTCAAGGAGCATTTTCTTGTAGAGGGGTTGGTTCGACCAGAGCTCTGCTGCCGGAACGTTCAGAGGACTGTCGTTGTTGGGATCTGTGCGTGAGGAAGGCAGTACTAAGTATATACATGTGATTTAGTTTTCTATACCATACTATAGGTGTACAGTCTTTCTTTTTTAATTTTGAATGAAAAATTATGTGTTCACTGCTGTAAAAAATATGGCACTTAGTTATACCTTACTGTAAAATTGAAACACAAAGTTACAGAACTCAAGATATTTATTTTCGTCAGAGCTTTGTCATATATTTTACGAAATAATCAATTTAGTATTACATGTACTACTAGTAGATGGGAATTTGAGCAATCTGATAAGAATCACCACCCACACACCTCCTAGCAAGCTTTGTAATGAGAGGAGCACAGTTCGGGTGTCGTACATAGCGGACCACTTCTCCTTCAGAATATCCAGACAGATGTTGCCATGCTGATCAACATTCGGGTGATAACAAGGTGTGTCAAACTTGACTGTTGGGGCGTTGTAGGGATAACCATTAGGGAATTCCATGGTGAGCTTGTACTCCAGTCCTTCATACACCTGGAACAGTGCAAGTTCCAAAGTGATTGTGGTAATAAAGGTATTCAAGGTATTAAATATTTAGTTTGTAATTAATGGTATAATTTCTAGGCTAGCTATGTACCAAGACGACATGCTGGAACTTCAATATTTGTGGATATTAATGAAAGTTATCATGTGAATGACTATGCACATGTTCACATCTACATAAAATGCAGATCAATTCCGACAATATAAAACATAATAAACTCTGACAATAGCTGCACACGCACCGTCCCATCAGGTCCGACAATTGTTGCCTTCCACTTGAACAAATTGTCACCATCAGGGAAAGCAGAAATGCCTTTACCGCCAGACATCTGGAAATATAACATGCAAACTTGCAAACTACATTTAATGCGTTTAGCTGCACACATATTTACACATCATTTTGCACCTGTTATATTTTTCAGAAAAATCAATGAATTTGTCTTATTCGGTTCTTCAATCTTTGTACAGTAACAACACCAACAGTTCAACTGACAGTGTTGAAATGACATTTGTATATCATTACGAGAGTCGGAGACTGTACATAGTAAACTACACTTACCATTAGCGTCATTAATTCTTTCTGCAATCTGGAAAACAAGAGAGCCATTAAATGATTTATTGAATCATTGACAATTTTTTTTTATTTGACAATGAGTGACATCATCGTGTGATAATTGATTCACTTTGACATTTATGATCATACATTTAGCCTTGTAGGCATAACACCCAGTTAAACTGTACCAGGGCGCTTTAGTGTATTATCATGACACAATCCTCCTTGTACGGAGCCGCTGAAAGGACATGGAAGAAATATTTTTTGACATATGAGTATTGCTTTCTCTCGCGATATTATTGCGTTCCCTCGCGATATTATCGCATTCCCTCACAATATTATCGCATTCCCTCGCATTGTGCTCACGCCAATGACTTCTGAGAAGATCATTCTACAAGATCGCGAGGGAACGCGATCCGGAATGCAAGGGAACGCAATAATATTGCGAGGGAACACGATCCGGAATGCGAGGGAATGCAATAATATTGCGAGGGAATGCTATAATATCGCGAGGGAATGCGATAATATCGCGAGGGAACGCGATCCGGATTGCAAGGGAACTCGATCTGGATTGCGAGGGAACGCGATCCGGATTGCGAGGAACGCGATCCGGAATGCGAGGGAACGCGATAATATTGAGAGGGAACGCAATAATATTGCGGGGGAACGCAATAAGCCAGTTCGGAAATGTTTCTAGGTCAGGTCAAGTGGTATAAACAAAACGTTCGTACACACCACGTTCAAACGTGAGTGACGCGGTGAACTCGAAGTAAACAAATTGTACAGGCGAAATCGAGTAATGTGTTGGTGACAGTGACTCGACAATGGTAGCGTGACAGCATGGGATGGCTATGTTTATACCACTTGACCCTGACCCAATTCCACTTACCTGACCTGAAAACATTTCCGAACTCACGTATAACAATGTGCTAAAAATATTTCTTCCATGTCCTCTCAGAGGCTCCGTATCCTTGTGTGGTTGTGGGAGAAAAAAATTATTTCCACTACTGTAGATCTATATCTTACGGTGGCTCATATTCGCCAGATGGAGGAATGCACTTTTTTCTTTACAGCGTTATAACGCTGTAATACAGCGTTATAACGCTGTAATACAGCGTAATAACGCTCTAATTTACAGCGTAATAACGCTCTAATTTACAGCGTAATTACGCTCTAATACAGCGTTATATCGCTGTAATACAGCGTATTAACGCTGTAAATTAAAGCGTAATTACGCTGTAAATTAAAGCGTTATTACGCTCTATTACAGCGTTATAATGCTCTATTACAGCGTTATAACGCTCTAATTTATAGCGTAATTACGCTTTAATTTACAGCGTAATTACGCTCTAATTACAGCGTTATTACGCTCTAATTACAGCGTTATTACGCTGTAAATTACAGCGTTATAACGCTCTAATTTACAGCGTAATTACGCTCTAATTACAGCGTTATTACGCTCTAATTACAGCGTTATTACGCTGTAATTTAGGCGTTATTACGCTGTAAATTACAGCGTTATAACGCTGTAATTTACAGCGTAATTACGCTCTAATTACAGCGTTATTATGCTGTAATAGAGCGTTATAACGCTGTAAATTACAGCGTTATAACGCTCTAATTTACAGCGTAATTACGCTCTAATTACAGCGTTATTACGCTGTATTAGAGCGTTATAACGCTGTAATTTACAGCGTAATTACGCTCTAATTACAGCGTAATAACGCTGTAATTACAGCGTAATTACGCTCTAATTACAGCGTTATTACGCTGTAATAGAGCGTTATAACGCTGTAAATTACAGCGTTATAACGCTCTAATTTACAGCGTAATTACGCTCTAATTACAGCGTTATAACGCTCTAATACAGCGTAATAACGCTCTAATTAGAGTGTAATTACGCTGTAAATTAGAGCGTTATAACGCTGTAATTTACACTGCCAGAGACATCATCGGACCTGCTAGTTCCTCAGCTCAATCATTTGTAGGGAAATCTCAAAATTATTCTGATCTAGATATGTTTATTACAAATCACGATAATGGAAATATGCTAGGAAGGTGAACGGTTTTATTTAGAGCGTAATAACGCTCTAAATTAGAGCGTTATAACGCTGTATTACAGCGTTATTACACTGTAATTAAAAATTTGCGGTCCTCTATGTGGCGAATATGAGCTTCCGTAATATCTAGATCTACTTAACTTCCAGACAGACTCACACTAAGTCACAGTCACCGAGTGTATTGTACATTGAATGATGTTATTGTTAGGCCTAGCTGCAGGTTACTGCCGGTTAGCCTTAGGATTCTGTTCACCTTTTTGCGACTGAATGAGAATCCTTTCCGCCACTGAAAGCTGTTTCTGTTGCCTTTGGATGAACATGTGTTTGTGGATCCATATTCTGACTAGCCATAACGCGTTTATCAATTGATTCTTGCAAAATAACAGCACAATACACAAGAAAGGAACTCCTCTGCTCTTGTTGCCAAGTTTGAAACTCGCGGAATTTAAAAGGCCGGGGATTCGACCAATAACAAGCCGCCTAATATCTATCAACCAATCAGAGGGTCCGATATAAAATGAAATTTTGAGGGAGTGACGTCAATATAAAAATGGCCGCGCCCATGAGACAGATGCTTCGTTGCGTTAGGTCACAAATTATCTCCGATTTATCAAAAATTGACAGCAACAATGCATTAGCAAGTGTGTATTTTCATCAGAAGAATGTTAACGTGTATTCGGCAGGGAAAACGATGCTTTCCAATACAAGAACAGGTCAGTTTCGTAGGTGTGAATTCTACTTGGTAATGTTATATAGTTTCATTTCGAGTTCAAAGTTTCGAGTTAAGTGACTTTTTATTCTTTTTGTTTATATATATAATTCACATACATACACATCATTCATACAATCAGTGACAGAATATACAATATTACATGGTCAAAAATGTATGGTACCAGCACATCATTCATATAATCAGTGACAGAATATACAATATGACATGGTCAAAAATGTATGGTACCCGGGATCCCAGCCGAAAGTGTTGCCAGGCTGGTCCCTTAGATGAAACAAGATGGACGGAAAAGATAGATATGAATATTATGATAATGACACAACTATACAACAGATATACAATATAAACCACAAAATGCATGTATAAGAACTTGGCAAAAAAGAAAGAAAGAAACAGTTGACATGATGATTATAAGAATGGCAGGTGCAGGGAGTCTTATTTGGGAGCTAACTATGAAAAGTACAGGTATGCTACTCAATGGATTAATGTGGGAAAAACAATAACAATACACATGTGTTTATTGAAATGCATTGGGTATACTTGTCCCACATTTCGGCCCAAGCAGCAATGAACGCTATGGTATATGTCAAGAGTGGTCACATTAGCAAGAAATTCTGTAAATTAGCAAAATGAAATTAGCACTCTCAAAAAAAATAAAGCTATGTCTTTACAACATGTACAAACACGGTACATAGACAACAAGTAAACGTCAGGGATCCAGAGTAGCAAAAGTGGTCGCCGCATGAAACAAATGCGTTGGCCAAAATTCTTGCTGTGAGATCGTCAGTCAAATAAACTGATAAAATTGAATGATGTTTGTGCTAGAATATCAGTTCGTGCGCTGAGCGGCAGGTGGAAAAAGGTGCACTGTGCTAAGCGGCACCGGAAGTTAAAGTAACTTTGTATTTGATATAGGCCGCCGCTGATGCGGCGACCAATTAAAATATATTGCCGAAACTTGGTTGAAATTTCCAGGCTATAACGTGCCCTATATATTTTGGACCCTTGTGACATCACGAATAGCATACATGTAATCATTTTCTGGTTTTTTTTGTGAATTCACTGAGCGTGAAAGTATTGGTTGTAATACACTGGTTATTTCGATGCTGCACTGAGTGATACATATCCTGTTAATCCGCCGACCCATCCCCCACTGCCCAGTTTCTCTCCACGACCTGGTCGACCCCCAGGCCTGGCTAGTCGTTTCAGTGAATGTGATTAACTTCAGTGAACGCGATTGTCCCTATCATCAGACACATGTTTGGATTGAAGCATGTAACGCGCTTTGCTAAAAGTCTGCTCCAATCGGCTATGATAGGTGCTGATCAAAAGGGCTTCATTTCGCGGCGACAAAATGTTTACCCTGTGCTGATTTCTTGCAGTTAACGCGGTCGTATCTTGTCAAACTCCCATAGCATTAGGCTACACAACTGGAACTTCGAAATCGTAACCAGCCGATATTTATATTATATAGACATTTAATATTACATAGATGTGGGAATATCGGAAATGCGCACATGCTTGTATTGGATCTGTCGACATTCAACAGTAATCACATTCAATTGTGCTGTAGTGTGATATGTTTGTAGCCCAGCGGATAAACCCTTTTATTTGCTGGAATCGTGCATTTTGTGGTAAAAGCATGAAACTTGGAAAATGGCTGCCATAGACATTAGGGGGCAAATCCATCTTGGCACTATAACTAATTTTACGAGTATTATCATAATGTGCAAAGATAACAAGTTTCATATTTTTACTGCAAAATGCACAAATTTTCTGTCTATCTGCTGGACTATTGTCCGTGCGGTAAGGTTCGTATAGCGTTTTTTCAATAGTTTACAGTAATGATATTTTCGCGGGCGTAGAGCAATTCGCGAAATTCCGCAAAAAATCAGTACTGCGGAAATTTCCTGATTTGCAGTATCAACCATGAGTCGAGCAAACTCACGAGCGTGAATTTTTCACCATTATATTGCAATTTGGGCGATTTTCTTCTTGACGATCGTTCCCACATCGTCAAGAAGAGAATGTACCAATATCCCATATGTTCTTCTTGTCACATTCAAGTTATCTGCATTTTTCCTAACATTGATTTCAAATACAAGGTAAACTATACAAACTCATTCAAAACTACCAGTCAAGACAAAATGAATTTGTCTATCATGACTTTCTTAATATTCAGACAAAATGTTGGTTTCACGCCATATCAGAAACTGAGAATATAGAAAAAGGTTTACTGGCTACAGGACCAGAGCAAAAATAACACCTGAAACTCAACATGATTTCACACTTAAGAAACTACTCAAACCAAATGTATTCAAGTTATCTGCATTTTTCCTAACATTGATATCAAATACAAGGTAAATTATACAAACTCATTCAAAACTACCAGTCAAGACAAAATGAATTTGTCTATCATGACTTTCTTAATATTCAGACAAAATGTTGGTTTCACGCCATATCAGAAACTGAGAATATAGAAAAAGGTTTACTGGCTACAGGACCAGAGCAAAAATAACACCTGAAACTCAACATGATTTCACACTTAAGAAACTACTCAAACCAAATGTATGACAATTCGAAATAATCCGTTCGCCATGAAGCTCCACAAAACGTATACACATGTAATTATTTATAACTTACTTATTTCGCTGAATGGATGATTGTATGCACACTGAGCGATCGACTACATGATCTAACTCATGATGCTTAGCATATTGACTAGAGTTAGCAGACAAATAAGATCCATGTAAAAACATTTTACATGCTGACTTGAAGTGTATATAATTTTGTATAGATTGGATTGTACTATCTAATTTATTCCACAGGAATGAAGCTGTGAACTGGAAAGAAGTTTTGCCTAAGATAGATTTAAAACGCGGTAAAACAACAGAAGCACCACTGGAACGTGTATTATGTGCATGAACTGATCTGACATTTTGTTTGAGATAATGGGGAGCCTGGCCATGAACAATTTTATGCATGTGACAGTTAACTAAGTACTGCACTCGGTTTTCCACTGTTAACCATTTAAGATGGTTAAAATGATTAACATCAAGATGAGTTCTAGTGCTTAGCTTGAGTACGACCCTAATTACGACCCTAATTAGGCCACTTGAGTTTATCAAGTTGGCTCAACCATAACAAAAGTTTTATTATTGTGGGGTACTGATTCAATGAAACTTCAGTGATGCAGTCCCAGTCGAAATGTAGTTTGCATTGATATCACAAATCTAGCACTCCTGACAAATAATTGTACATTTAACTCTTCTCAGAACTTGAACTCCTGTAATTGTGGCGAAGGTGCTGACACCTTGTGACAAAGAAAGGTCAAGGTCGCTGCACTGAATAACAACAACGAAATTTGTTGACACATATTTGTTTGATATTTCATAATTTATGACACACATTTTGCGTGTTATGTTGATACCTAACGAAACCAAGTGAGATCATCGCCCATTTTGAAGAACTGTCCTGAAGGATTGACGACTATTCAGTTCCATATGCGTGAAAACCACAGAACTAATTTTGTAAACAAAGGCCACTGGAATGACATCTGCGTTGGGTCATTGTGCAATCTTCCGTGACCCCACCAGCTGGCGAACACCTGGACACCAGTAATGGAAAATAAATGAACTAGATATCACTGCAATACATCAATTGCAAATTAGCAGTGGTGAAACTACCTCAGTCATAATGAATGCTCGTTCCCACGTATTTGAACTGGCCGTGGAAGGGAGACAAATTGAAGAAGTGGTATCGAGTATATTTCACACACTCCTATTCCACCGCTCTGTTGGAAAGTTCCACTACAAACAGCAAGGCAGCTATTCCATTGGAACCGTTGGTATGCTGGATGTCGACTGTGACTTCGTGGATTTTACGTACGTGCAAGTGGCCTCGGAAGGTCTCGCAAAAGACTTGAAACGTGAGATTTCCACATTCCAAGATGCCCTCAGGAGCACGGAGGGAACAAACACTGGTCAGATTTCGATGGAATTTTACCAGAAAAAGCGAGCGCGTTGGTTACTGCCAGCCGAGTGCATTCCTTGGGAGGTGTGGACGATAAAGTTGGAAGTTCACAGCCTCGCGAATGAACACGAACGACAAATCTGCAGGGAGAAGGTCGGCGAACAGCTCTCCGAAAAAATACATGACATTGTTGAGGCAATGAATCGCCATGAATATGTTCCAAAGATGCCAAATCAGTCAGAGTTGGACCTTGTGTTTGACACGTCATATCCAGAAATACAGCCATATTTGTTCAAAGTCACACATCAGACCACTGGACCTGCCTCAGCATCGGTGGGAACAACGATGCGAAAGTTCATCAAGGATACCCTGACACTGTGAAAGATTGCAGAGTGAATCAAAGTGACTGCTGTGTATATAATTATATACCTATAGACAACCATCATCATTTCTAGGTCTCAAACCTCATTCCGCTATTTGTGTTATTAGTTGTCAAGTGGAATGAATAAATAGGGTTGTTGTTGGAAGAATATTATTGATCAATATCTTTGGCAATTGACATATAATGAGTATATATTGACTGTGGCTACATACATGTGCATCCTATGGTGATTAGAAACATGTCTGTACAAATCAGTGAAGATTCGACAGATACTATTTACTACATGTATTCGGTCTTGAAATATGAGTTTCCTAATTTGGGTGCTATCACAGTTTGTTCCAATTTTATTGTGGTACTTGTCATTAGGATACTGACGACTTGTTTACAATTGTTTGAATTTTGTTGGTATCATGTACTAGCTATCATTTCTTGTTCTTGTTTTGAGCTGTGAGTACAGTACAGTGTACAGTGAGTACAGTGTAGTTGCTTTAGGAGATTATGTTTCAATTCATTAGTCACTTTTGTGCTTTTCTCAGTGTCTTACTCTTCTGTGTGTATTGTATCGAGTCATTCATATAATCTGCAGTCTGTCTGTTGTTGTTCTATGGCAAGTGTGTAATACATGTAGTGTGATACCTGGAGATGTGTCTCATAGTAGATAATAATTTGTGATAGGAATGTTTCTATGTGTATATGTTCTGATGGAAAACTTACAAGACATTGTCAGTCTTGTGGCATCTGGTATGTTTCTCAGCAATTGGACTTCAGCTGAACTTGTTGCACAAAATGCTTATTAACATATAATCCCAGCACTTTTCATGATATTGAGTGTTTACAAAGTGCATTGCAAATATCTTCCTCATGTGCAAGTCATGATATATATGATAGAAGGATATGAAATGCCGTCACTAACATTACACACTGCCACCGGAGTTTGCTGAAGAGTTCAATTGTTATCAATGTTTGCCACCTCTATGTATGCATTTGTAAGTTGGACTCCCAAGTGTTTCTGTAGAATATAGTAAGTGTAAAATGATGTAAGATGTACAGATGAAATTTACTCAATGGGTATCACTTTGTCCTAATGCTTTTGAAAGTGCATTGTTTGTGTTTACATATACCATACATGTATGAATGTTGCATGTAAGTGTTCATGACATAAAATGTTTGTTTGTTTTAGACCTGTTCGTACATGAAAATGTACAAATCACTATTAAGTGTAATTAGTGTATTTAATGGATATTTATACTCAAGCAAATTTTGTTGTTCATGCAATAAAAGTCATGTGAATGAAAGTTTGTTTGCTTTCTTGCACAACGTGCAGAAAAAGATATTATCCAGACATTGAGTAAGTCTCTGAATTTTATTTTGTAGATAAAATAATTTATGCATAGTGCAATTAATAAACATTCCAAGTTATTCATGGCTATTATCAAAATTTTCATGAGGCAATGGTTACACTATGCAATGCATGATGTGCATTTTCTTTATATTTTCTTTGATTCTGATTGAAATTGAAGCAAAGTCATGTTGGGGTCAACATTGGGTTATCATTGAATTAGTATTGCAGTAAACTTCAGTGGTGCGTAAGGTCCATTTCAAAACATGTAGGTTTTAAAGACACTACCAGTACTCGAGGAAAGTTTTAATTTCTAACCAAGTTCAGAACTTGAAGTTCTGTACATGTAGATATTTCCGAGAGTTTAGAGGGTACCAGGTGCATACATAATTATATGTAAATGAACATTGAGACAACTACCAGTAATACTGTTTTTAACCATTATCAATTTTCACTCCTGAGATATTACATGAGCTCTTGGACAGGAATGATATTGAGTTGCAAATTATTAGTTTTTTGCAACACTAGTTTCTCAGTACAAGGATTACACGTAGAACACCCCAAAATCATGATCTATTCAGGGATGGGGTCAAATATGTATTTGCATTTGTATTTGAAATACACTAAATCTCGTATTTGTATTTGTATTTGTATTTGGCAATTTCAGTACTGGCGTATTTGTATTTGAATTTGCATTTGAGGACTGTATTTGATGTATTGGGAATCAAATACAGTCTAATACACAGAAGTGAATTTTTTTGTGGCGTAACTTTTATTTTCTTGTGTAGATGTAAATCAGATAACCAATGATAATGATCTGAAGGGGAAATTTATGACAGCGACAAAAAAGCCCACTGAATGCGTCAAAACTATGACTCAAAAACGACGGATGACTAAGAAATAAGTATTTGCATTCGTATTTGTATTTGAAGAAATGTATTTGTATTTGTATTCGTATATGGTCGGCTCTGGGAGTGTGTATTTGTATTTGTATTTGAATTTGGCTTTGAGTATATGTATTTGTATTTGACAATCTGTATTTGACCCCATCCCTGGATCTATTTATCGCGGAGTAAATGGTAAAGCAGACTGCTAAGATGTGTGTGATAATGATATCTTGCAGTTACGAGAGGCATGTGTTACGAGGCTCGGAAGGTCGATGTCACTTCGGCTAGCAGCAAGGTGCCAATCATGTTTGATACACACGCCGTCGTCAAAAATCTGGAAGTCGCAGGTAAGCATAAGTTACAATTTGTGACTGTGACTGAAATTTTACCGTCTGAAATATTTCAAATTGAAATTGTAATTTTCATGCACTATGACTGAATTTGTTGAATTTCAGGTTTTACTCAGGCACAAGCAGAGAGTGTTGTTCAGTGTTTGATGGAAATCTCACAAGCCCAAATGGAGCATGCCAATAAAAATTTAATCACCAAGTCCCAACAGGTAAAATGATATATTTTCAATAGTTGTTAAATTACATGTTTCAAGAGGAAGGACTTAATCCAATTTCTAGTAAACATTCAAATTTTCCAAACTGACTGTGCCAGGAAATACCCATGTATGCCCATGTAAAATGTTGTGTTCTCAAATAATACCCTGCAGTAAATTGTTATCATGCAGTGAATGAAATCAATGACCAAGATTGCTACATTGTAGGAGATTATGCTTCAACAAGTGATGTCCCACATCAGCAGTGTCAAGAAGGACATGGTTATTCTGGAGAAAAGTGAATTTTCTGCTCTCAAACATGAGTATGAGGTACGTCGAAGAACGTTGAGTCTTTTGCAAATTGTAACGGAAAAAATTGCAGAATTCAGTTGATTTATCAACTTAAACTGCCTATTTTGAAATCAAATGTATCATTTGCCACTCCCCCCCCCCCCCCCTCTCATTCATGTGTTCAGTAGGATACACTTACAAATAGTGGAGCATTTAAGCACTTTTTCATACTCTGTAATGTTAGACAGTCTGATAGAAGGCTAAGTGTTCATCCACACAGAAACAACACATGATTGTTGACCAGATGAGGCAGCACTTTGAGGACGAGACGTCCAAACTGAAGTCTGGAGTCACACTTGACCTCAACTTGGAGAAATCAAGGGCGAAGGATGCTGTAAGTATTAATATATCTAGACTCATAGATGTATGGTGAGAAGAGAATAGAGATAGGTGTTTTCATATTATATTGATATGTAGACTTGAAGGTGCATTTTTATGTTATATAAAGATATCTCATGTAATATTGGTATTTTTAATACATGTATGCTTCGTTGATTCAATTCTTCAACATTTCCGGGGTCTATTTTTCTAGGTTTTTTTTTTATGAAATCAAATACTAACAGCATTGTGAATAAGTCATGAAATAATGATATTTTAGCATGCTGAGAACCAGAAAAGACTAGATGATCTCCACAATATGATTGAGATCGAGAAAAGTCACCTACAGCGTGATGTCAGTGGTCTCGACAACAAGATCGACAAGGAAATCGCAAACCTCCTAGCCACCTACGAACGCTACCGTAATGACGTCATGAAATATTCTGCAGGTATGGAAAATATTGCACACCAGTGTGCAGTAATGTTATGTTATGGTTATAATGACCTAAAAAGATACAGTTTGTTCGTAATAGTTCTGAAGTTCAGGGTTTCAGGAAAAAGGACATTGGATTCCCATTTATATGCGATATCATTCAGACAGCTTCACACGTAAAGTTGACGCTCTGTTTATATATTTCAGGTGCTGTCATGACATGTTTGACCGTGTGTCTTGGATTCTTCCGGCTCTGGTCTTGAAAACTGATATGAAAAAGACAATTTTGCAGTTATCATGGTTATATTTGTTAAGATTTTACTCGTATACAAGGATGGAGCTCAAGTTTGGAGCAAGAAGTCTGTTGATGGAGATGGGACCTTTGTTACTTTCAGTGTATTCCAGCAAGTAGTGAATATTCATTTATTTTGCACTTGCAAACACGTACCAATCAGAAATACACCAAGGTGTTCCAACAAATCACACAATTTTCGACATGTAGTTACTTCGATTTTTTCTAGATGCACCACATTATCATGTATATACAAATACATGTACAGTAAGCCTGTTGTTTCGTTTTGTAATTCAATGTTGGCGCGTGCAGGTTGTATTACTAATGCTCTGAAAAAATGATACCGATAAAATATGTATAACCAGGAATGTCTTGTTGTTAATAGAGTAGCTAGCATATAACCAGTTATTAGAATAGTGTGGAAACTTGTTAGTGATGTATACTCGGATTTTCTACCTCGTTTACACTGTTTTTCGCTAATATTTTTGTGATGCTGAATGCTATCGTTCTATAACTTGGCATACTTCACCTGGGAGTCAAACGGCAATTTTATACCAAATTTCAGACAGCTATCGCGCAAATTGAAAGAGTTGGCAATCTACCCCAATGTTAAATTTAGCCCCATTATTTTAGCCGGAGCAATGTTTCAAAATCCACCTTTTTGTGTAGAATACACCCCAGTGTACCTTCTGGTTGAAAGTTACAAGAATATTTCCAATCCTGATGGATGTAAACAGGACCAATTCCTCAAATATGCTTAGATTCTCGAGATCCTGTTTTGGGCTGAAATTTAACATTAAGGTAGATTGTCAACTTTTTCAATTTTCGCGTTAGCTGTCTGAAATTTGGTAGAAAATTGCCGTTTGACTCCCAGGGGAAGTATGCCAAGTTATAGAACGATAGCGTTTAGCATCACAAAAATATTAGCGAAAAACAGTGTGAACGAGTTAGAAAAATCTGAGTATAGATTTTTACAGTAACAATGTCCGTGTTTTTGTTTTGAATATTTGTGAATTGTATGAAACCATAAGTAGCTAACACAAAGAATCAACACCAATGTCGAAATTTTCTCATAATTTATTTACAGATAAAAATGTACTTGAAACACAATATGATATTTTAAATATATATATGATATATATTTTATGCGTTTTTTTTCTCCTTTGTACATGATGCAAGGGGGGTTCGCCTACTTCGGCCACCGTACATAACATCAAATCGTTGAGATCATTTACTAGTATTTTTTAGATTACCTAAAATGAATTGGGGAACACAGTTTCTGGTAAGAACATTGAGCCGAAATGATTCAAAATGTTTAAGCTTTATATATATGTATCGGTGCACAAACCTATAGGTAACTGAATCACTTAATAACTGGGAGACATGCAAGCCTCTTCAAACGTACTTCCGTAAACAATATTAAACCTGATCATGATAGCATTCAATGCCTGCTGCTTAAAACTAAATAACTTCTACATCTTAAATAGCTTATTCCAGCAGAAAACGAAACACTCAATCACTTAGCCCTGAGCAAAAGAACTAAAGTTACTGCAGTTACAAGATGTCATCTGTTGACTTTTGCCATATTTTCAGTTTATGAGTTAGAATATGTAACTCTCTGGCTGCAAAGTGGATGACTGTTGTTGATGGTAGACTATTTTGCTAGACATTTTTCTTGCAGATTGGTTGCGATTTTCAAATGACAATCATGCAGTGGACTTACTCGTAACAGATGGTTTCAAGATATATATTCATTTCCGTGCAAGTGTATACTTTATATCCCTGACACAACAAATAAATATGACAATGTACAATATTGTTTTTAACCAATTTTGTAGTTGGCTGGGCAGTTGCAACACATTTTTATATTGTATAAATTGGCACCCATTGTAAGTTTTCTAGTGTAGGAACAAATACGATGGTGATCTGTTCACAACAGCTGATGTCATGGTATGTTTTACACCATAATTGCATACGTTACTGAAGGCACATGCCTTGAATTACCGGTACTAGTGGAAAGAACTGAAATGCAGTGTTTGCATATGGTACACAATTCCCATGTATGTATCGAATATTATGCTCATGTCGCAACAAATTAGTTCGTTCACTGTACACAAGCCGAGAATAGAACCGTTCCACAATTTGTTACAAATTTCAATACACAAGACACGCGCCAATGATATTCCAAAACGCGTTGCCAAAACTGTACTGACCACAGTGGTCTTGCGCTCAAGTGTTGGTATCTAACTTCACATACATGCAATACACGCAAGGACCAGCAAACAGGTGCAAAGTATCGTAGCCCACTGACACCACATTATGAGGTAACCTTACAACAACCCATCAACACGAGGTCCAAGGCCAACTATTCACAGACAACGAGCCATGCCCGGGGATAATGCCATCAACTCTCTCCACTTCGTTCCCACCGCAAACAACATATTCTGTACAAATTCAGTGGAAAACCAGTCAAGATTCCATTCAGTCGCGAAACCCACAGAAGCACAGCACATTGCTGCAAAAATCATTCTGTACAAATGCAAACTGCTCAACTTCTAACAAATCAAAAGCAACAACATCTTGGTCGGTTCGAAATACACACCAGAGATATTTAAGACTATCTTGTGAAAACATGGTACAGTGAACAATCCCAGTCGATATACGTATGTATATGTATGTATGCATGTCTATCCCGTTAGGAGTACTATTGTGTCGACACTGCTGACAGTAAGTTGTCCGGAGTTCGAGTGTGGGTGCAGTAATTAGCTAGACTATATATCAATGGCATAGAGCGAGGGCCGATGTTAGTGGAGGTAGTCCGACACGCTGGCAAACGCACACGATCCAATCCCAGCTTTCGACATGAGCTTCATACATTGATATGACTGTGCAATGTTCAGTTCAAGAGGTGGCTGCTTCGGTAAACCATGTGAATCTGTAAAACAGAAAGAGGAATCCATCAGGCATGTTCAGAAGTATTTTGTTGGTTAGTCAGTACATGTATAACGGAAGATGACAAAACATATAAACTTTAGCACCAATTTTAAAAGACGACTTACCTAGTATGGCACTGTTCAGGGCAGCACATATCGGTTCCCGCTGCACTGTGTCCAACTGGAAGCCAACTGGACTATTCCACGGGTCAGCGTATGCTAACAAACTGAAGGCATCCTGTACAACACAATAGTTCAGATGTATGACAAACACAGTCAATATGCATGTAAATGGAAAGAACTCTACAGAATACCATACAGATACAAAATGTCTTACCATGAGGGCTTTCTTGTTGGATTCGTTTGTTCCATACTCTTGTTTGAGCTGTTCACTCATCGCGTGTAACTCTCGCCCGAACTGTAGCATGCGCTCCACGGCAGCTTGGCTACCTCCACACAACTGTCTACCACTGGGTACGTGATCTACATCTGGCAACAGACAACAGACAGACATCGTACGATAAATATTTGAAGTGCAAATCCATTCATCAGAAATTTTGCAGAGTATTTTAAGATAAGAAGATTCTAGATACCTACATGTGTTATTGCATTTTTCGCTCAATTTTAAAGAAAACTCTTTCAGAGTGGCCATCACTGGCACAAACTCAACAACAAGTTTGTGTATAAAGCTTCACAAAAAAGCATGGGTCTTCACTACATACCCATGTCATCATCCATCCCGTAACCAGCTCCGTTCAAACATGTCCCGTTACTGGTGCCGTTGGACAACGTCCGACTTTGATCACTGGTATCTAGTGTGTCCATTTCCACGTCGCCATCGTGTATCCGCTGTCCCAACTCCCCGTTAAGCGCGGCATTCACACTGTTCATATCCTCGTCCGTGACCGCGTTCAAGTCTGTCACGCTGTTATTACTCCCGTACGACGAAGAACTTGAAGAGAATGACGAACTCGAAGAGGAACTTGACGAGTTTGACGAAGACGCTGAGGACGGGAGATGTGAAGGGGTGTTATGTGTTGACGACGAGGTCACTGGCAAGGACGCTCCGGCGGACCCCGGCCGACTTTTACTCGGGTAACTCCCTTGCATGATCAGTCCTGGACTGGAGTTCCCGGATGGGGCGGAGGTCACGTGACCTCGCTGTTGAGTCCCGCCGGCGTGGACGGGACTTAGGTAGGGACTTGGGTGGCCGCTGCTGGAGCCATGTTTTGGACTGTGTCGTGGACGCACTTCACTGTCCGTACCGTTAACCATCTCGATGAATTGTCGACACTTGAGCATGAAGTGAAGATTGCGGTTTCGATCTAGGAGGCCGGGATATAGCTCTTGGGTGGATTTTATGGCCTCACCCATCCGGCCGGCTAGCACCAACTTCTGTATACCTATCATATCATATCATATCATACTACCTACTGCTATTATTGTGTTTTCATCAACCAAAGAAAGATCTACAATAACTTTTTACAGTAAATATTCACTCGATTGTATTAAAGACAAAGTAGTAGATACTTACTTTGTCTGTTTTTCATGGATTGTAGTTCCTCTTCGAATGCTTGGCCTGTACTTCTTGCAAACGATTCAGCTGTGGCACAATACCCGTGATGCACCAGGTAAGTTGACACTATCCTGCAATGAGTACATAGTAACGACATTCAGTCAATGTGAAATAGTTTCCATAATACACTTTCATATATCAATGGAAAAGAAACAGTTCAAAGTATCCATGGACTACACAACATCACTTGACTGTGTGCTATGACTGGCTTACTTTTGAAGCGTTGTCTGCCACTCTCCCTGGCTATCTGCCACTGGGAATCGCTCTATTGTCTCCTTCGTCTTCTTACGCCACTCCTGAAAGTAGTTCCGGCAAATTCACACATCAAGTGATAGGACTACTTAGTTACCAATATATACAGGTAACTCTGTCAATACATGTTCATAAACAAACTACTAGTACTACTTCATGCAGATACCAACCAACAGTCCACAGAATTAACTACCGGTATTAGAATTCACACTTGGGTGATAACTTTGTTCTCGCACATACCCTCATGTAGTCTTCTATGTCGTACACAAATGGATTCTGTCCGAAGTTCGCCTCCACAATCTCACCAGGGGTTTGTAAGCCGACAGTGGGGTACAGGTTGGGCTGAATGATCATGCGAAAGATATATAATTGTATAAAATTTCAGAAATTCAGATCGAAATTCAGATATACGAATTATATCCCAAATTTGATTTTCAATCGTTTGAAATTTGTTCTGCACTCACAGGAAGCTCTCTGAAAGCAATACCTGAAATAAATCAAAACAACGAGGCATCAAAACAGGGAAATTCACAAGAAAGCACATTGAAACGCGGACACAGAGCCTATCTACTAATAAATAGTAGTTTAAGAGTCAACTTATGTTCTACTCACCGAATAGTAGTTTAAAATGTTCTACTCACCGAGGTTGACTCCGTTTTTGGTGTAGAAGCATG
This sequence comes from Terebella lapidaria, assembly GCA_949152475.1. Taxonomy (NCBI): domain Eukaryota; kingdom Metazoa; phylum Annelida; class Polychaeta; order Terebellida; family Terebellidae; genus Terebella; species Terebella lapidaria. The sequence continues at coordinate 23,059,584 of OX424564.1, forward strand.
TGTTTTCTATGAGGTTGACACAGCAGCCAATGACATCGCCCGTCGTGAATGTCGGCCCGTACGGCTGACCAGTGCCGGACGAACAGAAACTGTGCCCATCATCACCGTGGTAACCATACGAGTGCTTGTCCCAACCTGGCACAGGGATGTTGGAATATAATGTTGAACAATGAACTCCATAAAGATATCCTGAATATTCACTGATGTCATGAAAATGCCTTGTGCAAATATTATCTTCTTTTAAAAAATTTATTGTGAAAACTATTCATTGCCCAGACTTTTACATCAGGGATTAAATGGTTTATGATATACGATCTTGAAATGAGAAATCTGATCACAGGGCATCTGATATTTCAAGCATTAACAAAATACATTTCTTTACAACTCTACACAGTCCTCCTCTGCGGGCAAAAAATACAACTGTCAGAGCAAAACTACACTATTTAATACTCAAAATGTACTATTACGACAACATATTACACACAATATAAAACAAATCAGTCAATGCCAGTCAACAGTCTTGCTCGTTATAACTTCTCTAAGTACTTACTACATGTCTGAACCCAAAATAACACACGACAATCAACATCATATATCACACAGTAAAAACATCACAGCTGCTATTTTTGTCCTCCTCCCATTAGCTAAACACGATGTGCGAGTACAGTGAAACGTATATTGCCAACAATATAACATGCTCCTTTCTATACATGTACTATGCAAACAATAGACGCTGCAAACTATAGAAAACTTTGCCGTTCTGAAGCTTCATTGCTTTGTTTTCCCGGAAGTTTATCATGTTTATGCTTGTTTTTCCACTATGCAAACTACAGACTTGCCTAATATCGGAGTTTGCTGTTTTAAAGCTGGCGATATTTTTTTTCGATGGAAAGTCAAGAACTTACCTGGCAATCTGTTCATGTTCACTCCCTGGGCTGACAGCCCGATTCCCATGTACCTAGGGGTTATATAAACACGCAGAAAATTAAACACATGCCACAATGAACTGTACAAATAAAGACTATTACCAAACGGATGATCTCACAAAGATAAATTGTCTAGCGCCATCAACTTGTGGTACATTGTACATGAGATATTTGATTATAATGCTGTCCTAGATCTGACTGCATCGTTATTTAGTGATATTACAAAGAAGTAATTGATAATGCTGATGATATTGCAAATACCATATATACATTCGCATATCTACATTCGCATGTATGTAACTAAAAGTTGATGATCGAAAGAATATCAATCATTTGGCTTGAATTTTTTTTACGTTTCCCATTTTTCTTTTTCAAACATGTATCATGAAATTGTTACTCTCAATGCTATGGGCTGAAAAATTCATGGTATATTTGTGTGACAAAATGTCCTGTCAAATTTTAACACTCATGAATGAGTTAAAATGACTAATTTTGGTGGCGATTAAATTTGGTGGTTGTGAGCCCCACGTTGTTTGGCGGTTTCAAAACCACATATATTACTCATTATCTACTAGTAGTTAATTTGGCGGTTTTTCCCCTACTGCCAAATAGATCGTCTGCCAAAATTAGTCGTTTTACAGTATCCTGAGATAACTAAAGTACTGCGAATAGTTTGTCCCAATGCCTTGCATACTATGGAACTGTTCACACTACACCCACCAACCATCATGATTTTCAACATGATAAGTGTTGTGTTTCTGTTTATGATAAGTGTTTCTGTTTCTATGATGATGTTGTGTTTCTGGTCATATATTGTCATGTGTACGACTAATAGCATAATTACACATCATACATTGTACATATGTACGTTTACAGCAGCATGCACTAAAGTTTATCATAATTTATCATGTGAACATGTATGATTTATGGTTGCACTAGAGTTATACAAACACATATCCCAACTCATTCAGTACAAGTAATTTTGTTGAACTACTGTGAACCCAGAAAATATTAGCGTCCATTTATTTAGCATTTTTAGCGTTTTGAAAAAAAAACGCTAATATTTATGGACGCTCAGTCATAAAATATGGGTTTGTGTTTCTGTTTCTGTCATCCACCTGCTAAATTAAATGGCCGCTAATACGTCCACTTTGGTAAAAATGCTAAACTTAATGGACGCTAATACTGTAAACCCGTTTAAGTTCGCTCCTATTAAAGTTCGCATTTTTTAAATATTGACTGTTCGCTAACCATTTAAGTTCGTGTTTTGTTTATTTTTACATCAATTTCAATGTAACTTTCAAAGTTTGCTATCCATTAAAGTTCGCTATTTCGTTAAAACCGCGAAATAAAAAGGTAGCGAACATTTTACGGGTTTACAGTATTTCTGGGTTTACAGTATGTTTCAATGGTCTGTGTTTTAGGTCACTTACAAAATATAGAATGAATTACGGTCTTGATACAATGAATAACGGTCTTGATACAAATCAGAACAATGCAATATTTTGTTTGTTTGTCTCAGCTATGAAGCTAGAGCTAAAATCTACACAATCACCAGCACCATTAGGCAGTCTGATAAATTTCTTTGTGTTGCATGTAAGGTCAGCTCAGGTGAAAACCAAACAAAGCCCCATTGCATCGACTGATAGTATTGTTGAAACAGGATATTTTTCTCACTACAACTGTATAACTATATTTGAATAATGAACGTTACACTGCAGGATTTGGAAGGCAATCACTGAAGGCAATTATCACAGATTATCACCCTATACAGAAATGTAAATAGCTGGAAAATCACACCATAATCACAAGCCGTGGTCTGGTATTATAACGAGCACATGGTCATGACAAAGCATATTATGACCGCGTAAAATCGACAAAAATGGCTCCAAGCCAACTGGGCAAGACAAGACCATCTAGAAAAGCCAAGATTGTTACTCAGACATTGAAAGTGGAAGGCTTTCAATAACGAGGCCTTCACACATGCAACAGAAAACTGGAATAAACCCAGTGTGTTGCTATTGGAGCTCCTACTAATAGAAGCCCGCCACACAAAAATACATTGATTTATCCTGGCCAGTTCAAATGCATCAGCACATTACCGTTCAGGCAGAAAACACATTATGATAACAGGGACATGATTCTCTCCTAGATCAGTCAGAATCGTAGTTTTAGGAATGAAGGGAAAACAAGTCCCACGCAACTGCCAATATGCGCTGCTTACTGAATTTACCAGACAGCAGATCATTATACATACATGTGTATTCCCCAGAGAGGTGAAAATGTCAACATTGAATCACTTTGCAGAATTGATCAATAGTTCTTAAGACAATATATAGATCCGTTTTCCTAAAAGTTGAAATATGCCAGGAATATTGATAAACAGGTTTAAGCCACCACATGTTCAGTATCATGATATCTGACATGCTAGTATCTCATATAAATACTCAACCGAGTCAACAAAAGAGGTCCTACTCAAACTGCATTATTTATAACAGGCCTCACACATTGTAGATATTCACAGCTTCAATATTAAAGTACATAGTTTATACTGGTGGTGGCTTCACAGGCTGTCAGTTGAGGAAATGATAGTGTTCCAGAGCACTTCAACTGGACCGGAGATGACCTTTACCTCAATGTTATTACACAGCTAACAAGGTCATTTGGATAGCTTCCAGAACCCATGTTTCCAATAGTACTATAGACCTGTATGTACCAGGCATTCATTCAGTGAAGGTCACAGCCCTCTATAACCAATGCATCGTTTGGATATAAGTATATTACCACAAGTTTGAAGACGGATGTCGTTTACTGAATAAATATTCCTTTCAGGGCCCCTGCTGGGGGTCTTTCAACATAGGTTGTGTATTCACAGCACACCTGTTCGTATCTGTCCACACTAGAGGCCTAGTATGGGAAGTTGCAGCTGTGCATTTTAACTGATAGAAATCACATTTAAACTCCATTTACAGTTGTTGAAACATCATGGACATCAGCACATGTGGATGTACACATGGCATATACCCGAACCAGGCATACGACCACATGCTTTAACTGCTACTAGTACTAGACTAGATATAATGCCGTTTTTTTTTATTGCATCAAGATATCACCATGCTTCCATTTGAATATTGACTTTTTTCCTGTCCATATGTATATTTGTGTGTGTGCAGAAGAAAAAGAACATGGTTTAAACAGGTGCAAGAATGATTGAGGACTGACTGTCAGTACACTGGCCTTGAGCACATGATCAAACTACTTGTCTTATCTTTTATTTTTTCACTTCCATTCTTTCTCACTTATTCATTTTGATAGCATATTGACAACTTGTACAAATTTTCTGGCACCAAGCCAATGACAACAAAATATCCTATGTTTCAATTCTCATTTCTTGTTTTAAAACATTGTTAAAGAGTTAGTTTCCATGAAAAGCTGTACCAAAGTACCATGCTGTACGGGTAATGTTTTGTTTTTCAAAATGTTTGTTGTAAAAAGACAACTGGATCCAGAATTTGGCCAGATGCACTGATCTGATCTGCCACATAAAAGATCTGCAGCAGAACCGAGATCACTAAGTGTTATCAATACTGGAGTGCAGAATGCAATATTTTAACTTAATATCTACCATCGGAATAAAATGGATTTGAGGTGTTTTGACATTTAGGCTGAACAGTTCACGATGGACAAAACCAAAATGCACTTCCAAGTGTCCCACATTGAGGCAATAACATGTACAATTTATGGACATGATAAGCTTACCCATCTCTGCCTTTACTGACGATCTTGACTTCGAAGTAGTAAATTCCACAAGATGGAGGAATAGGGTGTGTAGCCCGAACACTGGCGGCATCACGGTGGTTCTTCCCAACACCTATAGATCAGAAATCAGCTCACACAGTCATCATGTACATCAAGTATTCCACACAAATATCATATATTTTTCAACAAATGAAAACTACTTGAAAGAAACACAACTTGTTTACCCCGGTACCATGTTTACCTTGTTACCAACTACCGATGAATAGGAATAGGCAGAATAGTCCAGGCCATATTTTTCTATCATGATAATCATATTAGTTTTGTTCAACCCATTGTTTGCATTTATTCGCTCCAATAACACTGCAGAGCTCTGTTCAATAAATCTGTGAAACTTGTGATATTCTACCGGGTAATCAAATATACAATTTGGAATCCATTTGCCCAAACTTACAATTTACCACTCAAAGTGGCATGCCATTTTTTTACTGATTGAAAATGCATATCCATTGCCTGCCATTAAACACAAATCATGGTGATCAAAGTGCATGTGCATTTCCAACTAAACGAGAAAAATAGCATGCCATCAAGTTTAGACAAATGGATTACACATCAAATATTTTGATTAAACTTGGTTGTTCAAGGTGGCTTCAGAATACGTTGATGTCATAGCCCCTACATGATATATGTAAGACCTACATTGGCATAAAGTGAGACTCTCATCTGAGAGCATAAATATCAGCTTGTAAGCGCAGTCACAGAGAGTTTTGGGGCGCGGTGTATGGACAACCCAGCCGCCAGTCCAGCAGCATTAATTAGACCATGGCGGTATGACTGATGTACACTAAGATACGACAAGATGTCAGAAATAATGAAATCACTTGTCGATCTTAAAAGATAGCTTGGCACAGATCTAATTTTCCTTGAGTTTTTTTATTTAGCACTGATAAGCATCTGAACGAATTCCGAGGCAGACATTATTCCTCATAATCTATCCAATACAATATGATAATTCATGGAAAGTTGAGTTTTTTTATTATTTTGATGATTACTGCTTGAGAGCCGGATTGCCAGATGCAATATCATTTACATACTTTGACCTAGTTCTGCAACCAATCATAAGGGTCCTCATGAATGAATGTATGACAAAATTTTTACTATGAATCTCATTTGCATGCTACAACCTATTGGAGCTCCCAACGTGGCAACTCACGAATGGCTTACTTAGTATTTTGTCTCCTCGATAACTTCTGACGAGTATGGCACAGTTTAAGAGCGTCTGTTTAATCGTTCTTCACCTAACATCAATGTAACTATATTTTTTAGTGCTGCAATCTGAGAGACTAGAATTCAAGCAGAGATGGATGGACTGATGCATTAACAAATATCAATACAAAACGACGAACGATTACAGGCCCCCTAAACTGTGCCCCGCTCTTCAGAAGTCGTCAAGGAAACAAAAAAAAACATTCATGAGTTGCCAAACTGGTTGCCACACCAGTTAGTTTAGAGCCACACGGATGAAGACTTGTCATTACGGATTTCTAGCCAAGGGTGTCATGTGGCTCCATCAACCGCCCATATCGATCACTAAAATGAAGAGCCACTTTTGTGGCGAGAGTAAACATTGTTCGCAATGAGGGATACCGGTAGTTGATTTGCAAAATATGTTTTCGTTGCAAATTTTTGCAAGAAGTGATGAATGGAACAAGGGATTCGACTTAAGATACCGAACATGATCCAGTCCAGCCAACATAAGATCACGATGACATCCATAGAACACTGAAACTTAGAGTACTCTGGATCTAACCAAAACTGTGATGAATTGAATGACAATACAATTGCAATCCATCACATGCCATGGACATGGTGTCTTCACACGATCAATATGCAAGCGTTCCGGCATTGTGGCTTCTGACTACGAGTGCCGGCCAGGTGAGTCGGTGGCCGGGTCGTGGGGTAGTGGGCACAATTTTAACAGTGTTTAATGGGGCATTTTATTTCTCTGTCCAGACAGCAATGACTGATCAAGGGCCAAGGCTAGATCTAGAGTCAATCAGTTGTTGAAGAGGGTAGACTCTATTTGAATAGAGATGAATGAATGTGTCAAGAGGCTATATCATTCATTGGAATGCATTATAAAGGCATATTGATTCCGATAAATATCATGTGATATAGGGGTCTAATCAGTTCGTGTGGTGTTTGAAGTGAATGACGACATGCCATCTGATTTGTCAGAACGAACAAATGATCAAAATGACACAACAAAAACACACCTTTGTAGTGCACCCTCAAGTTGTTCTGAGACAGAACTATGTACGTATATTTGTCTTTCGGACTCCAGGATCGAGGCATGGGAGTCTCATCTTCGTTCACAGCAGGATACAAGACTTTCAGTCGATCCGGAGGCTGTGGTTGCGCGGGATTTTGCCCTTCTCCAGAACTTGTACTCGCCATTCCTGCCATTTTCTTCCTAGAAAATACCCGGATGAATTCCTGGACCCAAAACAAAACAAAAATGAAACACGAGCTGTCATTGGACACTATTTATAGCAAATTCCTGTACACACCAATCAAAACACGGATTACAAAATCTTATATTATTTTCGACCGATGGGTGTCGCTTTACGAGAGATTTTACCGTACGTTCAGTTCTTCTGTATTTTACGATTTGAAGAACAGCTGCCCCGGAATATTTTTTTCGCGCGTTTTCTCCTGCTTCAATAATACCGATATTACGGAAGAAGCAGCTTACGTACAATATAACCGGATCCTTTGAATATTACACAAATTCGTCTAAGCCTATGTATAGGCTAAATCTATAATTATTCTGCTGTCATCTAGACTAATCTGTGTCATCTAATCTCAGATGACTCCTTCCATGATGTTTCGGTGAAGACAAGCCATATATTATGTACTGCCATGTGTCATGTTGCTTATTTCAACATACAGGCTTGCAGCAACCATTACAAAGTTTGCCTACTGTAGATTTATGTAATTCCTGCGTGCAAAGTAAAAAAAAGGTTATGTGGTGATTTTGCCCTTAGCCTATTATATCGAGACATTTTGGCTCACGATCGACTTCTGATAGGGACAGACAATAAATACTACTTGTGAGTAGTGGGCAGACAATAACATGTCACCTGGAATGTAGCATACACATGTAGACCGCACTGTAGTGTCACCCTTGAAGGTGTGCAAAAAACCTGTGCCATACTGTCGAGACTGGGATTCTATCCGCGTGTTGACCGTCGGTGAAGCTGAACAATTAGGTAACACACCCACATGCCCATGTGCTGTGTGGCACTGATTGATTGAATGCAGTGCCGTAGCTTCCATTAGGCAAAGGGAGGCAAATGCCTCCTATCTTTTTTTGCAAAAAAGATGCCTATCAGTATTTAAAGTAATGACAATTTGTTTTGAAGAACATCGGTCAGTGATGTCCCTGATCTACTGGGCCTAAATAATAAAATTTAATAAATGTCTGAATCGGCTGAACTGTTGTGTGTTCATTTTTTATACGCATTTCTGTAATTTCTCGTGTCTATGTTGGATTTTTTGTCAAATCACAAACCAATCTCAGTAAATATCCATGTATTGAGAGTTGTCTTTTATGTCATAAAAAACGCTCAAGTCCCACCAGAAGCCACCTAGGATCCCTAGGCGGGCCCCAGACCCCACGCCTATTTGGAGTAGTCAGTCACCAATTCATAACATTTGCCTCCTAGCTTTGCCAAGGCTGGCTACGGCACTGGAATGTCACATCTGAGTAGCACATGCCACTGCCGTGTGGGTCTTCGACACCCGGTAGGATCGTTTGGAACATCCCCAACCATGTCCCCCTCAGCAGCAGGAGAGTATTGCTGGTCCCCACCAGCAACGATCAGTTACTTCCATCAGGCAGAGTAGCACTGTAACCCAGCCGACCAGCGTCACAGCCATTACCACAGTATCCTCAGTACCTGAGGGTTTACAGCTCTATGGCAGTGGAGAGTTTGCAGTTCTTGGCAGACTTATCCTTTAGTGACTAGATTTTTTGTGTTAGATTTTTCGACCGACTAGGTTTTGGGTAGGGTAAGCTCTGAGGGCAGAGCTTGAACGAAGGGGTGTAATGTAGATTTTTTTTTTCAGGTAGAATCCACCCCAAAACCTTTTCCAGCACATCATGCATACAACAATTTTACTGACAGGCCACATCTATGATGACATGCAGTCTGATGTTGTATCGAGATGGCCAGTACCTCCATCTGAGTAGCACATGCCACTGCCGTGCGAGTCTTCGACACCCGGTAGGATCGTTTGGAACATCCCCAACCGTGTCCCCCTCAGCAGCAGGAGAGTATTGCTGGTCCCCACCAGCAACGATCCTTTACTTCCATCAGGCAGAGTAGCACTGTAACCCAGCCGACCAGCGTCACGGCCAGCACCACAGTATCCTCAGTACCTGAGGGTATACAGCTCCATGGCAGTGGAGAGTTTGCAGTTCCTGACAGACTTTTCTTTAGTGACTGTTAGATTTTTCGACCGACTAGGTTTTGGGTAGGGTAAGCTCTGAGGGCAGAGCTTGAACGAAGGGGTGTAATGTAGAATTTTTTTTCTCACTTAGAATCCACCCCAAAACCTTTTCCAGCACATACATGCATACATCATAACAATTTTTGTGCTCCGACCCCGTCTTTTCCAGGATGTACCCAGTGCTTCCTGGTCCACAAACATGTACCTTCAGATAAGACTAAAACCACACAAGCAAATTACAACCACCTTCAAAGCATAAACTGATCAGAACATGTTATAGACTTGACATCTCCTTGCGACCTTGGCATTCGCAAATGTTTTCCCACCACAAAACAGATGTTGGGCTGTTCCCGCCTTTCCCCCCCCAAGTAGTTGTTAGAAGGTGCTAGGGTAAGGATGTGTTTAAAAATAACCCGTGATTGTATAGTGGATTAGAGTGAACCTTGGGTTGTATCACGGACTATTAAAACTAGAACTGTAAACCCTTGGGAGGTTTGTGTGTTCTTCGCATAAAGATTTAAGAACTCGGCCTGGACAGGGTTCAGGATAAACCTGTAGAAAATCCTCTATAATATTTAGAAATAACTCAACAGGGTGGTCATTTTTAGTGTTTTGAGTTTTAAATTTTTTCATAATCAAAATGGCGTTTTTTTTCTTCGATCAACGTTCCTCCCGGACCTTATGTTGGAATTGTTCGAAACTTCATGTGGGATAAGAAATCACACATGAGCTTTACAGTGATTTCATTTTGACCTTGAGCTGTCAATATCGAGGTCACATCAAGGTTGAAATGGACAAATTGGCTCCAGGAGACAGAACAGTAGATAGCTAGAGCTTACCGTATTGATCCGCAATATGCGCCTATATTCGAATATAGGCGAATGCGCCTATAAGTGAGACACTTTATTTTTCCTGCCGAAAGCCAATATTCACATATAGGCGCACGTCATCGGAAAAACAAAAGCACGTACATGGAATGGATCGCAATTCAGAAAACATGTCTGTTGCTGTGTTACACAGTGCCGTTCGCGGGTACATGAGTAGGCGAGGTTCCCTCTTAGACATATGCAGATGGTACTGGCGCCCGATAATATGTCGAGCTACAGACACGCTGTTATTGTGCTTGATTCCAAAGCCAAAGACAGTATGGTTGGAGATGTTGCAGCTGAACATTCGAAATTAGAGCAGCGAGGACAAAGTATGCCCCCATAAACTAACTGTCAGTAGCCTACGTGTTTTATTAAACTGTATTATATTTTATACAATTTGTTTTCCGATGAACGGCAACCAATATCAGGGCATATCTGACCTTACAATCAATGTCAAATATCCTAAACACTTAAAGAGCATGTGTCACGAAAATTGGGTATTGGGTTTTTCTGTGTATGTGAAAGCACAATTTGAATTGAATAAAACGGTCTTTACAGCATATTGATATCATGATTTCTTCCAAAGTTATGGCACTTCAAACATTTACATATTCACAGAATCTGACAACAGAATCTTACAGCTAATTAATATGCAAATGAGATGTGTGATGTCATCGACAGACTGGTTTTTAATTAGACATTTTAAAATGGAATAATGAGAATGTTTCTTTTCATAATTGTTCACCAGAACCCACTTTTTATGTATCATGGTTAAAATAGTCAGTGATTTCATGAAATTTTTGGTTACCATGGCAACCATTGGCCGGCTGGGTCCCTTAGCAACCATGGTTGCTAAGGTCCATATCTAATTAAAAACAGGACATACAGGAATGAAACTATTTCAGACAATGAATAATGACAATATATTGTGGAATATATCAGCAAAATGTTTGAACACAACACTTAGCAACCAATAAAGGCATTGGAAACCAGTGGTAATGGTATCCATTCACTTGCAATGGCTTTAAACATTGGTGATTTCTCAGGCCTGTATCGGTTGCTATGGTGTGTAGTTGAACAATTTGTTTATTAACTCCACTAGATATTGTCATTATCTCGTTATTTGTGTTGGTTTCATATTTTCATTTCGTGTTTTGACGTTAATATTAGCCTTAGCAACCACGTTGCTAAGGCCCAAATCAGCCTATTGGTTGCCATGGCAACCAAGATTGGCATGCACTCACTGACTATTCCTACTGGACAATATTTCTGATGGGTGTTGGTGACCAAATGTGAACATAAAAAGCTCCATTTTGTCATGTTAAGACACCTAATTAAAAACCAGTCTGTCAATGACGTCACACATCTCATTTGCATATTAGTTAGTTGTCAGATTCTGTTGTCAGGTTCTGTGAATATGTAAATGTTTGAAGTGCCATAACTTTGGAAGAAATCATGATATCAATATGCTGTAAAGACCGTTTTATTCAGTTCAAATTGTGCTTTCACATACACAGAAAAACCCAATACCCAATTTTTAGTGACACATGCTCTTTAATTTATGTCGCCTTCAAGTATTTCACCTCATCAGCTTATGGTGAATCAATGTAACCTATAGAATCTATGTTTGTAACTGATGGATCTGTATGATTTGGAGGCCTTTGGGGGTGCACCTATATTCGAATATAGGCGCATGCGCCTCTAAGTGACAGTTTATTTTTCAACTGCACCAGAAAATATGCAATAACTCGCATATAGCCTATATGCGGTACCTTTTAATATGAACATGCCCGAGTTACATGTATGGTGCATCTTCCAGTGATCTTGAATTTGACATGGTTTGTTTTGACCCTTTCACTGCTAGAGATGACTTTATTTGACAGAGGGTTTTCACTGCTGATTAATCCATGAGCACAAATTGTTAATCTTTGAACATGAATTGGTAATTCACGAACACGAATTACTGTAAAACGACTAATTTTGGCTGCTATTAAATTTGGCGGTTATGAGCCCCACACTATTTTGCGAAGATTTAATTTGACAGTTTTAAAACCACATATATTATTTACTTACCATATAATATCTGGTTAATTTGGCAGACAATTTAATTCGGCGATATTTCCCCTACTGCCAAATAAATCGTCTGCCAAAATTAGTCGTTTTACAGTATCAATAGGTGCGCTTGGATTGCTGAAACTAAATAGCAATTCGTGAGTACAAAATAGCAATCCTAATTCCGTGGGCACAAATTCAAAAATATTTTTGGTATGTCACTTCACGGACTCCGAGGTGTGTTATTGTGCAGAGATGTTACAATTATTGTGCAGAGATGATACAAAAATATGTATGAACACATACTTATTTATTCATAAAATCTGATTATCAAATATATTCATTCTGACTATCATGAATATTCAACCATAAAGTATATTCATGTTTGAATGCTTCACCTTTTCAACTTTCACCAAGGAAAATTATTTAGTGTTGTATGTATCAACAACACATAAAAATGTACTAACGCTTGAAAACATCTTACATTTAGAGCAACACAACGGTTACATAAATATATGTATATATAGCTTTTGTCAACAATGAGAAGAGGCACAGGTTTTCTGTGTATGAAAACTATCAAATGATATTACTCAAAAGGAATTTTTCTGTCAACACACCTCGTAATCTGGTCCATCAGCATCACTTAGTAAAATAACCCTTCATGCACATCGTTATTAAAGTCAATTACAGAACATTTCTTGAACAATATAAGTTACATACTGCAATGTCCAAAGTATAATTGACATGTACACTGAAGATCTATACATGTAGTAGTAATTACATTACAACTTTTCTGTGAAGACTGGCAATCATTCAACAATCAGTCAAAACAGCAAACAAATATCAATTGAAGGCCCACACAACTTGTAGTTCCATCTGACTATGTTGATACTTTATTTGTTTAAATTTTAGAAAGTCATGCAAGATCACATAAAAGTATTGGACGTTTCCCCAGTGACATCACTTGTTGTCACTGTAGCACACAGGCAGTTGTCTTTGTGCCGATACTCTCATCAGAGACCTATGTTTGGTGAAAACAGACCTAAATTTGGTGAAAAACACAAACATATCAATAAAGTTACACTCAAACAATACCGCAGAAAATTCATATAGGATGACAAAAGAATGGAATTCATAATAACATTTATTCGACAAAGAACATTGATACTGGTAGCTCTCAAGCATTGTGAATACATGTATTTTTTTTTCACTCACAAAGCAACAATACCTCAGTTTTTCATGTGAAACACACTACATGTATATTTTAGAAAACTTACTGGTGCCAGTTCATTGCATAAATTTGTGCGTTCCAGTTTAACAATGCAATTCTTGATGCTTGGATCCTTTCGATGCTGACTGATGTTGGCAAGTGTCTCTTTGCCAATCTGGGTTGGATTCAAGCAAACAGTATCATACTGAAAATAACACGAACAGGCATCATCTTGTGGCATTACGATTATTGTTCTCGGACAAATTTGAAAAAGTTACCAGATTCTAGTTCCATTTATTCATTGACATTCAGAGTTGATTTCATCCCACTTGTACACTTCCAACTTTACATCACATAGACAAGATAGCATTCATCCTGGTCCGCCATATAATACTTGGTAAAATTTACTCACCTTGTCTTGCGAGTGAGAACTAGGAATGATGATAGAGTCATCTACATCCTTCCGCGGTGCCTCCACACTTGAGCTGGTGACAATCGACAAACTGTCGTCATCGATATCCAGAATTTCCAATGAAGTGCGACTGGTTGTCTCGTTGTCCAGGTTGATGTCATAGCTTTCACTTGCATCAAGCTCTCTGTCTGCGCTGGCGACTTTGCTATCTAAATAATCAAACAAAATAAAGATCTCCCACTGACCAGTTACAACTAGACGTTCCAACACAAATGAAGACACAGGTGCATCCCTGACTGCTTACAACAATGAAGTAACAGCTGATTAAAATAAACTTCCAAAATTAGCCCAAAGGCTCAGATAGGTTACCGGACAATTTTGGTTTGGCCATGGCAGCATTGGCAGGTAACAGACCTTGAGATTTACCAATCAAGGTTCGCAGTGTAAACATATGACCTTGGGATTTACCAATCAAGGTCATCCGTATGAACTTCGATGTAACCATTACATGTATGTGTGCGGCATTTGATATTCTATATGTTGGGTGGAATCGTTTAGGCCGCTCAGGTCAATTTACACATTCCAAGTCAGACATTTGGCACTCAAGGTCATCTGACGTCAAGTTCAAGGTCATCATTAGTTGTGCCATATATGTCTTCCTATATGTTCATAATGCAAACATGAGCTCTATCTGCAAGCATTTCATCTACAAAGGCAAATCTGGGCATTTTTTGACCCCAAAATGGCTGTTTTGACCTTTCAAGGTCATCCAAGGTCAAATTCAAGGTCACCACACAAGTCGCCATATATGACTTCCCATTTGAAAGTGCCAATTTCTAAGCTCTATCTTCAAGCGTTCTATGAGTGCAGTCGTGACAGCTCCCATTATGAAGGAAAAAAGTGCCGAAAATTTTCCAAGTCCAAAATTTTTTTCAAAGGGTGAAAATTTTTTTTTGCCTAGAAATGGCCCAAAATGGATAGTAATGAGATTTGGGGCGAAAATTTATTTTTTCGCCGACTCGTCAAAAATTCAAAATGGCCGCCACACTGAGATCGGCGATTCAAGGGCAACAAAACTTATACACGTCACAGAGGTATATAAGAGGAATCTTTTTAAGCAAAAATCTCAAAACTGATCAGAGAGTTTTTGAGAAAATACAGACCAGGTGCAAATTTGAGCATTTTTCGACTCAAAAATGGCTGTTTTGACCTTTCAAGGTCATCCAAGGTCAAATTCAAGGTCACCACACAAGTCGCCATATATGACTTCCCATTTGGAAGTGCCAATTTCTAAGCTCTATCTTCAAGCGTTCTATGAGTACAGTCCGGACAGCTCCCATTATGAAGGGAAAAAGTGCCGAAAATTTTCTAAGTCCAAAATTTTTTTCAAAGGGTGAACATTTTTTTTTGCTCTAGAAATGGCCCAAAATGGATAGTAATGCGATCTGGGGCGAAAAAAATTTTTTTCGCCGACCCGCCAAAAATTCAAAATGGCCGCCACACGGAAACCGGCAGATTTAGGGCAACCAAACTTATACATATCACAGAGGTATATGAGGGGAATCTTTTGAAACCAAAAACTCAAAACTGATCAGACAGTTTTTGAGAAAATGGCCGTCAAAGTCCAAAATTGAGCGTTTTTCGACAAAAACGTCCGCCATTTTGAAAAAAAAGCGAAAATCAAAAAACAAAATAATACCTCCTTCTCAAAATATTTTTAGGCATTTTTGTGCAAAATTTCAGAAAGATTCGATCGTTAACTTTAAAGATAAAAATGTTAACGCCGGACGGACGGACGGACGGACGGACGGCTAGACGGACGGACGGACGGACGACGGACGCAACGCCATGCCAATAGGTTATCGGACCAAAGGTCCGGTAACCTAAAAATTTAATTGTAATTTTTCTGATTATTGTTAAACTTACCTCTGAAATACTACATGCTCGTACTTGTACCGAGCTAGACCATTGGACTACCAAGAAAAAAAGGATGCCATTATGAGTGGCATACTGTGATCCTGAGGAGGCTGCAGCAGAGCTGCTGTAGAAGCCTTATGCGGCCTTCCCTGCACCACTGCCTTTGGCAGTCACCCTAGTGAGGGCCTGATCACGAAAATTCTGCAAAAAGGCCATAACATCCTCATGAGAAACATCACTGAAAGTGAAGTTGACAGTGGCCAAGCCCGCAACTCAGCTTCAAACTACCGACTTCAGCTCCAGAGTGCGCAGCTCTGCCTCCCTGGCCGTCAGGTCCAGGTGAGCGCTTATATAGGTTGAGTTATGCTCAGCCCTCTTGAGAACACTGGACAGAATTTCAGCGCTGCCAAGAAAGAATAATGCTCCCCATCAGGCAGTGCACTCTCGTCCACGAACTCCTGTATCAAAGTGGTCAGGTGATCCGCGAGTGACAGCTGACCCATCAACTCATGGAGTGCCATGTCTGAAAGCGAGCCTTCTTGATGTAGGCAGACCACACAACCCCCTGCTTGCGAGACACCAAGCGAAGATGGGGGTCTTCGACCTGAGCAACTGACTGGTCCCCACTATTGCCGGCCGATTGATAGGTTTCGACAGCAGTGGCTGAAACTTTTACAAACAGGAAAGCCTCAGTGCGAGAGACTCCCCGCATCGAAGTGTCCCATTTGTTGATTCACTGCACTGCAGCTAATAACGGCCGGGCTACAGGCAGAGAGATATGCTGGGGTTGAAGAGCCGCAGCAAACCTACCCTTGCCCTGGGGAGGCTTTGGAGCTTCAATCTGACGACTCATCCTAGTCGCGATCGGCTGCATCGCCAACTGAAAGTTAGAACTCTTGGCTGATCGAGGTCAGGCTCCTGGTCTGAATCCAAGTCCCGATCATGACTTATCCATTCTAGGAATGCGACAAGCACCCAAGGAACCCGCCTGACTACCAGGTGCGGCCGCCCACCGACTTACACGAACCACATCAGGATTACGGTCTGAGGCCGGCAAGTCGACCACAGACCACCGATCGAGAAGACGACTATCAGCACCATGACCACGACTAGAACATTCGTCAGGTTAGTGATCAGCTCCGAACATGGCAATCTAGGAGCCTGGGAACTGGTCCCCTGACTCGGACCAACTAGCACGCGAGTCCTGCAACGACAAAGAACTTTCTTCTGGGCCAAAGCCCTTGAAAGACACCCTGCCGTCAAAGAGAGATGACTTTGGGAGACGGGCTAGCTGAGACTTAGGAGCAAGCCCCTTGGGCCAAAAAAAAAATGTTTTGTTTGCGTCCCAGTGATGCTCCGAAATCGGTGCCATGGCGGTGAGGTTTTTTTAATTTTTTTATTTGAGTACTGGTTTATGTATTTTTTTTTAATGAAAAGTGTGCTTGTACCATATTTTTTTCTGCAACAGTAAAAATATAGATTTATTCAAAGTCTATTGGACCTACGATGGCTGATTTAGGACACCCCGAAAAAAAAATTTGCCGTCATTTCGAGAAAATTGTTCACGACAGCAAAAAAATATTGCTTTTTATCTCATTTCGAGTTAAATTTCTCGTCCTTTCAAGATAACTAGACGTCAAGGCCTAAAAATGCCTTGGAGGCATTTCGGTGTGATGATTAATTTATAATATCTACTAGACATCGACGAAAACAAAAAATGCTGACTCGGCAAAAAAATTTCGGGTCAAGGTCAAAGTTCATTCATAATACATTTAAGACCTGTTTGCCTGGGGTGACGAGTCCGAAAATAATGTTCGTTTCGCTCTACGACGCACCGTTACGCACCGTTTCCGACTTGGCAAAAAATTTTGGGTCAAGGTCAAAGTTCATCCATAATACCCATTAGACATGTTTGTCCAGGGCGACGAGTCCGAAATGCTGCCGAAATGCCTTAATTATGTCGTTATTTTGAGATTGTTGAGTCATCTCGTTAATTTGAGATAGTATCTCATTATTTCAAGATAATTATGTCGTTACATTGAGATAGTATAGTTATATAGGACAGTATTAATATAACGACCAACAATTATCTTAAAAACAAATCTGTAAAGTATTAGGTCGCTAAATGATTGGTTTGTAGCTTTCACAGTTACTGAGTAAACGCCTGGTTGGTTCCTGCAAGATTGCGATCCTCGACAGTCACTAATGCAGCCACTTTGGGGACGCTCATTGACTTGCACAGAATTGGAATGTGGCCGCTGCTTGTACAATACCATGATGAAAAATTAGCCCAAAGGCTAAGATAGGTTACCGGACAATTTTGGTTTGGCCATGGCAGCATTGGCAGGTAACAGACCTTGAGATTTACCAATCAAGGTTCGCAGTGTAAACATATGACCTTGAGATTTACCAATCAAGGTCATCCGTATGAACTTCGATGTCACCATTACATGTATGTGTGCGGCATTTGATATTCCATTTTATGTTCATAATACAAAGATATGTCTGGGTGGAATCGTTTAGGCCGCTCAGGTCAATTTACACATTCCGAGTCAGACATTTGGCACTCAAGGTCACCTGACGTCAAGTTCAAGGTTATCATTAGTTGTGCCATATATGTCTTGCTATATGTTCATAATGCAAACATGAGCTCTATCTGCAAGCATTTCATCTATAGAGGCAAATCTGGGCATTTTTTGACCCCAAAATGGCTGTTTTGACCTTTCAAGGTCATCGAAGGTCAAATTCAATGTCACCACACAAGTCGCCTTATATGACTTCCCATTTGAAAGTGCCAATTTCTAAGCTCTATCTTCAAGCATTCTATGAGTACAGTCCTGACAGCTCCCATTATGAAGGAAAAAAGTGCCGAAAATTTTCTAAGTCCAAAATTTTTTTCAAAGGGTGAAAATTTTTTTTTGCCTAGAAATGGCCCAAAATGGATAGTAATGCGATTTGGGGCGAAAAAATTTTTTTTCGCCGACTCGTCAAAAATTCAAAATGGCCGCCACACGGAGATCGGCGAATTTAGGGCAACCAAACTTATACATATCACAGAGGTATATAGGAGGAATCTTTTTAAACAAAAATCTCAAAACTGATCAGACAGTTTTTGAGAAAATGGCCGTCAAAGTCCAAAATTGAGCATTTTTCGACAAAAATGGCCGCCATTTTGAAAAAAATGTGAAAATCAAAAAACAAAAAAATACCTCCTTCTCAAAATATTTTTAGGCATTTTTGTGCAAAGTTTCAGAAAGATTCGATTGTTAACTTTAAAGATAAAAATGTTAACACCGAACGGACGGACGGACGGACGGACGGCTAGACGGACGGACGACGGATGCAACGCCATGCCAATAGGTTATCGGACCTAAGGTCCGGTAACCTAAAAAAAAATCTGACGAGGGAGGTTTGGGACGACGGGCGCGGGAACGCAAACCAAAACATGTATTTTTTTCAGCCTTAAGCTTCTTGGGAGCCAGGGAACAAAACCCTGGGAGGGTATGGAGGGCTGCTCCAGTGTAGCTTCCAGTGAAGTCACAGAATCGGAGAGATCCTCTGGAGCCAACTTCCTCTTACGAGAAGCCTTCTTAGGCTTGGCGGACTTCTGTAAGAGAGGCTCAGAGGATCCCGCAGACTCCCACCCCCAGGAGGCCAGAAACCAAGGGACCCTGGGGAGGAGGGACCAGACACAAACCCTTAAGAACTGACAGGATACTGGAGGTAAGTACCTCCTGAGACAGCCCTGGGGCAGATCTGCTCTGATGCGCCTCTGCCTTAAAGTCCTTGGGACCGTGCTCCAAACAATTGAAGCACAGTACGTGCTTCTTCCCTATACGGAGGGTGTTCAGGTTACACTGCAGACAGACCCATTCACGAAACAACATGGAACTGAACCAAAACTAATGGTTGATACTAAGAAATAGTTATTTGTGCTAGCCATGGAAGATCGTGGAGAATCTTGATCAGAAACTGTCTCCCACCAATGAAGTTGAAACAGTAAAACACACCAAGTGGGCAATAATTGGTGAGATCTAGATCACGGAATCTGAAGTTACTTAAATCAACCAAAATCCAATACTTATCCAATTATTGCCTTCCTATTCTGAAAGCATTAGCCAAGAGGTGAAAAGATGCCACTGGGATCGCTTAATACATGCCAATATACCGGTAATACAAAATCCTCAGACAAGTTCAGAACTCTACAGGTTTGCAACCAACAAGATGGCTCCCGAAAAGAAAACATGTAGAAGAGTTTTGGCGGGAGTTTGAGCGGCTGGCCACAGTATGGCACTCATAATGGCACACTTTTTTTTCGTGGTAGTCTGATGGTGTAGCTCGGTGCAAGTACGAGCATGTAGCATTTATTTTATTTCCGATGATCACAACTTGCCGGTAATAGCATCCACCGAAAAAGATCAATAGTTAAATACATGGTTGGCTAACAATGACGATTCTGTGAAATTATGAGTAGAATACATGTAGTGTACCCATGTACATGTTGTGCTTCTGACCAGCTGAGTCGTCTTCCGACAATGACAGATCCTCCGATGAAGAAGATACTGCCTCATCTGAGTCCTCATCTTGCGATTCTCCCTCCTCTTCAGAAGTCCAGTCCGCCGCAGGCCAGTTCTCACGCTTGGGTGCCTTACGCTTCTTTTGTCGTTCGGGCGTCTTGTTACTTTCTTTTTCTTCAATGGAAGTTTGTTCTTTGATTATGACAATCGGTGATGCCAGTTGTTAAAATTTCACATCATGTCACTCATAGTATACATACCAATCTGACCAGGACTAGGCCGTTTCGTTGAATCTGGGAATCTGTACTTTTTCTCACCCATCTAAAAACAAAACAAAATTTTTTTTTTTTCGTGTTCCTTCTTTATGAAAACTCAACTTTATGAGAGCTGGCAATATACATTTTCCTTTTCACACCTTTTCCAGCATGTTTTTGTGCACTGTGTAATAAGTGATGGCAGAAGAAAATCCCTTGTTGGTCGACCTTTTTCCTCTCCATTTGCCGAACAAATCAGATGCCCTGTCACTGTTCCTCAACAGGAAGGTGCCGTCATTATCGACCCAGCAGATCACTTCCCTGTGTCGTCCTTCTCGAAGTACCTCCCAGAAGAAATTGATAACAGTGCAAGGTTCTGCAAGATAAGGCAGTCATATTATGCAAAAATCGTATCGAATTCGACAGTATGAAGACTGATAGAGTAAACCATACAGTTCTCACAAACTATCTTGAAGACAAGCAGAGAACATGTAGTATATCAGCAGTTTAATCATGTATGACTTTTCTTCACAGTGAACAAAAGCTATACACAAATTGGCAAATTTGCTTAATACTTGCCTTGAATGGATGGATCTTTTCCTGAAACGAAATGTGAAAGTCACTTTGAGGTTCACTATTATATACACTTTCAGGTGAATTACACGCAATAAATTGAAGCATAATACTAGAACATACAACGGTCCCTGTGAGTAGAGAGGACCAGATTTTGTAATGCCATCAGTTAAATATTTTATAAGTTTTCATTTCAATTTATGTTAATGAAGCCTTGAAATTAAATTCTCAGTGGGACAGAGCTTTCCCGCAATAGGTAAAGTAGGAGTGCTTCACTATAAAATGCTCATTATTATTATATTATTACTATTTCTTGAATAACCGGTCACAACGCAGTATATATAGTAATTGACTGGCATTCACATCACAAGCATAGTATATATCTATATTAGGACATTTGTCAAAATGATTTCACTGAACTACAGCTTAAAACGTCCCCGATAAGTTTAGACGTTCTACAAGCAAGTCAAAGGAATCTGGGGGTAGCTTTGAGTGATTAAAGCAACCCTTAGTTGCCGAACATCTTTTTGTAATTCAGCACGTTTAATAAACTGATTTAAGCATTTGAAGTGTTGTGAAAGTGATTTATTGTTCGCTAAGAAGGAAATAAAGGTGAACAGTCCGAAATTGTACAGCCATTATTGCAAAGATGAACAGTCTTTGGGGATTTAATTGGAGACAAGAAATCTTTATCCAGCATATATAATACACAATGTATCCGGATTCCCTACCAGTTTTCTGGCAAGCTCCAGTCGATCTTGTTCTGGTTTTATCAGTGAATTTGTACATGTGAGTAAGCCGCTTGACCTGAAGAAACGAGATCATGATACTGGCTACTACTAGATGCTTTCCGGTCGCAGATGACCACACAGGTGTATCTCCCTGATGCTTGAACATCCAGAACAAAATTGATTCACAGACTGAGAAATTATTATTAAAGTATCAACACTTTTCACCATTCAACCATTCATGCTGTCAAAAACACCTTAAGTAATAATCAACACAATATAAGTACATGTACAAGCCTAATGTAGATGCTAATTTTTTTCTTAATTAAAATTTTTTGCACACCCTTATCAATTTGTTTGGAATGTGATTCCTTAGCAAATTGCCCATCTGTGGTCGATAGCCAGGCCTCTCCTTTTTCTCGCCATACAACATCATCAAACTCAGTCCATTCGATTTCGGAATGTTGAAGGTGTCGTCATTAACCCAATGAATTAAGCTGGTGTGGCATCCTTCTTTCAGCAGTACCCACAAGAAGTCCACAATTCCTATGCCTGTGAATGTAAAATTTGAGCAACTCCCGATGTATCGTTTCTACAACAGTATGTTGTTATTTAGCACTCTGAGCACAGTCAAGCCCAATACCGTCAGATACATACACTAACAATAATATGAAATGAATATATGTTTCTGATAAACTTTAATGAATGGAGAGATTTATATAGAGCCAGCCTACATTCTAACTGAGCTAACCAGGCAACCTATACCAACTTTGAGCAGGGCATCAATACACGACCAGGTACAGGTTCAAATTTCTGGTACTATTGCTACATACTTGATGAATATTTATCCACTGGGCAGCTACCACCTGCATGAAGTGTACACGTGGGCAGTTGGGGAGTGGCTTTTTTCTTCCGGGGTCGGTGCTGAATGGTCACAGTGCCATGCGGGGGCCACAAGCTCTTGTCCAAAAACCTCCACATGTAATTGGGTTTCTGAAGAAACAAAAACATATCTAATTTGTACAGTGCACATTATTTAATACACTCCATGGGTAGCAAAAACACATTTATACTTTAGCACAGTATCACAAGATTAGTATCAACACAATCAATTGACATCTTCTGGAAGGCTTTAAAATACATTGGAATGTTTTGATATTGAAGGATTCAACTTACACTGACAATAGTGATGCCATATTTGGGGAATAAATGATGTGGTTGGAACCTCTCCCCCGATAACTTGAACAAACCCTCCATATCTTTGATTTGGAATCTCCCACCGGCAGTGACCCACTCCAAGTAGTCCTTGTGCTTACCACCCTGGAGCAAACCGTACAGATACTCTGCAGGCTTGGTATTGCCGTCATCCAGTCCTGGAATTGTGTAATAATTGTATTAATTGTATTGTGTAATGTTAATTCCCCTCATAGTAGTAGTAGTAGTGTTTATTGACATATATAATACACCACCACAATCGCTCTCTGCAATCCACCAAATCATATCAAATGATTCAGTTTGTGACTCTGCATTTAGTATTCTGTTTTCAACTGCTTCCTTTCAATCCAATTTCAACAAGGATAGACACATAACTACCATACATACTTCTACCCGTTTTCTTACCCTCTACTTCATTTGCTCCTTTGCATAATCTACTCCTTGCATTTGAACCTTCTGTTGAGATTTCTTGATGGACATCATCGTTTTCAGTTTCACGTCTCCTCACAGATAAAAGGGACTCTGAACTTGGACTCGCTGGCGGGGGATCATGTTGGGCATCTGTCTGCCCTGTGTGTTCCTTCTTGAACTCCAAAGGTACTAGTCTGATAGCTCTCAATTCCCTGGTGTTGTTGGCACCTGTATCATTTTGATCACGAACTTTAGTAGTGATAATTTGTCTCTTCACTTTTGATGCAGAAATTGGGCTTATCGGATTCCTTTGGTTTTCCGCTGACACCCCATGTGATTCATCAGACCAATACTCTGTTTCGCTGGCCGTCAGAGTTGTATCCAGTGAAGAATTCCGTCCAGATGACGTCACCATGTCACCACTGCAGTTCAGATCAACAATTTCTCCATCACTTTCGATGTCCTCCCCTGCAATGATCTGACATTCACCATTGACTGACGCTGCTGGATTTACAGTGTCTTTGCTGCCTGTGTCAGGCAGTATAACAAGGCTCTCACTCTCCTGGCCACTGCTTGATATGCATGCATCCTGTGTGGGACTTGACGAGATCATGATGCACTTCTCAAGAGTTGAAGCTTCTCGATCATCTGACGAGAGTAAACCATAGAAATGCTTGGCATAAATACCGGTACTGCGATATATGTGGTGCAAAATGGTGGTGCATGGAACTCAAATACATGTACTGTGAAACTGGTTGTTTGGGAGCATTTAGAAATCATGTTGATGTCATCGATAACGAGAAATAAATAAATTCTTTCGAATAAATAAACGTGGGGCATACCATTTTGACCATTTTTTTCCTGTGGTGGAAAACCGTCTTCATCAACAACCTTGGAGCGCCCAACAGAATCTTGGTGCAACTCGAAGTCTTCAGAAACGCACGTTTCAATCACACTTAACATGGGGAGAAAAACATATTCAGTTGAATAATTGTAGTAATTTGTATACAATGTAAGTATTTATGTATGTAAATATATATAAGCTCTATACTTGGATCTATAAATGTGTTAAAGCATTAAACATGTCAAATCAAATGTTATGACTACAACCAGCCCTTTGAGAACTTTTGCTCATTTGAACAGGCGGTTCATGGTTAAATTCAGGAACTGTATCCATCACACGCAGGTGTAAACAAAGCATGAAAATCTAAAACGGACTGACAATTCCACGCACACCACCATATATCACTAATTATATTCTCATAACTACACTATATATACAGATACAAACTGGAAAATCTCATCGATGTGGACTTTCAAAGGCAATTTGGACATTTGTTTACATTCGGGTTTGATGGATACACTCTATTTGTTCATATACATGTACCAAACTGGTATAAAATGTGTGTTAAAACAGATGGAAAAACAACTTGGACGGACTGCAATCGTCAAAATCAATGTGCACGTGGTTTGTTATCTTGTATTAGAAAGAGTTGCACTGAAATTTAGTTTTGAAAAAAATATTGCATACATTCGAAGGCAGTTGCTTTAATATCAGTTCATGTATATCCTCAATCAACACTTTCACATGGGAACTACTTCACCTACATTTTACATAATTGAAGTTTATATATCCAATTATTCATCACCATTCTATCAATTTTCAAATATCAATGTCTGTCTGAACATACTTGTTTTCCGTTTTTCCAGTGCCAGGCCAAACACGAATCACAGCAAATGGTAAAATCTTTGATACATCGTATTCATCTTCCCCGTCATCAGTGTTCCCTTGCTCCCCGAACTCTGGCACAAAGCCTGTGCTGGTGCTCAGCGCGGGGTTCTGTGGGTCTGTGGACTCCCTACTCAACCGAGGCTGCTTGCCGGTCATCTTATACATGCGCCCGTTCCATCTGTTCATCGATTCGCCAGAGGAGATTTCCTCTGGAGTCTTGCGCTTGTGAGTGGACGGTGATCTGATGCCGGTGAAAGGTTTGGTATACACGTTGGACTTGTTCGGATGATGGCAGGGCTGTGACTCGAACCAGTCCGTGGCATCTGTGCTAAGGCCGCTTGCATGTTGGAACATACAAAAACTTTTCAAAGACTTGCCTTATTTCATACAACAGACTTTGATATGGATAAACATGCTTTTCCATTTATAAAATATACTGACTCTGAATCAAAACATGAGAACAGATTTCTTTGTCAGGCAATAACAGATTTTTATGTTATTTCTTGGAAATCCCAATCAGATGCCCTATAATTATTATTGTATTGGTCCAACTGAAAGCACAGTCATGCTCTAATAGAAGAGTGCCCCTCTTCACTTCATAACTGACCATAATTACTTTAAAAGCATATATTGTTTTGACCATCCTATCTAGGCTAATTTCACTAAATTAACACATAATAAACACTGCATAGGCATCATATCAATGATTTTCCAAAAAAAAGTGTCTCTTATTATGATGAAACTCTTGCATAAGAGGGACGCTCTCCTTGTAGGACCAATGCGAGATCCATTTATCAAGATCTTTGATTAGTATATCTGTCCGAATGGCTTGCACCTGACACAAATAGTTTCACAGCTCCCATGCAGGGAACATAATGATGGATGGATGTTGCCACATTCCACGAATGCAATCACACTCACGTGCTTGTAGACACGATGTTGTACCCCTCGCGATGTCTGATTCCCGAGCTTTTGGGAGGCCTCAGCGCTTGGAGCAGGTTTAGACAGTCCGCCTCCCCCAGATCTGACTTCAGTGACAACCAATCCAGGAACAGGTCCACCGAGGATATGTTGTATTTATAAAGCTGCTGCACTAAGTCTGACTTGGGCCCAGCTTCTAGTATCTGAAAATAGGTTGAAGTTTGTATATGTTTTGTGGAGTACTCACACAATTAGAATAAACTGATTTGGAACATGATTGATATCTTTGAATTGTAATTGGTTTTTCGCCGCAAATGAGAGTGATTAAGGATATATAGAACACTGCACACCAATGCCCAAGAAATTCATAAAGTGATTGAGAAAATATGCATACTTTTTTTTGTTAAATAGCTTTCTCTTGATCAATAAAAGTTACCAAACCTTTTCAATTGGTGTTTTGGGGAATTCTGTGTTAACAGCTACAAGTAGGCGCTCAACTAGCTCGACCAGTTTCAAGTCGAATTTGGACCCAAACTCTCTCTTATAGTGTTGCTTCATGTAGCCTTGTAAGTATTCCTTACTGGCAGTCAGCGTAAGGAAGAAACTGCGGAAGTGTTCTTGAAGGTTTGCAATACTTTCCTCCTCAACATTCAACTGAAACAGTGGAATATCCCCATGACATCCAGAACATGCCCAAACTGATGACTAACTTTATTATTTATGTACCTCAAGATCCAGAAGACAACACAGTTGCTGAACATTCTAGATTCAATGAAAAAAAATGTTCAACTTAGAGAAAATTCTAACATACCTCGGAATTAGAATATTCATTGCGTTTTGGGAAGAACTTCTTCAACTGCTCCACTACGTCTGGTCGCTTCAACTCAATCATTCTGAATAACATCTGGAAATGAGAGAATCTGCACAGTAAAATTGAACACCAGTGTGGTAACGAAAAGAAAACACTCAATGTTGATATCATGACAGTATACTTTGTGATTGAACTGCATTCCTCAACGATACCCACCTTACATTTCATCGAGGAAATGATTCGAGCGACAACCATCGACGATATCCTCTGATTGATGGCAGTAGACAAGACTTCCACAATGACCAGACCATCTCCAAACCTATCAACATCGTCATTCTTCACCATCCGGTGTAGACCACAGGCTGCCAAGGCAGAGGGCGGTAGACCCAACTCCAGCAAATTGGGGCCGTTGGTTCTGCTTCCCAAGACTGCACGGACAGTCAAATTCTATATATCACACAGTGCGTACTTGAAATCTCAATGGCATCTTCAGTAAAGCAGAATTTATCTATTGTAGGGCTATGCTCTATCTGAATGAATGAATTACGATAGATCCGGGTTTTGATTTGAGTTTTTTATTGGCCAAAATGCACATGAATGTTAGCCAATAAATATAAAGCCAAGACTGTATGATGTCAAAGATAGCAAAAAGTACCTAAACACCTTTTATCGACGTGGTGCTCAGATGAGAAAATTGAGAATGATTTGACTGTACTGACCTGGCATTGACCTTGCATTTGGGGTACTTTTGTTCGGTCTGTTACTTAATGATCAGATATTGTTTATAAGAAGCTTTGTAGCCTGTAGGCATCATTCAAGGACTGTTCAGGCTTAAAATTATTTGTTTTGCTGGTGTGGCGTTCTCGTAAAATAGGTCCCCCTACATTATGATGAGGTTTATTCAGTTAAAATAGAGACACCATCTTGATGTTTTCAGTCAACTTCCATATTTCAGAGAATCCTGGAAGGTGGTGGATGGACACACAACAATCTCAATGTCCGAAATAAAAGAGACCTATTTTACGATACATGGCTGTTGTTGGTTGGTTATTTTATTGGCAGGGCTGACCAACGATGCACTTCCTTTCATAGGTCCTGCCATGGCACATCAAAACATCGCTATACAGCAGCATGAGTGAAGCGGAGTATCTGAGATGGCTGTCATGAATTCACACTTGAAAGGGAAATCATTTGGATCTGTTTTCAGCGAAAAAAGCACTAAGTTTCAAAACTGTCATTCTCAAGTATCATCTATACACTGAGGTCTGAGGTAACGTAGATCAAATTAGCATAATCAGGCCATATCTGGTAACACACGTTTGAAAACACATGACTTCCGCATGGTCATGGTGAGGATACGCTTCACATAAAATTAACGAAAAGGTTTTCAAGTATATACTTATCAATGACTTTTACGTGAATGTATTCGATTTATCATCATGATCATGTCCCAAATGTTTTGAGTGCTTATTTCGTGATATTTATTGGAAAAAAATTCTTAGTTCATTGAATGAGTACTCGGTTATCAATTTAAAACTCGGTTCTTGCTGTGACTCGACTCGTTGTCCAGTACTTGAGTACTTGTGCTGTCCCTATTTTTTCTTGAAAATAAGTCCAAACGATGTTCATTTCAAGGGTGAATGCACCTGAGAAATCTCAAATGCTCGGCGTTAGATACAGTGTCTAGAACATGTCAAAGAACTAGGAATACTTTACCTTCTAAAACTCTAAAGTAGAAACGTTTGGCTGCAAACCAAGCGATCCATCTCTCAACAAGGCAAATGCCATCCATGGTTTCTCGCGTGTCAAATCCAACTACAATAGGGAGTTTAAAGTTCACTGTTTACACGTGACCTGGTCGCTGATGCAACCCAGCCACCCGTTACCTCTCGTATTATCATAGCATGGGCAACAGCAGTGTGATCGCCAATAATGTAATTATAATGTAAAACAGGATTACATACTTGACTTCAATGTTTCCAATCACATACCAATCCACTCACAAACCTAAGTATATACTAGTATCCAATTTACAAATGTATAAAAAATAAATGTTTTGATCAATTAGATTACTGGTGATCAAGGGAAGTCATATGACACCTATAATAGAAAAAAATACACAAACTGAAGAATCCATCACAGTTTGAAGCAGAGTTATGGAAGCCACCAGGCAAAAAACAAACAAACCTTAGTCGCCATAAAGATGAAAAAAAAAACTGAAAAGACTTTACCAGAATTATTATATATTTATTATGGTACATCAATAAACATGATTTTTCGAGTATCTCGATGGCCATATTATCTCCCATAAATACGAGCCATCCGTCCTAAATTCGCCGCATTCCCAAATTCGCCAACGTGGATTTCAGGCCTTGTAATGTAAATGAAACTAACAAGTACGATCGTCAATCGAGACTCTGATATCCAATCTTTGTTCCAGTAATTTATTTTCCACAAAACGAGCTTCTGAGATCTGATAATATCAAGTTGCCGAATTTTGGGAAGCAGCGAATTTAGGATGGATGGTTCGTACTGAAACCATGGATCAGAAATTTAATAGTGATGTCTAGGGCTTCAACGAGAACAAAATTTCCTGACCGGTTACTCGTTAGCTTGTAACCGAACCGTAACCGGTTACTCGTCAAAAAATATAGAGCTAAATATTTTCCAAAGTAACACCAATTTTTTTCGCAGTTCGCATTTTATCAAATCTCTGTGTCAAAAACGGGTCAAAATCCCGCCCGAAACTCAACATTAGACGTCATTTTCGCGTGAAAATATGCAATATTATGATGAATAAACATTCTAATTGGATTGGAGAGTGATAAATCACTTCAATTCTGCGTGTTTGGGCGGAGATTTGACTGATGTGAAGTGTTTTAGGCTGAATTACGAGGGTGCAAAGTACGTTCACGATTAACCGGTCACAAAATCTGTAACCGGTTACACTCTGTAACCGAACCGTACCGGTCAGTGGTACCGGTTAACCGAGTACTCGTTGAAGCCCTAGTGATGTCAATGGTGATTAAATCAAATATTACACCCGTAGGATAGGGTTTTATGTGCGTATGATGTGTATGAGAGGTAACGGGCGGCCGGGTAGTGTCTGAGGCCGGCTCACGTATACGGCGGCGGCTACGGCCCAGTTTCATCACTTGAATGTGTGAGCGTTTTCCTGTTTTATCGCCCAATCAAAGGAAATATGACGAACGGTTTACGAAAAACCCTACAATCCTTATCATGTATTATCTAAATTTATAATGGAAGACGGAAACAAATAAGCTGAATTGGTGTATCTCCATGAATAGAACTGTGGAGGAACATGAACGTGAAAATTCGACGCCACTAACTTTCCAAAATTTCCCTCCGCCATTACGATATTGCATAAAATCAGGTATAAAGAGTGACTCGTAAATCAGAGTCATCAAATGACATCATTGCGGGATGACCTGGTTTTCAAGGCAGTGTCTTTGTTTTAAACCATACTTGCATTGTTCTCGCAGGTGTTTAATCAATGCTGTATGTTGGTTAAACACCTGACGGTCACGGCTGAGTAATTTTCTGTATGGTTTAAAATAGAGAAACCCCTCGAGTAACAGGGAGTTATTCAACATAGTCTCGGGCTGCCGCCCTCGACCATGTTGAATAACCCCCTGTTCCTCGGGGTTTCTCTATTTCATCGTTCTCATGAGCTGGAGAAGCAGAGATTTTGCATGGCCATCAGTACCCAAAATTTCGGGTATTTCACCCCGGGTCCATTCAAGGTGTCGTCAAATATGCTGATATATGCATGCTTATCACGCGATGTCCCGGATACTTCATTCGATATTTAACTAGCAGAGTGGTTAGGCTGAACTATTTTTTTTAGAAAGGTGCCATGGACCACCAAACTAAGACCATTTAGCAATGAGTATGGCCAATTCAATTACTATTATATACCCATAAGGTCCAACGCCATGAACATTGAATCAGGCGCCACAACTTGAACTGATGTAAATGTGGATTGCAGGGCCTTTTTTGATATATATCCATTCAATAATTTTAAACCTCATTTTGCATACCAGTCCCGAAATAAACCCTCTACTGTAATCACTTTGCGATGGGCCGTATGTGAAGTAGGTATGGTTGCCATATATTGTTGTTTCTGCTTGAATACACGCTGTCATCGAGGTTGTCATTTATAGGACTAAACTACACACGTGCGTGAGACGGACATCTGGACGCGCCCTCGTCAATGGTTCATACACGCGCGCATGACGCGGACGCTTGAGGGTACTCGGGAATGGAAAAAACCCCAACATATATGCATATAGATACATCTTATGGGTGTTGTGTATTTTTTTTTTATTAGACTCTAAAATTAGCTATTTCAAGCAAATGAGGCCCATTCGCGTGACACCATGAATACTCATTAGGCCTATAATAGCTAACAATGAGCTTCATAATTCCAGACCAAAAAAGAAGAAAAAAACAACTTGACACAAAACTGTTAATTTCTCGAGAAGGGTTAAAGACATTTAACCAGTTCTGTAAACTGGTAAAAGCCAGCACTTCATTTTTTTTGCATTTTCTTTCACACAAAACACGATGAATTGAAATTCATTCTGACTTGAGTCAGATTTTGATTTGAATGTAATTTTTATCACGGCCTGAAGAAAAGTTTATTTCTACAGGCCTAGCTAATATTTCCAGTCGCAGTAAAACAATCATGACTTCACCGACCATTTCCATCTTATTTGACAAATAAGCCTGATAGTCTCAATTACTTTCGTCCATTGTTTATATTGTATGAAATGCAGCTTTTCAGTGTAATAAAGATGCTGGACTTGTCTGGCCACCCTTTGAATCCAATGCAAGCATTTGTCAGAACCCGACACTCACTCTTCGTGATAGTCGAGGTTAAGTTCAATACTCTGTACCGATGCTATCTCTATGCTATGATGAGCTGATCGGATGAAATCATATTCATTTCAAAATATTCCATTCCAGATTTAATTTATTGAAAAACTTACTTAATGTTACAATATCAATTTCCATGTGAAACGAAGTATGGATACTGGGGTATACCACCACAGCCGATAGGAATGAGAAGTTTTAATAAAAAATGGCACAACTGTTGACTATTATTATGCTCCAAATGTGTAATAGTCCCGATTACTGATATCAAAACAAATAGTTATCTTCCACGCAGAGTAAAAACGGAAACATCCAGTCATTCGAGTTGTTTATTTTGTCCATGTGATATACATGTATAGTAATGATATCGAAAGAACTATAACAAGAAGGGGTCAACAATTTGGCCCCTCAGTGCCGAGTACAGTCCAATATGTTTGAAAGTGTTTGGCTGCACCAATTGAGCATTCGAATGTGTCCATTTTGCATTGAATTGGTCGAGTATATGGTCCTTTGCATAGTTGTTACTGCAAACAGATGTGTCTAATGCTTTTAGCAGTCTTTTTCCGCTAGCTCTGGGATAGAGAATAGCTTGGGTACAACAACTGGGTGCAGGGGTGATACTATAAAGATATGGCGATATGTTTCGTCTCAGCTCAGACACATTTGTTCGACCCAAACTGAGAGCAACTAGTATAAAATACAACGTGAACAGCAGCCACAGTGTATGAACAGAACGTTTCTGTCTAGTTAGTCTTAGGAAATCACGTGTGTACAGATACGACGACAACGAGGAAAATACGACTGCAAACGCCGCTAATTCTGGAAGTCTTTCCGGGCTCATTGATAGGTAGGTTAGAAATCGTTCTGGGTGATAAAACTTCACATACGGTATGTTCCGTCTATCGCCAGCACCATGGTCTGATGATCTCGACGTGTGGAATGTCAAGTAATGATCCAATACCTCCAGCATGTCAGGTGTAGGGAAAGCATCATCCTCCACTAGAAATACGAAATCAGTACCGAATGCGATGCTCTGGTTCAAACAAAACTGGTAATCCTGTTTTTCTTTTTCTTTGGGGTGAACCATTGGTAATTGTAGATGACTGAACCGTCGAACAGTTGCTACATATTCTGAAAGCTCTTGTACCTCATGATAGAAGTCAGGATCCGGGTCAACGTTACACACCTGCGGATAAAATATCACTTTTTCTCGTCGAGAAGACTGTTGCCATTTTGAATGCAAGTTAATCAGCTTGAGCATTTGCGAAGCAGTTTGCGTGACGTAGCAAGGGTTTGTGCCAGCGGGAAAGAATCTAGTTCTGGAATGTGTGATCACAGTGATGAGAACTTGCGTTGTAGGTGGAGCTAATGCTTCAATATTAGCGTCCCGTTTTATGTCATCTACTAGACTTATTTGCTCACGCTTGGGCAGAGTTTGTAAATATTCTTTTGCATCCTGTATTCGGGCATCATTTTCCTCAGAAAGTTTCTGTATGGCATCTGCTTGGTTCTTCCAGCCACGGAAGTAAATCGAATGCTGTAGGTTCCGACACAACAATGGCATTATAAAGAAGAATGTGATGGCATACAGGCACATGACATCCCTGTATGCTTTGCAGAGCAGGCATTTGGAACAAAACCATCGGTACATTACGCTCGTTCCTGCTCGTTCAGTTAACCTGAAAAAAAAAATACAAAAGTTAGTATAGTGAATAGTAGTCATAGTTACTATAATTCATCAAAGATAACACGAGGATCCATATTTCAGACAGATATATTTGAGAATAATGTCTTAATCATGCATGGCAGATTCCGACTTCCGCAGAAAGCATTCATTTATACAGTCCCGATTTGTTTCCAAAGTGAGCGATAATGAGAGTAAAGTGACGTTCACCTGATAAATATGACACAAAAAAGAACCACCAATGAATCATAAGTATTAAATTCCCATCTACTGATATAATTACATAATATTTCCCCCCGTATCCTGAAAATTAAAACGACTGTGTGAATCAAAGCCTGATGCAGCGTTCGAACGTCCAAAAAGGTCGTTCCATGAACACTGATATCCGTAACGGTTGCATATCAGCTCAGCATACTGAGTCTGATGACCGTAACGACCAGCACATTTTTTGTCTGCTCATCGACATTAGGCCTAATTGAAATTAATCAGCACATATCTAGAGTTAAGCGTATTTTTGCAGATTTCTGCTTCTCTCAAAGGTGTGTGAATCACCTTCCCTAACTACCACTATGTCTTGAGAATTTGAGCATGCAGCCTCGTATGCCCCTACATTTGCAGGTCCTATCACCGATATGGAACTACACCAATATATATTTCCTATAAATTTTCCTATGAAAATATGGGAACCGGGTATTAGGGCGTCTCTCATTTTTGTTCTTGAACCGGGCAAAGCATCTTCTCATTTTTGTTCTTGCCAATGATAATATTCCGAGCATACAGGTCTCAAATGATGTACGTATATGCTGGCAGGTAATATGTGATTCAATTTAAAGGTCAGCATGTACGTGGCCCACGTACATGCTGACCACGGTGGCATCTGTCCATGCCATCAGAAGAAGAAAAAATATCAGTCTAGAATAAAAATATTTTGTTTGCAGCAGTAAACCTTCTATTGATTTTTATTTTCTACCACAAAAAAAGCAGTCAGATCCATCCATACACACAGTAATATTACACAGTTAATAAATATACATCAATATGATAAGCACTGATAAGTGTTGTAGAATGACAATATGTTATACAGTGAATAATTTTCAGTTCGTGGCACCAAAATTTTGTATCAGTGATATTTTAAGAAGAGGTTCTGATGAGTGTCCGACTGTACTGTTTGGTGTGCTGAACTGTCGTAGCAATGGCAGTGGAGGCCTGGGGATATCACGAACAGTGGCATCGTCTTGGAAATGTTCGGTTGTGACAAGATGGGCGATGGGTATATTGCTGGGATGTAAGTTGGAGTCCACAAGAAAGACAGTCCTGCGCTGTGAATCTCTGGGTCAATTCCCTGGCGCTTGTCTTTAATTCGACGGTTTTGGAACCACGTTTTGATCTGGAGTTAGAGGAAATGAATTCGTCTATATTAATGAAATAGACAACAGGTAGAAAAAAAGAAAACAGTAGGCTTATGTCATGAGAAAATTTGGGATACGGCCACAGTAATAAATAATCCTACCTGACGATCAGTTAATCCCAGTTTGCTTGCCAGCTGTTTACGCTGTTCTGCTGGAAGATATTTCTGTTTTGTGTAAGCCGCCTCCAGAACTTCCAACTGATGGTTTGAGAAACATGTTCTTGTTTTCTTCCGTTTAGCAGCTGGTGGACTATCATCGAATAAACAGAAAGAATATCACTTAACTATAAATAATACTGAACGAATTGTCATGTACATATATTTAAGTCGATGTAGATAAGTTTGATATCAAAGTCGAAAAAAAAACCAAAAAACAAAGCATATAACTTACCAGAAGATGATTATGTCGAGAGTGGTGAACTCACCCGACTGCCGACAGATCCGTCACCGGACTCATCCAGTGTTGGTTGGACAGTGTTGATGTATTACTGCTGGTCACAATTGTTGGCATCTTCATAATATTTTCGTTTTGTTGATTGATTTGAAACATTAGACAATGGGCGATTGTTCAAAATATTCTCAATGATGAACATGATTCTCAAGTTTCTAACCACAAGCTATTTACAAAATGATAGGAATAACTGGAAAGTTGATGATATTCTGATGGATGCATCCAGTCAGCTTCTAACTTATATAATTTGCTTGAAGTACCCTTCACACTTCCCCTTGAGAAATCAATTGCTATGTAGTTGTGAAGTCAATCAGGCGTGACGGTCAGAACCCTCATGTCTGGAGGTCTGGCGCCAGAGTAGATGTGTGCAGACATAACTTGCCCTGTCCTTTCAGCATGATATGCTTGTGTTGGAGTTTGTGTGGCATAACAAACCAAGTGTCGCCCATGCCGTTTACTGAGTAAGTAGTGATCTATTCAAATACGCAATCTACACCGGTA
Organism: Terebella lapidaria; assembly: GCA_949152475.1. Classification (NCBI taxonomy): domain Eukaryota; kingdom Metazoa; phylum Annelida; class Polychaeta; order Terebellida; family Terebellidae; genus Terebella; species Terebella lapidaria. The sequence continues at coordinate 23,095,343 of OX424564.1, forward strand.
CTAGTACAGTAAAGGAAAGTGTAAAACATTTCTGTGGTTTCTTTGTTCTGACACTGAATACTTTAATGAATGCAGAAACGTGATCTGCTACAATAAGATACATTTTGACCTTGAATAATTTGATGAATACATAAACGTAATCTAGCAAGATACTACCGAATTATATAATGATGTGTATCTTTCAACATAAGGAATTGCTAGGTTTCATTCGAACCGTGGCTATATTACTGGGTTTCATATGTTGTTAACGCATTATTTGTGAATTATACCCCTCATGTCTGGAGAACTAACGCCAGTGTCAGGGAGTATTTTCTATAATACACCAATATATGATTGACAAATGAGTCAATAACTGATCAGTTTGTTACAAAGTGGGAACGACAAGTGACTTGTTAATTGTATGTCACCATTCAAATGATGATCTCTCTGAGGCATTTACAAAATTATTACATTATATGTAGCTGATAGCTGTTGAAGAAAGCATGGTGCAGGTTTTGAAATAAATGGAGTCACAATATGTTATGACCGATGTTACTATTTTACATGTCCTGTTTAAAACAACTCAGAGATACTCATATGCATGGTTCATATTATGATAATATGCATCAGTATTATAGGTAACTTCTCAACTGTGTGCTCTTTGTAGCACATGGCAAGTTGTATGAATTCAATAATATACAGGCAAAAAAGAATATAAGTTTGATAAAAAAAACTTGATGATATTCTGATGTATGTAAACTAAAGTAGTGGAAGGGCGCGAAGCGCCCCAGTGGGGGCCCTTGGGAGGACCCCCACACCCTTGGTTCGGACTCCTTGGAGTCCCTTCAAGGGTCCTTGGTTTTTTAAAGTGGTTTGGATGTATGTATCCAGTCAGCATCTAATTTATATGATTTGTTTAAATGTTTTTCACACTTCCCCGTGGGAGGTCAATTACTGTGTAGTTATGGAGTCAATCAGGCGTGACGGCCAGAACCCTCATGCCTGGAGGTCTGGCGCCAGTGTCGGTGTATGCAGACATAACTTGCCCTGTCCTTTCAGCATGATATGTTTGAACAGGAGTTTGTGTGGCATAAGAAACTCAGTGCCGCCCATGTAGTTTACTGAGTAGTTAAACATGCATTGATATATACAAATGTATAATAATAAATCTCTAGGTTGCTGATATTTTTCCACGACAGAAAAACGGTCCTTGGTCAGCTGAATTATTTCTCCAATACACAAATTTGGCTAAGTTGTGTCTCTCCTGTTTATTTGCAATGCTTTATTCACATTCGAAACTGGCGTTTCTGAAAAGTGTAGCCAAACAATTAAATTGATATTCACCAAAAGTTCCAAGGACGATACGAATTGGATGTGAATCCGATTTTTTTTTTATATTAGAGTGATATTTTAGCTATATAATTTTCATGAACCATTGTTGACCTGTGAAACAATTTACGTCTCTGTGTCTTCTTGCAAAAGTAATTTAATGTGCCACATGCTACGAGATGGGCTCAGATCAAATCCTAATGGAACAAAAATAGTTTTTACCCTAATGTAACTCGAAATGTCATGTATCATGCAAATCTATTTTAGATGTTAACGGAAACAAGCAAATCTTGAGGGCATTTTTTCGACAATTGAATTATGTGATGGGGAATGTTTGAAGCACAAACATCATGTTATCTTACATCAAATTCTGTAACACGAAAGCAAGGGCAGCTCATTTACACATCAGTGTGTTTGTAGATAGATGTATAATCGCTCATATGATTGAGCACTTTATATGCAGCTCATACTCTGATTTTTCCAACTTGTTTATTTCGTTTTTTTGCTGGTATTTGTGTATGGTATTATAACCCGTCATACTTCACTTGGGAGTCAAGCAGCATTTTTTTTCAGTCAAATTTCAGACTTGGCAATTTACTCCAATGTTGAATTTCAGTCCAGATTGGAATCTCGGGAATCTGAACATATTTGGGGATTTGGGTCGATTTACATCCATCAGGATTCGGACTATTGTTATAATTTTGGACCAGGAGACATATGGGCCACTGAAAATGCAGGCAAATGCAACAAGGTAAAGTCTGACAAGTTATAACTGGACTCCCAGGTGAAGAATGACAAGTTATAATAAAATGTCATAATAAATGAATGAGAAAAGTATACAGCTACCTTCTTTCGTACATGCCGGAAATGTCAGCCACAAATTGAACTATTTATCATTTAAAAACATAACATCCATCTCCAACACAGTGTTACAATAAACGTCCTCCTAACGCGGCATATCTTCATGTCATGCAAATAATTGACAAGTCACTTATAGTTCACACTTTGACGAAAACTGATGAATCATTAACCCCATCATTGATTGATGCGTTATGGATTACAGCCACTGACCATGGCACCGGTATTTCATACATGAGAATTCTAGCGGTCACGACTGATTGACCACACAATACAAGAACATCTGTTGCGAAATCGATGAAAGATATGTATCATGTGCAGTTTTGAGTGTGTGAATTTGTATATTTGGAATATAATTCATTCTGACCAAAATGAAATGATATTTTCGTTTGTCATGGTCCATCAGAAAATATTAGCAACCTAGATTTAGTTGTAGTTTGTTGAGGCTACTTTGAAGTTGGTGCAATGCATCAAATGTAGAATGTTATACATCGTAATGAACAAAATATATACTTGATTTTTTTTATTTTTTTCACAACACACTAAACAGTTACATCCATAGACACAAATGGTATAATTCACAGTTCATGAATGACAATATCACAAGCACCAGTGTGGCAAAACCATAGTCAAAGGAGACACTACGAAACAATAATTCAGCTCGTGACACCAAAGTTGTGTATGGGTGATATTTTGAGAAGAAATTCTGAGGAGTGCCCGAGAGTACTGTTTGGTGTGCTGAACTGTCCCATCACTGGCAGTGAAGGGGGTATCACGAACAGTGGCGTCGTCTTGGAAACGTTCAGTTGTGACGAGATGGGCGATGGGTATATTGTTGGGATGTAGGTTGGAGTCCCCAAGAAAGACATTCCTGTGCTGTGAATTTCTGGATTAATTCCCTGGCGCTTGTCCTTCATTCGACGGTTTTGGAACCACGTTTTGACCTGAAATGAGAGAAATACAGTCCACTACAATTTGCAAAGAAACAATAGGTAGAAAAATATTTTTTTTTGTAATGAGAAAAGTTGGGATACGGTTATGTTTCTGAATTATCTTACCTGACGATCAGTCAATCCCAGTTTGCTTGCCAGCTGTTTACGTTGGTTTGCTTGAAAATATTTCTGTTTTGTGTAAGCCGCCTCCAGACCTTCCAATTGGTGGTTGGAGAAACATGTTCTTGTTTTCTTTCGTTTAGCAGCTGGTGGACTGTCATCTGATAAACAGAAAATAGTTAACATCTTTTAAATAGAAATATAAATCTTCATGTAAATATTTGAGTCCATGTGAATAAGTTTGATATTCAATCTGCAAAAATAGGCAAAACAAACATATAATTTACCAGAAGATGATTCTGTCGAGAGTGGAGAACTTGCCCGACTGCTGACAGATCCGTCATTGGACTCGTCTGGACTGGGGAAGATTCTCCCGAAGCCAGAAAAGTTTAAATCTGGATGAACTTGTATTCTTGTTGCAAGTGACAAATTGCATGTTCGGTTGGACAGTGTTGATATAATCATGTTTGTCACAATTGTTGGCATCATCAGAATATTTCCGTTTTGTTGATTGATTTGAGATTTTAAACAGTGGACGATTGTTCAATATATTCTCAATGGTGAACATGATTCGCAATTTTCTAGGCACAAGCTATTTACCAAATGATTTGAACAACTGGAAAGTTGATGTTATTCTGGTGTATGCATAATGTCAGCATCCAATTTATATCATTTGCTTAAAATGTTTTTCACACTTTTAAAGAGGTCAATTACTGTGTAGTTATGGAGTCAATCAGGTGTGACGGTCAGAACCCTCATGTCTGGAGGTCTGGCGCCAGTGTCGGTGTATGCAGACATAACTTGCCCTGTCCTTTCAGAATGATATGTTTGTATGGAAATTTGTGTGGCATAACAAACTCAGTGTCGCCCATGACGTTTATATGGTAATTAAACAGGTTGTGATGTATGAAAACACGCAATCGACTTTGGCAATGCATATTCAGGTGAGGAAAAAAGACATTTTTTTAATGTTTTTCTGTCCCACAATACCTGGTACTAAAATATGAAGTGAGATTTCACATAAAATTTTTACATAAGGTTTCATCATTTGTTGTATATTAGTGAGGCTGACATAAACGTTTATAACCTGTTTGCAACGAATGTATTAAACGTATAAACGTCATTGATTATAAAATTATGCTGATTGCTGAGTTATATGTTTTTATTTAAAGGCTAAGAAATGTTACTAGGCGCTATTCGAGACGAGACTACAGTCATTAATCCCTGGTATAAAACAAGGATCATGGTCATGGCACATCGAATTTTAACACTCAATGATGTATTTTTTAAACAATCATTAGCCAACAAATTTCTTCAGCAAGCGTTCTCTATTTTGTCGCCAATAGCCCGTGAGAGTAAGATCTCTGATATCTGGAGAGCTGGCGCCAGCGTCAGCGACTATCGCCCATAACGCCTCAATCAATGATTGCCAATCATGTCAATGACTCGTGAGTTTGCGTCGAAGTGTGAACTACAACTGACATGCCAATTGTATACATTGTATTATGAAGATGCGTTGATGGTTGATGCATGCAATTCGCAGGTAAATCTTTAGGGTGGCATCCAGATCGACGAATTCTGAACGGGCGATACTTGCATGGAGGGTCTGCATTGGATGAAATGCTTGGGAACTTGTTTGCTGGAAAAGTCATTGTATGTAATATTTGACAATATATGTGCCAACAAATTAGTATACTTTTGACCTATTCACAAGTCGTTATTTGAATTTTATAGATGGATATACAGTAGTGTTATATCAGTATGCAGCTTGTAATCATACGACATGCGTATTTGCATGTTTGTAATGTATCAAAATTCAATGGCGACATCCTGAGAAATCAGGATTTGTTTGATACAAAACCAAACATGACGATATTTTTTCAAGGAAATTGGACCTGCGAACATCTGACAGGACTATGTGGCCATTGGCGTTATTGTGTATTTGGAACACGTATTTCGGGATCAATGCAAGTTGTCAAAGATGAAAGGATTTTTCCGTCTATGACGATCCAAACTGATGTATTTATTCATAATTCAATGCTGCTGGTTTTTGTCCATAAAAGGCGTCGAATTGTTCATGTGAGGCAAAGCATGTACAAAATATATCTGTATTTAAGGTCTTTATTCCCCACCACACCTAGTCGTCAGCTCAATCTATGCACACAACTAATATACATAATACAGAAATACACTTAAATAAGCACCAGTATTGCAAAATGGTTGCCAAAGGAAACACCATACGCATATTAATCCGTGGCACCACAGTTTGGTGTTGATGATATTTTCATAAGCAGTTCTGAGGAGTGTCCGAGTGTACTGTTTGGTGTGCTGAACTGTCCTATCACTGGTAGTGGAGGGGATGTGATGAAAAGTGGCGTCGTCTTGGAAACGTTCAGTTGTGACGACATAGGCGATGGGTATGTTGCTGGGATGTAGGTTGGAGTCCCCAAGAAAGACAATCCTGCGCTGTGAATCTCTGGATCAATTCCCTGGCGCTTATCCTTCATTCGTCGGTTTTGGAACCATGTTTTGACCTGAATTTGAATCAACAAAGAATATAAGTCTCATATCATAATTATCTGAATTAATTGTTTCCTTCATAAAAATGGCATTGCATTGTATTCTGTTCACAAGGAGTATGTGCAAATGTTTTCTCCTAAAAGTAGTATTCTTACCTGACGATCAGTCAATCCTAGTCTGCTTGCCAGCTGTTTCCGTTTTGCGGTTTGTAGATATTTCTGTTTCGTGTAAGTCGCCTCCAGACCTTCCAGCTGTTGATTGGAGAAACATGTTATTGATTTCTTCCGTTTGACAGTTGGTGGACTGTCATCTATAAATGATAAAATAGAGTCAGTACAAATTCAATGAAGTTACATGACAACATAGTTGTGCTGTGCTGTAGATACTGCTCATTAATGTAGTATTCTAGAATATTTTTGTATTAGTTCCTTACCAGAAGATGACTCTGTGGAGATCGAAGAGTTTGCCCAGTTGCTGACGGATCCGTCACTGGAGTCATCTAGGCTGGGAAAGATTCTTTCAAACACAGAAACATTCAGCTCGACAGTAGGTTTGGTAACACAAAGAAACATATCCCGCGATGAATCGTTATGTTTTATAACTGGCCCATCATCATCTGAACGATGGCGTTTCTGTGCCTTTGACAGAGGTCGATTATTTAGGATATTATCAATGGTAAACATGACTGGGTTCTCATAGATTTTTTTTTCAGATCTTGATATAACTCCAGTGATATCAGTGGATACTCTGATGGACCGAGCTATTTAACGGTTGCCTCATACATTATATTCATTTAACGGTTGCCTCATACATTATATGACGTCAATCACCCGTGACGTTGCGAACCCTCATGTCTAAAGGAACGGCGCCTAAAGTTGGTGTTTTGTCTTCAACGACGTCTCACACATTGACAAATTGTTTGTTTTGTTGTGAGTGTTAAAGTCGGTGATGCAATTAGATAATTCACAACTTTGTTTGCGTTCCCAGTGGGTAATTTTCATGGTAGATTGAGCTGTCAATTATGAGCTCAATTTGCAAATGCTTGAACTTAAATAATCGATAACTATTATTCCAACCTTTCCTCTTGTTGAACCACACACGCATATTCGTTCTTGATAGTCATTGCCTAAAAAAAACATTCAATGCCATAAAAAATCACTTTCGAATGATCTACATAAAAAATATCACTATAATGCTGTTTATATTTTTTCATTGATCTGTTGTCTATTATCTATCATCTGAGCATTCAGATAATGACACGCTAATAAATAATCATGCATATTTTCCCCTGTCCATTCTAAATGTAATAACGAACGTAAATTTCTGACATAATTTTCAGTGAACCATTAGGATGGAAGGGTAACATAATCAATGAGCATAACACTGATCAGATACAAGTTGCTTGAAATGTTTGTCAAAATCTCACGTAGGAGATCAATATTGTTGTGTAGTTATGGAGTCAATCAGGCATGACGGCCAGAACCCTCATGTCTGGAGGTCTGACGCCGGTGTAGGTGTTGTATAAAGTATATGATACCCTTCTTTCCACCGTGGTATGTTGATATGGGAGCTTGTTTGATATAACAAGCTAAATATTGCCCCTGTTGTTTATTGAGTAACCGAACAGGTTGTGATTTCTGAAAATATATTGCTGACTTTCATAATACATGGTAAGCTGAATAGAATTCTATATATTTTTTGTGTTTACTCAACAGCTGTTATATGTTTGTATTTGAACACAATGAATTGCTACTAGGCATTGTATTGAATATCTTGTATAATACTGTGACTTCGCTCCTACTAGCTTGGCTAGTGGGATGTCCCTTTAGCTCACTTGGTAGAGCGTCTGTCTCGAAACGCAGAGATCGTGGGTTCATCCCCGGCCTGGGTAACAAATTTTCGGTTGTCACAATACCAATGGACATGACACTTTATTTTTTGGGATTTCAATTCCAATGATATTATCATTTTCATCCAACACACTCCCTAGCAAACGTTCATGTATTCTGTGGTCAATCAGCCGTGACAACTAGAACCATCCTGTCTGGAGAACTGGCGCCAATGTCATTGATGGTCTTCATTAGCACATCGGTTAATGATTGGTAAAGTCAATGATTTTTCAGTTTGCGTCAATATGTGGACAAAACGTGATAATAATCAGTTGTTCAACATGAAGATATGTTAATGTTTGATACTGGTAATTTTACAAACATCCGAGATGGACGACTTCTGAACTAACGATACATGAATTGAGGATCAGCATTGGATAATTTATCACACATTTATTTGTAAGATTGGTACTGTTCTTCGTGATGCGATAATGTGTATCATTATACATAATATATAGTGTTCAAATTAATTGTGTATTACCGAAAACACTTTCAAATTTTGCCGCCGATAGGCAAATTGCTTTTTCACATCGAACGATAGTTATTTGATTTCATCGTCAAATAAGATCATTTACCGTGTATCTACACACAATGGACATAGGAAGTATCACCTCATAGTAATTTTCGGGAAGTAGAAGAACAACGAAATATGTTCACTAAACAATTAATAATGTGTTCAATGATATTGAACTCTCCCCAGTGCCAATATTAGAAGTTGTTTCATCAAAACCATCAGAGAGGTGCTGAATTTAGGTCAATTTTGGACTAACGTCTGATGAGTTTAAACAGCACTGCGGTTTGTCTCGTAATGCAGGGGTGACACTTCTTATGTACAGTCTGTGTATTTATCCATAAGCAATTAAAATGTGTAATGCACAACGTTTTCATTTTGGAATAAATCTCAGACACAATATATGAAGTGCTCCACAAATGGTTTATACACAGAAAACAATAAAATATCATGACTTTGAATAAAAGCATTTGAATCATTCATCCATTCAGGTATCATCCACTTTGAGTTTGATTTTCGTGGAAATAGTTAGTAGATTTGTAATGTCCCAATGATACAATTGTATATATCATGATATGACTGCAGTTAGTGTTCGTGATTCATGTTTATTTGCATGTTTTCTAATGTATCAATATTCAATTATGCCAATATCAAAAATCAGGATTTGCCTTATATGAATAAAAAAATGACAATATTTTCATGAAATTGGAGCTTCGAGTATCTTTCACCATGGGACAAATGGCGTCCTCCTCCATTCAAGACAGGCATTTCGAGGATCAGTACTTTCATCAATTAGGAGGAATATATATTTCTCGTTCATGAAGGTTCAAACTGATATATTTTAACTCACTGCTGCCGGTGTTCGTTTCGTATAAGGCGTTGAAATTGTTTATGTGAGGCAAAGAATGTATAAGATACAGGTATTGAAGGTTTTTATTCACTACCACACCCAATCGTTAGCTAGATTTATGTACACAAGTAATACACATAATACAAAAATACACTTCAATAAGCACCAGTGTTGCAAAAATAATTGTCAAGGAAAACATAATACAACAATCACTCAGTCCTTGGCACCAAAGTTTGGTGTTGATGATATTCTCATGAGCAGTTGTGAGGAGTGTCCGAGTGTCCTGTTTGGTGTGTTGAACTGTCCTATCACTGGCAGTGGAGGTGGTAAGATGAACAGTGGAGTCGTTTTGGAAGTGTTTGGTTGTGACGAGATGGGCGATGGGTATGTTTCTGGGATGTAGGTTGGAGTGCCCAAGAATGACAATCCTGTGCTGTGAATCTCTGGATCAATTCCCTGGCGCTTGTCTTTCATTCGTCGGTTTTGGAACCACGTTTTGACCTGAATTTTGAATAAGAATGTGAGTCACATATCATAATCATAATAAAACGAGTACATTGTTTCCTTCGTAAAAAATGGCAAGTTGCAGTATATATTCTTACCTGACGATCAGTCAATCCCAGTCTGCTCGCCAGCTGTTTCCGTTGTGCGGTTTGCAAATATTTCTGTTTTGTATAAGCTGCCTCCAGATCTTCCAGCTGTTGGTTGGAGAAACAAGTCCTTGCTTTCTTCCGTTTGGCAGCCGGGGGACTGTCATCTGTGGACAATGAAAGTGGTCAAAACGAATATTATAACAGGGTACACGATAACATTGTTATGCTGTGCTATAGATACTGATTATCAATTTAGTATTCAAGAACATTTTTTTAAATTAGTCGCTTACCAGAAGATGATCCTGCCGAGATTGAAGTGTTTGTCCAGCTGCTGACGGATCCGTCACTGGAGTCATCTAGGCTGGGGAATGTTCTCTCAAACCCAGAAACATTCAGCTCGACAGTTGGTATTGCAGTACAAAGACACTTCTCTCGTGATGCATTATCAAGTCTAAAAATAGGCCCATCATCTTCTGAACGATGACGTTTTCGTGTTTGATTTGACGCCGTGTTTGATTGACGATTTGATGCCTTGGACACAGGTCGATTATTTAAGATATTATCTATGGTAAACATGACTGGGTTCTTATAGATTTTTTTTCGGATCTTGATGTAACTCCAGTGATATCAGTGGATACTCTGATGGACCGAATGATGTTTTGCCTGTTTATATATCGTTTCCATGAGTTATTCGTTCAGTTAACCATTGCCTCATTCATTATATGGCGTCAATCACCCGTGACGTTGCGAACCCTCATGTCTAATGGAACGGCGCCTAAAGTTGGTGTTGTGTCTTCAACGACGTCTCACACATTGACAAATTGTTTGTTTTGTTGTGAGTGTGAAAGTCGGTGATGCAATTAGATAATTCACAACTTTGTTTTGCGTTCCCAGTGGGTATTTTACATGGTAGATTGAGCTGTCAATCATGAGCTCAATTTGCAAATGCTTGTATTTAAATAATCAATAACTAATATTTCAATCTTTTCTCTTTGAACCACACACGCATATTCGTTCTTGATAGTCATTGTCTAAAAAAACATTCAATGCCATAAAAAATCACTTTCGAATGATATAAATAAAAAATATCACTCTAATGCTGTTTATATTCTTTCATTGATTTGTTGTCTATTATCTATCATCTGAGCATTCAGATAATGCCACGCTAATAAATAATCATGCATATTTTCCCCTGTCCATTCTAAATGTAATAACGAACGTAAATTTATAACATAATAGGAAAGATGGAATATTTTCAGTGAACCATTAGGATGGAAGGGTAATATAATCAATGAGCATAACACTGATCAGATACAAGTTGCTTGAAATGTTTGTCATAATCACACGTCAATTGTTGTGTACTTATGGAGTCAAGTTGTTTTGTTAATTTGAAGTGGCCGTGGCGCAACGCACTAAGTCGTTCGCCCGCTGCTGAAGGGAATTCAATGTTCGTCGTTGGCGGGTTCGAGCCCCGCTCTCGGCGATCAAAATTCACTCAGCGGACCAAGGGCTACCCTCACTTCTCAGTCCGTCGGCCTGGAGCGGACACTAATATGGTGACCGGGTGATACATTGTAGACTGCTGCACTCGGTGTATCGGCGGTGGTGAGGCCACACTAAATTGTAAAGTTGGTATATGGATTTTCCCCCAAAATTTTCTATACAGAGGAGATTTTTTTTTTTTTTTACAAGTAAATTTTTTCATCTATGGAATTTTGACCAAAATTTTCTATACGGAGAATTTTTTTTTTTTTACAATTAAATATATCTTCTATGGATTTTCGACAGTAATTTTCTGTGCGCGGGAAATTTTCTTACAAAATAAAGTTTTTCTTAACAGACTTTCGACTAATATTTTCTATACGGAGGGTATTTTGGTCAAATGTTCCCACTCAGATTGTTATTACAGGTATCACATGTGGATCCAAGAGTTTTTACTATGAATTTTACATACACATCTTAGCGCACACGTTGTTCAACTCGTAAGAACAAAGAATGAAACAATTGTGTGCATGTACGGAAGCGTATTAGGGCCACATGACTTTTTTTTTCAATTCAATTTGTCGACTTACTATCTCGATAAATCGAGATATTATCTCGATAAATCGACTTATTATCTCGATAAATCGCCTTATTATCTCGATAAATCGAGATATTATCTCGATTAAATCGAGATATTATCTCGATAAATCGACTTAATTATCTCGATAAATCGAGTTATTATCTCGATAAATCGAGTTATTTTCTCGATAAATTGACTTATTATCTCGATAAATCGAGATGTTATCGCGATAAATCGAGATATTATCTCGATAAATCGACTTAATTATCTCGATTTATCGAGTTATTATCTCGATAAATCGAGTTAGTTATCTCGATAAATCGACTTATGTCTTAGGCATTTAAAGTTCAAATAAAATGGAAATATGTTTAGTCACATTATTCATATGTCGAATAGGCTTATGATGGACCATTATAACGTTAAATATTGAATAATACAGACAAAACTACCTAGTTAAAACTATAATGAAGTTACTATATCACTATCTTTTATAAAGATGCAACATGTTCATCAATGAAAATGTTATAATTTTCTTTAACAATTCTTTAGCTATTAGACATGGATTGAGGTATATTCGTAAATTTATCTGTAACGGCTTCTTCAATTGTATAGTTTGCTATTATTTCAGAGATTAATGTTATGACTGATAATCATTTACTCCATATAGTTTTCAATATTAGTAATCAGTATATTTTATTTGTCCTATTGTTGCCAAGGTAACCAATGAAATGGTATGGCTCGCCTATGGTCGATGCATATTCATTTTACTTGTACTTTACATGTCTGAGTTCTAAGATGATTTATCGAGATACTATCTCGATTTATCGAGATAATATCTCGATAAATCGACTTAATATCTCGATTTATCGAGATAATATCTCGATTTATCGAGATATTAAGTCGATTTATCGAGATAACTAACTCAATTTATCGAGATAATAAGTCGATAAATTGAACTTTAAAAAAACTCATGTGGCCCTAATACGCTTCCGTAGTGCATGAGATACTAGTACACACTTTATTATGGCCTCTATATGCACCAGAATGAATGTACAGTGGTCCCTGTAAGATAAGACCTCAACGTTTGCAGAGACAATGAGGTCTTATCTCACCATGCTTACAGGAAGTCTTATTTCACAGGTTCATCTACATGTTAAACTGATCTTTGGGGAATACAAAAAAGTCTTTACAGACAGGGTCGTCTTATTTCAGAGGTGTCTTATCTAATAGGGACCACTGTAATTAATATAATCAGTTAGGACACATATTGTTAACATAGAGATCTCAATAGGTGAGAAAAATGGAGAAAGATGTAAGTATTGGTATTATTAAATGTTTTGGGATTAGAAAGTACCATTACACATATTTAATACCAAGAATAGTACAATTCCCTAGAAAAAACCTGCTTAGTACCATATTTTTTCTGAATTCTATATAGAAAAGCTTTGCTCGTTAACAATTCAAGATGAAATACGGGTGGCGGCGGTGAAATTAAAAAAAAAAAAATTTTGATATCGTGGAAATTCGTAGCGGCGATTTTTTTTCATAAAAAAGTGAAACTCGATTTTTTATAGGCGGCGATTCCATAGACCAACTTTACCATTTGGTGTGGCCTTAAGGGGCAGAAACCTAGATCACTAGGCGTACCCGGATCTGTCATGGGCCGCGCTACAAATACCCATCAATGCAGTACACCAGAAAATCCCGTCCATACACTACATACATACACGGGAACCAAAAATATGCATGGCGCTGCACTGCGGCGACGCGCCACCAATATATCGCGGACCAAAGTTGGTCGGATGGTGGTAAGGCAAATCATCCCGTCAGTATAATCTATCTATCTATCTAATCAGGCGTGACGGCCAAAACCCTCATGTCTGGAGGTCTGACGCCGGTGTAGGTGTTGTATAAAGTATATACCCCTTCTTTCCACCGTGGTATGTTGATATGGGAGCTTGTTTGATATAACAAGCTGAATATCGCCCCTGTTGTTTATTGAGTAATTGAACAGGTTGTGATTTCTGAAAATATATTGCTAACTTTCATAATACATGGTAAGCTATATTTTTTTGTGTTTACTCAACAGCTTTTATATGTTTGTATTTGAACACAATGAATTGCTACTAGGCATTGTATTGAATATCTTGTATAATACTGTGACCTCGCTCCTACTAGCTTGGCTTGTGAGATACCCCTTTAGCTCACTTGGTAGCGCGTCTGTCTCAAAACGCAGAGATCGTCGGTTCATGCCCGGTCTGGGTAGCAAATTTTCGGTTGTCACCATACCAATGGACATGATAGTGTACTTTATTTTGGGATTTCAATTCCAATGATTTTATCATTTTCATCCAACACACTCCCTAGCAAACGTTCATGTATTCTGTGGTCAATGAGCCGTGACAACTAGAACCATCCTGTCTGGAGAACTGGCGCCAATGTCATTGATGGTCTTCATTAGCACATCGGTTAATGATTGCTGAAGTCAATGACTTATCAGTTTGCGTCAATACGTGGACTAAACGTGATAATTATCAGTTGTATAACATGAAGATATGTTAATGGTTGATACCAGTACGTGTGATACTGCAGACATACGAGCTGGACGACTTCTGCACAGACGATACATGAATGGAGGATAAGCAATGGATAATTCATCCCACAATTATCTGTAAGATTAGTATTGTTCTTGGTGATGCGATTATATGTATCATTATACCTAATGAATAGTGTTCCAAATAATTGTGTATTACCAGAATCACTTTCATAGTTTGCCGCCGATAGGCAAATTGCTTTTTCACATCGAAAGTTAGTTATTTGATTTTATCGTCAAATAAGATCATTCAACATATATGTACACACAGTGGACATAAGTGTCACCCCCTAATAATTTTCGCGAAGTAAAAGAACAACAAAATATGTTTACTAATCAATTGATAATGTGTTCAATGATATTCAGCTCTGCCCAGTGGCAATACCAGATGTTGTTTAATCAAAACCAGCAGAAAATTTGATTTCAGGTCAATTTTGGACCCAAGTCAGCGCTGCGATTTGTGTAATTATGCAGGGGGTGACACTTCTTATGTGCAGTCTGTGTATTTATCCGTAAGCAATTAAAATGTGAAATGCACAACGTTTTCATTTTGGAATAAGTCTCTGCCACACTATATGAGGTGCTCCATAAATGGTTTATACACAGAAACAAAAAAAAAAAGATCTTGACTTTGAATAAATAATCATTCATCCATTCAGGTATCATCCACTTTGAGTTTGATTTTCGTGGAAATAGTTAGTAGACTTGTAATGTCCCAATGATACAATTGTATATATTATGATATGACTGCAGTTAGTGTTCGTGATTCATGTTTGCATGTTTTCTAATGTATCAATATTATTCAATTATGCCAATATCAAAAATCAGGATTTACCTTATATGAATAAAAAAAATGACGCTATTTTCATGAAATTGGAGCTTCGATTACCTTCACCATGGGACAAATGGCGTCCTCCTCTATTCAAAACAGGCATTTCGAGGATCAGTACTTTCATCAATTAGGAGGAATATATATCTCTCGTTCATGAGGGTTCAAACTGAAATATTCTAACCCACTGCTGCCGGTGTTCGTTTCGTATAAGGCTTTGAAATTGTTCATGTGAGGCAAAGAAAGTATAAGATACAGGTATTCAAGGTTTTTATTCCCCACCACACCAAATCGTCAGCTCGATTTATGTACACAAGTAATACACATAATACAAAAATACACTTCAATAAGCACCAGTGTTGCAAACATAATTGTCAAGGAAAACATAATACAACAATCACTCAGTCCTTGGCACCAAAGTTTGGTGTTGATGATATTTTCATGAGCAGTTGTGAGGAGTGTCCGAGTGTACTGTTTGGTGTGGTGAACTGTCCTATCACTGGCAGTGGAGGTGGTAAGATAAATAGTGGAGTCGTTTTGGAAGTGTTTGGTTGTGACGAGATGGGCGATGGGTATGTTGCTGGGATGTAGGTTGGAGTCCCCAAGAAAGACAATCCTGCGCTGTGAATCTCTGGGTCAATTCCCTGGCGCTTGTCTTTCATTCGTCGGTTTTGGAACCACGTTTTGACCTGAATTTGAAATGAGAATGTGAGTCACATATCATAATCATAATAAAACGAGTACATTGTTTTCTCCGTAAAAAAATGGCAAGTTGCAATATATATTCTTACCTGACGATCAGTCAATCCCAGTCTGCTCGCCAGCTGTTTCCGTTGTGCGGTTTGCAGATATTTCTGTTTTGTGTAAGCCGCCTCCAGATCTTCCAGCTGTTGGTTGGAGAAACAGGTCCTTGCTTTCTTCTGTTTGGCAGCCGGGGGACTGTCATCTGTGGACAATGAAAGTGGTCAAATCAAATATTATAGCAGGGTACACGATAACATTGTTGTGCTGTGCTATAGATACTGATTATCAATTTAGTATTTTAGAACATTTCTTTAGTTAGTCGCTTACCAGAAGAAGAGTCTGTCGAGATCGAAGTGTTTGCCCGGCTGCTGACGGATCCATCACTGGAGTCATCTAGGCTGGGGAATATTCTCTCAAACCCAGAAACATTCAGCTCGACAGTTGGTTCTGCAGTACAAAGACACTGCTCCCGTGATGTATTATCAAGTCTAATAATAGGCCCATCATCTTCTGAACGATGACGTTTTCTTGTTTGATTTGATGCCTTGGACAGAGGTCGATTATTTAGGATATTATCTATGGTAAACATGACTGTGTTCTTAGATTTTTTCAGATCTTGATGTAACTCCAGTGATATCAGTGGATACTCTAATGGACCGAGCTATGTGTACCCTGTTTATATTCCTTGATTCGTTCAATTAACCGTTGCCTCATTCATTATATGGCGTCAATCACCCGTGACGTTGCGAACCCTTATGTCTACAGGAACGGCGCCTAAAGTTGGTGTTTTGTCTTCAACGACGTCTCACATGTTGACAAATTGTTTGTTTTGTCGTGAGTGTGAAAGTCGGGGATGCAACTGGGCAACTCACGATTTTGTTATGTGTTCCCAGTGGGTATTTTACACGGTAGATTGCGCTGTCAATTATGAGCTGATTCCGTGAATACTTGAGTTAAAATAAGCAACAGCTAATAACTTTGACCATTCAACTCAATGATCCACACATTCCGCCATGATAATCATTGTAAAGAAAAATGAATGTCATATAATTGAATTACTGTCAAATGATCTGCACCAGAAATATTTTTCATGCATCTATTGTCTATTATTTAGGCATTCAAATACGCTAATAAAAAATCATGGATACTTTTTTTTCGTCAATTCTAAATTTGCTAATGACCTGATTTACTGAATAAATGAAAGTGATTTACTTAATATATCAAGAGGAGGTGATTATTTTCGAAAAATTGTCAGGACGGAAAAGCAAAATAATCAATGATCATTTTAATGTTTAAAGTTATATGTAACTGATCAGACACAGGGTTAGCTTGTGTCTAGGGCCACAGTTGATTGACCGCGTATACTGGTTTGCATTCAATTGCAATCAGAGAATCAAAACAGGAAAAGGTTTTTTTTGAAAAGCATGAAAATCATTTCTCCAATGGGATTCTGGTGAACACTTATTGTGCAACTGGGAACACTTGTTTTAATAAAAGAATTTAGAATCTATCATAAATATAAAAAGTTATCAAATTCATGTTATCATCATTGTATTTTGAAGAGATTATAATGGAGTTTATCGCTTTTTCAATGCTGATTACTAGTATGTCACGGGAACGATAATAATTAGGAGTCTCAATCATTCAATACGGCTTCGTTTAGGTGACTCATTATTAGGTTGGGGAATCGGAATTATATTTGACAGCTGATATTGTGTATACTCATAGTGACATGTCATACACTGTGACTGTAATATCACCAGAATTTTTGCGCATCAGACATAGTACCAAGAATACCCACATCATTTCACACGTTCAGCAAAACAAACAATTTGGGCAAGGTGTGAGACGTTCGAAATGGACAAACACCAACACTGGGCGCCAGTTCTGCAGACACGACCATCACGGGTGATTGATTTCATAATAAGACAACACGGCACTGAGCATCCAATCGTATTGCGAGTGATCAAGCGAGGAGACAAAATCGTATATAAAGGAACAGCCGACTGTCACATTCATCATCTACTGATTTGTCGCAAATCTGAGAAATATTTCCAAGCACCTAGAGCCATCAGCATGTTTACCATCGACAATATTTTGAACGACAGGCCCTTGTCGAAATTGTCAAAAGAAACACGAAAACGACGTCGTTCAGAGGACAATGATTCATCTACGCTCCAACAAATCGAAGCACTTGAAGGACTACCGATTATCGCAAAGCCAGCGATCGACCTGAGTATCTCGGGCTTCGAAGGAATCTTTACCAGTCTGGATGAGTCCAGTGATGGATCTTTCAGCAGTCGGGCGAGCTCTCCACTCTCGACAGAATCATCTTCTGGTCAGTGAAACATCTGTTTAGTCTGTGGAATCTAAACCGCCTATATAACTAGTAACCAAACCACATATACTCTGAATTGACAATAACAATTGTAGTATGAAAACGGCAAAATATTAACGGTCATTTCTCTCCTGTTTAGATGACAGTCCCCCTGCTTCCAAAAAGAAGAAAACAAGAACGTGTTTTTCCAACCACCAGCTGGAAGATCTGGAGGCGGCTTACACAAAACAGAAATATCTGCAAACGGTACAACGGAAACAGCTGGCAAGCAGAATGGGATTGACTGACCGCCAGGTAAGAACACAATTTTACCGAGGAGTCATTTTTTACAATCACCTTGTGAACAAACACATTGCAACCTGATATTATATGTGACCTACATTCTTTTTAATTCAATTTCAGGTCAAAACGTGGTTCCAGAACCGACGAATGAAGGACAAGCGCCAAGGAATTGATCCAGAGATTCACAGCACAGGATTGTCTTTCTTGGGGACTCCAACCTACATCCCAGCAACCTACCCATCGCCCATCTCGTCACAACCAAACACTTCCAAGACAACGCCACTGTTCATCATACCCCCTCCACTGCCAGTGATAGGACAGTTCACCACGCCAAACAGTGCACTTGGACACTCCTCAGAACTACTCATGAAAATATCATCAACGCCAAACTGTAGTGCCACGGACTGAGTTATATTTTCATCATTTTGCAACACTGGTGCTTATCGAAATGTATTTTTGTTTTATGTATATTATTCGTGTACATAGATCGAGCTAACGACTGGGTGTGGCAGAGAATAAAAATATTAATCATATAATCTACATTCTTTGTCTGATATGAACCATTCAATCGAATCAGGCAGCATCAAATTATAAATAAATCAGGGTTATCGTAAAAACGTGTTTATATTTATAAATTGAAATCTTTAGTACAAAAAGCACAATTACACCAATTGGCGACTGCGCAGAGGTTATGAGAGAACCTGAATATCACAAGATTATTCATGGTGAAATTGTCGACGTCGATCCAAAATAAATTAAGACAGTTGGCTGATGTTCTGGCAACATATGAATGACTTAATACTGCACACAGTCTGTTTGTAATGTTCATATTCACGGACTTTTGACACAGTTGGGCAATTCAGACAACAAATCATCTCGAACATCACTGTAGAATATACAATGACGCAAGTTGTCACATGCTAGAAGATGCTCATAGGTCAAGCTCTATTGAAATAATCGCCAACATAATTTTGTTGTTGTTGAAATCATTAAACATTGATATCACACAACACATGCGAAAAAGAATGACAGATGAACTAAATACTCGTGTAAAAATATACTCTATACTGGAAGTCAAGCTATCCTCCAACACTTATATTTAATGACAGGATCCGACATGTCATTTACAGTCCTGTCATCGAAACTACTTTAGCAATAGGCGCCAGAAAATATGTATGAAACACACAAAATCCTTACATCAGCCGACCCGTAATGGCTGGAAGCTTTTTTTTTTTTTTTTGGGGGGGGGGGGGGGGGGGCAGCATCTATCAATGATAATGACATATTTTTGCACAATCAGGAACAACGCCAATCTTATAAATAAATGACGATTGAGGGTTATTTAATTGAGATAATATGTGTTTCCGTGTTGAATATTACTATATATAGGCTCTGGTACATCTAAATATCTACGTGAAGAAAATAAATGATACATTTATCTTTAAATTGTTGCTAATGTAGGTTATCAGGTAATTATCATAGACAAGCCAAATGGCGATATTGATGTTTCATATAGCTATTGACGATGTGAGTGCCAGCCCATATACTTTGGCAGCATGCATTTTTTGTATTACGTAGCCAATTAGCCATGACAACTAAAATCTGGAGAACTGACGATAGTCTCAGTGACTGTCTTCTACAACGAACCGATGATTAGCAATTGATTCGATGACTGGTCAGTTTGTGTCAAAATGTGAACTACAAATGACGTGCAAGTTGTAGAATATTAAGAGAGTTAACGGTTGATACATGTGATTTCCAGTTAACCTTACGGTGTCATCTAAGATGGATGGAGACTTTAATAAAATTGATCTAATAAAATTAATTTATCTCTATTCTGAATGGACAAAACCTGAATGGAAAGTTCGCAATGGTTGATTCCTCGTTGGACGATAATTTGGAGCTTACATTAATTTGAGACGAGTTTTGACTTTAAAATACCCCAAATAATAAAGTTTTATTATAACATTATTTATACTCAAACATCTAATTGATATCTTGCTCAAGAGTGTTGCGCTTTCTACAAGGAAGGTTGCCTTTTACACAGCCAACAGTGTGATCTGGGTACATAAAAGCAATGCGAATTGTGTTTGTTGACAGCCAATCCATGTTTAATTGCTCACTGAACGATACGGGCTACATTGAGTTTGTTACGTCACACAAATTCCAGGACAAACATATCATATTGAAAGACGGGGTAAATTATGTCTGCAAACAACTACTCTGGCGCCAGACCTCCAGACATGCGGGTTCTGATCGTCACGCCTGGTTGACTTCATAACTACACAACAATTAATCGCGCACGAAGTGTGAAAACATTCACGATGGTTAATATAAAACCCAAAACGGTCTTGTTGCATCCATCAGAAATCATCTTATTTCCACTTGTTTATACCATTTCTTAATAATTTCGTGCCGCAGAACTCGGTCATTATGTTCACCATTGACAACATATTGAATGATCGTCCCCTGTCAAGGTGTTCATATCAGTCGAGGAAAAGAAATCATTCAGATGCCTTTGACAACACTCAACAAAATGAGTCATACGACTTTAGCAATGGATCGTCCCCTGATCTGAATGCTGCTGGATTTGAGCGAATTTTCCCATGTCTGGATGAGTCCAGTGACGGATCTGTCAGCAGTCGGGCAAGATCACCACTCTCAACAGAATCATCCTCTGGTTAGTAAAATATATGTTTTCCCACCAAATCCTTAAAATGTGAAGTGAAAATAGGAACTTATTTATGTAATTAATAATAATTAATTAATTATGTAATTAATAAATAATTATTTATGTTTTCTCTCGCATAGATGACAGTCCACCAGCTGGCAAAAGGAAAAAAGTAAGGACTTGTTTCTCCATCCAACAGTTGGAAGGCCTGGAGGCGTCATACAGGAAACAAAAGTATTTGCAAACATTACAGCGTAAACAGCTGGCAAGCAGACTGGGGATGACTGATCGTCAGGTAAGTTAATCATGTTTCAAGTCAATCTTTCAACAGTTATTATTGTGAACAGAAGATACCATGTTGTATTGCAAATCTTTCAAGTTAAGGACATGATATGATTCATTTCCTTGGTATATTTCAGGTCAAAACATGGTTCCAAAACCGTAGAATGAAAGACAAGCGCCAAGGAATTGATCCAGAGATTCACAGCACAGTATTGTCTTTCTTGGGGACTCCAACCTACATCCCAGAAACATACCCATCGCCCATCTCGTCACAACCGAACGTTTCCAAGACAACGCCACTGTACATCATACCCCCTCCACTGCCAGTGATAAGACAGTTCACCACACCAAACAGTGCACTCGGACACTCCTCAGAACCTCTCCTCAAAATATCACCCATACAAAACTTTGGCGTCACAAAATGATTTTTTGTTTGTTTCACAGTGTCTCCCTGGACTTTCATTGTGCCACACTGGTGCTTGTTGTATTGTTATTTGTGAAATGTGTATTATATATTTTTGTGTTTATGGATGTTGCTAACCGTTTGTTGTGTTGAGGGATTATAAAACTCCAACATCCATATATTATTTCATATTCTGTTCATTGAGACGTATAAATTTCTACGTCTGGTCAAAATCTACTGCATCAACAAATTACTAATAAATTATTTCATCCAGACAGCATAAATTATATAAAAAATACCAATTAAAAAACAGAGTCAAAACTGCACAGGGCACATTGAAACTAAACAATCACATTGATATCCAATTCAATACAAATTGACAATACAATTGTGATGTGTCAAATATATATTTTCACATAACTAACATTTTATATCGAACTTCATATTAAATCTGATAGTACACATGGTACACGTGAGCAACTTGTATTCTTGTTAGCCTTTATGTTCTGAAAACCATATAGCTTGCCGCAACTACAAAATGCACACATTCCAGAAGTTACATAGTTTTAATCCCAACGTATACTACCGTATTGCGAACCATGCATATAAATATACAATGAGTTATCTCTGAGTTATGTGAAGCAGAACAGGAAGCTACAAATACTAAAGTTCATACTTTTGTTGAAAATTTCATTGAGATATCATTATGAATGAGATTTTCATCTGTGACAAATTTTGCTGTCAATGTGCACTGCATAATATGCAGTCAGGCACACACGAGTTTGCTACTTTACCTTTGTGTTCCTCATATATCCTTTATATGAGCAGCAACGAAATCTGCTGTTTACATAATAAAAAACTGCTAACCAATTTCATCCAGTCTTGGACTCGATTGGCGATCATCAATTGGTGCATTGTAGAAAACAATCACTGACATTGGCGCCTGTTCTTCAGATAGGGGTTCTAGCTGTCAGGGCTGATCGACTTCAAAATACAGGAACTAATAATTCCTACTAATTGTATTAATAATAATTACATTTATCAAAATAAAAAAAATCACAAAATAATAACTCGGCAATAAAACTCAGCTGTGAGACATGATTTAGTATATGCTTCAACCCAACGAATTGCTAAGTTACAATCAAACCGAAGCGATATTATTGGGTTTCATTCCTAGTTAACAGAGCGTATTATTTGAAAATTACAGCCCTAAAAATAAACTAGTAAATTTTGCAGCAAACGATCTATTATTTTGTGGTCAATCAGTCGTGACAGCTAGAATTCACATTTATGAATGAACGGCTCCAGGGTCAGCGGCTGTCTTCTTTCACGCACCAATCAGCGATTGCCAATTGGGTTAATGGCTCATCAATTTTTCGTCAGTGTGAACTACAAGTGATTTGTCAATTGCATGCTTTTTGTGCTTCAAGAATTATATTTCATATAATTCTCAGCTGTCTCGGAGTTGGGCCTCGTGATCGAAATTGACAACAGTTGGTTGTTCCCGTTTATATCTATACTTGATTTGCATGATTCATGATATTTCAATATAAACCCCTAGGGGTGTGATATCTGACCTTGATACCACTATGTAGTTAATTTGTGATCATGACCTCAGGATTTATAGGAGATAATACACTGATGGCACTCGAACAGATACTGATATCACTTCTCCTGAATCATTGCATCATCTCACACTTACATTGGTGAACAAAACCTACTTTTTCCACTTGGATTTGACCTGCTCGCATCTCGTAGCACAAGTTATCTAGTTTTTTGAAGACAAGTTATTTAGTTTTTGGAAGAAGACACACAGACTATATGTTTTCGCAGGTCTACAATAGTGCATGAAATTTTATATTGCTAAAATATTATTTTCAATAAAATCACATCAAATATGTATTGTCATTGGAACTTCTGGAGAATATCAGATTGATTGGTTGCTTACAGTTTTTTTTGAAACGCCAGTTTCAAACATAAATAAAACATTGCAAATAAACAGAAAACGTAATTTAGCCGATCTTGTTTATTGGGGAGATAATTCACGGTGACCAAGATTCGTTTCTACATGGTTCATTATAAAATATTAGCAACCTGGGTATGTGTTACTGCATATTTTCATAAATCAAAGCATGTTTAATATCATACAAACTCCAACACAAATATATGATTCTGAGAGGACAGGGCAAGTTATGTCTCCAAACAACTACTCTGGCGCCAGCACTCCAGACATGCGGGTTCTGAACATCACGCCTGATTGACTTCATAACTACACAACAGTTAATCACGCACGAAGTGTGAAAACATTCACGATGGTTAATATAAAAACCAAAACGGTCTTGTTGCATCCATCAGAAAATCATCTGATTTCCACTTGTTTATATCATTTCTTAATAACTTCGTGCCGCAGAACTCGGTCATAATGTTCACCATTGACAACATATTGAATGATCGTCCCCTGTCAAAGTGTTCATATCAATCGAGGAAGAGAAGTCATTCAGATGTCTTTGATAACACTCAACAAAATGAGTCATCTGACTTTAGCAATGGATCATCCCCGGATCTGAATGTTGCTGGGTTTGAGCGAATTTTCCCCAGTCTGGAGGAGTCAAGTGACGGATCTGTCAGCAGTCGGGCGAGATCACCACTCTCGACAGAATCATCTTCCGGTTAGTAAAATACATGTTTTCCCATCAAATCCTCAAAGTGTGAAGTGAAAATTGGAACTTATTTATGTAATTAATAAATAATTATTAATGTTTTTCTCTCGCATAGATGACAGTCCACCAGCTGGCAAGAGGAGAAAAGTACGGACTTGCTTTTCCAACCAACAGTTGGAAGGTCTGGAGGCGTCATACAGGAAGCAGAAATATTTGCAAACATCACAGCGTAAACAGCTGGCAAGCAGACTGGGGATGACTGATCGTCAGGTAGGTTATTCAGTTTTCAACTCAATCTTTCATCATTTATTATTGTGAACAGAAAATATCATGTTGTATTGCGAATCTTTTAAGTCAAGGACATGGTATGATTCATTTCCTTATATTTCAGGTCAAAACATGGTTCCAAAACCGACGAATGAAGGACAAGCGCCAAGGAATTGATCCAGAGATTCACAGCACGGGGTTGTCTTTTTTGGGGACTCCAACCTACATCCCAGCAACTTACTCATCGCCCATCTCGTCACAACTGAACGTTTCCAAGACGACACCACTGTTCATCCTACCTCCTCCACTGCCAGTGATAGGACATTTCACCACACCAAACAGTGCACTCGGACACTCGTCAGAACCTCTCCTCAAAATATCACCCATACAGAACTTTGGCGCCACAAAATGATTTTTTGTTTGTTTTACAGTGTCTCCCTGGACTGTCATTGTGCCACACTGGTGCTTGTCGTATTGTTATTTGTGAAATGTGTATTATATATTTTTGTGTTTATGGATGTTGCTAACCGTTCGTGTGTTGAGGAATAATAAACCCAAACATTCATATATTATTTCATATTCTGTTCATTGAGATGTATAAATTTCTACGTCTGGTCAAAATCTACTGCATCAACAAACTACTAATAAATTGTGTCATCCAGGTAGCATAAATTATATACAGAAATACCAATTTACAAACAGAGCCAAAAATGCACAGGGCACATTGAATCTAAACAATTGCATTGATATCCAATTCAATACAAATTGACAATACAATTGTGATGTGTCAAATATAAATTTTCACAGAACTGACATTTTATATCGAACTTCATATTAAATTTGATAGTACACGTGAGCAACTTATATTCTTGTTAGCCTTTATGTTCTGAAAACCATATAGTTTGCCGCAACTACGTAATGCACATATTTCAGAAGTTACGTAGTTATAATCCCAACGTATACTACCATATTGCCAACCATGCATATAAATGTGCAATCAGTTATCTCTGAGTTATGTGAAGCAGAACAGGAAGCTACAAATGCTAAAGTTTATACTAAAGTTTATACTAGAGTTATTTTCATTGAGATATCATTATGGATGTGAATTTCATCTGTGACAAATTTTGCTGTCAATGTGCACTGCATAATATGCAGTTCAGGCACACATGAGTTTGTTAACATACCTTTGTGTTTCTCATATATCCTTTATATGAGCAGCAACGAAATCTGCTATTTACGTAAATGAAAAACTGCTAACCGTTTTCACCTCAGTGTCATGCAGTCGACGAATCACTTATAGTTCATACATTGGCGCAAACTGTTGAGTCTTGGACTCGATTGGCAATCATCGATTGGTGCATTGTTCTTCAGATAGGGGTTCTAGCTGTCAGGACTGATTAACTTCAAAATACAGGAACGAATAATTCCTACTTATTGTACTAATAGTTCTATTTATCAAAATGAAAAATCACAAAATAATCCCGGCAATAAAACTCAGCTGTGAGACATGATATAGTATATGCTTCAACCCAGCGAATTGCTAAGTTACAATCAAACCGAAGCGATATGATTGGGTTTCATTCCTAGTTAACAGAGCATATTATTTGAAAATTACAGCCCTAAAAATAAACTAGTAAATTTTGCAGCAAACGATCTATTATTTTGTGGTCAATCAGTCGTGACAGCTAGAATTCATATTTATGAATGAACGGCGCAGGGTCAGCGGCTGTTTTCTTTCACTCACCAATCAGCGATTGTCAATTGGGCCAATGGCTCATCAATTTGTGTTAGGGTGAACTACAAGTGACTTGTCAATTGCATGTTTTTTGTGCTTCGAAAATTACCTGTCATATAATTATCAGCTGTCTCGGAGTTGGCCCTCGTGATTGAAATTGACAAGAGTTGGTTGTTCCCGTTTATAGCTATACTTGATTTGCATGATTCATGATATTTCATTATAAACCCCTATATAATCTGATATCGCCGTTGATACCACTAGTTAATTTGTGATCTTGATCTCAGGATTTATAGGAGATAATACACTGATGACCTCGAACAGACACTGATATCACTTCTCCTAAATCATTGCATCATCTCGCACTTACATTGGTGAAAAAAAAACTTTTTCCACTAGGAATTGACCTGCTCGCATCTCTTAGCATATGGCACGTTATATAGTTTTGGGAAGAAAACACACAGACGTACATTTTCTTACAGGTCGACAATAGTTCATGACTTTAATAAAATCACATCAAGTATTGTCCTTGGAACTTATGGAGAATATCAAATTGATTGGTTGCTTACAGTTCTTTAGAAACGTCGTTTTCAAACGTGAAGATAATTCATGCTGACCAAGATTCTTTTCTACATGGTTCATTAGAAAATATTAGCAACCTGGGTATATTTCATTACATACTTTCATAGATCACTACACGTTTAATTACTCAGTAAACATTATGGGCGACACTGAGTTTGTTATGCCACACAAACTTCCACACAAACATATCATGCTGAAAGATCAGGGCAAGTTATGTCTGCAAACACTTACACTGGCGCCAGACCTGCAGACATGAGGGTTCTGGCCGTCACGCCTGATTGATTCAACAACTACACAGCAATTGATCTCTCATGGGGAAGTGTGAAAAACATTTTCAAGGAAATGATATAAAATAGATATTGACTATTTGCATGCATCAGAATATCATCACCTTTCCAGTAGTTCATAACATTCGGTAATAACTCCTGCCTAGAAAATTGCGAATCATGTTCACTATTGAGAATATTTTGGACAAACGTCCATTGCCTAAAGTTCCAAATCAATCAACAAAACGGATTCTGATGATGCCAACAATTGTGACAAACATGAATATAAAAGCACTGTCCAACTGTACGAGCAATATGTCACTTGCAACAGAATACAAGTTTATACAGATTTAAACGTTTCTGGGTTTGACAGAATCCTCCCCAGTCTGGATGAATCCAGTGACGGATCTGTCAGCAGCCAGACGAGCTCTCCACTGTCGACAGAATCTTCTTCTGGTTAGTAAAGTACCTGTGTCCCCGCCAGATCCGTAAAATTTGAAATGAAGATATGAACTTATTTGCGTAATTAATAAATAATTATCAATGTTGTTTTCCTCTCGCATAGATGACAGTCCACCAGCTGGCAAGAGGAAAAAAGTAAGGTGTTGTTTTTCCACTCAACAGTTGGAAGGTCTGGAGGCGTCATACAGGAAACAGAAGTATTTGCATACATCACAATGTAAAGAGCTGGCAAGCAGATTGGGATTGATCGTCAGGTAAGTCAATACGGTTTCAAGTTAACCTTTCAACAGTTATAATGTGAACAAAATATACAATGCTGTATTATGAATCCTTAAAATTGAGGACAGGATATTATTCATTTTCCTTGTATATATATTTCAGGTCAAAACATGGTTCCAGAACCGACGAATGAAAGACAAGCGCCAGGGAATTGATCCAGAGATTCACAGCACGGGGTTGTCTTTTTTGGGGACTCCAACCTACATCCCAGCAACATACCCATCGCCCATCTCGTCACAACCGAACGTTTCTAAGACGACGCCACTGTTCGTGATACCCCCTCCACTACCAGTGATAGGACAGTTCAGCACACCAAACAGTGCACTCGGACACTTGTCAGAACCTCTTCTCAAAATATCACATTGAATACGTTTCATTGGAGAAAAATACAATTGCATTTAGAATTGGTGCTTGAAAGGATGCTTCATCTATTATTCAAATAGAGTTGTTTGTTACTGACTATTGGTTGATTGTGTATGTCAATAAACATTGGTTTTCATTAGATGCGACTTTTGAATGGTCCATGAGATGATCTTCTTTCAGAACTGTGAGGTTGTATATGTACCAGTCAAATCGTCATCGTTCATACGGTTATAATAATATTATCAGAGATACATTAAGTGCTTCTATTATAAATATGATTAGACACTTCAAAATTATAGAATACCCAGCCCTGTGCTGTGCTGTCTTCTATATTCAATGAGGACTAAAAAGGCGACAGTCATATAAAATGGCAACCATTTAGTAGGTGAGAAGTATCAAGGCGCAACGTATGATACCTGGGCCGGACATGCACCGCCATAAGCCTACATATTATGGCCCATGTGTGATAGGTCACTCCTTCTAAATTCAATGAAATTTGAAAAGGTGCCAAACGGATTAAATGACATTCATTCAGTGGGTGAGTATTGGTAGAGTGTGCTACATGGGCCCATATTGTTCGTAGACGAGTACTTTCACAGTAACCAGATGTGATGTGAGCAATGCATTTTATACACACTACTTAACCTGAAAATGTTGACAGTGAGTACAATTTATCAACGATTTCAGTTTAGCTTTAGTGATGTGTACATTTGCGTTGACTTATGAGTATACCACGAGGGTGTATCATGCCCGAGTGGCTTCACACTTTGAAGTGTAAATAGTTGCCGCAATGACTACTCATTTATGACGACACTCAATCAAATCGGGGCACTCAAAAGATCAGTCAGCCGCTCAACTGCTCTCGGCTAATGTATAAATCGGACCTTCCCTCGAGGTGTACAGTAAAGAGACGAACGCTTTCGATGTATCAAAGTCAGTGATGTCAAAATGTTCACAAAATTTACCATCGAGAACATATTGTGCGATAACGCGCTAGGGAAATCGAAAGAAGTCGACACAAAACGGAATGTCTCAGAAAACGGAAACGATAGTATTCCACCAATGAAAATCGCAAAGACAGAAGAAGCGTCTTCATCAAGTTTTTGTCAACTAGAAATGAAATCGACTGCGTCGGAGCAAAATGTCTCATCCGTGTTCGTTGCTAATGGTAGGTACCCTTCACATACTAATACATCTACTTTAATAATACACACAATCTCAAAACATACACAGATTTCGTAAAACTAAGGTATAAAACACTACTTAAAAGTCTTGCTATACCTTCTGTTGAAACAAACATTATTATTATTATCTCACCAAATCACGAATATCACTAGTAAATGTACGAATAAAAAACTCTTGTAGATCTACTACTTTTTCACCCATCTGTTTACTTTGAAGAGTTTTCAACTCTGAGTATTCATGTCTGCATCTAATCAAAGGAATATTCCATCATTTATGACAATAAATTTATAGTAATAATTCGACTCCTTTCAGAAAAGAAAAAGAAAACACGCACGTGTTTTACGCGCGAACAGCTGCACAGTTTGGAAACGACATATGCTAAACGGCGCTACCTACCGGCGAAAGACCGCACACTGCTAGCAGAGTTTCTGGGCTTGTCTTGTCAACAGGTGCGCAGTCAATTCAATTTTTCTTCTCACACACCAAATTATTGAAAATTCATTCATATTTAATCTATCATAATCTAAAATTATATATGTAGGCCACAAACATGATCAGTTCCTCCATTAAACGGAGTTCTTAAGTATTTCCCGTTATTTCCAGGTGAAGACCTGGTTTCAGAATCGCCGAATGAAGGACAAGCGTCTATGTTTTGGTGTGAGTGGAAATCCCACTGCAGTTTTACCTAACCAGCTGGCTGCGTTCACAACATACTCCACCAATATGGTACAAATTCTCAACAGATTTTCGAGCTGCACGAGTACCCAGGCCAAGAGTAACCTCGTTGTGCTTGGTCCGTGGGTGCAAGGGTCCCAACCAGTTAAGGACGGTGTTCCAGTGTCCACGCAACCACCACATGGGGCTCTTCAAGTTGCCGGCAACTTGAATGGATCGAACAAGGCCTTGCAACCACCAGCTACAGCGCCATCTTGTATTTCCAACGGAAGTACCGGAAATGAGCCTATTTCCGTTCCGTGTGTCTCAGTGGGACAGTTTGTGACAACTGACACCATGCGGTCGTAATTTTCAACTACATATTTTTGTTTGAACCGACAGACTGTGTTCAGCAATTAGATGGGAGGACACATTTAGTTTGTTTGTTTGAAGAATAATCTTATATTCCGATAATTGTTTTCTCGTTTTCTATGTATTTTGGCACGATTTCGATTTAAATTATAATTATACTTGTACAGGTACATTTTCGAATAGATGATGTTACATGTTGGAAGGAAATATTCCCAGTAGTTTGTTGATGTTTGATGAGTCATGATAGGTGTTATCGTTGTCCTATTGAACCAAGCGCGTCATTTTGTTTTAAGGACTAATTGAGTTTTTGATAATTGGCGTCTTGATTACGCTTATTTTAGCACGTGATATAAGATCCAGGACCTGCATATCTGCTTGAAGCTTTGAACAAATGAACTGTTTTATTTTCCGGTGAATGTTATAGTTTCTTTTCTAATTTTCTTATCAGAAATGGAGGCTGCTGAATTTGTTGGGATGTAGTCTCTACTTCTTATTGATGTTTTTGGTTATTGTTTTGAATACACACATATGATTTGTTGTTGCTGTTGTTTGTGTGCTTGTTTTTGCATATTCACCTACGCACGATTCTCACTTGAATTATACACGATTCAATTTGGCTTCTGGAGACGGAAATAATTGAAGAGGAAGCTAAAGTTTTTCTTATGAACATTTAGTTATATGTGATGGATGTTCTGGTGACCTTGAATTTGACGATGACCCGATTAGTAAATTGATGATGACATTGATCCTTGCCTTGAGTGTTCAAACTGAAGGTGATATTCACGACAAATGTTATAATTGGAGACGAAACTGAATTTTGATGCGGATATAACCACATGTAAAATTCAAGTAACGCGCCATTGAGATACAGGCATCTTTGATAACACATACTCGAATGTGTTATCATATCGAAGATTAACTAAGGATGTACAACATGTAGAACATAATGGACGATGTATTCAGTCTATTAAAAAATAATATTCAGAAAAAAAAAACTACATTTTTAGTGAAATAATATCCAAGCCTGAATGTCGAATATCTACGGAAGCGTATTACCGCCATGCAAAAAATATTTTTATCTCGCCATGGCGAGTTACTATCTCGCCGTGGCGAGTTAATATCTCGCCATGGCGAGTTACTATCTTGCCGTGGCGAGTTAGCTATCTTGCCATGGCGAGTTACTATCTTGCCGTGGCGAGTTAGCTATCTCGCCATGGCGAGTTACTATCTTGCCGTGGCGTGTTACTATCTTGCCATGGCGAGTTACTATCTTGCCGTGGCGAGTTAGCTATCTCGCCATGGCGAGTTACTATCTCGCCATGGCGAGTTACTATCTTGCCGTGGCGAGTTACTATTCTGTCCTCAATAGCATCGTGACGTAGCCCCCAAGGTCATTTGAGATCAATTTCAAGGTTACCGAAAGATGAGCCCTTCACATAATTGTGACTTCCTACATGTTAACATATGAACCCATAATACGAACTTATAACAGCTTCTCGAGGGTATCTTATGGCCAATCTGCGCAATTTGGTGTAGCTATAACTATTTATCGAGCACTCGAGGTCTGCTGAAGTCAAGTCCATGTTCATCAGAAAATGCACACATTAAATTGGATAAATTTAGGAAAGGATAGGATAAATACCTATCCTGTCCCAACCCTACTTCTATTGATACAAATCCAGACTCTATCATGAAGCATTCAGCGTTCAGGCGAGATTTTTTTTATAAAGTGGCCATCTCGGGCCAATAATGGACGGAAATGAGAGTACAATATAACGTGAACTGGATAGGTTCTGGATAGAACGTTTTACGGTTGTTTGAGCTTATACATATATGGAACCTCAACAGTTCCATTTAGAACCTTTTTGAAAGGTTCTTTGTGTGGAACCTTTTTCATGGAACCTCAAAGGTTCTTTGTGAAGAAAATTTGGAATTATGAGATGAAGTTTTCGTAAAGGTTCAACCCGGGTTCTTTCACAACCAGTGAATTGAAGCTTTTGGGGGTACTTCAAGGTACCATCAAATAACGTTTAGGTTCTATGAAGAACTCTCCCTGATTCAAATATGTTTTCATGCAAAAAAAAAATCAGTTCCATATTTACCCATTTCAGGTTCTTTGCAGGTTAGGTAAAGAACCTCCAAGTGGTTCAATATTTGTTCACTCTAAAATACTCAAGTTTCTAAATAGAACATTTCAGGTTCTTCAGAGTACTGTAACAAAACCATGCAACTGCCGCGCTGAAACGTTCGTTAGGAACGGTCACGTGATCTACAAAGTCCACTTGCGAAGACACCGTTCGCGGAAGAACCGTTCGCGGAAGCACGATAGCGGAAGCATCATCAGCGGAAGCATCGTTCGCGGAAGAACCGTTCGCGGAAGCACGATTGCGGAAGCATCGTCAGCGGAAGCATCAGTCGCGGAAGCACCGTTCGCGGAAGAGGAGCCTTCGCGGAAGAACCGTTCGCGGACGCAGTCTTCACCACGTGGAGAAGAGTGCGGAAGATACGTTCGCGGACGAAGATGCGCGCGCAGCCACCCTGGCTATATAAGGGAGAGCGGACGGCCGCTCTGAGAGCACTGCAACAGCGACATCGACCGTGGGGAGATCGTCACCGCCACAGCCAAGGGACTCGACGAACTCCGTGCGGACGACTCCTTCTTCAGGGCCTTAGAGTCAACCGGGATTAGACCGACTACCTGGAGAAACCATTCGACTAAACGGGACGGGAAACCTCAACGGGAAGGGACAGAGAGACGCCGCCGGCTAAGAACTCTTTTTAGTTGTGCCCTCGTGCACTATTTATTTTTGAAATGTGATCATACAGTGCTCCATGTCTGAACTTCATATTTGTACGTCACGTGGGTGACCAGCCATACAATTGTAAGTTGATTTGATGTATATAAATCTTCAATTTATTTACATCTGAGTTGCTTCTTGCCTAAGTGAAGCCGGTGAGCTACTGAGTGATGATACACCAGCGTTGGGGAACGCCAGATTAGTGACGGCTCTCGAATCACAACGAGCGGGAGTTACATAAAGTCTATACGATCAGAGAAACCAGGTTTTTTGGGCCACACCGAAAACAAGTCATTACCAAACGTCACAACTTGGCGCACGTGACCAGGATCCCCGAGGGTCTACTGCCAGGGAACGAACCTCAGCATCACTCATGTCCGGCGAAAACGACGAAACTGCCCCAGGGAAGACAGGAGGTGAAGAGGAAGACTCTTCGCGGACGGCCTCACTTGCGGACGAGGAAGACAGCGGTTCGCGGAAGCCGACCTTTGCGGAAGAGGAAGACGACCGTTCGCGGAAGACGTTCGCGGACGACAACCGTTCGCGGAAGACGACCTTGGCGGAAGAGGCCGACGACCGTTCGCGGAAGACAACGTTCGCGGAAGACGACCGTTCGCGGAAGAGCAGCTTCACAGCCAGGGGTAGACGGGACGTTTCGACGAGTGAGGAGCAACCAGGGAGGTCGAGACCTTCCATGGGCCAGTCGACTAGTCAACAGAGACCCCGGAGCCAGACACCCGACAACCGTTTTCTTTTCAGACACGACTCTGGGTGGCAGCACGATCGAGACAGGGAGAGGTCAACCTACCTTGAGAGCGTTAGGAGGGGCCCCGAGTTCCGACGAGTGCTGGGACCGGAGTACGTCAATCTGGACGGGGAGGACGGCGAAATCTGGGCGAGGAGGGATCGGCTACAGCTACCGGAGCAGAGTCCAAGTGTGGCACCTCCAGAGAATGCAGCATTGAGACGGCTTTGGGACCAGTCCCAGCAGCAGTCTGGTGCAACAGAGCAGCAGTCTGGTGCAACAGGGCAGCGGTCGGGTGTGACGAGTCGACAAACGGGAGTGACTGGAGGACGGGTTACTTGGGCTCCGACCCAAGAGAGCAGCTCGAGAGGGAGAGGACTTTTCGCGGAAGAGAACATTCGCGGACGAGAGGCATTCTTCGGCGACAGGGACGCTTGCAGCCGGGGATCCTTCGTGGATGAACGAGCTCGTGGGCGAGGGGGAGTCTTTGGTGACGAGGACGCTTGTGACCGGGGAGGGCCCTTCGCGGACGACCACGTTCGCGGACGAGGACGACTCGCGGAAGAGAGTGTTCGCGGAAGAGAGGAGTCTTCACCCAGACGGCGGCTCGACGAAAGGAGTGATCCAGGCGACCAATCTTCCTTTCCAGTTTTTCAGAGTAGACGGGGAAGACCATTCGCGGATGAGCCGGTTCGCGGAAGACTCGCGGAAGATGGCGTTCGCGGACGTGCATCTTTTGTGGAGGGACGTCTCCGAGACATCTTGGCGGACGAGCCCGTTCGCGGAAGACTCGCGGAAGACGGCGTTCGCGGAAGAGGCCTGTTCGCGGAAGAACTTCTTCGGGAGCTGTTGGCGGAGGAGTCCGTTCGCGGAAGGTTCGCGGAAGACAGTGTTCGCGGAAGGTTCGCGGAAGACAGCGTTCGCGGAAGAGAGAGGTCTTCACCCAGTCGACAACCGAGACAGCCAGCCTCCTGGAGAAATCCAGCTTCTATTTCAGTCACCCAGGGAGGCCGGAGACAGCACCCTTTCTCATCATCGGGCGATGAGGGGCCTTCATCTGATGGAGGGACCGACAGCAGCCATGGTTACCCAGGACGGGGGAGGAGACCACCGAGGCGGGGACCGCCGCTGCACCGACGAAGCCCTAGGCCGAGACGGAGGCAGGAGGACTCGTCGTCCGAGGACAGCACAGCCTGGAATCAGAACGGCAGAAGGAACCGGAAGATGCTGACCCCTGACAAGTTCGATGGGACTTCCATAGAGTGGCCGGTGTACCGGGCCCACTTTGACGTCATCGCAGAGGTCAACGGATGGAGCAAGCGGGAACAGGGCGTCTACTTAGCCGGGAGCTTGACAGGAGAGGCGCGACGAATGCTGACCAGCCTGAGTCCTGCAGACCGGAGGGACATCGACGTTCTGACCGACAAGCTGACCCTACGATTCGACCCTGACTGTCAGGAGGAGTCCTACAAGGCGACCTTGGGACAGAGAACCCGCAGGAAGGCAGAGACACCCCAGCAGTACGGCTATGAGTTGCAGCGACTGGCCGGCCGTGGTTATCCGGATCTGAACTCCGCAGCTCAGGAGGCTATCGCCTTAGACCACTTCTGGAAGGGCCATCCAGATGGGGACATGAAGGTGATGGCGCTCATGAGGAAGATGAAGACCATGGAGGAGGCCATAGCGTTCGTGACCCAGTACGAATGTGTCAAACCCAAGCCTGGGAAGCCGGTGATGTCCATAGAGTCGGAGGACTCCGAGCCAGCTCTAGGACGGGTCCTACAGCTATTAAAGAACCAGCAGGGAGGCGAGATTACCACCAGTGGGCAGCAGAGCAACCAGCCGAACGTAGCGGGTCTACCCAGACTTCCCTACTTCAAGGGGCTCTTTGAGAGCCAAGACAGGAAGCTGGATCGACTAATCGAGCTGTGTGAGCAGGTGCTATCCATCAAGCCGAGGGCCGCCACTGCTGAGAACAAGGGACCAAGCGCTAGGCCGGGACCAGATGACTGTTGGTACTGTGGGAAGCCGGGTCATCGGAAGTGCCAGTGTCCAGATCGGCCGCCACCTCGGACCAAGGAGGAGCGCTTGAGTCGACTAATCGAGGAGATTGGTGAGCGGAACAGTTTGACAGACGAGGAGTCGGAAAACCAGTAGGGCTCATACCAGCCCCCAACCGTATGGGCCATTGGCAGGTGTGTGCACGGCTTCACAGGCGAGAAGCTCGACGAAGACGTGAAGAACACATTGCCAGGGGGGAATTTTTAGTTTCACAGATTTTTAATAGGTTTTTCCGGTGTGCATCCGAAGTAACTGGATGGGCGCAGGAGGAGCTCGAGGATCGAATTCTCGACTATATGGAGGGCAAGCCTGTCAACACAGACGGGAGTGCCAATGTACAGCAAACTGATGGAGCCGCGGAGCGTCTAATGACCCGCGGAGACGTCGACGAAATGCAGACCGATGGAGCCGTGGAGCGTCTGGGGACCCACGGAGACATCAACGAGGTTTCTGCTAGCAGCAAGGAGAACCAACAGGTTACAACCTTGAGGCTGGAGGCTGCGAAACAGCAGGGACCCCCCCATGCAACTGAACCACAAGCGGCCGTGAAAGAGGAGATGGAGGGCCGGTGGAGCGGAATGACCAAGGGGCCAGCGCAGCAGCTATTGCTGGTGGACGACTCATTACTTATCCGGAGCGGCGGTTCCGAGGGGAGTGATTCCCTTAAGACTGACAGAGAGGACCAGGGTGGTGCATCACTGTGGGTGGACGACTCAGTACTTATCCAGGGCGGCGTCCCTGAGGAGAGTGGCAGCTCTCTTAAGATTGACAGAAATGGCCAGGTGGTGTCGCTGTCAGCCGGTGCCCGAGGCACATTGGCGTGGTATGCGGCGTGCCACGTTATGGGGAAGGCGACTCGTATGTTGGTGGACACGGGTGCCTCTTCCACCGTTCTGGACGAGTGTCTCTTCGACCAAATGGATGACGGACATAAAGCAATGATAAGGCAGACGAGAATAAGGTTACGGGCAGCAACCGGAGACTACTTACAGGTTCAAGGAGAGATGACAGTTCAACTTCTACTGGGCACACGACTCGTGTCGGCAGATGTACTGGTAGCCAAACTAGGGATCCCGGGAGTGTTGGGGCTTGATGTACTTCAACAGATTGGGGGACAGCTGGATCTGCGTAAGGGCGAGTGGCAGGTGGGCGACACTACCGTAGTGATGAGCTCGGGCCACGAGGACGCCGTCTACACACTGGTGACGGAGGAGACGGTCGTCTTGCCACCCTTTTCAGAGATGATGGTGGACCTCAAGCTGACAGGAAGTGAGGGAGGAGTTCCGAAGGCCGGCCTCGTGCAGTCCGCAAGAGAGCCGTTGGAGGACGACCCCCTCGTAGTGGGACGAGCCCTGGTACGACACCGAGGACGCCTGGTATCGGTGGTACTTCTGAACGCCGGCGCTGGAGCTTGCACTGTGCTGATGGGGACCATCCTAGCCGAGCTTCACGGAATAGAGGCCGTGATCGACCTGGGATTTCGTCCCGATGGAGGGAAAACAACCCAGAATGAACCTAAAAGGGAACAGTGGTACCGGGAGGAGAGCGGGAGGGAGCATGAGCCCCTTACACCAAACTCCACCAAGTGGCGGAACCGGACGCCTGAGCAGCCCGAAACCAGAGTGCATGCCATGCACGCAGAATCGTCGACGAAGACACCAGAGTGCCCGGAGCATCTAAAACCGCTCCTGGAGGGAATGCATCCGGACTTGACGGAGAAGGAGATGGAGGTCGTCAGTTGTGTCAACAACCGCCGTCTAAATGAAGTCACCCGGAAGGATGCGTACCCTCTGCCTTGAGTCGACGAAAGATTTGACATCTTATCAGAAGGACGACGGAGATGGAGTTCGACAACCATTGGAGCGAGGCTCATCAGCAGGTGTTCGAGGCGCTGCGTCCACCTCTGACCGAGCGCCCCCTGCTGGTGTACCCTGATATGAAGCGTAGCAAGACCCAAAGGAGAAGAGGAGGCCTGTCCGACTCAGGAGGAGTGTCCCCTACCCCTGGAGGACTTCTCTGATGAGGATTTGCTTCCTCCGATCAGCGGAGAAGGATGGAGCCCAGGAGGACCTCAAGTCAACATCGTATGGGAGGTCCCTGTTGAGCCCTTGATGGAAGATCACTATTGCGGAGATGGAGTCGGGATATTCCAGATCTCGGAGGTGCGCCGCCAGGAGGACCCGAGGACGACTGCAGAGCCGACCGAGGAGTCCCTACCTGAAGACCGGAGCCCCCCACGACCGGTGAGCCATCGGCTAGAAAGGGTGGCGATGGATATTCTGGAGCCCGGGACCATCGACAATATAAAAAGGTGCTGGTTTACCCCTGAAACCGACGCCTGGATACCCAATACGGACGATGTGACCCCAGTCCGGACCCCCAGTGATGACGAGGGACGAGTGGAAAACAGCGGGAATGCAGTCCAAACGATGTAAACGACGACGGGAGCGTTCGCGGAAGAACCGTTCGCGGAAGCGGCGTTCGCGGAAGCGGCGTTCGCGGAAGTACCGTTCGCGGAAGCAGCGTTCGCAGAGGAACCGTTCGCGGAAGCAAGCGAAAAACGTTATTTCGTTCCACGACAATGTTTTTTCCCCCAGATCCCTGGTCCGCGCCTTTTCTATATAAGCAGGCCGGCCTACGATTCCGTCATCACTTCAACCATGAACACACCAACTCTGCAGATCATTGAGATACCCGCATTTGCAGACGAAGATTTCGGGGACGTTCCAGATTTCGACTTGGCTGACTTTCTGCCCCTTGAAGTCGACAAGATGAGCGACCCACCTACCAAGATAGACAAACCTGACGGGAAGCGGGAGCGCTCGATGAGCCGGGAGCGTCGTGAGGAGCCCCGAGGAGGTCGACAGTCCCCTGCCCGGAAGTTGTCTACCGAGAGAGGGCGACGCTGGTGCAGCCCCTGCCGGATCCACGTGACGGCATCCAACTTTAGCCGACACGTGGCGACCAAACACACGCAGAAGGAGGGGCGGCACCTCTGCAAGATGTGCAGCCAGCGATTCGCCCGCCGAGCTGACAGAGACCGGCATGAGACGTCGCATGCCAGCGGCAACACCCTCAAGCCAGGACGGAGGAGGACGACGACCGACACGCCCGTGTCCGACCCCCGAGATGGTCCGACTACTGTGTCTGCCCCTGAGCTGAAGACTGTCAGCTTTGCGGCCAGCGGGACGACCAGCTTCACGCCGTCAAGCCCCCGGGAGGACGCCCCCAGGTCAGAGGACGCCCCAGACCCCGAGGACGACCCCCCGAATAGCGAAGAGGAACCGGAGTCTCAGCAGGAGCGGAGAGAGGCGGAATCCCCGGAGGCCCCCACCCCCGAGGACGACGGACCCCCCGTTCCCAGAGACTCGGCCCCTACCTACAAGCCCCTAGACCTGAGTTGGTACCTCAAGCCCGTTCCGGAGGAGGAGGACCAACTGCGACCGTATGTGGAGGGCCTGGGCAGAGCGGTCACTGCCGGAGAGAAGGCCCTGGAGGACCTGGCATCCACGATAGCCATGGGACGACGCCACCTCACCCAAGCGGAGGCTCGGCTCCAAGCCAAGGAGGAGCAGAGACAGCTCGAGGCCGAGGTACTGCAGCTGCGAGGGGAGGCCTCTCAACGAGAGAAGAGCCACCGGAAGGAGCTGCGAGCCCACGTCCGAGAGACCAAGCTGCTCCGGGAACAGCTCCGAGCATATACAGACACTCGGGACAGGCTGGCGGAGACGTCCGAAAGCGAGGTGGATCGCCAGTGAAGTGGAGGGAGAGAGCCCTGTAAACAACAGACAGGCAGGAAAAGACGAAGAAGGAGGAAGAAGAGAAAAGAAGAGAGAGAAAGGATCAACGGGGACGTTGATCTCCAGAAAGGGTGGAGTTGTAACAAAACCATGCAACTGCCGCGCTGAAACGTTCGTTAGGAACGGTCACGTGATCTACAAAGTCCACTTGCGAAGACACCGTTCGCGGAAGAACCGTTCGCGGAAGCACGATAGCGGAAGCATCATCAGCGGAAGCATCGTTCGCGGAAGAACCGTTCGCGGAAGCACGATTGCGGAAGCATCGTCAGCGGAAGCATCAGTCGCGGAAGCACCGTTCGCGGAAGAGGAGCCTTCGCGGAAGAACCGTTCGCGGACGCAGTCTTCACCACGTGGAGAAGAGTGCGGAAGATACGTTCGCGGACGAAGATGCGCGCGCAGCCACCCTGGCTATATAAGGGAGAGCGGACGGCCGCTCTGAGAGCACTGCAACAGCGACATCGACCGTGGGGAGATCGTCACCGCCACAGCCAAGGGACTCGACGAACTCCGTGCGGACGACTCCTTCTTCAGGGCCTTAGAGTCAACCGGGATTAGACCGACTACCTGGAGAAACCATTCGACTAAACGGGACGGGAAACTTCAACGGGAAGGGACAGAGAGACGCCGCCGGCTAAGAACTCTTTTTAGTTGTGCCCTCGTGCACTATTTATTTTTGAAATGTGATCATACAGTGCTCCATGTCTGAACTTCATATTTGTACGTCACGTGGGTGACCAGCCATACAATTGTAAGTTGATTTGATGTATATAAATCTTCAATTTATTTACATCTGAGTTGCTTCTTGCCTAAGTGAAGCCGGTGAGCTACTGAGTGATGATACACCAGCGTTGGGGAACGCCAGATTAGTGACGGCTCTCGAATCACAACGAGCGGGAGTTACATAAAGTCTATACGATCAGAGAAACCAGGTTTTTTGGGCCACACCGAAAACAAGTCATTACCAAACGTCACAGTACCTTCCAATTGTTTTCAAAAGAATATCCTATGGTTCAAAGTAAGTTGTTTGAAACACATCAATTTCATGTTGAACCTTCGAAAGCTCTATAGTTAAAAAAAATAGGTGTATATTTATTTATACGCATAAATCGGGAAAATACTCTGAGTCAAAAACCTTTACTCCATTCATGTAAAATGAACCTTATAAGAACCTTATAAGTCCAAACTAGGAGTTAATAAGTCCAATTTAGTCCGACTTGGGACACTGCTGAGACCAATGAAGACCTTATCCAGGCTGGGAACGTGGGAGAGCCTACAGGGGACAATGCTGACACAAATGAAAACCTTATCCAGCCTGGAGGGCATGGCAGAGGCTACAGGGGACAATGCCGAGACAAATGAAGGACAGCTTTCACTAATTCCTTCGGCCATACAAAACAATGATAAGAAGCCCAAATTCAAGTCTCCATAGCTCCGTCCCAGAACAAGATGAACCGGGCGTCACAGGGAAGAATCCGTTGGATCTTCCCAAGGTTTTCTGGTTGGAGGATGGCCTCAAGGTTTCCTTGCATGTCATCCCTTCCTTCCTAGTGAAGCTTGCCTTCTCTCCATCGTTGGCCTTCACGATCCCTGCCTTGGCTTCGTCCTTAGGCCCGAATCTGATAAAAGACTGTCTTCTATGCCCGGTGTTGGCTTTGCGCTTGTAACTTAAGTGAAAAAAAATCTTCGTGCTGGCAAACGTCTGTTGTTCATATCGCACCAGTCAAT
This sequence comes from Terebella lapidaria, assembly GCA_949152475.1. NCBI lineage: Eukaryota > Metazoa > Annelida > Polychaeta > Terebellida > Terebellidae > Terebella > Terebella lapidaria. The sequence goes on from OX424564.1 coordinate 23,137,082, forward strand.
ATTCCACCGAGACATACGTTCCACTTCCTACTCGCCCTGGATTCAAAAGTGTATCCAAATTTGTTATGACCTGGCCAAGCAGGACTCCACTTGTTCGTTTGAGGTAAGTGCCCATGACGTTAGAGCCATGGCGGCCTCCCTATATGGGATGTGTTCCCCTCGATCAAGTGATGCTGATGGCAATCCCATAACACCTTTACCTCTTTCTACCGTAGGGACTTGATATGGACTAGATGTGAGGGTTACCACCTCGAGCCCGTGGTAGCCGTGCACGGTGTCGTCACCCTGTGAGGTGTATGTGGCCCACCTGATATACATTGCGTTCACTTGCACATAATGTTGCTGTTCCACGGTTTCGAGTTAAGTTTCGTTAGGGAACCCACTGGAACCTGTTTTTCTGAGAATGAATAATATGTATCTTGATGTGCAGAAAAGTCGCAGATTTCATCAGAGCGACATTGTGAAAGCCGCCACTAGATATTAGATGCATAAATATCAGTGACCTGGAAAGAATACTCATGATTTAGTGATCCAGTACTGAGTTAGTGGCACACATGTAACTTGAGTGCATGAATGGCGTATCTCATACCAACGAAAGACATTTTGAACGTAATTCTTGGATGAGATTTCTACGGAAGCCCAGATAGGACATTTGCCCCATAAGTTAAGTTCGCCTCGGCGAACTGCTAACTCGCCTCGGCGAAATACTAACTGGTCTCTTATCAACCAACTGTTAACTCGCCTCGGCGAACTGTGATCTCGCCTCGGCCAATTGTTTTCTCGCCTCGGCGAACTGTTATCTCGCCTCGGCCAATTGCTTTCTCGCCTCGGCGAACTGTTATCTCGCCTCGGCCAATTGTTATCTCGCCTCGGCGAACTGTTAACTCGCCTCGGCGAACTGCTAACTCGCCTCGGCGAACTGCTAACTCGCCTCGGCGAAATACTAACTGGTCTCTTATCAACCAACTGTTAACTCGCCTCGGCGAACTGTGATCTCGCCTCGGCGCACTGTTATCTCGCCTCGGCCAATTGCTTTCTCGCCTCGGCGAACTGTTATCTCGCCTCGGCCAATTGTTATCTCGCCTCGGCGAACTGTTAACTCGCCTCGGCGAACTGCTAACTCGCCTCGGCCAACTACTAAAATGCCAGTTGTGTAACACACCTAAATGGCAACCACAGTTCGCCGAGGCGAGTTAGCAGTTCGCCGAGGCGAGTTAGCAGTTCGCCGAGGCGAATTAACAGTTCGCCGAGGCGAGTTAACAGTTCGCCGAGGCCAACTACTAAGTTGGCAGTTATGTAATCTTTACAAACGGCAGCCACAGTTCGCCGAGGCGAGATAACAGTTCGCCGAGGCGAGATAACAGTTCGCCGAGGCGAGATAACAGTTCGCCGAGGCGAGTTAGCAGTTCGCCGAGGCGAATTAACAGTTCGCCGAGGCGAGTTAACAGTTCGCCGAGGCCAACTACTAAGTTGGCAGTTATGTAATCTTTACAAACGGCAGCCACAGTTCGCCGAGGCGAGATAACAGTTCGCCGAGGCGAGATAACAGTTCGCCGAGGCGAGTCAGCAGTTCGCCGAGGCGAATTAACAGTTCGCCGAGGCCAACTACTAAGTTGGCAGTTATGTAATCTTTACAAACGGCAGCCACAGTTCGCCGAGGCGAGATAACAGTTCGCCGAGGCGAGATAACAGTTCGCCGAGGCGAGTTAGCAGTTCGCCGAGGCGAGATAACAGTTCGCCGAGGCGAGTTAGTAGTTCGCCGAGGCGAGATAACAGTTCGCCAAGGCGAGTTAGCAGTTCGCCGAGGCGAGATAAACTATCGGGGCAAATGTCCTATCTGGGCTTCCGTAGATTTCGCATTATAGGCCTACTCTATAATTATCTCAAACACACACTTGGGGAGGGGGGGGGGGGGGGGGGGTCGATATTCGACATTGTCGTCGAGTTACTTCCTTTCTCCATCCACATAGATCTAACATATTCAATATTTCTGGAAAACTTCAGTTGTCGTGTCCAAGCGTTGCTCAACCTACTCGTTCACAATCCCAGCGATTCAATGGAAATTGTCATACCTAGAGCGCATACGGGCCATGCGTGTCAAGAGGGTTGATTTCATCATCATTTCATCATCCACTATGGGGTGAATTCATATTATCTGCCGACCTACGTTTGGGGAATACAATGACACACCGACGACGAGATAGTAACTCGCCACGGCGAGATAGCTAACTCGCCACGGCGAGATAGTAACTCGCCATGGCAAGATAGTAACTCGCCACGGCGAATTAGTAACTCGCCACGGCGAGATAGTAACTCGCCACGGCGAGATAGCTAACTCGCCACGGCGAGATAGTAACTCGCCACGGCGAGATAAAAATTTTTTTTGCATGGCGGTAATACGCTTCCGTAAATATCCAATCTCTTCTCCACAACAAACAGGCTCAAGTCTAAACATAGTTATTCAAATTTTGCTGAGTTGTTACGGACTTCGGAGTGTACTCCCGTTTATCACTAAAATGTTGAGTATACTAGACTCCGTAACGGACGGAGAGGATTCACAAAAAACCCAAATTCATCGACAAATCCTAGTAACATCAACATGATGAATAATACGATGATCTGATGTCGGTTGCATATGAAATAGCGATTGCGATTGGTTTTTCCATACTGGCGATAGGTTTTTAAGACGCTTTGCACCAGTTGCATAACAGTGGTTGGCGATTGATCGCAAACTGAACTCGATCGCAATGGCATATTGATCGCTAGTTCAGGTGCATAAAACCAGTCTGTGTTTGCGATCAGGCGCAAAATGCACTCATAATTGCGATATCAATTATAAACCTATCGCTAAGATATATTTCGTTCTATAAAATGATAGTTTGGTTCCATAAATATAGACTAATGTTCTGAACAGGTTACCGGAATAATTGATAGTTCATCGGTTCAGTTGTTAAAACGATATATTAACGCTAAAAGTGGAGTGTGTTTGCGACATTGTATCGTTAACTGTCGCAGAAAATCATACATTTTCAATACGACAAAGAGATCTACCACTCTGACTAGAACATAGGGAAGGGGTGCGTTCCGGCAGAAGTTAGCTACTATTCGAGATGACTAGATCGGAGGCATGAAACTACGGTGGCTGATATATGCCATAGTTTTATATTGTCAGCTTTCATTCATTTATTTTTTCCAGAAGGATATTCTAAAGAAAAGAAAATAATTAAATACACATACTTAATGTTAAATATGCGTACTTAATATTAAATACACGTACATAATATTAAATATGTGTACATAATATTAAATATGCGTACATAATATTAAATACACATTACTAAATATTATAGCATACTTAATGTTTAATACGCATACTTAATATTAAATTAGCAAAAAATGGATGTGGTTATGTTGCTGTGTATGAAACAAGGTATATACATGTATATCAAGCGACATGGCGCTGCAAAAAAGAACAACATATCTAACTGTCTGGTATTTAATATTAAGTAGGTGTATTTAACATTAAATACACATATTTAATATTAAGTATGCGTATATAATATTAAGTACGTGTATTTAATATTAAGTATGTGTATTTAACATTAAGTACGCATATTTAATATTCTGTACGCGTATTTAATATTAAGTATGTGTATTTAATATTAAGTATGCATATTTGATATTAAGTACGCATATTTAATATTAAGTACGCGTATTTAAACATTAAGTACGCATATTCAAACATTAAGTACGTTTATTTTATCCTTCTGGGAAAAATCCCAAATATAATAAGACTAAAGAATAAAACTATCGCATATATCAGCCACCGTATGAAACCCAGTGGTACGGCCCTGCAGGGCAGTGTACAGTAATTCGCTCAGCCAATCAGCGAGCGTTCACCTCACTTAGGCAATTTAAAGGGAAACTGTTGTTAAACATCGCCTCATATATTTTTTAGGCCAGACTTCCGGACGAGTGTATATTCACCTGAAAGAACGCAGTGCTGGGATATAATGACCCGGTTTTCAAGGCAGTATCTTGTTGGCGTTCTTCTCAGGAGCTGGGGAATCAAAGGGGTTTTGCCTGGGCATCAGTACCCATAATTTTGGGTATTTTCACCCCGGGTCCATTCAAGGCAGAATAGCAAAAAATCCCATGTGTCGTCAAATATATTCATGCTTACCACGCGATGCCCAATACGTTGAGGGATAAAACTAGCATACTGGTTAGGCTGGGATTTTTTTTTAAGAAGGTGTTATGGACCGTCAAAGTAAGATCATTTAACATTGAGTTGAATGGCCAATATAATTAATATACAGTAGCCTTAACTGATTACACAATTTTCACTCTGCGTGGCCTGGGAGCGCAAAAAATGTCATAATTTGTTTGACTAGGTAACAGTTGAAGGTTCCCGACCTAATTCAATGTTCATTTGCCGTGTTTTGTGTGGTTAAGGAGAAAATTGTGGAATACACATAAATCACATGGTCGGTCGGCATACAAAAATGTTCTAACTATCCTCAGCGGCTAAATTAGGACTTGAATTACAATTTGTTTGCACAATATTAATGATACTGATGCATTTCAATAGATCAGCCTTCTACAGGTGTCAGGGACTAGGAAATTTTGACCACCGGACCAGATCACAAGAATTGAGGTCGGCCCTATGCCGAGCTCACGCTTATCATAAGCAGCCCCCTGACCCTGACATCATTCTAGAGACACAAGGTTGCATGCAAATAATAACCCCTTGATATTCTTGACTTTCTAAATAAATTATTAGTGGTTTGTTACGTTTCACATGGGTTCTATAGATAATTTTCCGTTTTTAGTGTGATAAATTCACGGTTTTCTTTAATCTTACTTTACTAAATAATCCAAACTGCCATTGAATTATACCAACGATTGGGTCTTGATGCTAATTGCACTTATATTCTATACTCATCCTGAAATTTTCAAGGCTTTTGCATGAAAACTCAATGAGTTTTCAACAATTTCAATTCTAAGAATTTGGCAGACTGGCAAATCCCAGCACATGTAGCATATGTATTAAATGGACTGAAACAGAGAATTGAATCGGGATATCAGGTTTATATTTCGTTTCACAATTACATACATATAAGACTACCTACTGACAAAATATAATTCATATATCTCAGAAACGCCTATATATTAAGGGCAGTGTACAGTAATTCGCTCAGCCAATCAGCGAGCGTTCACCTCACTTAGGCAATTTAAAGGGAAACTGTTGTTAAACATCGCCTCATATATTTTTTAGGCCAGACTTCCGGACGAGTGTATATTCACCTGAAAGAACGCAGTGCTGGGATATAATGACCCGGTTTTCAAGGCAGTATCTTGTTGGCGTTCTTCTCAGGAGCTGGGGAATCAAAGGGGTTTTGCCTGGGCATCAGTACCCATAATTTTGGGTATTTTCACCCCGGGTCCATTCAAGGCAGAATAGCAAAAAATCCCATGTGTCGTCAAATATATTCATGCTTACCACGCGATGCCCAATACGTTGAGGGATAAAACTAGCATACTGGTTAGGCTGGGATTTTTTTTAAGAAGGTGTTATGGACCGTCAAAGTAAGATCATTTAACATTGAGTTGAATGGCCAATATAATTAATATACAGTAGCCTTAACTGATTACACAATTTTCACTCTGCGTGGCCTGGGAGCGCAAAACATGTCATAATTTGTTTGACTAGGTAACAGTTGAAGGTTCCCGACCTAATTCAATGTTCATTTGCCGTGTTTTGTGTAGTTAAGGAGAAAATTGTGGAATACACATAAATCACATGGTCGGTCGGCATACAAAAATGTTCTAACTATCCTCAGCGGCTAAATTAGGACTTGAATTACAATTTGTTTGCACAATATTAATGATACTGATGCATTTCAATAGATCAGCCTTCTACAGGTGTCAGGGACTAGGAAATTTTGACCACCGGACCAGATCACAAGAATTGAGGTCGGCCCTATGCCGAGCTCACGCTTATCATAAGCAGCCCCCTGACCCTGACATCATTCTAGAGACACAAGGTTGCATGCAAATAATAACCCCTTGATATTCTTGACTTTCTAAATAAATTATTAGTGGTTTGTTACGTTTCACATGGGTTCTATAGATAATTTTCCGTTTTTAGTGTGATAAATTCACGGTTTTCTTTAATCTTACTTTACTAAATAATCCAAACTGCCATTGAATTATACCAACGATTGGGTCTTGATGCTAATTGCACTTATATTCTATACTCATCCTGAAATTTTCAAGGCTTTTGCATGAAAACTCAATGAGTTTTCAACAATTTCAATTCTAAGAATTTGGCAGACTGGCAAATCCCAGCACATGTAGCATATGTATTAAATGGACTGAAACAGAGAATTGAATCGGGATATCAGGTTTATATTTCGTTTCACAATTACATACATATAAGACTACCTACTGACAAAATATAATTCATATATCTCAGAAACGCCTATATATTAAGGGCAGTGTACAGTAATTCGCTCAGCCAATCAGCGAGCGTTCACCTCACTTAGGCAATTTAAAGGGAAACTGTTGTTAAACATCGCCTCATATATTTTTTAGGCCAGACTTCCGGACGAGTGTATATTCACCTGAAAGAACGCAGTGCTGGGATATAATGACCCGGTTTTCAAGGCAGTATCTTGTTGGCGTTCTTCTCAGGAGCTGGGGAATCAAAGGGGTTTTGCATGGGCATCAGTACCCATAATTTTGGGTATTTTCACCCCGGGTCCATTCAAGGCAGAATAGCAAAAAATCCCATGTGTCGTCAAATATATTCATGCTTACCACACGATGCCCAATACGTTGAGGGATAAAACTAGCATACTGGTTAGGCTGGGATTTTTTTTTAGGAAGGTGTTATGGACCGTCAAAGTAAGATCATTTAACATTGAGTTGAATGGCCAATATAATTAATATACAGTAGCCTGCATGATACGGGTAGGTCATTTTTAGGTTACCGAACTCAGGTCCGATAACCTATTGCCGTCGCGTTGCGTCCGTCGTCCGTCCGTCGTCCGTCCACATTTTTATCTTTAAAGTTTACAATCGGATATTTCTGAAATTTTGCACAAAAATACCTAAAAATATTTCAAGAGGGCTTTTTTTTCGCATTTTTTTCAAATTGGCGGCCATTTTCACTGAAAAACGACCAATTTCTGATTTTGGCGGCCATTTTCTCAAAACCTGTTCAGACAGTTTTGAGATCTTATTTCAAAAGATTGCTCTCACATACCTCTGTGATGTGTATAATTTTCGTTGCCCCTGAATCGCCGGTCTGCATGTAGCGGCCATTTTGATTTTCTCGACGGGTCCCAAATGGGACTTTCTCATGTTTAATTCTCATATGCTTTATAATTTGACGCATTATGCCTAATATCCCATTTAATATTGAGATTAAAGACTAAGAACCAATTGTGGACACATAGGAAATGATATATGCTGATTATTGTCATGACCTTGAATTTGACCTTTGACCTCATTTTCAAGGCTAGAGCACAAAATGGCTAATATCTCGCTTATTATCAACTTTACAGCTTAGGAATCAATTGTGCACATATAGGAAATGATATAGTCCGAATATTCTGATAACCTTGAATTTGAATTTTGACTTCATTTTCAAGGTCAAAACAAAATTGTCAAAACAAAATGGCTAATATCTCGCTATTATCGACATTACAACTTGAGAATCAATTGTGGACAGGTAGGAAATGATATATGCTGAATATTGTCGTGACCTTGAGTTTGACCTTTGACCTCCTTTTCGAGGTCAGAGCACAGAATGGCTAATTTCTCGCTCATTATCAACTTTACAGATTAGGAATCAATTGTAGACATATAGGAAATGATATATGCTGAATATTGTCGTGACCTTGAATTTGACGTTTGACCTCATTTTCAAGGTCTCACAGGACAACTTGGCTAATATCTTGTTTATTATCAATTTTACAACTAAGGATTCTAATGTGGACATACAGTAAATGATATATGCTGAATATTCTGATGACCTTTAATTTGACTTTTTATTCCATTTTCAAGATCACAGGACATAATGACTAATATCTCTTTTATTACTGAATAGGAAATCATATATGCTGAATACTCTCGTGACTTTGAATTTGACCGTGGCCTTATTTTCAAGGCCATGGGACAAACTAGCTTTTATAATTATATTGTCCGGTAACCTATCTAAGCCCTTGGGCTAATTTTTTTACTTGTCATAAAATCGTGGCGCTTTGGGGGAACTATCACTCCCATTGCTCATCCCCTATATCCGCTCTTGCCATCACATTTCTCTAATTCCTGGATCCACCAGATCTGCATCCTCTCCAGCAGCACTCTCATATTATCGGTCGACGTACCATGATGGCTTTTGACAGAGTGGCATTGATAAGCAACCGTTTGAACCTCTATTTTGCTCCTAAGTTCAAACTTATCCAATGTGTGTAGATGTTTATATATAGGCCTACAGGCCTATAGGTCCTACACTTGTGGGCTTACACTACACAGTCTTCTTTGTCAGCCTAACTATATCGCATGCCTATACGTGTTGTATGTTCCATTTAATGGAATACATGTAATCAATACTTCTGGGAATAAGCTACTAAATCTGGAACGTCATAGAAACGCGTATGTGTTTATCGGTCAGATGTACGAGTCTAGATAGTCGTAGCTAATTAGGTCTAAAAATAAATTATTATGATGTTCATAGAAACAGTAGATAATTATTAGCGACCAATCGCTAACTTGCTGGAATATAGCGATAAGTTTTATGCAACTCTGTTAGCGACCAATCGCTGTTTCATCCCCTATCACTATATTTTTAGCGATCAAAATGTATATGCAACGGAAAATAGCGATCGGTCACTGATTAGCGATTATAATTGCCATGCGATCAATCGCTAACGGTTTATGCAACTGACCCTGTTTGTATAATCTCGTGCATCGTTTCATGAGCAATGATCTGATCGTTATAAGCATTACCTCGGGTCTGCCATCCAGATTGGCTGTACGACGCGCACGGACACGGGATGCGTCAAGGGTATAATAATACACACATGCTTATGTTTGTTATTTTGTAAATATACGTTCATCCAAGGGTCAGCACGGAAGACAGCTTTTATGTAATTGTATGTCATTCGCTTCCTTTGCATTACTGCTGTTGAAATAAAGAAACACAACGAGTTATAATGGTTCAATTCTGTACAATGTAGGTTCAGTGATATACTAAATCATTGTGTATTTTCTCCTTGGATACAGGGCATTTCCGGACAGACAGCCACCAACTGTCCAGATATTATGTCACATCCAACCAATCATACACAACTTCCGTAGCAAAGAGGCGGGAAAACGACCAGACACACACCGACATGTCCAGCGCTTTAGTGAGTTGAAGAGAAGTTTTTGAAAGCAGAAGACGTGTTCGAAAGTATCACAGAAGGAATTATAATTGTGACAAGAGATACGAATTGTGAATCTTACAGCGGACTATTATCTATCACGGACTTAGCGAGATACGTACGAATGTGATAGTGAGCGCCATGGACATTATAACTATTCGCCTGGGATAAATTGAATTTGATTGAATGTGCAGCTCACTATACGTCAGACGAATGGCTGATCGCGCCACGGAGAACCCGATTCGTCACATTAACTAATATGAAAACATATCTAAAACGTTGATAGACAATATTTATTGAAAAGCGAACATGGGGAATTTTGAGCTAGATAGGATCATGAATATGTGATAATGCTTTCTGGACAGTTGCGGAAAGAGCAAATTATTGTGCTGAAAAACAAATTTTGTTACCAATCAACAAGTCGTTGACATATCAGTATGTATAATAACCATAATCATTCACATGATGTTTTGATATTCTTAGAAGTACATGTGGTGGAAAACAAATATGATATAAAATGCCTATCAATATATTCCTTATGAAGAAGTGAGCAAGAAATAATATAAGAAGGATGAAAGAGCGTTTGCACGCGATTTCGTCTGGGTTCAAGCTGGGTCCTTGCCATTGCAGAGTTTATCCTTGGTGGTCTTCGACCTTCCTCGACTTTCACTCACAACCGTGCTGTGAAATATATCAAGTCAATGATTATAAAGATATTTCCAAAAATAATACGAATGTCAAAGGAGTTTCATGTATCTTCTTCTCTTGTATCTTAAGTACCGTGTATCTTATGTATCTTATAAGGTGTTCCATGTGTCTGATCTTCAAGTAAAAAATCGAAAACAACCGTTTTTCTCTACCTTCTGGCACGTGCTGTGTCGAGCGCTCGGGGTATCGTGGAAGAGAATGGAGTCGAATATCTCGTTAGAGAACATGTGGTCTGGATCCGCTCCAGAATTGCGCAACTCGGTTTTAAATGTCTCAACATTTTCTCCGTAAGACTATGGAAGGGAAGGAAATGGCGATGAAATGTATTTCTATTGAAGACAAAAAGAACAACAAGAACAGCAACAAAGACAAAAAGAAGAAGAAGAAGAAGAAGAAGAAGAAGACAACAACAACAACAACTGACCGTTTTCATGTACTCGACAATATCATCGCCCAGAACTCGCCACTGCTTCGCCCAGTGGAAGCGACATCCAGAGATCTGTCTCCATTTACCAGCCAGGTCCTTGAGGAATTGTTCCCAAGTGTTAGTACCTTGGATGCTCAGTACTTCGATGTACATCGTGTAGGGGTCACCGGCCTGGGCCGGCGCTAGCAGGATGTTACTGCATGGGGAGGAGAGATTGATGGTTCACAAGATATGATAAAGAATATTTCTGGAAATTGAAGTAGATTTTCACGCTTTGCTCTTTAAGTAAGTTTTCACGCCTAGACTTGTTCGGAGTGAGTATTGTAGCGTTGTTTGGGTAAAAGCGTCTGAATGCGTAACCAGTTTGCTAGCCTGATGTAAATTCACCTCTTGTGTTTTCGGGTGATTTTTTCAGTTTGTAGCTTTGAATATGCATTTGTGTGAAGAATATACTTTCTGTGCTCTATTAAAATGCCTAACGTAGACATATAGTGTCCTAGGCACACCTATTTCGAACCAGTCGCATTTCCAAGGCAACGTTGACTGGGAACATGGCCTCCAGTCCGTACGCCTTCAAGAGATCTCGGAAATCAGTGACAGCTTGGATGACGTTAGCGTAGTTTTCTCCAGCATCGATGGCCACTTCCATGTCGAGAGTGGGAACTTTAGAGGCCAGAAGTGAGGCTGGCTGGTAGTGGATGGCTTCCATTAGGGGCGCCTCGAATATGGTATCGGGGTTATAGATAACTTCGAGGATGAGGCTCGCCGTCTGTAGAACCAGCGGTGTGAACTTCGGCTGTTATCGGAAGGACAAAACAAAGGCATGTCAATATAATATAGCATACGTCAATATATCTTTATAAAAATATTCAAATTGAAGCCTAACTTCACTTTTCTTTCTATTGCAAGAAAGTGAACTTAAGGTAAACGGACTAGTTATTTATAGTATTAATAACTCAAATTATGCGTTTCCAACGCCCATGAGGAATAGTTTCATGGGAGTGAAAAGTTTTACCGGAAACGGGTCACCCGTGTATGCAAAGGGTAGAGGATTCATAGGCACTGGGTGAAACCCTCTCTCCTTGTCTGATGCTTCGTTGATGACACGACCCCAGATTCTATCTTTGGATGGGTCCCACATTTCGTCCTTGAGTTTCTTGAGAGCTCCCGCATCATAGAATACCTAGGTGTTAATACATTACTGCAAAGTTATCTTGTGGGTGGGACTAGCGCTTTTCAAAGCGAATAAGAGTTACTCTAATATCTGGGTAACTAACTGCGTGCACCAAACACTGGTCAGTCCTATTAATGGATCAGGTGGACCATTATGACTGTGCGCTCACACTCTCGAATTCACGATATGAAAATAATAATAAAAAAAACACGAGAACACATCCCTACTGATAACACAACGGACCTCTTGCACAGTGTTCCAAGTGTTGTGGATGTCAACCATGACCTCGTCCTGTACACTAAGGGTCATGTCGTACACTATCCCGAAGAGACCGAGGTGTCCCTTCACTGCGTTCGCCTTGTCCGTGTTGGATCGTTCCCCGCGGAAGTTATACTTCACCAGGTCGCCGTTGTGGTTGACAATGCGCATCTGGACCACGTAGTCCGAGACCGTACCTTCGGTGTTGCCTACGCCCTGCATGGGTGGAGGGTCGATATATGAAAATCGCACAGGGTGAATAAAAAAATACGATATAGACAATAAAATATGTTTTGAAGTCAAAGCATAGAAATGAAGAGATTATTCATGTAAGTCACATGGACACCCACATGACAGATGGAGCCTACGACTCCGCCCATTTCCACCACTTGAAGAATGACATTACTGAGGAGAGTTTTGTGATTCTCTATGAGGAAGTCCTTCAGTTCTCCCGTGTTGACACCAGTCATGATCGTCACCTCAGATCCCTACAGACAAACGGACAATTTCTCAAGTGTTCTGGCGTCCGAAATACAAAATGGAGAAAACAAAATAGCCCAGAGGCTATGAAAGGTTGCTGGAAAAATGTATAGATCTAGTGTTGAGCCACAACTCTCTATTATTACATTTTGTTCACCAAAATTGACATTTTGACCATTCAAGGTATTTGAAGATAAACCTGATCAAATTCAACGTCAGCACTGAAATCACTATGTAACATTCAGCGCCAGTTCTTTAAGACATGAATGCCCTGCCTGGTGACAGTGCGTCCGCACTAGATTATCAGACGAGCCGACACATACATGGTTAGTTCAACTCATGTAACTTGGATCGCCAGAGACAATAAGCAATGGACTCAGCTCCCAGTATACGACATTGGCCGGCATCGCTGATTTTCCGCCGTCAGTGAACAACGGCTTGGCAAACTTGTTGCCCTGCTTAGCTGGTGTATAGTAATAACACACCTTGTCGCCTTCCACAAAAGTGGCCTACCCTTGGCATGAGCATTATAGCCACGCTTTCGTCGGATGAATGCTTTGTCTAGGCGTGCTCGCACAAAGTCATATGAACCAACTCCACATACCCGGGGCCACACTGTGGTAATGGACCAGTTTCTGCCATGGTTGGATGCATGATATCCATGAGCAGATTGAGCTCCCGACTGTACAGCATCACGTGTGGTGTCACCTCAGTAGAGGCGTTGAATGACGACCGGTACGCTATCAAGGCGTATGGGAGGTGGTCATCTCAATCGTTTGCTTGATCGTTGACGAAGGTCGACGGGATTTTCAGGACAGATCATTCTGTTGGAACGTTTGACTTGTCTGTCAGACTAGGGCCTTTAAAGGGAGGTACATACCTTGTTACTGCCCATCATTTCCACCAGGCCAAGGAATAGATCACTTTCGAACTGTGTGCCCTGATTTGAGTGTATTTACTTAGGTACACTCACGCAGTGGAAAGGCATTCATATATTTGGTGAAGTAGTCCATATCGTTAGGATGGCCCCTCGTGTTGTAAACCGGTGGGTATAAAGTATATCCAAGACGATCTGGTCAAACTGTTCGCTTGCCTTCCGGTGCTTGCTGGAACTCCTTTACAAGCTTGATACTGGGGACACCACGTTCAGGTTGCAACCCAGCCAGTAAATGGATTGTTGCAACCGGAAGGTGGTCTACTGTAATCCCAGACATGCGGGTCATAGAGCTGATGGAGCCACAGTACCACGGGAAGAACCAGCTCGCACATGGCTGACTTAGGATGCGTGTGCTCATAGCGCCAAGAGGGCATCTTCTCGGTGTAATTCCATCGTTCTGTGCATTTGGGCTTCTTCCCAACCTCAACGGCTTCAATGGCCATCGCTAGTGCGGCGCCGGATTGCCTCACAGCAAGTTCCTCATTAGAGTAACCACCCAAGTAGGACGAACCTCCGTCTGTGCATCCGGCTGCAGCGGCCTGTGCAGATGGTAGTCACCTGTAGCCACTCTGACTCGAATCCGCGCTGGACTGGGTCAGAACCTACGAAGACAGCACCTCATCCATGAATGAACCGCTTCAGCAGCTGTGACGCAGCCCCGGATCATGTGCTAGATAGATACGTCAGTACCACTGCATCCTGGCCAGAGGGTGGACATCGAACCCGAACGGCATCAAAAACACTGGTAAAGGCGTTTATCGCCTTATCACTCTCTTCCATCTCGACTTACCAATAGCCATATCAAGTGCACAAAAGTAGTAAAACCTGGTCAGGGCATCAAATGTGTCCATGATGTGTCGGAGAGGATATGTGTCCTTTTGCATGGCATTGTTTGGCTTACGATAATCCATACAGAACCTCGACTAGCTGTCCTGACCAGAGTGTGCAGCAGGGCTCTGCTAAGTAAATATGGGTGAGTAATCACACAGTTTTGAGTGATTTAGTTGCTTCAGAATGAAGCCCCACACTTCGACGCAACGGGCCGGCTCATGATCAGTCATGGATTTAAAAAAAGGCTGACGTGTGGCTCTCTCAACCACCCCACCAATTTCTAAGTTGGAAAAGGACACTGCTGGAGCTAACGGCAGACGTGGCCGAACCTGGGTAGCTGATCATGATGGCCACTGCTGGAGCAGTGGACGCCGATGTCAGCATGATGGTTCTGAGTCTTGGCATGAGTGCGGTTCCAGGATAGGGCAGAGCCTGCATGGGCAGAGACATGGGAGAGGGGAACTGGACCAGAGATCCGGCCATGGCAATTCCCACTGTAACTGGTGTGGGCTACTAGTATGCACGACAGAGACAACTGTCCACACAAGTACTCAGCTATAGCGCTCTGAACTAGCTTCATCTCATGCTCAAACAGTTCCCGGAGGGTCACTGTCATCGGAGATGCTGAATGGGGTCTTCTGTCCTGCCACCCAGCAAACTCGCATAAGGTGTGACTCAGGCGGTCGACTTCATCAGACTTTACTGTCAGTGGCCACGGTCCACAGTGTGGGACACTCGTGGCTGCATCGACAGGCTGTGCATGACTTGGGCTGAGGGACTATGGCTGGTATGCAGTAGAGTGCAATATGTTCATCACTGTATTAACTAATCCTGGTCATGGCTTCAATGTGACAATTCACACCAGCAGCTCTCCAGGGCATGAATTCCCTTCCGAGTAGAACAGTTCATAAGACCCAGGAATAAGTACATAAGATGAGCCGACACATACATGATTATTTCAATGCCTGAAACTTGGAGAAGAAGCTGACAAGAAGCCATGGAGTTGGCTCTCAGTACCCGAGCACATGGCGTGTGTCTTGGCTAACCTCCAGACATTCCACCGCAAGGATAGAAGCCCGGGTAGCCCGACGGACAGCCTGTAGAGGGAAAGGCTATGGGTTCAAGTGCAAGCACTGCACCAGACAGAGACTCAGCCCCACTGGATCCCTATTGGAATTTGTCCCCGGGAGCCAGTGGCTATCTCAGTCTGATTGGAAACAGAAGCACATGTCTGCACTCATCCTCTCAGTCTGAACTAGACAGACCGAATTCTCAGCTCACGAGACTCAGCTCACGAGCACGAGGAAAAACGTCATGAACATGGAACAGTGGAACCGATGAAAATCGTTTTGACGACGGGCTCTTCGAATGTGACGCTGCCAAATTATAGGCTACAAAACTCGCCAGAATACTTGTTCTGATCTATGTGCAGATTCACCACAACTATTATATGTGACATCCCATTTGAATATGCAAATATGTTTACTCTATCTTGAAGTGTTCTAGGATTTTAATCCATACAGCTCCCATTATGAAGAGAAACGGGGATGAAGTCCAAAAATTTCAATTGAGAATTTTTTTGCTGGATATGGCTCAAAACAGATAGTGAATCAATTTTGGACCAAACTTTTATTCTCGCCAACCTGTCGGAAAACCAAAATAGCCGCCCAATGCAGACCGGCGATTCAGGAAAAACAAAACGTATTCATATGGGTACATATGTGGAGCTCTGTTAGATGAAGTTGCTACACAGATTGAGAAAATGACCGTCAAATCCCAATTTGTTGTTTTCTAACAAAAATGCTGTTTGATCTTGCAAGGTCATCAAAGGTCCACTCAAAGTCACCACGGCCATATACGATTTACCATTCAAATATGCCAATCTTTAAGTTCTCCATTAAAATGTTCTAGGAGTTTAGTCCATTCACCTCTCGTTATGAAGGAAAAATGGATGAAATTAGAAATGGCTCAAGACAGATAATGACTTGATCTGGACCAAAACATTTTTTTTCACCGCCCAAAGTCAGAAATTACCCACCTTTTCCAAAAAATTAGCCCAAGGGCTGAGATAGGTTACCGGACAATATATAATAGATATTTTGTCCCATGGCTTTGAAAATAATTTCACTGGTCAAATTCAAAGTCACGAGGTCATTGAAGGTCCACTCAAAGTCACCACTGAAACGGCCATATACGATTTACCATTCAAATATGCCAATATTTTAGCTCTCCATTAAAGTGTTCTAGGAGTTTAGTCCATTCACTTCTCGTTATGAAGGAAAAATGGATGAAATTAGAAATGGCTCAGAACAGATAATGACTTGATCTGGACCAAAACATTTTTTTTCACCGCCCAAAGTAAGAAATTACCCACCTTTTCCAAAAAATTAGCCCAAGGGCTAAGATAGGTTACCGGACAATATATAATAGATATTTTGTCCCGTGGTTTTGAAAATAATTTCACTGGTCAAATTCAAAGTCACGATGTCATTGAAGGTCCACTCAAAGTCACCACTGAAACGGCCATATACGATTTACCATTCAAATATGCCAATATTTTAGCTCTCCATTAAAGTGCTCTAGGAGTTTAGTCCATACACCTCTCGTTATGAAGGAAAAAATGGATGAAATTAGAAATGGCTTAAAACAGATAATGACTTGATCTGAACCAAAAAATTTTTTTCGCTGCCCAAAGTCAGAAATTACCCACCTTTTCCAAAAAATTAGCCCAAGGGCTAAGATAGGTTATCGGAAAATATATAATAGCTATTTTGTCCCGTGGCTTTGAAAATAATGTCACTGGTCAAATTCAAAGTCACGAGAGTGTTAAGCATGTTTGATTTCTTATACGTACTGTTATTCAATAATAAGAGAGACATCAATCAGTATGACCTGTGACCTTAAAAATCAAATCAAATGTCAAATTAAAGGTCTACAGAATATTCGGCATTTATCATTTGCTGTACATTATGTCCACAATCGATTCCTAAGCTGTAAAGTCGATAATAAGTGAGATATTAGCCATTTTGTGCTCTGACCTTGAAAATGAGGTCAAAGGTCAAATTCAATGTCAAGATCACAATCAGCAAATCATTTCATATATGTCGACAATTGATTCTCGAGTTGTGAAGTTGATAATGAGCGAGATATTAGCCATTTTGTGCTTTGACCTTGAAAATGAGGTCAACGGTCAAATTCAAAGGTCATAAGAATAATCAGCATATATCATTTCCTATGTGTCCACAATTGATTCCTAAGCTGTAAAGTCAATAATAAGCGAGATATTACCCATTTTGTGCTCTGACCTTGAAATAGAGGTCAAAGGTCAAATTCAAAGTCATGATAGTATTCAGCATATATCATTTTCTATATGTCGACAATTGATTGTCAAGTTGTGAAGTTGATAATAAGTGAGATATTACCCATTTTGTGCAATGACCTTGAAAATGAGGTCGAAGTTCAAATTCAAGGTCATGATAATAATCAGCATATATCATTTCCTAGGTATCCACAATTGATTGCTAAGCTGTAAAGTCGATAATAAGCAAGATGAAAAGATCAAATTCAAGGTCATCAAAATATTCGGCATACATCCTTTCCTATATGTCCACAACTTAATCTCAAGCTGTAAAGTTGATAAAAAGCGAGATATTAGCCATTTTGTTCTTTGACCTTGAAAATGAGGTTAAGGTAAAATTCAAGGTCATCAGAATATTCAGACTATATCATTTCCTATATGTGCATAATTGATTCCTAAGCTGTAAAGCTGATATTAAGCAAGATATTAGCCATTTTGTGCTCTGACCTTGGAAATGAGGTCAAAGTTCAAATTCAAGGTCATGATAATAATCAGCATATATCATTTCCTATGTGTCCACAATTGATTCCTAGCCTCTATTCCCAATACTAAGTGAGAAATTAGGCATAATGTGTCCCATTTTAAAGCATAGGAGAGTTTAACATGGGATAGTCCCAATTGGGACCTGTCAAGAAAATGAAAATGGCCGCCACACGCAGGCCGGCGATTCAGGGGCAACGAAACTTATACACATCACAGAGGTAAATGAGATCAATGTTTTGAAACAAAAATCACAAAACTGTCTGAACAGTTTTTGAGAAAATGTCCGTCAAAGTCAGAAATAGGCTGTTTTTCGTCGAAAATGGCCGCCATTTTGAAAAAAAACCCACGAAAATAAAAAAAACTAAAAAATTACGGAAGCATATTAGGGCCACATGAGTTTTTTTAACTCAATTTGTCGACTTATTATCTCGATAAATCGAGTTAAATTATTACCTCGATTTATTGAGTTAATTATTTTGAACTCGATTTATTGATTTATCGAGTCAGATATTATCTCGATAAACCGAGTTAGTTATTTCGATAAATCGAGTTAATTATCTCGATAAATCGAGTTAATTATCTCGATAAATCGAGTTATGTCTTGGGCATTTAAAGTTCAAGTAAAATGTAAATATGTTTCGAGTCACATTATTCATATTGAACACTATGTTGAATCGGCTTATATGATCGACCATTATAACGTTAAATATTGTATAATACAGACCAAACTACCGAATTAAAAACCATAGTGAAGTTACTAAATCACTATCTCTTAGAAAAGTGCAACATGTTCATGAATGAAAATGGTATAATTGTTTTGTTTTTTTAAAATTATTTAGCTATTAAACATGGAATGAAGTATATTCGTAAAGTAATAAATCTGTACGGCTTTTCAATTGGATAGTTTTGTATCACTTCAGAGATTAATGTTATGACTGTTACTCATATACTCTATACAGTTTTCAATATGAGTGATCAGTATATTTTCTTTGTCCTATTGTTGCTAAGGTAACCAATGAAATGGTATGGCTCGCCTATATTACGGTCGATGCATATTCATTTTACTTGTACGTGTATGTGTGTGTCTCATAAGAAGATTTATCGAGATACTATCTCGATTTATCGAGATAATTAACTCGATTTATTGAGATAATATCTCGATTTATCGAGATATTAGGTCGATTTATCGAGATGTGGCCCTAATACGCTCCCGTAAAAAATACACCCTTTTAAAATTATTTTTAGGCATTTTTGTGCAAATTTTCAGAGACATTCAACTGTAAACTTTAAATATAAAAATGTGCACGGACGCCGCCGACGACGACGACGACGCCGACGACGCCGACGACAGACGCAACGCCATGCCAATAGGTATTCGGACCATAGGTTCGGTAACCTAGAAAAAACTAACGAAAGGAAAAAAGAAAAAGCTTTCCTTTAGAACATTTTAAGGTATTTTTGTGCATAATTTCAGAAAAAAAAATCGATCTTAAACTTTAAAGATGAGAATGTTAACGGGTGACGGATGATGGACTGACGATGGACATAACGCCATGCCGTCCGGTAACTTATAGGTACGGTAACCTAAGAAATATACGAGCCTCTTCGTTGAGGGATATCCACTGCTCGCCAGTGCCGGGTTGGATGCCCCTGGTGAAGAGAACGATGTGGCCGTTGTCACTGAACAGCGGGCTCCAGGAGTGGGCGTGGCCAGCCGCTCGCACCCTGCGATGGTCATGATATATTGCTGATCAATGTACGATCTTAGAGCTGATATGAATGCTAACCAACTAGAGCGATGCTCGAAAATGGTAATCTAATGGTGTGAATATGTTTACAATTTTTCACGTTACAAACGTTGGTATCTCTGTATTTGTATGCATTTTCGACCGATCACCACTGAGCTGGTATAATGAGATTGGTGATACCAATAGAAACAAAACAAATAAGTCATTATAAGTATTTCTTCAACCAAAGCCCATGAACTGAAGTTAAACCAGTATATATGAATAGGCCAGAGACAAGACATACCATGTAGTATCCATAGCACTAACAATATAGTATACGTGTTTTTTTTTTATAAATAAACCACAAAAACATTACGGTGAACATTAGTAGTGAACGGTTGTTATTCCCTCGTACAAAAAGTAATACCGAAGTTCGTGTTAATAATGTCATCTATTATCTTCGTTATTTGAGATTACCTGTAGTTGTTCTTCTTGGCGTATGCTATCGTGTCCTGGACCTCATTCAGGTTGGTCGGTCTTGCTAGAAGGACATCGTTCATGGTCTGGGTCTTTCCAAAGTTCTCGAAGCTCCCCTTCTCTATCCAGGCGGGTAGGTCGGAATGCTTCGGCTTTCAATAGCGAAAGGACCGAGGAATAATAGAAAATTCTGACCGTATTCATCTCCTACGTTCCAGCTTCCAACAGGAGTTGAAATGCAGAATTGTTAAATGCAAATCACATTCAAAGAAATGTTTTCACATCCGAACGTAGCATGTGTCCGTTCATTTATTTCTAGGTATCAAAAGTTCCACCTTTCAATTTGAACTGAAAAACCCAGCATAGTATACTGGTTATGCTTGTTTTTTTTCAGAAAGGTGCTATGGTTCACCAAAGTAAGGCCATTTAACACTGAGTTGAATGGTCAAGTCTGTACGTTGCTTTGTTTGTTTTACATAATCGTTTCCTTCAATAATTCTTACCGGTGTCAGACGTTTTGCGGTTACGCCAAGCAGACAGACCACAAAACACCATCCAGTTTTCATGACCTCTCCGTGGTTCAGCATCTTATAGTTCCACTGTCAAATTTAGTCTTGAAGGGAGATCTCGCTACAACGGTTGACAGATATACATGTACAAGCAAAATGAAAGTGGCATGTTCGGATATTTTTGGTTATTTTCTTGGTGAGTATCAACCAATCATTCAGCAGAGGTACATGCATGTACAAATGTGACAATTGTTGATCACACAATACATGTATTATGATTTCGCGAACTCGTTTACGATTATAATGTATGCACCATAGTGTACCGAAATATCAGTTATGTACATGTACTTGTTTGCGGTTGGCACCGCATCTATATCACAATGTACTATTCTGTATTATGCACTGCTGGCCTTAAATGAATAAGAGCTTCATCATCATCAAAACTATGCGTTGACCTTGTGCATCTTAGTGATTTGTTCGAAATTTCTCAAATGTGATCAATTTTATGCCCGCCAATTAGTACATTACAAATTGGACAAACAGATAATGATCTTCATAATGTTGGTATGCAACTCGCACAATAACAATAGTGTATTCAGTGGAGGTATGCACCGTAGACAAACATGTCTGTTCTACCATGTAATAATAATAAACAGTTTATACCCAAATTTCAACAGTGATAGATCGTGCACCCCATGCAAATATTTATTACTGATACACCGATATACACACACATCCAGACATAAATAAAAATAAAAATAAATAAAAATTGCCAGAGGGCTAAGAAAGGTTAACGGAAAGGATTCACTTTGGTAATATGCAGCATGTGTGCACGATATCAGAAAGATACTGTAACAAAACCATGCAACTGCCGCGCTGAAACGTTCGTTAGGAACGGTCACGTGATCTACAAAGTCCACTTGCGAAGACACCGTTCGCGGAAGAACCGTTCGCGGAAGCACGATTGCGGAAGCATCATCAGCGGAAGCATCGTTCGCGGAAGAACCGTTCGCGGAAGCACGATTGCGGAAGCATCATCAGCGGAAGCATCAGTCGCGGAAGCACCGTTCGCGGAAGAGGAGCCTCCGCGGAAGAACCGTTCGCGGAAGAGGAGCCTTCGCGGAAGAACCGTTCGCGGACGCAGTCTTCACCACGTGGAGAAGAGTGCGGAAGATACGTTCGCGGACGAAGATGCGCGCGCAGCCACCCTGGCTATATAAGGGAGAGCGGACGGCCGCTCTGAGAGCACTGCAACAGCGACATCGACCGTGGGGAGATCGTCACCGCCACAGCCAAGGGACTCGACGAACTCCGTGCGGACGACTCCTTCTTCAGGGCCTTAGAGTCAACCGGGATTAGACCGACTACCTGGAGAAACCATTCGACTAAACGGGACGGGAAACTTCAACGGGAAGGGACAGAGAGACGCCGCCGGCTAAGAACTCTTTTTAGTTGTGCCCTCGTGCACTATTTATTTTTGAAATGTGATCATACAGTGCTCCATGTCTGAACTTCATATTTGTACGTCACGTGGGTGACCAGCCATACAATTGTAAGTTGATTTGATGTATATAAATCTTCAATTTATTTACATCTGAGTTGCTTCTTGCCTAAGTGAAGCCGGTGAGCTACGGAGTGATGATACACCAGCGTTGGGGGACACCAATTTAGTGACGGCTCTCGAATCACAACGAGCGGGAGTTACATAAAGTCTATACGATCAGAGAAACCAGGTTTTTTGGGCCACACCGAAAACAAGTCATTACCAAACGTCACAACTTGGTGCACGTGACCAGGATCCCCGAGGGTCTACTGCCAGGGAACGAACCTCAGCATCACTCATGTCCGGCGAAAACGACGAAACTGCCCCAGGGAAGACAGGAGGTGAAGAGGAAGACTCTTCGCGGACGGCCTCACTTGCGGACGAGGAAGACAGCGGTTCGCGGAAGCCGACCTTTGCGGAAGAGGGAGACGACCGTTCGCGGAAGACGTTCGCGGAAGACGACCGTTCGCGGAAGACGTTCGCGGACGACAACCGTTCGCGGAAGACGACCTTGGCGGAAGAGGCCGACGACCGTTCGCGGAAGACAACGTTCGCGGAAGACGACCGTTCGCGGAAGAGCAGCTTCACAGCCAGGGGTAGACGGGACGTTTCGACGAGTGAGGAGCAATCAGGGAGGTCGAGACCTTCCATGGGCCAGTCGACTAGTCAACAGAGACCCCGGAGCCAGACACCCGACAACCGTTTTCTTTTCAGACACGACTCTGGGTGGCAGCACGATCGAGACAGGGAGAGGTCAACCTACCTTGAGAGCGTTAGGAGGGGCCCCGAGTTCCGACGAGTGCTGGGACCGGAGTACGTCAATCTGGACGGGGAGGACGGCGAAATCTGGGCGAGGAGGGATCGGCTACAGCTACCGGAGCAGAGTCCAAGTGTGGCACCTCCAGAGAATGCAGCATTGAGACGGCTTTGGGACCAGTCCCAGCAGCAGTCTGGTGCAACAGAGCAGCAGTCTGGTGCAACAGGGCAGCGGTCGGGTGTGACGAGTCGACAAACGGGAGTGACTGGAGGACGGGTTACTTGGGCTCCGACCCAAGAGAGCAGCTCGAGAGGGAGAGGACTTTTCGCGGAAGAGAACATTCGCGGACGAGAGGCATTCTTCGGCGACAGGGACGCTTGCAGCCGGGGATCCTTCGTGGATGAACGGGCTCGTGGGCGAGGGGGAGTCTTTGGTGACGAGGACGCTTGTGACCGGGGAGGGCCCTTCGCGGACGACCACGTTCGCGGACGAGGACGACTCGCGGAAGAGAGTGTTCGCGGAAGAGAGGAGTCTTCACCCAGACGGCGGCTCGACGAAAGGAGTGATCCAGGCGACCAATCTTCCTTTCCAGTTTTTCAGAATAGACGGGGAAGACCATTCGCGGATGAGCCGGTTCGCGGAAGACTCGCGGAAGATGGCGTTCGCGGACGTGCATCTTTTGTGGAGGGACGTCTCCGAGACATCTTGGCGGACGAGCCCGTTCGCGGAAGACTCGCGGAAGACGGCGTTCGCGGAAGAGGCCTGTTCGCGGAAGAACTTCTTCGGGAGCTGTTGGCGGAAGAGTCCGTTCGCGGAAGGTTCGCGGAAGACAGTGTTCGCGGAGGGTTCGCGGAAGACAGCGTTCGCGGAAGAGGGAGGTCTTCACCCAGTCGACAACCGAGACAGCCAGCCTCCTGGAGAAATCCAGCTTCTATTTCAGTCACCCAGGGAGGCCGGAGACAGCACCCTTTCTCATCATCGGGCGATGAGGGGCCTTCATCTGATGGAGGGACCGACAGCAGCCATGGTTACCCAGGACGGGGGAGGAGACCACCGAGGCGGGGACCGCCGCTGCACCGACGAAGCCCTAGGCCGAGACGGAGGCAGGAGGACTCGTCGTCCGAGGACAGCACAGTCTGGAATCAGAACGGCAGAAGGAACCGGAAGATGCTGACCCCTGACAAGTTCGATGGGACTTCCATAGAGTGGCCGGTGTACCGGGCCCACTTTGACGTCATCGCAGAGGTCAACGGATGGAGCAAGCGGGAACAGGGCGTCTACTTAGCCGGGAGCTTGACAGGAGAGGCGCGACGAATGCTGACCAGCCTGAGTCCTGCAGACCGGAGGGACATCGACGTTCTGACCGACAAGCTGACCCTACGATTCGACCCTGACTGTCAGGAGGAGTCCTACAAGGCGACCTTGGGACAGAGAACCCGCAGGAAGGCAGAGACACCCCAGCAGTACGGCTATGAGTTGCAGCGACTGGCCGGCCGTGGTTATCCGGATCTGAACTCCGCAGCTCAGGAGGCTATCGCCTTAGACCACTTCTGGAAGGGCCATCCAGATGGGGACATGAAGGTGATGGCGCTCATGAGGAAGATGAAGACCATGGAGGAGGCCATAGCGTTCGTGACCCAGTACGAATGTGTCAAACCCAAGCCTGGGAAGCCGGTGATGTCCATAGAGTCGGAGGACTCCGAGCCAGCTCTAGGACGGGTCCTACAGCTGTTGAAGAACCAGCAGGGAGGCGAGATTACCACCAGTGGGCAGCAGAGCAACCAGCCGAACGTAGCGGGTCTACCCAGACTTCCCTACTTCAAGGGGCTCTTTGAGAGCCAAGACAGGAAGCTGGATCGACTAATCGAGCTGTGTGAGCAGGTGCTATCCATCAAGCCGAGGGCCGCCACTGCTGAGAACAAGGGACCAAGCGCTAGGCCGGGACCAGATGACTGTTGGTACTGTGGGAAGCCGGGTCATCGGAAGTACCAGTGTCCAGATCGGCCGCCACCTCGGACCAAGGAGGAGCGCTTGAGTCGACTAATCGAGGAGATTGGTGAGCGGAACAGTTTGACAGACGAGGAGTCGGAAAACCAGTAGGGCTCATACCAGCCCCCAACCGTATGGGCCATTGGCAGGTGTGTGCACGGCTTCACAGGCGAGAAGCTCGACGAAGACGTGAAGAACACATTGCCAGGGGGGAATTTTTAGTTTCACAGATTTTTAATAGGTTTTTCCGGTGTGCATCCGAAGTAACTGGATGGGCGCAGGAGGAGCTCGAGGATCGAATTCTCGACTATTTGGAGGGCAAGCCTGTCAACACAGACGGGAGTGCCAATGTACAGCAAACCGATGGAGCCGTGGAGCGTCTAATGCCCCGCGGAGACGTCAAGGAAATGCAGACCGATGGAGCCGTGGAGCGTCTAATGACCCGCGGAGACGTCGACGAAATGCAGACCGATGGAGCCGTGGAGCGTCTGGGGACCCACGGAGACATCAACGAGGTTTCTGCTAGCAGCAAGGAGAACCAACAGGTTACAACCTTGAGGCTGGAGGCTGCGAAACAGCAGGGACCCCCCTATGCAACTGAACCACAAGCGGCCGTGAAAGAGGAGACGGAGGGCCGGTGGAGCGGAATGACCAAGGGGCCAGCGCAGCAGCTATTGCTGGTGGACGACTCATTACTTATCCGGAGCGGCGGTTCCGAGGGGAGTGATTCCCTTAAGACTGACAGAGAGGACCAGGGTGGTGCATCACTGTGGGTGGACGACTCAGTACTTATCCAGGGCGGCGTCCCTGAGGAGAGTGGCAGCTCTCTTAAGATTGACAGAAATGGCCAGGTGGTGTCGCTGTCAGCCGGTGCCCGAGGCACATTGGCGTGGTATGCGGCGTGCCACGTTATGGGGAAGGCGACTCGTATGTTGGTGGACACGGGTGCCTCTTCCACCGTTCTGGACGAGTGTCTCTTCGACCAAATGGATGACGAACATAAAGCAATGATAAGGCAGACGAGAATAAGGTTACGGGCAGCAACCGGAGACTACTTACAGGTTCAAGGAGAGATGACAGTTCAACTTCTACTGGGCACACGACTCGTGTCGGCAGATGTACTGGTAGCCAAACTAGGGATCCCGGGAGTGTTGGGGCTTGATGTACTTCAACAGATTGGGGGACAGCTGGATCTGCGTAAGGGCGAGTGGCAGGTGGGCGACACTACCGTAGTGATGAGCTCGGGCCACGAGGGCGCCGTCTACACACTGGTGACGGAGGAGACGGTCGTCTTGCCACCCTTTTCAGAGATGATGGTGGACCTCAAGCTGACAGGAAGTGAGGGAGGAGTTCCGAAGGCCGGCCTCGTGCAGTCCGCAAGAGAGCCGTTGGAGGACGACCCCCTCGTAGTGGGACGAGCCCTGGTACGACCCCGAGGACGCCTGGTACCGGTGGTACTTCTGAACGCCGGCGCTGGAGCTTGCACTGTGCTGATGGGGACCATCCTAGCCGAGCTTCACGGAATAGAGGCCGTGATCGACCTGGGATTTCGTCCCGATGGAGGGAAAACAACCCAGAATGAACCTAAAAGGGAACAGTGGTACCGGGAGGAGAGCGGGAGGGAGCATGAGCCCCTTACACCAAACTCCACCAAGTGGCGGAACCGGACGCCTGAGCAGCCCGAAACCAGAGTGCACGCCATGCACGCAGAATCGTCGACGAAGACACCAGAGTGCCCGGAGCATTTAGAACCGCTCCTGGAGGGAATGCATCCGAACTTGACGGAAAAGGAGGTGGAGGTCGTCAGCGATCTCCTTCGACGCCACCAGCAGGTCTTTATGGGACCAGATGGGAGGTTGGGCCGGACGTCCCTGGCGAAACACGTCATCGACACGGGAGATCACCCCCCGATCAAGCAGCCTCTGAGGAGAGCCCCGTACTACCAACAAGAGCTGATCGAGGACGAGGTCGACAAGATGTTGAAAGCTGACGTTGTGGAGCCAAGTGACAGTCCATGGTCGTCTCCCATCGTGCTAGTGAAAAAGAAGGATGGTGCACTGAGATTTTGCGTCGACTACCGCCGTCTAAATGATGTCACCCGGAAGGATGCGTACCCCCTGCCTCGAGTCGACGAGAGTTTTGATACCTTGTCAGGAGGACGATATTTTTCGACGCTAGACTTGGCTAGTGGTTACTGGCAGGTCGAGATGGACGACAGGGACAAGGAGAAGACGGCGTTCACTACCCGTAGTGGACTCTATCAATTTAAAGTGATGCCGTTTGGATTGGCGACGGCCCCGGCTACTTTTGAACGTCTAATGGAGCTGGCACTGAGGGGACTCCAATGGAAGCGTTGTCTAATTTATTTGGACGATGTCGTCTGTCTTGGAAAGACTTTCCAAGAAGCCGTGGACAACCTCGAGGACGTGTTCCGGAGACTGCAGGCTGCCGGGCTGAAGCTGAAACCCGCCAAGTGTGAGCTGTTTCGACAACAGGTCAACTTCCTGGGCCATGTCGTGTCCGACCGAGGCATCCAGTGCGACCCTGCCAAGGTCGAAGCTGTAACAAAAATGGTTCCTCCGACCACCTTGACAGAACTAAGGAGCTTCCTTGGGTTCGTGGGGTACTACCGCAGATTCATCCCTGACTTTGCCACCCGAGCGGGACCCCTCAACCACCTGTTAAAGAAGGAAGTCAACTACCATTGGAGCGAGGCTCATCAGCAGGCGTTCGAGGCGCTGCGTCAACCCCTGACCGAGCACCCCCTGCTGGTGTACCCTGACATGGACCAAGAATTTATTTTAGATACTGATGCTAGCGGCTACGGAGTGGGAGGCGTCTTATCCCAAGTGCAGGACGGACGAGAGCGGGTGATCGCCTATGCTTCCAGAACCCTGAGGGACACCCAGCGGAATTACTGCACCACCAAGCGGGAGCTCCTGGCCGTCGTCAGTATGATACACCATTTCAGACATTTCTTGTGGGGGAGAGCGTTCTTACTACGAACCGACCACGCCTCTCTCAAGTGGCTACTGAACTTTCGGGATGCGGAAGGAATGATCGCTAGATGGGCAGCTCGCATCGCCAGCTACGCCTTCAGGTGTGAGGTCCGACCGGGAGTACAACACGGGAATGCAGACGGGATGTCCAGATGCCGACAGTGCCGGAGACCGGATTGTCCCGCCCCTCGCCACACCACAAGACCCGAAGGAGAAGAGGAGGCCTGTCCGACTCAGGAGGAGTGTCCCCTACCCCTGGAGGACCTCTCTGACGAGGATCTGCTTCCACCGATCAGCGGAGAAGGATGGAGCCCCGGAGGACCTCAAGTTAACATCTTGCGGGAGGTCCCTGTGGAGCCCTGGACGGAGGACTACTATTGCGGAGATGGAGTCGGGATATTCCAGATCTGGGAGGTGCGCTGCCAGGAGGACCCGAGGACGACTACCCAGCCGACCGAGGAATGCCTGCCTGACCGGAGCCCCCCACAGACGGAGGAAGGAGCCAGGAGCGTCTGCAGAACCCTGCATCAGCTCCGCCCCTCTGCCTGGGTTTGGTTTCTCCTGATGATGCTCCTCGCACTGCATGGTTTGGGACCGGAGGTTGTGGCCGGAGCAGCGATCGGCGCGACGGCCGACGTGTGGATGCGCTGCCGAGAGGAGCCCTTCCTGGACCCATGCCCCAACCCTGTGCTCCGAGATCCAGACAAACAAATGCTAGCTGTCACGCGGGCTATGGCTACGGGAGGACGCCGGAATCCGATGGAGGGAGCCCCGGAGGCCCAGGTCCTGAATGGTTATTCCCAGGAGGACCTAGTGACCCTTCAACGAGCCGACCCTGAAGTTGGAGGCATCCTCGGGTGGAAGAATATTTTCACTGAGAGACCTGCATGGCCCGAAGTCAGAACAAAAAGTCAGCAAATGAAGACTCTGTGGCAACAGTGGGACCAGCTGGAGCTACGTGATGGGCTTCTGTACCGGCGGTACCAAGCGGCTTGCCAGAACGCACCAATCCATCAACTGGTCGTTCCACAGGTCCTGAGACGCGCCGTCATGAAGGAGGTCCACACCGGCAAGCTGATGAGCCACCAGGGAATCACCAAAACAGTCCACCGACTAAAAGCGAGAATGTACTGGCCGGGTATGACGAAGGACGTGGAGCGTTGGTGCCGGGAGTGCCTGAAGTGTAGTGGGAGAAAGCCGCGACCGGGGCCCAAGTACCACCCCATGGGAAATCTACCGGTAGGCGATCGGCTAGAAAGGGTGGCCATGGACATTTTGGAGCCTGGAACGATCACCAATTCTGGGAACCGGTATATACTGGTCGTGGGTGATTATTTCACCAAGTGGACTGAGGCCTACGCTCTACCCAACCATGAGGCTCAGACGGTGGCGGACGTCTTTGTGACTGAGTTCGTGTGCCGCCTGGGAATGCCAGCCAAGATACACACCGACCAGGGACGAGAGTTCGAGAGTAAGCTTTTCCTTGAGATGATCAAGATCCTAGGAGGGGAGAAGACTCGGACGACCCCTTATCACGCCAAATCAGACGGGATGGTCGAGCGATTCAACCGGACCCTGCTGAACCTTCTGGCCGTGGTCGTGGACGAGAACCATGACGACTGGGACGACCATCTGCCCTACGTGATGGCGACTTATAGAACATCAGTACACGAAAGCACCGGGTGTACACCATTTCGAATGATGATGGGACGGGAGGCAACCACCCCATTGGACCTGAGGTACCGGACGAAACCGGACGATTTGGGAGGACCAGTCCCCGAGTGTGCGTCCGAATACGTCGAATGGGTGAAGGAAGCCACCATACAAGCTCACGAGACTGCCCGAGAGTGCCTGAAGACGGCTACGGTGCGACAAAAGCGCCATCATGACATAAAATCAGCCGCTCGACATTTTCCGGTGGGCACCTGGGTGATGTATTGGTACCCTCCAAAGGCTAGACCAAAACTAGGACTAGGGTGGACGGGACCTTATCTCGTTGTGAAGTCTCATCTCGGATGGATGGTGTCCATACAAGATCGACCCGGTGGCAAGATTAAAGATGTCCACATTGACAATATAAAAAGGTGCTGGTTCACCCCTGAAACCGACGCCTGGATACCCAATCCGGACGATGTGACCCCAGTCCGGACCCCCAGTGATGACGAGGGACGAGTGGAAAACAGCGGGAATGCAGTCCAAACGATGTAAACGATGACGGGAGCGTTCGCGGAAGAACCGTTCGCGGAAGCAGCGTTCGCGGAAGCAGCGTTCGCGGAAGTACCGTTCGCGGAAGCACGTTCGCGGAAGCAGCGTTCGCGGAAGAACCGTTCGCGGAAGCAAGCGAAAAACGTTATTTCGTTCCACGACAATGCTTTTTCCCCCAGATCCCTGGTCCGCGCCTTTTCTATATAAGCAGGCCGGCCTACGATTCCGTCATCACTTCAACCATGAACACACCAACTCTGCAGATCATTGAGATACCCGCATTTGCAGACGAAGATTTCGGGGACGTTCCAGATTTCGACTTGGCTGACTTTCTGCCCCTTGAAGTCGACAAGATGAGCGACCCACCTACCAAGCCTGACCGAAAGCGGGAGCGCTCGAGGAGCCGGGAGCGTCGTGAGGAGCCCCGAGGAGGTCGACGGTCCCCTGCCCGGAAGTTGTCCACCGAGAGAGGGCGACGCTGGTGCAGCCCCTGCCGGATCCACGTGACGGCATCCAACTTTAGCCGACACGTGGCGACCAAACACACGCAGAAGGAGGGGCGGCACCTCTGCAAGATGTGCAGCCAGCGATTCGCCCGCCGAGCTGACAGAGACCGGCATGAGACGTCGCATGCCAGCGGCAACACCCTCAAGCCAGGACGGAGGAGGACGACGACCGACACGCCCGTGTCCGACCCCCGAGATGGTCCGACTACTGTGTCTGCCCCTGAGCTGAAGACTGTCAGCTTTGCGGCCAGCGGGACGACCAGCTCCACGCCGTCAAGCCCCCGGGAGGACGCCCCCAGGTCAGAGGACGCCCCAGACCCCGAGGACGACCCCCCGAATAGCGAAGAGGAACCGGAGTCTCAGCAGGAGCGGAGAGAGGCGGAATCCCCGGAGGCCCCCACCCCCGAGGACGACGGACCCCCCGTTCCCAGAGACTCGGCCCCTACCTACAAGCCCCTAGACCTGAGTTGGTACCTCAAGCCCGTTCCGGAGGAGGAGGACCAACTGCGACCGTATGTGGAGGGCCTGGGCAGAGCGGTCACTGCCGGAGAGAAGGCCCTGGAGGACCTGGCATCCACGATAGCCATGGGACGACGCCACCTCACCCAAGCGGAGGCTCGGCTCCAAGCCAAGGAGGAGCAGAGACAGCTCGAGGCCGAGGTGCTGCAGCTGCGAGGGGAGGCCTCTCAACGAGAGAAGAGCCACCGGAAGGAGCTGCGAGCCCACGTCCGAGAGACCAAGCTGCTCCGGGAACAGCTCCGAGCATATACAGACACTCGAGACAGGCTGGCGGAGACGTCCGAAAGCGAGGTGGATCGCCAGTGAAGTGGAGGGAGAGAGCCCTGTAAACAACAGACAGGCAGGAAAAGACGAAGAAGGAGGAAGAAGAGAAAAGAAGAGAGAGAAAGGATCAACGGGGACGTTGATCTCCAGAAAGGGTGGAGTTGTAACAAAACCATGCAACTGCCGCGCTGAAACGTTCGTTAGGAACGGTCACGTGATCTACAAAGTCCACTTGCGAAGACACCGTTCGCGGAAGAACCGTTCGCGGAAGCACGATTGCGGAAGCATCATCAGCGGAAGCATCGTTCGCGGAAGAACCGTTCGCGGAAGCACGATTGCGGAAGCATCATCAGCGGAAGCATCAGTCGCGGAAGCACCGTTCGCGGAAGAGGAGCCTCCGCGGAAGAACCGTTCGCGGAAGAGGAGCCTTCGCGGAAGAACCGTTCGCGGACGCAGTCTTCACCACGTGGAGAAGAGTGCGGAAGATACGTTCGCGGACGAAGATGCGCGCGCAGCCACCCTGGCTATATAAGGGAGAGCGGACGGCCGCTCTGAGAGCACTGCAACAGCGACATCGACCGTGGGGAGATCGTCACCGCCACAGCCAAGGGACTCGACGAACTCCGTGCGGACGACTCCTTCTTCAGGGCCTTAGAGTCAACCGGGATTAGACCGACTACCTGGAGAAACCATTCGACTAAACGGGACGGGAAACTTCAACGGGAAGGGACAGAGAGACGCCGCCGGCTAAGAACTCTTTTTAGTTGTGCCCTCGTGCACTATTTATTTTTGAAATGTGATCATACAGTGCTCCATGTCTGAACTTCATATTTGTACGTCACGTGGGTGACCAGCCATACAATTGTAAGTTGATTTGATGTATATAAATCTTCAATTTATTTACATCTGAGTTGCTTCTTGCCTAAGTGAAGCCGGTGAGCTACGGAGTGATGATACACCAGCGTTGGGGGACACCAATTTAGTGACGGCTCTCGAATCACAACGAGCGGGAGTTACATAAAGTCTATACGATCAGAGAAACCAGGTTTTTTGGGCCACACCGAAAACAAGTCATTACCAAACGTCACAATACTAACGCAAATTCTATAAAATCAATCCGACGGACAATGAACGCAAGGTCACGCCAATCAGAACTAGTATGATCCTATGACAGAAATAAATTACCCCGGCACACCTTGAATATAGATGGCGTGTGTTACATACAGCCTGTCAGGAAATTTCCTCGCCCGCAAACATGCAGTCAGTTTACAAATATATCTTGCATGTATAGGCCTATATCCAGAGTATTGCCAGTGATGACAAAATTATGTAACTATATACATTTGGTGACGGACCTACCAGCCCCCGATGCATCCCTCGACATTCGCGAAATAAAAAGCAATGCAGCAAAGGACTAGGTTTCATATACATTTTCGCAGCTTTGCTGTCTGTAGTTTTCATATTATAGTAGACTTGAGCGACTTTGTATTTGTCCCGGACAAAATCCCGTATCTCCAGATACTTGATATGTGCAAAACTCTTATCTGGTGGTGGATGCAAGATATTATTACAATTGTTAAGACCTACGACAAACATAATTTTCCCATATTGTCTAGTAATTGATCAGTACGAATAACAACATTTGAGAAGGTCAGTGGTGTCACATACCGGTTCATTGGGGTGGTTCTACTCATACGACTCGTATGTCTGTCGTCTACGACTGGGGCATCGGTTACGTGACTGACTCGTACACCTTCCAGTCAGCCAATGGAAAGGGGTCGTGTCAAGAGCTAATGAAAATACCTGACTGCGTGACGAAAAATCATTACAGACATCACTATAGAGAAAACTCGCAGTCTTTCACTGAAAGTGCAATTAATAACAATAAGAACTCCATCAAATGATGGTTAGAAGTCAGGCTCACTCAGTACCTCTCACATTTGTGATAAATGTTCAGTCGTACACGCGCATGTCTACACATATTCAATGGCACATTGACCAGCATGCAGACGTCATCATGCATACAAAGATGTTTCTGTGTTTTCTTCCATCGTCTTCATGGGAGATGGATGATGGATCATCCCTGCTGATACAGAACCATTTGGCTTTGAAATTCATTTTGCACGTTGTTGCTGCGTGTTCACGAAAGTTTTGTTGCTTGTATAAGAATGAACAAGTTGAAGGAGATAGAAATCGATATCTCCTAAACGCTGGTGTGGCCCCCTTGGGCACATACTACCCGTTCACTCCTTTCAGATCCTTATTGAGATATAGAAGTACAAACAACATTTCCTAACTGGGCCTCACCACACCATATTGGCCCAGATAGGTTGCACTGTCCCTCAATACTACCAGAAGTACATAACGAGAGATGCATTTCTGATACTACTCATTCACTGAGAGCATACCATTTAGGCCAAACAGTCTGTCACCTTTTTAATATTCTTTTATCATTGAGAAATGGAAGAAAAAAACAACAGTACATCGCACGTGGATAAATTCATGTTGTCAGCCCATTGGCAACAACTCGTACATGGCCAGTTAACGACAGAAAACAGTCGTATACGTGGGATATACGAGTCGTACAAGTGGAACCACCCTTATACCACACAAACACCTTAATATAACACAAAAATGCAGTAACATAAAGAGAATATTCTGTGTAGATCAAATTTATTGCGTAGGCAGTGATGTGGATAAACATGTACATGTAACTTTATGAACATAAGCAGGCTGTGAACTAGAAGGTTCGGTCGTGCTCAATTGCTTGGGATCCCTTCAAGGTTAAACATCTCTTCCTGAAATTCATACTGCAACATATGTTGAACCACTTTTAGGGTTTTTACATGAATGATTTAGTTATCCTCGAAGGTCGGCAAGTAAGAGAAAATTTTATGTCGCATGATAAAAATTGTACATACCATAGAAGATTATTATTTGCTATATTTGCACTGTGTGATTGCACTTTACAGGTGATTGCACTGCACAATCGATTGGAACTGCTTGATATTGAGCAACTCTCGCACATATGCTCAAAGTTGAGCAAATCCAGAACTTTCTAAATGCAATTAAACTCTCTCCTTTGCTCTAATAAGTCATGCTGTGAACGTTTTGATTGAACATAATAAGTAGTTCATGAGCAGATCTTGAACACTCTAAAGTTTGCTATATATATGCCGCATGAAACCGTTTCAACCATATCTCCTTTTCTTGACCCTGAATTCAACATGTAGAGTTCCGTGCCTGTTTTCATTTGAAAAACTATCTCAGTCTAAAATGTCAAACTTGGATATTCTCCACATGATCTATGATGAGAGTCATGACACCAAGAGACTATTTCGACCATGGGAGACGAACAGTGCACTCCCTTCAAAAAACACTGAGCAAATTTCCATTACTTGCTCTGCCAAAGATGAACGTGAAGCCTCTACACAGGAAGACACTCAGAAAATGTCTGACACCAATTTTTCTCTAACATTCGTTGCCATATTAGAGAAATGGGTGAGTGTAACCCCCTACACCACTGAGTTTGATGTGGAATGTCTAGCCAAAATTGGCGGCGTTTCGCGACAGCAGGTCGAGCGATGGTTCATGTGCAAATGTCGGCAGCTCTCTGAGGGATCTCTGTACAAGGGTCGAGGGATGAAAGGCGTGGACTCGACAGATCGAACCTGCAGACGTCGTCCCTCCCCATATCAGAGACCACAGAGCAGGCGAGCTAAACAGAGAGAAAACGTAACAACACTGCCATACTTCCTCCCCTATCATTTGAGATATAGACATGAGTTATAAATGTCTCAAATGTTAGTAACTCACATTGGCCTTGTGTTTCATATATCTAATAAATGAACATGTTCCTTTCAAATGATGTGTTTTGTGACGTGCTATTCTGTTTCTAATTCACCCAGGGTAAAAATAGAAGTGTATACTTACACTAGCACAGGTATATAATGGTTCAGTCGAAGCTATATATTGCCTTGAGTAGAGCACCCCACGACAGGTCATTATTGGATTTTGTTTGAATGCTAGAGTTGTAGGATGATTCTCTAAAGCGGATCCTGCTTTTGAAAATATTTGTTTTTAAACGTTAACGTTAGAACGGTTTTAAACGTTAGTGAGAACATTTTTTCAGCGCCTTCTGCTTTTGAGAAACCACCTTATCCTGCACATTTCATGTAAAATATTATGCCAATGTGATCAAATGAATTTATCAAATGAGAACACACAAAAGAAATGTTTCATTGGGATCAGAATTTTCTCGCCAAATAATATAATAATAATCTTTATTTCACCAGCAGTAATACATAGGAAACAGATGACATATAGTTGCATGAAGGCTGATGGGAACAGCACGTAGCAGGGCTGTCTTCCCGTGCTGACCCTTGGACGAACGTATTTACAGATGAGAAAGTATATCCCTGTGCGTGTATATCCCCGACGTGTGCCGTGTCCATGTGCGTCGTTCAACCGATCTGGATGGAAGACCCGAGGTCATCCCGGCCAGTATGGAAGACCGTGGGAATGCAAAGTCCCGACCAGGGGGCGCAGAAGGCAGCGCAAAACAGCTGACAGGCAATCATGTTTACTTGATGCAGTGTTTACATATTGGGTTTGAGCAGAGTACATTGGTGGCATAATTATTTAAAAGACTTGTTTTGAGTTTTGATTTGAGTATGTTGCGACTTTGGCTTAGTTTCATTGGGTCAGACAGGTAGTTCCAGATGGAGGCTGTATTATAGTGAAAAGAGTTTTTTTTTATAAAATTTGTTCTTGGTTTTCCAAGGTATATGTGGTTATTTTGTCTTGTGCTACGAGTCGTTATGTTTTGAGAATAGAAACTGTTGAATGATACAGGCAGGCGCTTATTTAGATAGTCGTATATGAAAAGAGAAGACTGCTGGCTATATAGGTCGTGAAATTTCAATATATTATATTTTCTAAAAATAGGTTCCGTGTGCGAGGTGTAGGAAGATTTATTGATGATACGTACAGCACGTTTTTGAAACTTGAAAATTTTATCCGTTCTTTTACAGTTTCCCCACGCAAGTATCCCATATGTCAGATGACAGTGAATCAATGAGAAATATATGGTTTTCAATGCATGACATGGGAGAATATTTTTGACTTTGTTAAGCATATATAGTGATTTGGACAATTTTGTACATAGGTGATTAATGTGTGCATTCCAGTTAAGCTTTGGGTCAAGAATTATACCGAGAAATTTCACCTCTTTATTTGATGTGTTGTTAATACAGCGGACGGGTGAATCATCGATAATAATATTTGTTCCAGGTTTAATACCCAGGTTGTGTTTTTGTGAGAATATCATATAACTACTTTTGTTTACATTTAGAAGCAGTTTGTTTGTTCTGAGCCAGTTTGATAATGATTTTAGTTCTTTATTGATGTAACTGTGCATGTTAGATATATTACTTCCAGAAGTGTATACGGTTGTGTCATCTGCGAAAGACAATGTATTTAGTGTGGTAGACATCGGCATATCGTTAATGTATATAAGGAAGAGTAGTGGTCCTAAAATTGATCCCTGAGGTACACCATATTCGATATTCATGCATTTAGACATTGTATTGTTGTATTGTACATATTGTTTACGATTAGATAAGTAATCGTTGTTTGCTTTTGTTTACGATTAGATAAGTAACCAGTTGTTTGCTAAACCTCTAGCGCCATACTTTTCCAATTTATAAAGTAGGATATCGTGTGATAGACTATCGAATGCTTTACTAAGGTCTAAGAATACTGCAAGGGTAATATCTTTTGAAGACTTATTATTGGATTCAGTTACGTCTTTGATTAAGTGGAGTAACGGATGAATGGTTGAGTGTTTGGGTCGAAAACCATATTGATGTTTATATAATACATTATTATGAGTTAAGAATACGAATAATTGTTTATATATTATCCTTTCCAGTAACTTAGAAAATGCTGGGAGGATACTTATTGGCCTGTAGTTTACTATAACGTTTTTTATTTTCAGATTTATGGATTGGGATAACTTTGGCAGTTTTCATATTATTGGGGAATACTCCAGTCTTAATACTTAGGTTAAAAATATGAGTGAGTATATCTGTGATTTCTAGTATTGATAATTTCATAATTTTAGTGGAAATACCATCAAAACCTTCGCTTAATTTTGGTTTTTGTTTATTGGCAGCCGCCAATATATCCATGGGCGTTACTGGCTGCAAAAATATGGAATCTTGTACATTTTTTATATGATTAATTTCAAAGTTCTGATCTGGCGGTTTTATTTGAGTATTTATATTATTTCCTATATTAGTGAAGTAGTCGTTGAAAGCGTTTGAGATCAGGTATGAATCCTCTGTGTGTTTATTATTTACTATCATTGAGCTAGGGAGTTCTTGATTTCTATTTTGTGTGTTTAGTGCTTGTTTCAGAACTTTCCAAGATTGCTTTATATCAAATTTACATTTTTCAAGTTTGTCAGCGTAGTGTGTTCTTTTAGCGAGTTTTGTTAGTTTATTGTATAGATTGTTATATGATTTGTAGGCTTCAAGATTTTCTGTCGAAGGCTTCCGAAGTTTGAGCTTATATAACTTCTCTTTACGAAGTGACGATACCAGCAATCCCTTTGTAATCCAAGGTTGGTGTTTTACATATTTGTTTGACATGGAGACTGTTTTCAACGGGAAGGACTTTTCAAAAGCTATATTGTACAAAACAAGAAATTCACTGTAGGCTTCGTCTGCACATGAGAGTTTCAATACTTCACTGAAATCGGTGGTTTGCAGGGTATTTTTGAACTTTTTAATATTATTTTCATTGAAACAGCGTATTTGCCTAGCACGTGGTTGGTGGTTATCATACTCTTTATGGAAGATAGCAAAAGTTCCGAAGTGATCAGATAAGTCACATATGATGATACCCGTTTTGCACATTTCTTTTTCTTTCATGATATTAGAATGTATATGATCGATCAGGGTTGCGGAAAATTCAGTAACTCTGGTTGGTTTTGTTATCAGCGGTATCACTCCTTCTGAAATAAGGTTATCGATAAAATCATTGGTTTTAGTATGACTATCATAATTTAAGAGGTTTATGTTAAAGTCGCCTAATAGTATTAGTGATTTATTTGAATTGTTGATTAGGTTGACTAAGTCTGTTATAGATTGATTAAATATATCTAAGTCGGCTTTGGGTGGGGTGTTTGGCCGATAGACTACGCCGACAATTATTGATTTATTGTCATAAGTTTCTATTTCTACGAACAAAGTTTCAATTATGTGGGGTATGAATAAAGTTAGATCGTCTCGAATTTTGTACTTTATATGATTTTTCAGGTAAATCCCAACGCCACCCCTGTTATCATCATGCAACGGTCTGTTTTTGAATATTAAATCATGATACCCATTAAGTTTGAAGTCATTGTGTATTCTGAATGTTTCGGTTAGGCCTATTAAATCGAAAGAGAAGTTTGTGTTGCTTAGGTCAGATATTAGATGGTTGAATTTATCCCAGTGACCTGATAGACTTTGGCAATTTAATGAGAAGACAGATATCGAGTTGTTGTTCATAATCTTAGTGTGAGCTAGCAGTGTTTTAAATTCATGAGGTGAGTAGTATTTACAGTCATTATACAACTGGAGGGAAGGAGTATATTGGTCAGCGTTGCTGGTGTCGTAGAGAGTAGTGAAGTCGTACTCTGCATTGTGCGCAACCTGGTCAAGCGAGACACTACCCACAGTCATTGCGATAGTGACCGGGGGCAGCCCGGGCCATCCATGCAGAACGGGTACATCCGACGGACACAGGCCCAGAACACGCGAGGGACAACACACACAGGATTACACTGAAGAACGAAGAACAATAAAACATTGAAAAAGAAACATATATGGATTATTCGCGGTGGCAAAACGGCTTACAAGACGGAGTAGTTTTGTGAAAATGGACAAGATTGGCTCGATATAGGTGAGCTTTCAAATAGTCTGAAATTATTTAGAGGCGAGTTATAGCTTAACGGTTGTAGCACATAGTTGAGTTCAGAGCATACATGTGCTCGAACAGTGAACTGTTATGATGTACCCAATGCCCGATATAATGTGTACACATCTTGTGAAAAAATCTTAATAGTATTCTACAGGACTATACATTCCATTGATATTCACGCAAACATGATATTATCCTGGTAAAATATATTGACACTCATACCCAGAAATAGGAATTATAAAGTATTTTTCGACTTAACAGACAGCCAGTGAATACAGTCATAATGATGAGGCATGAGGATCATATGGTGACAGATTGAATTATACAGCACACTTAGTAAATAACAAATAGTTGTATAATCATGATAATAGCTTTGGTGTTCATTGGTACTACAATTATCAGTTATGGACAGCTATGGTTATAGGAGATCAGAGATTGAATAATTATAATATGTCCTTGGTTGGAAAATTCAAGAAGTTACACAATGCTGTATTTATATCTTATGTGTACATCAGTACAACAATAAATATAAATATACCCTTAGTTGTGGAACATAATAAATATTTTCAGTGTAAATCAGTACAACACTTATCAGGTATATTAGATAAAGATGTAATGAATATAGTTATACCCTTAGTTGGGAAACATAATGAATATATTTGGTGTACATCAGTACAATACTTATCAGATATATGAGATAAAGATGTAATAAATATAGATATACCCATAGATGGGAAATATGATAAATATCTTTGGTAAACATCAGTACCACACTTATCAGGTATATGAGATTTGCAATAATTAGCCCTCATATGAAAAATACAATGATTCAATTGTCATTGCTTTTCACACACTAAAGCTGCAGGCACAGTGTGCATTGGATTTCAATTATCAGCATGTTCGTGTCATTTATACAATACTCCTGCATATGCGTGGGTAGCAACATATTTAAAGTGATTAGGAACGTGTTTACAGCAGAGATTACGGCATGTTGATGTTTATATACTTGAATAACGCACGGTGCTACTAATAGGACATTAGAGTTTGTATCGAGCTTTATTTCGTCTTGACGAATTATTATACATATAGTTTGCTAGTGTAGAGTTTCAACATGCTGTCACTTCCCCAAAACCATATAATCAACACGACACATACAAACACTGAATCCGCGTATATGTACAGACTTACCCAACATGACACCATCATGCTATAAATAGCTTACACACACAACCGGACGTGGCCTTATATGGAACAGCACATGACACCACACAGCCAATCAGCACACGACGTTAGTAAAGGTGGACGACAGACGCCATTTCGGCAAATTGTGAAAGTGAAATTCAGTTGAACATTGTAGTCATAGAGAAGGCATATTGTGGACTAGTTAGAAGACCAGTTATTGTACAGGATATTAAGAAGCTGTGTGCGTGAATGTGGACATTGCCCATTCGTCATGGATTCTAAAAAAGAGTTGGAACATCACGTGCAAGTTGGACTTCACATGACACTATCGGATTCTTATATGACAGACTTGATAAAACAAAGTTATTCATATAATGTTT
This sequence comes from Terebella lapidaria, assembly GCA_949152475.1. Lineage (NCBI taxonomy): Eukaryota > Metazoa > Annelida > Polychaeta > Terebellida > Terebellidae > Terebella > Terebella lapidaria. Next base: position 23,178,197 of record OX424564.1, read on the forward strand.
GAACTAAAATGATACTGATTATGTGTCACACCATCGAAAGTTCCCCAAATTACGGTAGAGCATTGAACTGGAAATCTAAACTACAACCAACATGACTTTTCGAGTGGCAAAGGTTATAGTGACATTCCCTCAAAACATACTATATTCAGACCGTGCAATGAACGGGATATGTTGATTTGTGATTTCGATTTATTGCCTCAAAAACAACAGAAAGTCTTCAAAAAATGTTATGTGAAGTTCCGGTGCATTTTCGAAAATTTACTTTCTTGTAATATAGAACCGAACATGTGTATAATTTTCGAAATTTGGCCAAAAATTTAGCAGGGAAGTTGTTTGTCCCCAGAATGACGGAATCACGTAAGATAACGTGATATTTTAAATCTCACTGTCCAGCCCTAGTGTTCAAACTTGACGACCCTCCGAGTGATGACGTCACGTACGGTATTTGATGCATTTTGACAATTCAGTTTTCCACAAAAACACCAAACCCGAAATCAAATATCCCTCTTCCTCTGGACGCAAGTTCGAGGAATCTCTTTTTTATGTCTATGCCTATTTTGCACCTGAGGCCCGTTCAAGACCCCCAGACAAAACACCCTCCCTCTTGATTGGGACTTGCTCGTTCCGTTCGTGTGCTCATACGATTAATTGAAGTGACGATGCTTAGATAGTGGGGCATGTTTAGTACATATCTGCAATCGCCAGCTGGCAGGACTGTTTTCGATATAAACATAATTTAAACGCCATCATATACCTCATTATTGATTACAGAAAGTTTACCCCAATTACAATGCTGCTACCTGTTGAATGAGTATATGACATGCCCTATTCGTCGAGATGAAACCTTAAATTCTCAAGACGATACAATAGTTCGTCAAGACGAAATACTAATTCGTCCAGAAAAAACCTAATTCGTCAGGACGAATAATAATTAGTCGGGTCAAAATAATAATTGGTCAAGATGAAGAAAGCTTCTCATGTCCTATTATGCTCACCGTAGATATTTGATATTTGCATCCTGATGTAAAATGTTTAATTTAAAACATCACAATATCTCCTGTATTCAAATTCAATTTTTGTACCCGTATGGAGTTCAGCCTCTATTCCTCTGTGAACTGATTTCCGAAAACATGTCCATTTTCCGGTGTCAACATATCCTGTCATCAAGCGCAGCATCAATCAGCATTGTGAAGCTTTTTATTATTTGGGATCTCTGCAAGTTAATTTGTGTATAGTCATGTGTACGAAGTGCATAGTCATGTGTATACATTACTATAGAAAAAGCAACATATACCATAACCGCAATATTTACAGTGTACAATTTATATATTTTCCAATCGATCATCACCCCATTACCCATGAATACAATTTTATGTTGAGGTATGTCAAAACCTTATTGTATGTGATGTATCCAAGGATTAATTCGGTGCAGGTGGGGATAACCCCAGTTGACCAGTTGAGATTTATAGACATATGACAATAAATTTGAATGCTTCAGTATAATTATTGTGTTGTATGTGGGTGTGACCAGCATTTGGATCAGTGCGAGTAGAAACAACTCCCGTTAACTACTACATACGGCGTAGATAGTTTACATGTAATTGCACTGCCCAATCGATGGGAATTGCTTGATATTGAGCAATTCTCACAAATATGCTCAAAGTTGAGCAAATCCAGAATTTCTTGATTGCAATTTAACTCTCTGTTTCGCTCTGATAAGTCATGCTGTGAACTTTTTCACCAAACGTAATAGGTAGTTCATGAGCAGATCTTGAACACTTTGAAGGTTGCTATATATATGCCGTATGAAACTGTTTCAACCATATCTCCTTCTCATGACCTTGAATACACTACGTCGAGCTGTGCCAGTTTTCATTTGATAAACTATCACAGTCTAAAATGGCAAACTTGGATATTCTCCACATGATCTATGATGAAAGTCATGACACCAAGAAATTATTTCGGCCATGGGAGACAAACAGTGCACTCACTTCAAAAACGACTCAGCAAATTTCCATTACTTGCTCTGCCAAAGATGAAGATGAAACCTCTACACAGGAAGACACTCAGAAAATGTCTGACACCAATTTTTCTCCAACATTCGTTGCCATATTAGAGAAATGGATGAGTGAAACCCCATACACCACTGAGTTCGATGTGGAATGTCTCGCCAAAATTGGTGGTGTATCGCGACAGCAGGTCGAGCGATGGTTCATGCGGAAATGTCGGCAGCTCTCTGAGGGTTCTCTGTACAGAGGTCGAGGGATGAAAGGCCTGGACTCAGCAGACCAGACCTGCAGACGACGTCCCTCCCCATACCAGAGACCGCAGAGCTGGCGAGCGAAACAGAGAGAAAACTTTACAACACTGCCATACTTCCGCCCCTATCATATAAGATACAGCCAGTAAATATAAATCTCATTTTTCAGTATATCACATTGGCTTTGTGTGTCGTATGTCCAATAAATAAACCATGTTTCTCTCAAATGATGTGTTTTGTGGGATGTTTTGCTATTCTGCATCAAATGCACCCAGGGTAAAAACAGACGTGTCTACTTCCACTAACACAAGTATATGATGGTTATTTGAAGCTATCAGTTTAAGTTGAGCCCTACACCCTACAACATGTCTATATTGTTAATTTTTAAACATTAAAGCTGTTATAGGTTTCTCTTCAACGGATCCTGCTCTTGAGAAAGTAGTTCGAAACCCACAACGGTTGCAATGCACCAAACTCAATTTTTTTCATAGTTGTGAAGTTTTACACAAGCATTTTGAATTGCTTGGTTTGATAATAGACATATAGGTATATAAATTTTGGTACATTTGCAACAGCCATATTAGTATCATTAAGTGGTGAAATTTCCCGATTCATTTGTGGATTATGAACCTTGTATGCAAGCAAGAGATGTCATGCCGTATGAAAATGTTTCAACTATATCTCCTTCTCATGACCTTGAATACAAAATATCGAGTTCCGTGCCTGCTTTCATTCGTAACGTGCCTCGTGTGTTAAATACACTGAATTGTGAGCGAGTGAGGTGCAAATTGGTATTTGAAGGGAGGATAACGTACAGTCTCACACAGAATACATGTACTGTGGTCGCGAGCCAAATATATACGGACTGAAAGGCGAGGCCAAACGTAAGTAAGACAAAGCCCTAACACTTCACAAATGATTGGAATGGCGACTCACCCTGTCGGCTGTGCTGGATCCGATCCTGATGTATAGTGGTAAGTATGTGAGGAGTCAGCAGAGGGGCAAAACCAGAGTAGTGCGCGCTAAGCTGCCTAGTCAGACACTGTCGTAATCCAAATCCAGCCGGGCTTATAAGGCCTGCTGTGGCCGCCAAAACGGAAGTCACGTGGTTTGACTTTTTAAACACAAGGCAAGCGAAACAGAGAGAAAACTTTACAACACTGCCATACTTCCGCCCCTATCATATACGATACAGCCAGTAAATATAAATCTCATTTTTGAGTATATCACATTGGCCTAGTGTGTCGTATGTCCAATAAATAAACCATGTTCCCCTCAAATGATGTGTTTTGTGGGATGTTTTGTTATTCTGCATCAAATGCACACCCTACAACCCTACAACATGTCTATATTGTTATTTTTTAAACAATAAAGCTGTTATAGGTTTCTCTTCAACGGATCCTGCTTTTGCGAAAGTAGTTCGAAACCCACATCGGTTGCAATGCACAAAACTCAATTTTGTTCATAGTTGTGAAGTTTTACACAAGCATTTTGAATTGCTTGGTTTGATAATAGACATATAGGTATATAAATTTTGGTACATTTGCAACAGCCATATTAGTATCATTAAGTGGTGAAATTTCCCGATTCATTTGTGGATTATGAACCTTGTATGCAAGCAAGAGATGTCATGCCGTATGAAAATGTTTCAACTATATCTCCTTCTCATGACCTTGAATACAAAATATCGAGTTCCGTGCCTGCTTTCATTCGTAACGTGCCTCGTGTGTTAAATACACTGAATTGTGAGCGAGTGAGGTGCAAATTGGTATTTGAAGGGAGGATAACGTACAGTCTCACACAGAATACATGTACTGTGGTCGCGAGCCAAATATATACGGACTGAAAGGCGAGGCCAAACGTAAGTAAGACAAAGCCCTAACACTTCACAAATGATTGGAATTGCGAATCACCCTGTCGGCTGTGCTGGATCCGATCCTGATGTATAGTGGTAAGTATGTGAGGAGTCAGCAGAGGGGCAAAACCAGAGTAGTGCGCGCTAAGCTGCCTAGTCAGACACTGTCGTAATCCAAATCCAGCCGGGCTTATAAGGCCTGCTGTGGCCGCCAAAACGGAAGTCACGTGGTTTGACTTTTTAAACACAAGGCAAGCGAAACAGAGAGAAAACTTTACAACACTGCCATACTTCCGCCCCTATCATATACGATACAGCCAGTAAATATAAATCTCATTTTTGAGTATATCACATTGGCCTAGTGTGTCGTATGTCCGATAAATAAACCATGTTTCCCTCAAATGATGTGTTTTGTGGGATGTTTTGTTATTCTGCATCAAATGCACACCCTACAACCCTACAACATGTCTATATTGTTATTTTTTAAACAATAAAGCTGTTATAGGTTTCTCTTCAACGGATCCTGCTTTTGCGAAAGTAGTTCAAAACCCACATCGGTTGCAATGCACAAAACTCAATTTTGTTCATAGTTGTGAAGGTTCACACAAACATTTTGAATTGCTTGGTTTGATAATACACATATAGGTATATAAATGTTGGTACATTTGCAACAGCCATATTAGTATCATTAAGTGGTGAAATTTCCCGATTCATTCGTGGATTATGAACCTTGTATGCAAACAAGAGATGTCATCATTATGACATCCACTTGATATAATTATGGTAATATAAATGCAGGTGTTTTAGAACTGCATACCAGGTTATCGTAATTTCAAAGAGACACATTGCCGTCTAAAAATGCAGGTGTCTTCGAAAAGAGCCAGTCGATTGAATATATACCAGAATGCGGGAAATGCGTGTGGCCTTGACATTCGCATGCACAGTTCCACGTGATAAACACGATAGTTTTCATTTGCAATAATCATCCCTCATATGAAGCATATGATGATGCAATTGTCATGGCTTTTTCACGCAATAAAACTGATGGCATGGTATGCATTGTATTTCAATTATCCACATTTTGTGTCAATTATACAATACTCATGCACATTGCATCTTTGTACCTCAGCCAGGATTCATCATGCTCATGTCGCAGTCTGCCGTTTGCAACCCACTACCGATTGGCAGCTTTCACATCGAAACTCAGCGAAGATATTTTTCTGCACCAAAACGGCTTAGTTGACTTTTTGGAGGTTTTTTTTAGAATATTGGCGTGAGATATTCTAAAAAATCATATCGTATGATATGAAAAAAGTCAAATCGTATACCTGATATGACTTTCTGTCCCCGGACTATGAGATTGGATAACGGACATGTTTTGTTTGCTCGAAATACTTAATACTGGGTATTGATCCTACGTCTATCCTTGCCAAGGTATCAACAATACTTTCCAGTAATGATTGTATAGAAACTTCGTCGCAAGTACCCAGCAGATAAATGTACCAGTCATAAATGGTTTCCAATGCTTTTTCAGTTGGGATCGTGTATTTTGCCCGTATTTCTACATCAGAGCATTTTTTCCATGCTAGCTTACTGTTGGTAATACTTTAATATTACTACTCACTGTAATGGCTAGGTGGTTCGATGTATTAAGAATGGTACCAAAAAGAACCTTACACTCAGAGACTGCTAACAATTCTGTTGGATACCAGACAGTGATCTATATATGTATAAAGTTCTGACCCCATATCATATATAGAGGCAGTGATCTATATATGTATGAAGTACTGACCCCGTCGACATGAAATGTATGGGTCGGTCCGGAGCAGTTAGAACTCATATCATAGATGGACAAGCTTTGTTTCGATATTAGTCTAGCTAGTTTTGAGGCATAGAAGCCATAACATAGAAGCTTATCATTCACTATATTTGCACTGTGTGATTGCAATTTACATGTAATTGCACTGTATAACCGACTAGAATTGCTTGATATTGAGCAACTCTCGCAAATGTGCTTAACGTTGAGCAAATCCAAAATTTCTTGATTGCAATTTTACTCTGCTTTGCTCTAATAAGTCATGCTGTGAACGCTTACACCAAACGTAATAAGTAGTTCATGAGCAGATCTCGGCACTTTGAAGGTTGCTATATATATGCCATTTGAAGCCGTTTCAACCATATCTCCTTCTCATGACCTTGAATACAACATATCGAGTTCCATGCCTGTTTTCATTCCCTATATTTGCACTGTGTAATTGCAATTTACATGTAATTGCACTGTATAACCGATCGGAATTGCTTGATATTGAGCAACTCTCGCAAATGTGCTCAAACTTGAGCAAATCCATAATTTCTTGATTGCAATTTTACTCTGCTTTGCTCTAATAAGTCATGCTGTGAACTCTTACACCAAACGTAATAAGTAGTTCATGAGCAGATCTCAGCACTTTGAAGGTTGCTATATATATGCCATATGACGCCGTTTCAACCATATCTCCTTCTCATGACCTTGAATACAACACATCGAGTTCCATGCCTGTTTTCATTTGATTAACTGTCCCAGTCTAAAATGGCAAACTTGGATCTTCCCCACATGATCTATGATGAGAGTCATGACACCAAGAGATTATTTCGACCATGGGAGACGAACAGCACACTCATTTCAACAACGACTGAGCAAATTTCCATTACTTGCTCTGCCAAAGAGCAAGGTGAAACCTCTACACATGAAGACAAACAGAAAATGTGTGACACCAATTTTTCTCCAACATTCGTTGCCATATTAGAGAAATGGGTGAGTGGAACCCCCTACACCACTGAGTTTGATGTGGAATGTCTCGCCAAGATTGGTGGCGTTTCGCGACAGCAGGTTGAGCGATGGTTTGTGCGAAAATGTCAGCAGCTCTCTGAGGGTTCTCTGTACAAGGGTCGAGGGATGAAAGGCGTGGACTCGACAGACCGGACCTGCAGACGACGTCCCTCCCCATACCAGAGACCGCAGAGCAGGCGAGCGAAACAGAGAGAAAACACTACAACACTGTCATAGTTCCTCCCCTATCATTCAAGATACAGCCGGTAAATATAAATCTCATTTTTCAGTATATCACATTGGCTTTGTGTGTCGTATGTCCAATAAATAAACCATGTTTCTCTCAAATGATGTGTTTTGTGGGATGTTTTGCTATTCTGCATCAAATGCACCCAGGGTAAAAACAGACGTATCTACTTCCACTAACACAAGAATATGATGGCTCATTTGAAGCTATCAGTTTGAGTTGAGCCCTACACCCAACAACATGTCTATATTGTTATTTTTTAAACATTAGAGCTGTTATAGGTTTCTCTTCAACGGATCCTGCTTTTGAGAAAGTAGTTCGAAACCCTCATCAGTTGCAATGCCCCAAACTCAATTTTTTTCATAGTTGTGAAGTTTCACACAAGCATTTTGAATTGCTTGGTTTGATAATACACATATAGGTATATAAATTTTGGTACATTTGCAACAGCCATATTAGTATCATTAAGTGGTGTAATTTCCCGATTCATTTGTGGATTATGAACCTTGTATGCAAGCAAGAGATGTCATGCCGTATGAAAATGTTTCAACCATATCTCCTCATGACCTTGAATACAAAATATCGAGTTCCGTGCCTGCTTTCATTTGTAACGTGCCTCGTGTGTTAAATACACTGAATTGTGAGCGAGTGAGGTGCAAATGGGTATTTGGAGGGAGGATAACGTACAGTCTCACACAGAATACATGTACTGTGGTCGCAAGCCAAATATATACGGACTGAAAAATCACAAATGATTGGAATGGCGACTCACCCTGTCGGCTGTGCTGGATCCGATTCTGATGTATAGTGGTAAGTATGTGAGGAGTCAGCAGAGGGGCAAAACCAGAGTAGTGCGCGCTAAGCTGCCTAGTCAGACACTGTCGTAATGCAAATCCAGCCGGGCTTATAAGGCCTGCTGTGGCCGCCAAAACGGAAGTCACGTGGTTTGACTTTTTAAACACAAGGCAAGCGAAACAGAGAGAAAACTTTACAACACTGCCATACTTCCGCCCCTATCATATACGATACAGCCAGTAAATATAAATCTCATTTTTGAGTATATCACATTGGCCTAGTGTGTCGTATGTCCAATAAATAAACCATGTTCCTCTCAAATGATGTGTTTTGTGGGATGTTTTGTTATTCTGCATCAAATGCACACCCTACAACCCTACAACATGTATATATTGTTATTTTTTTAAACAATAAAGCTGTTATAGGTTTCTCTTCAACGGATCCTGCTTTTGAGAAAGTAGTTCGAAACCCACATCGGTTGCAATGCACGAAACTCAATTTTGTTCATAGTTGTGAAGTTTCACACAAACATTTTGAATTGCTTGGTTTGATAATACACATATAGGTATATAAATTTTGGTACATTTGCAACAGCCATATTAGTATCATTAAGTGGTGAAATTTCCCGATTCATTCGTGGATTATGAACCTTGTATGCAAGCAAGAGATGTCAACATTATGACATCCACTTGATATAATTATGGTAATATAAATGCAGGTGTTTTAGAACTGCATACCAGGTTATCGTGTATTTCAAAGAGACACATTGCCGTCTAAAAATGCAGGTGTCTTCGAAAAGAGCCAGTCGATTGAATATATACCAGAATGCAGGAAATGCGTGTGGTCTTGACATTTGCATGCACAGTCCCACGTGATAAACACGATAGTTTTCATTTGCAATAATCATCCCTCATATGAAGCATATGATGATGATGCAATTGTCATGGTTTTTTCACGCAATAAAACTGATGGCATGGTATGTGTTGTATTCCAATTATCCACATTTTGTGTCAATTATACAATACTCATATATATAATTTATTCTCAAAAGTCACCCCTGGCTGGGGCATTGGAGAACATAAAAAACAGAAACAAAAACAAAAAAACAAAAGAAAAACCACACACACACACACGAAGGCACACACACATGTGCAAATGTAAAAAAAAAATAAAAATAAAAATGTAACATGTTGGGTACAATTATACACATGTAGGCAGCAAAGAAGTCATTGACCAATACAATGTTGCAATCACAAGATAACTATATAAAAGGGAGACAGTGTTCTATCGAGGACGGAGATCCAATTCAGCTGTAATCACACGAACTAATTTCACTAGACCTTTCAGTAATTTACGCTTCTGGCTATTAAACAATTCTGACATTTTAAGTGAGTTGGGTCGGACACGGTAGTAATTAGTGAGAAACAGCTTTCTAGACTCTTTAAAATTTTCGCATTGGAATACATAATGGAATTCATCCCCAATTTCTACAGAGTTACATAAGTGACACGAGTGACTAACAGATTTATCATACATATTTTTGACAACGGGTAGGTTACTATTACGACATCTGAATCTACATAGAGTAATGGCATCTTTACTGTCCAAAAGAGACATATACTGTTCCATGGTTAAATTATTTTTAAAAATTCTATAGTTAGTACAATTCTCATGATTCCACATACTGTCTGTCCAATTTTGTAAATCGATATCTGAGCCTCGTAACTTAAGTGAGTTTTTAAACCAATTTGAGGTAACAGTACATAAGTTATAATCATGTGACCACAAGTTTGAAAAACCTCTATTGTCGAGTATTGTTTTGATACAAGTCAACCACTTGGACTGGTATTCACCCTCAGTAAACTTGTGTCTTAAAAACTGGTAAAAGATGTGAGACAGTTTATGCTGTTTTCCTGTTACAATACGGAACCAAAAATTTAACATTCTGTTTTCAATATAATATGACATTTCATGTTCACCAGTTTCACCATATACCATACAATTAGATGTAGACTTATTTAAGTGCAAAATACCTTTGAGAAATTTCCTATGAAACAAAGTTATGTGGTTGATGTTGACAAAGCCCCATACTTCACATCCATACAATAAAATTGGTACAACCAACTGGTGAAACAACTTGATTTGTAAATCTACTGGCAAACACAGGTTTTTGCTCTTGGCTTTCAGGCTGAACATAGCTTTTTTTGCTTGACTTGTTAACTTGCTGATACATTTTTGGAACGAGTTATTATAGTTGAAAGTTACACCCAGATATGTATAGTCATCAACAATTTCTAATGTGGTATCCCCAAATCTGAACAAAGGCTTCTTGCGTATCTTACCTCTAGAAAAAACAACAATCTTAGTTTTTTCAGTATTCACAGTCAAGTACCATTGGTTACAATACAAGAAAACAGCATCAAGTGCAGACTGTAACTCTGATTCGTTCTCGGCTAACAAAATAGTGTCATCAGCATATAATAACACATACAACTTCACAAATACCTCAATATCTTTAGCTCTAAAAAAGGAGTTAACCTCATGGCAGAAAGACTGCATTCCACTATAACTGTTCATCAAACATTTCTCAAAATCATTCAGAAAAATCGCAAATAGCAGTGGTGACAGGTTTTCACCTTGGCGTACACCTATGTTACAAGGAAAATAATGAGAGATTTCAGTTTTGGACAACTTGACACACGATTTAGCATTTGCGTACATATTGTAGATTATTGTAAAAACTTTGCCACGAATTCCAACATCAATGAGTTTAATCCATAAAGAGACTCTGTCTACCTTATCAAAGGCCTTTTTGTAGTCCACAAATGCACAAAATACTCTTTTGCGATTATATAAATACAAATCCAAAATTTCATGTAAGACAAAAATATGATCAGTTGTTGAATAACCGTTTCTAAATCCTGCCTGATTCTCTCCTATAATTCCATTAGACTCAACATAATCAGACAGTCGTTTATTTATTACAGCGGTGAATAGTTTACCTAAACAACTTAGAATTGTGATTCCCCGATAATTGTCGGGGTTTGTAAGATCACCTTTGCCTTTATACAGAGGCTTGATTAAACCAATACACCAATTCTTTGGAATGACACCAGTATCAAGTACAACATTAAACAACTTTGCAGCAATTACAAGCATTCGGTCTGGACAATATTTCAAGAATTCATTCAGGATCAAATCAACACCATAAGCTTTGTTACACTTCAGTTTGAGTACAATTTTCTATAATTCATCCGTGGTTATAGGAATATTAATTTCTTCGTTATCGGTGTGGAGAAATGGCTGGGGGTCTAACTGACTGTCACTAATATCTGGGTGATCCACACCAACTATCTCTGTGGTACTCAAGTTCTTAAAGTGTTCGTAAAAGGTGGTCAATTTGAGACGGTTATTGATAAGTACTTTGTTAGGCTGATGACTGTTGATTTGTGACCAAAATTCTCTAGGATTAGATGTTTCCAGCTTACGTAAATTTAAGTGAAGTGACTTAAAATATTTCTTTGACTCACTCTTTACTAAAATCTTATACTCTTTACAGACTCGGTCAAATGCTTTTCTTGTTATACAGTCTCTATTAAGTCTACGTTTTGCCTCAAAATATTCCGCTCTTTTCTGTCTACACTCCTTGTTAAACCATAATTGTTGTTTTTTGTGTTTACAGATGGGTGTGCGGGATACAGTCCTCTTTCTAGCACTTTTAACAATACCAATTTGCCTAGCAGCATCAACAAAAACATTGCTAAATTTTGCACAAATCTCATCAATGTTGTACTGGTCAACATTACTCATGTTGTCGAGCACATTTTCGACAGACTCCATTAACTCTATATTGAATACTTCTCTGAAGTTATGTTTTAGTAATGGGTCCCATGACACAGTGGATGGAGGACAGTTGTCTATATTAACATTTGATAAATCATTATCTTCTGACATTATACAGACAGTATCAGATTCCGGATTTAAAACATCAAACATTAGAGACACATGCAGTGGAGAGTGTACATCAGATAAACATCTGTCAAAATGATCAACACAAAAGTTATCGATATGTGAAAACATGAGGGGTGATGCTATTGCATAATCTATTGTGCTCGAACCTCGGGCATTGGTGCAAGTAAAATTTCCACCACCAAATTCGTTACCGATTCTGCCGTTAACAATCCTGAGATTTGTAGTACTACACAATTCAACCAGTTTTCTGCCATTGTTGTTCACAACCTTGTCCATATTATTTCTTTGATTGCATCTTTGTATCTCAGCCAGGATTCATCGTGCTCATCTCGTTGTCTGCCATTTGCAACCCACTACCGATAGGCAGTTTTTACATCGAAACTCAGCAAAGATATTTGTTTGCACCAAAACGGCTTAGTTCACTTTTTGAAGTTTTTTTTTAGAATATTGTTGTGAGTTATTATGAAAAATCATATCGTATGATATGAAAAAAGTCATATCGTATGCCTGATATGACTTTCTGTCCCCGTACTATGAGATTGGATAACGGACCCTGTTTTGTTTGCTTGGAATACTTAATACTGGGTATTGATTCCACGTCTATCCTTGCCAAGGTATCAACAATACGTTCCAGTAATGATTGTACAGAAACTTCGTCGCAAGTAACCAGCAGATAACTGTACCAGTCATAAATGGTTTCCAATGCTTTTTCATTTGGGATCGTGTATTTTGCCCGCATTTCTACATCAGAGCATTTTTTCCATGCTAGCTTACTGTTGGTAATACTTTGCTCATGGATCACGGGATCGCCAATATCACCACTCACTTTAATGCCTAAGTGGTTCGATGTATTAAGAATGGTATCAAAAAAGAACCTTACACTCAGAGACTGTTAACAATTCTGTTGGATACCAGACAGTGATCTATATATGTATAAAGTTCTGACCCCATATCTTAGATGGACAAGCTTTGTCTCGATATTAGTCTAGCTAGTTTTGAGACATAGAAGCCATAAGATAGAAGCTTATCATTCACTATATTTGCACTGTGTATTTGCAATTTACATGTAATTGCACTGTATAACCGATTGGAATTGCCTGATATTTAGCAACTCTCGCAAATGTGCTCAACGTTGAGCAAATCCAGCACTTCTTGATTGCAATTTAACTATCTGCTTTGCTCAAATAAGTCATGCTGTGAACTTTTACACCAAACGTAATAAGTAGTTCATGAGAAGATCTCGGACACTTTGAAGGTTGCTATATATATGCCGTATGAAACTGTTTCAACCATATCTCCTTCTCATGACCTTGAATACAACATATCGAGTTCCGTGCCTGTTTTCATTTGATTAACTATCCCAGTCTAAAAAGGCAAACTTGGATATTCTTCACATGATCTATGATGGTAGTCATGACACCAAGAGATTATTTCGACCATGGGAGACGAACAGCACACTCATTTCAACAACGACTGAGCAAACTTCCATTACTTGCTCTGCCAAAGAGCAAGGTGAAACCTCTACACAGGAAGACACACAGGAAATGTGTGACACCAATTTTTCTCCAACATTCGTTGCCATATTAGAGAAATGGGTGAGTGAAATCCCCTACACCACTGAGTTCGATGTGGAATGTCTCGCCAAAATTGGCGGCGTTTCGCGACAGCAGGTCGAGCGGTGGTTCATGTGAAAATGTCGACAGCTCTCTGAAGAATCTCTGTACAGGGGTCGAGAGATGAGAGGCTTGGACTCGACACACCGTACCTGCAGACGTCGTCCCTTCCCATACCAGAAGCCTCAGAGCAGGCGAGCTAAACAGAGAGAAAACTTTACAACCTCGCCATACTTCCTCCCCTAACATTTAGGATACAGCCAGTAGTTATGAATGTCTCGCGTGTTTGTAACTCACATTGTCTTAGCGTGCCTTATACCTAATAAATGAACATGTTCCTTTCAAATGATGTGTTTTGTGGGATGTTTTGCTATTCTGTTTCTAAATCATCTCGAATATAGATATGCCTGTGTTTCATACAACCTGGCTTTAAGAATCGTCCCAAGCAAATGGTCAGTCTACATATACATCTTGCATGTATAGGCCTATACGGGGTATTGCTAATGAGAAAAAATATAGAACTGTGTGCATGTACTGACGGATTTACCAGCTCTGGACCCATCCCCCAACTTTCGTGAAAAAAAGCTGATGCAACAAAAATGCCTGCCATACTAAATTAGTTGGCTGAATTCAATTTTAATCCACGTGTCATATATTGTCAATGTATCAATGTTGTTATGATATTTATCGCTGCAATATCATGTCCGAATGCACATGTGGCCCGATGTCATAACTTATTTATACCAAATATAGACATACCCCAACCAAACCATTTTTTCCCCCTGGAGTCGCCAGTCAAATGACTATGTTTCATATACATTGTCACAGCTTTGCTATACATACTGTCTGTAGTGTTTTATATTATAATAGTCTTGAGCGGCTTTGTGTATGTTCTGGACAAAATCCCATGTCCCCAGACACTAGATATGGTCAAAATTATTATCTAATGACAGATGCAATATCTTAGTACAATTGTTAAGGCCTACGACAAACATCATTTTCCCATGTTATCTAGTAATTGATGAATACGAATTATAAACTTTTGAGGTCAGTGGTATCACATACCCGTTCAATACAATACAAACACCATAACATAACACAATATTGCTATAAAGTAAAGAGATTGTTTTGTGTAGACTAAATTTATTGTGTGAGTCAGGGGCGGATTTAGGGGGGGGGCCTATGGGGCACGGGCCCCCCCCCCCCCCCCCCCTAGACCCCTGAATTTTTTTTTTAATTAATATTTCTCCATTATGAACTCAAAGGACCCCTAAAATACACACCAGAAGTGCTATTTAAGAAGTGCTAGTAGTGATGGAGATAAACATGTACATGTAACTTTATGAACACAATCATGCTGTGTACTAGATGGTTCGGTTGTCTTCGATTTTTTACCTGAATGGTTTAGTTATTCTCGAAGGTCGGTAAGTAAGAGAAAATCTTTTGTTACATAATAAAAATTGTCTATAACATAGAAGCTTATTATTTACTATATTTGCACTATGTAATTGCAATTTACATGTAATTGCACTGTACAATCGATTGGAATTGCTCGATATGGAGCAACTCTCACAGATATGCTCAAAGTTGAGCAAATTCAGAACTTCTTGATTGCAATTTAACTCTGCTTTGCTCTAATAAGTCATGCTGTGAACTTTTTCACCAAACGTAATAAGTGGTTCATGAGCAGATCTTGAACACTTTGAAGGTTGCTATATAAATGCCACATGAAATCGTTTCAACCATATCTCCTTCTCATGGCCTTGAATACACTACATCGAGTTCCGTGCCTGTTTTCATTTGACAAACTATCCCAGTCTAAAATGGCAAACTTGGATTTTCTCCACATGATCTATGATGAGAGTCATGACACCAAGAGATTATTTCGGCCATGGGAGACAAACAGTGCACTCACTTCAAAAACGACTCAGCAAATTTCCATTACTTGCTCTGCCAAAGATGAACGTGAAGCCTCTACACAGGAAGACACTCAGAAAATGTCTGACACCAATTTTTCTCCAACATTCGTTGCCATATTAGAGAAATGGGTGAGTGACACCCCCTACACCACTGAGTTTGATGTGGAATGTCTCGGCAAAATTGGCGGCGTTTCGCGACAGCAGGTCGAGCGATGGTTCATGTGCAAATGTCGGCAGCTCTCTGAGGGATCTCTGTACAAGGGTTGAGGGATGAAAGGCCTGGACTCAGCAGACCGGACCTGCAGACGTCGTCTCTCCCCATACCAGAGACCGCAGAGCAGGCGAGCGAAACAGAGAGAAAACACTACAACACTGTCATAGTTCCTCCCCTATCATTCAAGATACAGCCGGTAGTTCTAAATATCTCACATGTTAATAACTCACATTGGCTTTGGGTGTTATATGTCTAATAAATGAACATGTTCTTTTCAAATGATGTGTTTTGTCAGATGTTTTGCTATTCTGTTTCCGAATCACCCAGGGTAATATAGACGTCTATACTTTGACTATCACAAGTATATTTTGGCTCACTCGAAGCTACAGATCGAGTAGAGAGCAGAACAGCCTACATCCATGTCAATATTGTGATATTTTTAAACATTGAAGCTGTTATAGGTTTCTCCTCGACGGACCCTGCCTTGAGAAATCCCTTTATCCAGCACATTTTTTGTAAATGATCTCAAATTAAAGAGCACAAAATAAATGTTTCATTTGGGAAATTTGTCACCAAATTAGAAACGATGCAAGCGATATCAGCATTAAAACATCAACTTAATAAATGGTGATATATATTCGGGTGTTCTAGAGCTATATACCGTTATTCCAATCGGAGAGATTGCCATTCAAAATGCTGGTGTCTTCGACAGGACTTTGAATAGTACATGTCGATTGAATTTTTACCCGAATGCAGGAAACGACCCTGGCATTGACATCGACGTCATTTCATGTTCATGACGAGAAACATGAACATGATAGTTATCATTTGCAATTCCTCTTATGAAAAATACGATGATGCAATTGTCAGTGCTTTTCACATGATACAGCTGATGGCACAGTGTGCATTGGATTCCAATTATCAACATTTTTGTGTCATTTATACAATACTTTTGCATATTCGTGTGTAGCAACATATCTAAAGTGAATAGAAACGTGTTAACGGCCACGATTACAGCATGTTGATTTCGAATTTGAATAATGCACGGCGCCAGTAATAAGACATAAGAAATTCATTTTGGATCGAGCTTTTTTTCGTCTCGACGAATTCTTATGTAGTTCGCTAGTGTAGAATTTTATTGTGCTTCACTCCCCCAAAACCATGAACCTCCATATAACCACCATGACCAGGCTAAACGGTCTGTCACCTTTTAATTTTTTTTTATTATTGAAAATGGAAGAAAAAAAACAACAGTACAACGCACGTGGATAGATTCGTAATGTCAGCCCATTGGCAACAACCTGTATGGTCCTTTGAAGCGGCCCCTTAACGACAGAAAACAGTCGTATACGTGGGACATACGAGTCGTACAAGTGGAACCACCCTGATACCACACAAACACCGTAATATAACACAGTAATGCGGTAACATAAGAGAATATTCTGTGTAGATCAAATTTATTGCATAGGCAGTGATGTGATAAACATGTGCATGTAACTTTATGAATATCAGCAGGCTGTGAACTAGAAGGTTCGGTCGTGCTCAATTGCCTGGGATCTCTTCAAGGTTGAACATCTCTTCCTGAATTTCATACTGCAACATATGTTGAACCACTTTTAGGGTTTTTACATGAATGATTTAGTTATCTTCGAAGGTCGGCAAGTAAGAGAAAACTTTATGTCACATGATAAAAATTGTCCATACCATAGAAGATTATTATTTTCTATATTTGCACTGCGTATGTGCAATTTACATGTAATTGCACTGCAGAATCGATTGGAATTGCTTGATATTGAGCAACTCTCGCACATATGCTCAAAGTTGAGCAAATCCAGAATTTCTTGATTGCAATTTAACTCTCTGCTTTGCTCTAATAAGTCATGCTGTGAACTTTTTCACCAAATGTATTAAATAGGTAGTTCATGAGCAGATCTCGAACACGTTGAAGGTTGCTTTATATACGCCGTATAAAACTGTTTCAACCATATCTCCTTCTCATGACCTTGAATACAACATATCGAGTTCCGTGCCTGTTTTCATTTGATTAACTATCCCAGTCTAAAATGGCAAACTTGGATCTTCTCCACATGATCTATGATGAGAGTCATGACACCAAGAGATTATTTCGACCATGGGAGACAAGCAGCGCACTCCCTTCAAAAACGACTGAGCAAATTTCTATTACTTGCTCAGCCAAAGATCAAGGTGAAACCTCTACACAGGACGACACACAGAAAATGTCTGACACCAATTTTGCTCCAACATTCGTTGCCATTTTAGAGAAGTGGGTGAGTGGAACCCCCTACACCACTGAGTTTGATGTGGAATGTCTCGATAAATTTGGCGGCATTTGGCGACAGCAGGTCGAGCGATGGTTCATGCAGAAATGTCGGCAGCTCTCTGAGGGATCTCTGTACAAGGGTCGAGAGATGAAAGGTCTGGACTGGACAGACCGGACCTGCAGACGTCGGCCCTCTCCATACCAGAGACCGCAGAGCAGGCGAACGAAACAGAGAGAAAACGGAGAGAAAACAACAACACTGTCATACTCCCTCCCCTATCATATAAGATACGGCCAGTAAATATAAGTCTCATTTTTTTCAGTATATCACATTGGCTTTGTGTGTTGTATGTCCAATAAATAAACCATGTTCCTCTCAAATGATGTGTTTTGTGGGATTTTTTGCTATTCTGCATGAAAAGCAAGCAGGGTACAAATAGACGTGTCTATTTCCTCTTTCACAAGTATTATGATGGCTCATTTGAAGCTATCAGTTTGAGTTGAGCCCCACACCCTACAACATGTCTATATTGTTATTTTTTTAACATTAGATCTGTTATAGATTTCTCTTCAACGGAACCTGCTTTTGAGAAAGTAGTTCGAAACCCACATCGGTTGCAATGCACAAAACTCAATTTTGTTCATAGTTGTGAAATTTCACACAAACATTTTGAATTGTTTGGTTTGATAATACACATATAGGTATATAAATTTTGGTACATTTGCAACAGCCATATTAGTATCATTAAGTGGTGAAATTTCTTGATTCATTTGTGGATTATGAACCTTGTATGCAAGCAAGAGATGTCATGCCGTATGAAACTGTTTCAAACATATCTCCTTCTCATGACCTTGAATACAAAATATCGAGTTCCGTGCCTGTTTTCATTTGGAACGTGCCTCGTGTGTTAAATACACTGAATTGTGAGCGAGTGAGGTGCAAATGGGTATTTGGAGGGAGGATAACGTACAGTCTCACACAGAATACATGTACTGTGGTCGCAAGCCAAATATATACGGACTGAAAGGCGAGGCCAAACGTAAGTAAGACAAAGCCCTAACACTTCACAAATGATTGGAATGGCGACTCACCCTGTCGGCTGTGTTGGATCCGATCCTGATGTATAGTGGTAAGTATGTGAGGAGTCAGCAGAGGGGCAAAACCAGAGTAGTGCGCGCTAAGCTGCCTAGTCAGACACTGCTGTAATCCAAATCCAGCCGGGCTTATAAGGCCTGCTGTGGCCGCCAAAACGGAAGTCACGTGGTTTGACTTTTTAAACACAAGGCAAGCGAAACAGAGAGAAAACTTTACAACACTGCCATACTTCCGCCCCTATCATATACGATACAGCCAGTAAATATAAATCTCATTTTTGAGTATATCACATTGGCCTAGTGTGTCGTATGTCCAATAAATAAACCATGTTCCTCTCAAATGATGTGTTTTGTGGGATGTTTTGTTATTCTGCATCAAATGAACACCCTACAACCCTACAACATGTATATATTGTTATTTTTTTAAACAATAAAGCTGTTATAGGTTTCTCTTCAACGGATCCTGCTTTTGAGAAAGTAGTTCGAAACCCACATCGGTTGCAATGCACAAAACTCAATTTTGTTCATATTTGTGAAGTTTCACACAAACATTTTGAATTGCTTGGTTTGATAATACACATATAGGTATATAAATTTTGGTACATTTGCAACAGCCATATTAGTATCATTAAGTGGTGAAATTTCCCGATTAATTTGTGCATTATGAACCTTGTATGCAAGCAAGAGATGTCATCATTATGACATCCACTTGATATAACTAAGGTAATATAAATACAGGTGTTTTAGAACTGGATACCATGGTATCGTAATTTCAGAGGGACACATTGCCATCTGAAAATGCAGGTGTCTTCGAAAAGAGCCAGTCGATTGAATATAAACCAGAATGCAGGAAATGCGTGAGTCCTTGACATTTGCATGCACAGTCCCACGTGATAAACACGATAGTTATCATTTGCAATAAATTGAATAATCATCCCTCATATAAAACATATGATGATGCAATTGTCATGTTTTTTTTCACGCAATAAAGCTGATGGTATGGTATGTATTGTATTCCAATTATCCACATTTTGTGTCAATTATACAATACTCATGCACATTGCATCTTTGTACCTCAGCCAGGATTCATCATGTTCATCTCGCTGTCTGCCATTTGCAACCCACTACCGATAGGCAGCTTTTACATCGAAACTCAGCAAAGATATTTTTCCGCACCAAAACGGCATGGTTGACTTTTTGGAGTTTTTTTTAGAATATTGGCGTGAGATATTCTAAAAAATCATTTCGTATGATATGAAAAAAGTCATATCGTATGCCTGATATGACTTTCTGTCCCCGGACTATGAGATTGGATAACGGACCCTGTTTTGTTTGCTCGGAATACTTGATACTGGGTATTGATTCCACGTCTAGCCTTGCCAAGGTATCAACAATACGTTCCAGTAATGATTGTACAGATACAGAAAATGTATCAGTCATAATGATTTCCAATCCTTTTTCAGTTGGGATCGTGTATTTTGCCCGTATTTCTACATCAGAGCATATTTTCCATGCTAGCTTTTTGTTGGTAATACTTTGCTCATGGATCACGGGAACGCTAATATTAGCACTCGCTTTAATGGCTAAGTGGTTCGATGTATTAAGAATGGTATCACAAAGGACCTTACACTCTGTAAGAGACTGTTAACAATTCTGTTGGATACCAGACAGTGATCTATATATGTATGAATTATTGACCCCGTCGACATGAAATGTATAGATCAGAACTCATATTATAGATGGACAAGCTTTGTTTCGATATTAGTCTAGCTAGTTTTGAGACATAGAAGCCATAACATAGAAGCTTATCATTTACTATATTTGCACTGTGTAATTGCAATTTACATGTAATTGCACTGTATAACCGATTGGAATTGCTTGATATTGAGCAACTCTCGCAAATGTGCTCAAAGTTGAGCAAATCCAGAACTTCTTGATGGCAATTTAACTCTCTGCTTTGCTCTAATAAGTCATGCTGTGAACTTTTTCACCAAACGTAATAAGTAGTTCATGAGCAGATCTTAATGCTTTGAAGGCGCTATATATATATGCCACAGGAAACTGTTTCAACCATATTTCCTTCTCATGACCTTGAATACAACATATTGAGTTCCGTGCCTGCTTTCATTTGATGAAATATCCCGATCTAAAATGGCAAACTTGGATATTCTCCACATGATCTATGACGAAAGTCATGTCACCAAAAGATTATTTCGACCATGGGAGACAAACAGCGCACTCACTTCAACAACGACTGAGCAAATTTCCATTACTTGCTCTGCCAAAAATGAAGGTGAAACCTCTACACAAGAAAACATTAAGAAAATGTCTGACAGCAACTTTTCTCTAACATTCGTTGCTATATTAGAGAAATGGGTGAGTGAAACCCCCTATACCACTGAGTTTGATGTGGAATGTCTAGCCAAAATTGGCGGCGTTTCGCGACAGCAGGTCGAGCGGTGGTTCATGTGAAAATGTCGACAGCTCTCTGAAGAATCTCTGTACAGGGGTCGAGAGATGAGAGGCTTGGACTCGACACACCGTACCTGCAGACGTCGTCCCTTCCCATACCAGAAGCCTCAGAGCAGGCGAGCTAAACAGAGAGAAAACTTTAAAACCTCGCCATACTTCCTCCCCTAACATTTAGGATACAGCCAGTAGTTATGAATGTCTCGCGTGTTTGTAACTCACACTGTCTTTGTGTGTTTTATACCTAATAAATGAACATGTTCCTTTCAAATGATGTGTTTTGTGGGATGTTTTATTCTGTTTCTAAATCATCTCGAATATAGATAGGCCTGTGTTTCATACAACCTGGCGTTAAGAATCGTCCCAAGCAAATGGTCAATCTACATATACATCTTGCATGTATAGGCCTATACGGGGTATTGCTAATGAGAAAAAATATAGAACTATGTGCATGTACTGACGGATTTACCAGCTCTGGACCCATCCACCAACGTTCGTGAAAAAAAGCTGATGCAACAAAATTGCCTGCCATACAAAATTAGTAGGCTGAATTCAATTTTAATCCACGTGTCATATATCGTCATTGTATCAATGTTGTTATGATATTTATCGCTGCAATATCATGTCCGAATGCACATGTGGCCCGATGTCATAACTTATTTATACCAAATATAGACATACCCCAACCAAACCATTTTTTCCCCTGAAGTCGCTATAAGTCCTGTTTGTCAAATGACTATGTTTCATATACATTGTCACAGCTTTGCTATACATACTGTCTGTAGTGTTTTATATTATAATAGTCTTGAGCGACTTTGTATATGTTCTGGACAAAATCCCATGTCCCCAGACACTAGATATGGGCAAAATTATTATCTAGTGACAGATGCAATATCTAAGTACAATTGTTAAGGTCTACGACAAACATCATATTCCCATGTTATCCAGTAATTGATGAATACGAATAATAAACTTATGAGGTCAGTGGTATCACATACCCGTTCAATACAATACAAACACCATAACATAACACAATATTGCTATAAAGTAAAGAGATTGTTTTGTGTAGACTAAATTTATTGTGTGAGTCAGGGGCGGATTTAGGGGGAGGAGGGGGGGGGGGGGGTGGCCTATGGGCCCGGGCCCTCCTTAGACCCCTGAAAATTTTTTTTTTAATAACTATTTCTCCATTATGAACTCAAAGGACCCCTAAAATACACACGAGAAGTGCTATTAAAACTATAAATTTCCATTTTTTCCCCGGAGGCTTACGGCGCCCCCCGTACCCCCCACCGGATTGCTCTCTTGCTTCGCTTGATCGCTCTAGATGTATTGCCATATCTACCTGCCCCCCCCCCCCCTAACACATCTTCCTGGATCCGCCCCTGGTGTGAGTAGTGATGGAGATAAACATGTACGTGTAACTTTACGAACACAACCATGCCGTGTACTAGATGGTTCGGTTGTCCTCGATGTTTTTTACACGAATGATTTAGTTATTCTCGAAGGTCGGTAAGTAAGAGAAAATGTTTTGTTACATGATAAAAATTGTCGATAACATAGAACCTTATTATTTACTATATTTGCACTATGTAATTGCAATTTACATGAAATTGCACTGTACAATCGATTGGAATTGCTCGATATGGAGCAACTCTCGCAGATATGCTCAAAGCTGAGCAAATTCAGAACTTCTTGATTGCAATTTAACTCTGCTTTGCTCTAATAAGTCATGCTGTGAACTTTTTCACCAAACGTAATAAGTAGTTCATGAGCAGATCTTGAACACTTTGAAGGTTGCTATATATATGCCATATGAAACCGTTTCAACCATATCTCCTTCTCATGACCTTGAATACACTACATCGAGTTCCGTGCCTGTTTTCATTTGACAAACTATCCCAGTCTAAAATGGCAAACTTGGATATTCTCCACATGATCTATGATGAGAGTCATGACACCAAGAGATTATTTCGACCATGGGAGACAAACAGCACACCCACTTCAACAACGACTGAGCAAATTTCCATTACTTGCTCTGCCAAAGATGAAGATGGATTCTCTACACAGGAAGACACTCAGAAAATGTCTGACGCCAATTTGTCTCCAACATTCGTTGCCATATTAGAGAAATGGATGAGTGAAACCCCCTACACCACTGAGTTTGATGTGGAATGTCTCGCCAAAATTGGCGGCGTTTCGCGACAGCAGGTCGAGCTATGGTTCATGCGGAAATGTCGGCAGCTCTCTGAGGGATCTTTGTACAAGGTTCGAGGGATGAAAGGCATGGACTCGACCCTCTCCATACCGCAGAGCAGGCGAGCTAAACAGAGAGAAAACGTTGCGACACCGCCATACTTCCTCCCCTATCATTTGAGATATAGCCAAGAGTTATAAATTTCTCACATGTTAGTAACTCACATGGCTTTATGTGTCGTATATCTAATAAATGATCATGTTCCGTTCAAATTATGTGTTTTGTGAGATGTTTCACTATTCTGTTTCTAATTCACCCATTGTAAAAATAGAGGTGTTTACTTACACTAGCACAGGTATATAATGGCTCATTCGAAGCTATATATTGCGTTGAGTAGAACACCCCATGACATGTCATTATTGGATTTTGTTTTAATGCTAGAGTTGTACGAGGATTCTCTTCAATGGATCCTGTTTTAGAAAATGTTTGTATTTAAACGTTAACGCTGTTCTCATTAGAACAGTTTTAAACGTTGGTGAGGACTTCATTCAGCACACCCTGCTTTTGAGAAACCACCTTATCTAGCACATTTTATGTAGAACAGTTTTCATTAGAACAGTTTTAAACGTTGGTGAGGACTTCATTCAGCACACCCTGCTTTTGAGAAACCACCTCATCTAGCACATTTCATGTAAAATATTATGCCAACGTGATCAATTGAATTTATCAAATGAAAACACACAAAAGAAATGTTTCATTGGGATCAGAATTTTGTCGCCAAATTAGTAACCTGCGACAAAAAGGTTGTAATGCACGTGCAGTACAAACTTCAGTTGAGAAGTTTCACACAGATATTTTTAATTGCTTGTTTCGATCTTAGACATATAGGTACATTATTTTTGTTACAGTTAGATATTAGTTAGATACTTATTGTTCAGTTAGGTCTCACATGATACATTATTTTCAAAACAGTTATAGAAAAGAACGACGACAAATTACACCCAGTACCAACCATTCAAAATTCAATTACATGTACGAAAGACCGAATGTTTAACACGTTTGTAACAGCTATATCAGTATCATTATGTGGCAAAATCTTCCAAATCGGTTGTAATTTATGAATCTCGTATTCAAACAGACCATGTTAGCATTATAACACAAACTCAATAAATGGTAATATAAATACAGGTGGTTTAGTACTGTATGCCATAATTCCCGTGGGACATTTCTCCTCCTAAAATGCTGGGTCTTCGATAGGATTTTGAATAAAACATGTCGGTTGAATATTAATCCGAATGCAGGAAACGAGCCTAGCCTTGACATTAACATAATTTTCAACATTATTTGCATGCAGTGCTCCACGTGATCAACATGATATCATTTGCAATAATCAGCCCTCATGTGAAAAAATACAACGATGCAATTGCATTGCTTCTTTCACACTTAATCTGAGGGTACAATGTGCATTGGATTCCAATTATCAACATGTTCATATCATTTATACAATATTCCTGCATATGCGTGGGTAGCAACATATTTAACCTTTTCGCTACTGACCCACCCCTCAGCCTCCATACTGAGCCGATTCATGTATGAATTGATAGGATTTTCATATGTTTGATTATTTTTTGTTTAAGGTGTTTCAGAATAATTATGTGTGAAAATGAAGTCATATTATAGTGTGATATTTCTATATATTATATTTTTCAACCTCGTTTCATTGGTTACCGTGGAAACAAACAAACAAATCTTGGGACGAAACAGTTGGCTATTTCCATTTTCTTATTTTCTTTATCATACAGCCATATCCATATTCAGCCATATACAGCCACATTGTAATGAAATATAATCCACCACGTTTTACTTGAGTACTTATATTCTTCTATATTTGTGATGAAGTGATTCTCGTGGGTTTTGATAGTGTTTACAGCATGTCAATATCTTGATTAGTTATGGAGATATCAAACTTTAGTGAAAATTGTCTGTAGTCCGACCCATTGTAATCGGTATTTGTGACGTCACAAGGTTAATGACAGGTTAATTATTCAATTAACTAAACGGTCAATTAGGCTTCTAAATTTCAATCGGTGGCAATATGTATGTTCTAGTTTAGCGTGTAGGTACATTCTCGGGCATATATAACATTAAATACAATCAGTCGATAGCTACCCATACATCTATTGCTTGCCAAAGTTATGGTTACGCAGCGTAACCACCAGTACAGAAGGAGGGGTGTGGTATGGTTACGCAGCGTAACCATGAGTAGTGAAAAGGTTAAAGTGAATCGGAATGCAATAACGCCAGAGATTACAGCATGTTGATGTTTATATATTTGAATAAGGCACGGTGCGACTAATAGGACTTTAGAAGTTTAGCTAATTATTTACTATATTCATACTGTGTGATTGCAATTCACATGTAATTGCACTGTACAATCGATTGGAATTGCTCGATATGAAGCAACTCTCGCAGATGTGCTCAAAGTTGAGCAAATCCAGAACTTCCTGATTGCTGCAGCTATTTAACTCTCTGCTTTGCTCAAATAGGTCATGCTGTGAACTTTTTCACCAAACGCAATAAGTAGTTCATGAGCAGATCTCGAACACGTTGAAGGTTGCTTTATATACGCCGTATAAAACTGTTTCAACCATATCTCCTTCTCATGACCTTGAATACAACATATCGAGTTCCGTGCCTGTTTTCATTTGATTAACTATCCCAGTCTAAAATGGCAAACTTGGATCTTCTCCACATGATCTATGATGAGAGTCATGACACCAAGAGATTATTTCGACCATGGGAGACGAACAGCGCACTCCCTTCAAAAACGACTGAGCAAATTTCTATTACTTGCTCAGCCAAAGGTCAAGGTGAAACCTCTACACAGGACGACACACAGAAAATGTCTGACACCAATTTTGCTCCAACATTCGTTGCCATATTAGAGAAGTGGGTGAGTGAAACCCCCTACACCACTGAGTTTGATGTGGAATGTCTCGCCAAAATTGGCGGCGTTTCGCGCCAGCAGGTCGAGCAATGGTTCATGCGGAAATGTCGGCAGCTCTCTGAGGGATCTATGTACAGGGGTCGAGGGATGAAAGGCGTGGACTCGACACACCGTACCTGCGGACGTCGTCCCTCTCCATACCAGAGACCGCAGAGCAGGCGAGCTAAACGGAGAGAAAACGTTACAACACCGCCATACTTCCTCCCCTATCATTTGAGATATAGCCATGAGTTATAAATGTCTCACATGTTAGTAACTCACATTGGCTTTGTGTGTCGTATATCTAATAAATGAGCATGTTCCTTTCAAATGATGTCTTTTGTGAGATGCTATTCCGTTTCTATCTCACCCATTGTAAAAATAGATGTGTATACTTCCACTAACACAGGTATATAATGGCTCATCCGAAGCTATATATTGCGTTGAGTAGAACACCCCACGACATGTCATTATTGGATTTTGTGTGAATGCTAGAGTTGTAGGAGGATTCTTTTCAACGGATCATGTTTTTTAAAATATTTGTATTTAAACGTTAACGCTGTTCTCATTAGAACAGTTTTAAACGTCAGTGAGGACATTTTTTCAGCGCACTCTGCTTTTGAGAAACCACCTCATCCAGCACATTTCATGTAAAATATTATGCCAATGTTATGAAATTATTATCATATTATGCCAATGTCGAATGAAAACACACAAAAGAAATGTTTCAATGGGATCAGAATTTTGTCGCCAAATTAGTAATCTGCAACAAAAAGGTTGTAATGCACATGCAGTCCAAACTTCAGTCAAGAAGTTTTACACAAATATGTTTAACTGCTTGTTTCGATCATAGACATATAGGTACATTATTTTTGTTACAGTTTGTTATTAGTTTGTTAGTTATTGTTCAGTTATTTCTCACATGATACATTATTTTCAAAACAGTTATAAAAAAGGTTGACAAATTAAAAACAGTATCAACCATTCAAAATTCAATTACATGTATGAGAGACCGAATGTTTAGCACATTTGTAACAGCTATATTAGTATCATTACATGGTGATTTCTTACAAGTTGATTGTAATTTATGAACCTCGTATTCAAACAGACCATGTTAGCATTATAAGATCAACTCAATAAAAGTCAATATAAATACAGGTGGTTTAGTACGATGCCATAATTCCTGTGGGACATTTTTCCGCCTGAAATGCTGGCGTCTTTGATAGGATTTTGAATAGAACATGTCGATTGAATATTAATCCGAATGCAGGAAACGAGCCTAGCCTTAAATTAACACCATTTGCAACATTATTTGCATGCAGTGCTCCACGTGATAAACATGTTCATATCATTTATACAATACTCCTGCATACGCGTGGGTAGCAACATGTCACAATTAAGCATTTAAGCTCATATTTGGTCATCGAAACTCATCAGATATATTGTTCAGTACGAATAGTCAGTGGGTGCATATCAATTTTGGTTGCCATGGCAACCAATGGGCTGATTTGGCCCTTAGCAACCAGGTTGCTAGGGCTGGTATTCAAGTTAAAACACAATATGAAAGTATCAAACCGATTTAGATAACAGGGTGGTGACTATATTTTGTGGAATTGATCAATAAAATGTTCAAAATCACACCTTAGCAACCGATACAGGCCTGAGAAATCACTGACGTTTAGAGCCATTGGAAGTAAATGGATGCTATTACTGCTGGTTTCTCAAGCTTGTATTGGTTGCTAAGGGTTGTGTTCAGACATTTTGATGATATATTCCTCAATATATTGTCATTACACTGTTGTCTGAAATGGTTTCATATATGTATATCTTGTTTTTAATTAGATATTGACCTTAGCAACCATGGTTACTAAGGGCCCAGCCAGACCATTGGTTGACATGGCAACCACGAATTTCTTGAAATCACTGACTATTCGAACTAAAAAGCATAAAAAATGAGCTTTGGTGAACAAATATGGATACAAATGGTCTCATTATTCCATTTAAAAATGCCTAATTAAAAAGCAGTCTGTCAATGACGTCATACATCTCATTTGCATATTAATTAGCTGTCAGACTCTGTTGTCAGATTCTGTAAAAATGCATGTGTTTAAAGTGTCATAACTTTGGAAGGAATCATGATATCAATATGCTGTGAAGACCATTTTATTCAGTTCAAATAGTGCTTTCACATACAAAAGAAAAACCAATATCCAATTTTCGTGATATATACCCTTTAAAGTGAATAGGAACGCATCAACGCCAGAGATTATGGCATGTTGATGTTTATATATTTGAATAGGCACAGTGCGACTAATAGGACTTTGGAAATTTAGCTTATTATTTACTATATTTGTACTGTGTGATTGCAATTCGCATGTAATTGCACTGTACAATCGATTGGAATTGCTCGATATGGAGCAACTCTCGCAGATATGCTAAAAGTTGAGCAAATCCAGAACTTCCTGATTGCAATTTAACTCTCTGCTTTGCTCAAATAAGTCATGCTTGGAACTTTTTCACCAAACGTAATAAGTAGTTCAGGAGCAGATCTTGAACACTTTGAAGGTTGCTATATATATGCCGAATGAAACTGTTTCAACCATACCTTCTTCTCATGACCTTGAATACAACACATCAAGTTCCGTGCCTGTTTTCATTTGATTAACTATCCCAGTCTAAAATGGCAAACTTGGATATTCTCCACATGATCTATGATGAGAGTCATGACACCAAGAGATTATTTCGACCATGGGAGACGAACAGTGCACTCCCTTCAAAAACGAATGAGCCAATTTCCATTTCTTGCTCTGCCAAAGATGAAGGTGCAACCTCTACAAAGGAAGACACTCAGGAAATGTCTGACAGCAATTTTTCTCTAACATTCGTTGCCATATTAGAGAAATGGGTGAGTGAAACCCCCTACACCACTGAGTTTGATGTGGAATGTCTCGCCAAAATTGGCGGCGTTTCGCGACAGCAGGTCGAGCGGTGGTTCAAGTGGAAATGTTGGCAGCTCACCGAGGATTCACTGTACAGAGGTCGAGTGATGAAAGGCGTGGACTCGACACACCGTACCTGCAGACGTCGTCCCTCCCCATACCAGAGACCACAGAGCAGGCGAGCTAAACAGAGAGAAAACATTACAACACCGCCATACTTCCTCCCCTATCATTTGAGATACTGCCAGTAGTTATGTCGTATATCTAATAAATGAACACTCATTTCCATTCAAATGATATGTTTTGTGGGATGTTTCGCTATTCTGCCTCTAATTTACCCATTGTAAAAATAGACGTGTACACATCCACTAGCACAAGTATAATAATGGCTCATTCGAAGCTATATATTGCATAGAAGTAGAGTAGAGTAGAAGCAGAACACCCCACAACATGTCATATTTGGATTTTGTTTGAGTGCTAGTGTTGTACGAGGATTCCCTCCAGCGGATTCTGCTTTTGAGAAATCTCTTTATCCAGCAATTTGTTTTTAAGCGTTAACGCCGTCCCATTAGAACAGACTTATACGTTAGAGAGGACTCTCTTCAACGGACCCTGCTTTTGAAAAACCACATTATCTAGCACATTTCTTGTAAAATATTATGCCAATGTGATCAAAAGAATTTGGCAATTTAAAACACACAAAAGAAATGTTTCAGAATTTTGTCGCCAAATTGGAAACCTACAACAAAAAGATTGTAATGCACATGTAGTTTAAACTTAGTCAGTTGAGAAGTTTCACACAAATATTTTTAATTGCTCGTTTCGATTATAGACATATAGGTACATTGATTTTGTTACAGTTAGTTATTAGTTAGTTCTTGATTAGTAACGTCCCACATGGTACATTATTTTCAAAACAGTTATAAAAAAGAGTGACAAATTAAAACCAGTACCACCCATTCATAATTCAATTACATGTATGAGAGACCAAATGTTTGACACAAACAGCTATATTAGTATCATTACGTGGTGATTTCTTCCAAATTGATTGTAATTTATGAACCTTGTATTCGAACCGACCATGTTAGCATCATAACATCAGCTTGAAGGCCTAGTAGCATGCCGACGAAAGTGCTTTTCATGTAGTCTATTATGAATAGTTTTCATTAAATTCGAACGAATTTTACAAATACAATCAATGGGTTTCGAGATATCAAACCAAATAGGCACTCCTTCCGTAAATTGCCGAAGATTTTGATCCTGATGTTAGTGTGGGTCACGTGGTTGGTGACGTCAGTTGAGGCAGACCTGAGAGTGCATGTAGCCAGCAAGGTAAAACTGCATGTCGCATATTCATTCCCCTGATGTATGTTCGACAATTCAAGTGGAGGGGTGACATGGCAGAAATGCGGCATTTCTTGTCTTGATATTTAGAATCAGTACTATTTATTCACCCAGATTGGAGGTTTGTTGAACTGCAAGATGTCCAGTATTTGCTGGTTTTTGCGTGTTTTCTGTTGAATCGCATGCATCTTGAAGTGATTTTCCGTCTTTGAGCTGGCCACCAAATTACGTATTTTACGTTTTCGGCGAGCCATGAAAGCACATTCTGCCTCAACTGACGTCACGATTACGGAAATTGCCAAAGCTATTTCTTTCATCGGCTGGAGAAGGCGATTGCAATACTGGCCCAATATACTCCATTTCATGTCGCTGTTACCAATTAACGCGAACACCTTTTTCATCACCAAATGTCAACAATGTCTTTATATGAACAGGAATAAAACCATATAATGGTACCTCGCTACTATGACTTTAATAAAAGTCAATATAAACACAGGTGGTTTAGTACTATGCCATAATTCCAGTAGGACATTTTTCCATCTAAAATGCTGGGGTCTTCGATAGGAATAGAACATGTTGATTGAATATTAACTCGAATGCAGGAAACGAGCCTAGCCTTGACATTAACATTATTTGCATGCAGTGCTCCACGTGATAAACACGATAGTCATCATTTGCAATAATCAGCCCTCATATGAAAAATACGAGGATGCAATTGTCATTGGTTTTTACACACTAAAGCTGACGGCACAATGTGCATTGTATTCCAATTATGTATCAACATATTCGTGTCATTTATACAATACTCCTGCATATACGTGGGTAGCAACATATTTAAAGTGATTAGGAACGTGTTAATGGCGGCGTTTCGCGACAGCAGGTCGAGCGATGGTTTGTGCGAAAATGTCGGCAGCTCTCCGAGGGATTTCTGTATAGGGGTCGAGGGATGAAAGGCGTGGACTCGACACACCGTACCTGCAGACGTCGTCCCTCTCCATACCAGAGATGGCAGAGCAGGCGAGCTGAACAGAGAGAAAACTTTACAATACCACCATACTTCCTCCCCTATCATTTGAGATACAGCCAGTAGTTATGAATGTCTCACGTGTTTGTAACTCACGTTGTCTTTGTGTGTCTTATACCTAATAAATGAACATGTTCCTTTCAAATGATGTGTTTTGTGAGATGTTTCGTTATTCTGTTTCTAATGTACTCATTATAAAAATAGACGTGTATACTTCCACTAGCACAAGTATAATAATGGCTCATTCGAAGCTACATAATTATTGCGTTGAGTAGAACACCCCACAACATGTCATTATTGGATTTTGTTCTAATGCTAGAGTTGTACGAGGATACTTTTCAACGGGCCCTGCTTTTGAGAAATCCCTTTATTCAGCATATTTGTTTTTGAACGTTAACGCTGTTCTCATTAGAACAGTTATGGACTGTTCTAACTTGCAACAAAAAGGTTGTAATGCACATGCAGTCCAAACTTGGTCAGTTGAGAAGTTTCACACAAATATTTTTAATTGGTTGATTTGATCATAGAATTGGTTGATTAATTGGTTGATTTGATCATAGAATTGGTTGATTAATTGGTTGATTTGATCATAGGTACATTATCTTTGTTACAGTTAGTTATTAGTTAGCTACTTATTGTTCAGTTAGGTCTCACATCGTACATTATTTTCAAAACAGTTTTAAAAAAGGGTGACAAATTGCAACCAGTACCAAGCATTCGAAATTCAGTTATATGTATGAGAGACCGAATGCTTGACACATTTGTAACAGCTATATTAGTATCAACTTATGGTTAATCTTCCAAATCGGTTGTGATTATTGAATCTTGTATTCAAACAGACCGTGTTAGCATTAAAACACAAACTTAATAAATTGTAATTATATACAGTTTATGAATTACTAACACATTATCTATAAACACAATTTATATATTTCCCGATCGATCATCAACCCATTACCCATATGCAATTTTATGTTGAGGTATGTCAAAACCGTATTGTATGTGATGTATCCAAGGATTGATTCGGTGCATGTGAGGACAACCCCCGCTGACCAGTTGAGATTTATAGAATGTGACAATAAGTATACTAAACTATATTTCATACTAAACATGCTATATTAACTCAATGAAACATATATCAAATGTCTTGACTATAACCAGTCCTCTGGGAACTTTTGCTCATTTGAACAGGCGGTTCTCGCGTAAATACAGGAACTGTATCCATCACACGCAGATGTAAACAAAGCATATAAGCGCAAGATGGACTGACGATTGCAAATACGTCATGGTGAATCACTGATTATTATCTCCTAACTACACTATATATGCACATACGAACTGGAAAATGTACTCGATGTGGACTTTAGGCGCGATTTTGGGCATTTACATTCGGGTTTGATGGATACACTTCGATTGTTTATATACAAAACCGGTACAACAGGTGTATTAAAACGGATAGAAAGACAACTCGGAAAATTGTGATCGTCAAAATCATCGAGCACACCTCTCTGCACTTGCATTAGATGTGTTGCACACAAATTGAGTTTTGAAAAAAATATTGCATACATTCGAAGGCAGTGACTTTGATCATATACTAGTATTATATGTAGATTTGTGTTATCTATTATTGTTTATTCAATAAAGATTTAAAAAGAGCCAGGTGTATCAAATCGCATGTTTTCAGTGGACGAGAAATATTATGGGACAGTACAACATGTTGGGCTAATTATTGTGAAACTTCCTGTTAATATTGCAATAGGGTCAATTTCAATATATAAATTACCATATATTTTTAATCGAATATACATTTCCGTCACACCCAGTGCATATACAATAAATATTGGAACACGTTTATATCAACTGATCACTATAATATATAAATATAACTTATGAATCATGACTTTCTTGAATCACCACTACAACTCATAAATAAGTAATTTTGATATACGATTTCGATAGGAGGTGCATGATGACGTCAATAATTTTCCTGTTTGATTTTTTGTGCCTGTTTTTTTTTCAACAAAACTAACGGTTTGTTGTTTGATGTTTATTGCTGATCATGGTGGTCAGAAATTGTATATATATAAACACAGAAAGGTTTATGATTCCGAGCACCTTGAAAACAGATAATCACAGATAGATAATAAATAGTTACTATGGCGATGAAACAACAAGAACAATAACAAGAAACACTTGAACAACGTTTGAACAATAACCTTTTTTTCATGTTCACTAAAGTTATTTCACACTTTTTTTCCAAGATATGTTTTCTTTTACTCTATGATCGCCAGCTTTCAGCAATTACAAACTGCCCTGGTGACGACACGCATTTCACGAAGGGGTCATATGATGCGGTCCTGGCAGAAGTACAAGGCAGTGGCGAGGATAAACTCCGCGATTCACCAGACGTGGGTGAAATATGACAAAATGGACTGTTGGCTTCCACTTGTCG
Organism: Terebella lapidaria; assembly: GCA_949152475.1. NCBI lineage: Eukaryota > Metazoa > Annelida > Polychaeta > Terebellida > Terebellidae > Terebella > Terebella lapidaria. The sequence continues at coordinate 23,212,668 of OX424564.1, forward strand.
TATACTCCATGGATATTGCGAACAATGATTATAAGGTTCTTGAATGCTGGTTGCATATTCGTTTTGAATACGAAGTTGTGCAGCAGATGTCATGGAATCGCCACGTTGCCCAAGAAGTGTAGCACTGCTTATATTCATCTCACAGTGCAGTTTTTTCTCTTTCATTCGTCGGTTTTGAAACCAAGTCTTCATCTGAGGAAAACGAAAACCAATACGTTGAACTTGATTATCATAATGCTGTTGGGTAAGTTCTAAGTGAGGATGTAGGCATATAGGTATGTTCGATTTATTTTGCATTATCTAGTTGAAAAATATATATGTGTGAATAATTTTAATTACCTGCTGTGCAGTGATACCAAGATTGACAGCCAATGTATTGCGTTCTTTGGCCGACAGGTAGCGCTGTTTATTGTAGACTGCCTCAAGACCATTCAGTTGATCAGATGTAAAACAGGTTCGTGCTTTCTTTCGCTGCACTGAAATATTCCCAGCATCCGAATCAGTTTTCGTACGTTTGGGATGAGATTGCACCATCTCATTTTCAAACGTTTGTGCAAAATTCCTCTTTGTGCGTTCGATTGGTGCCATTTTAGGCAGAGTGTTACCACTCAAGATTTTGTCGATTGTGAAATTTGTGAACATCTTCGATTATCCAATTCTTCCTGTCAGTTGATGATACATGCAGCTTATTTTGTACCTTTGGCGGTGGTAATCATTTTTATATAGCTGGCTAGTCCCCTGATACTCCCTTGATTCTTATTGGTTGATCATATTTTCTAATCAACGAATAGGAATCACCAATCAATCGCTCATGAAATGCCAACTGTTAACTGTGAAATCGTTCAAGTGTGGCACGTAGCAAGCACATGCTCGACAGTCGACACCCGCATTGTTTACTCTACGCTGTGGTGCCGAGTCAGGAAATGGAGACAAAACATTGCCAATCATTTCACAGATCGCAGCTTGGTTGTTAACAAGTTTGCAAAAGAATTAATTGATCTGGAACAAAAGCTTTTATATTTCTTTATCGGATTAGTAAATTGTCCAGATATAACACACAACCGATTTTATCTACAAAGAAAAGGCCTCAGGAAAATTGGAATGTACATAGGTCTAAATACTGGCCATATTGGCTGGAAATATAAATAAATTTTTGTACACATCAGTACACATATGGCTATGATTTGATAGACTCTAAAGTCATATATCACTATATTGAATAACACATGGATTTTACGTATCACAAAATGGAACCCAAGGAGCATTGGTTTCTGAAATGAAGTCATATTCAGTAATTTGGATCCGATAGGTACAAGACAATACCACCAGCATCGCGATATTGTAAGGCATTGATACTACTACAGATGATAGACATTGTATTATGCACTTATGTCATTAACACAATACACTCACAGTTCCATAATTGTCTGGCTTTGACTAACTATTGACATGTCATGATTTATAAATGCATCCGACCAGTGGCACTGGTGAAACGTATTTGTTACAATTCAACAACAATTTGCCTGATGTTCTACAAAAATGGTAGAAAACCAACTACAGTGATTTGACCACAAATGCTTTGGCCAGCAGATCTCCAGGAGTAGGACCTTTTGGCCAAGTGTGTTTCATTTTGAATGAGCTTTAATTTCGGATTTGTATCAACATTTTTGGATATTCATTTTTATGTATAATTAATCATGACAGAGTGGACTTCATACCTAACTGGATGGGCCTTTGGTTTATGAACAATCGAAAGTTGGCTTATATCCGACCGTGTGAAACAAGAGTGGGATGTTGTTAATTCCTTAGAACATGATATCATGTTGAAACTGAAAATTAACCAACAATATAAAGTGCTTTTTTTGGATGAAGCCACAATGAAGGTTTACATTGCTGTCATGGCTTCTGCTCCGTAAGCTGTCAGAAACGAATTACACTTGAAGTTTTTTTCAATTTGTGTTACTATAGTTTATTTCTCAAGTAACCCCTGACTGGGCATGAGAGACATAGATAACATGGAGTGCATGACAAAAGCAAAAAACAACAAAATTGTTGGATTTTGTTATTTAATTGGAACACTGATCATGCTGATCTGCGACTGCATGATCGACTTGTTAAGAAATTAACAATGAACTCTTGATTTGCATTTATTTATTGTTAATTGCTTGACAAGTAGATTCATCACCGAACATAAAAAACAAATCATGAATTTGGTCCATAACATATCAAATGTACAAAAAACAAATAGAATGTTAAACTCAAGTCCTTACTACATGTATAAGTTATGGTAAAATGAAAAACGTTTAGCCAAAAAATCTGCTGGTTGAAATGTATGGCCCAAACGTCCAATGGCCAAAAGTGTCATACCTTTCTCATGCGTGCACTGTAATGTGAATCAGGGAACATTCACAACGATTGAAATGACACGATAAGTGTTTGTTTGTGAAACATAATCATATTTAGTTTACTTGTGGAATACAATACCACCAGTATTACAATATTGTTACATATGATCATTATACAGATGGCACCGGTTATATGTTTCACATGAAGGTACAGTTCATGGGGATGTGGGTACCATATATGTCAAAACACAATCCCAGGAAATACTGTTCATATAGCGTTCGTTGGGCGGCATGTAACATTGTTGATTTGTAAGCTGCCTCAAAACTGTTCAGTTGATCCAATGTGAAACAGGTTTCTGTTTTCTTCTGGTGTATATGTGTGCTTTGATCTGAAGCCCATTTTCATGCATGGTTGGTTACTTTTAACTTGACCTTATTGACTTTGGCAAAAATAATTTCTCTAAGAGGGAGTCTTTTACCTAAGGTGCTCACTCATCCTCGATCGCTCTTGATGCTAAGTCTTATTAGCCATTCAGATAACCTAATTGGTTGTTCATGTCATGCCAACCATCGATGTAAACTGTGAAATCAGTCAGCTGTGGCACGTTACAAGCACGTGCTGGACGTCCGTATTGTTTAGACTACAGTGTGGCGCCGGGTCAGGAAATGTAGACATAACATTGTCAATTACATCAAAGGCTTGTTATAATAAATTTACAAAAGAATTCAACGATTTGGAACAGAGAAGATGCTAATAAAGATCTACATGATTAAAACGCGGTGTTGTGACTTTGTTTGATCGAACTCTTCATAATAACTTTGCATCTGATATAATGCACATAGGGCACTTATTTATTATAGTGATTTATTGTGACCATCAACACCTGACTACTGTATCGATATGGGTGCTATTTATGTATGTGCAGGAGTATTGTTTGATACATACAACAATATGGGTTATTGGAAAATGATATATATAGTGTCATCAGCTATAGTAAAAAAATCACTAACATTTTGCAACATTGCATTATGTAATTATTTCTTCATACGAGGAATCACGATTGTTGCCAATGATCGCCGACATGTTCATAGCATGGGGGCACGGCATGAAAATGATGTCAATGTGAAGGTCATTTATTTGGGTAAACTTGCACTCGGAATTACACATTTAACTGATTTGCTTTATTTCATTGGCAAACACAGAATGAAGGACATTAAAATTTTCCTATAAGTTGTTGCAGTGACATATTATTGATATTCTATAACTGGTGTGAATATAGTTAAATTGTGTGAATATTGTTGTTCTTGTGTGTTCCTGACTTCTCCGTGTTGAGTGTGTAGACATTTCCCTTGACTGTGTGATTTCTAAAATATCATTGGAGCAATTATTTTTCATACATCGTTATCTTAGCCTTGTAGATTTCCGAATTTGGTAAAATTTCTGATTCCGACACAATCTTTGAGAACTTCGAATCTTGCGCTAATTTCATGGTCGTTGCTTTGAACGCTGCATGTCTTGAACAAGACTATTTAAGTTATTCAATCAAATATTTTATAAACTTTTGACGATGTGTCGAACTATATACATAATATTCTGATAAAAAAATTACAGTTTATATGCCTGATGTCAATGTTAAAATTGTAATTTAAAATACAAAAACAAGAACTAATCAAAGGTTAAGAAAAATACAGGATATACGTATTCTTCACAAATTAAACATGTATGGCATGGGAGATGCAGTTCAGTTGAAGACATAATATGGGAAGGAAAAAACTCACTACCCTGAAAAATGTTCGGACAAAGTTATCCCAGGTTACAGCGTTCATAATCCATAAGTAGAAGACAGTTAGGACACAATGAGAAGCAAAATAGATGATATTTCTTGGTATTCAGTAATTTGTGTATATATTTATTTGATTGATTCACCATGCACTGAAAATACACTGAAAACTAGAGTTATAAGGAGAGATATTATATGATATTGAGAAATATATACATTCTTACGAAAATTCGTAGTTCGTCACTCATATATGAAGTTAATTTGTGTTGTGTTAAGAATACAATGGCTTCAATCTGCAAAAGTCACAACATCTCACAATATCGTGATGATGGCTTTATCTTGTACATATCAAACAAAATTACTGAATGTGAAAAAACTCTCCTCTCCTCGTTTTGTTTCTATACTAAAAATTGTTCTATGTATCGTGTCTAATGGAATGATAAATTTATGTCCTCTGTACTTTCAAGTTTTTAAAATGGTGCCTTTCGTTTATAGAAGGAAGCGGTCGTGAAACTTTTCAAAGAATGTCATACAATGTGTCGTATCAAGTTGGATAGATAAATATAGAGGCTTTCGTTTCAAATCAAAAAATTTGTTTGCAAATTGGTTAACAATCAACCTGTGATCTGTGGAATGATTGACATTGATCTTATGTCTCCATTTCCTGACCCGGCGCCACATCGTCTTCTGAACAATGCGGGTGTCGAGCATGTGCATGCAACGTGCTACAGTTGATTGATTTCACAGTTAACAGTTGGCATTTTATGAGCAATTGATGGATGATTCCGATTGGTTAATTAGAAATTGTGTTCTACCAATAGCAATCAAGGGAGTATCAGCTGGCTAGATAAAAATGGATACCATGCGTCAGAATCCTCCATAGCTACATCATCAACTGGTAGAAAGAATCGGATAATCAAAGATGTACACAAATTTCACAATCGACCATATTCTGAGTGGTGACACTCTGCCTAAAATGGCACCGATTGAACGCACAAAGAGACACTTTGCAGATACGTTTGAAAACAATAAACTGGAAACTGAACCTAAACGTATAAAAACGGATTTTGATGCCGGAAATCGGGATACGTCAATGCAGAAGAAGAAAGCGCGAACCTGTTTTACATCTGATCAACTGAACGGCCTTGAGGCAGTCTACATTAAACAGCGCTACCTGTCAACGAAAGAACGCAATACATTGACAGCCGCTCTTGGTATCACTGCACAGCAGGTAATTAGAAATATTTACACCTTTATTTTACAACTAGATATTGCATAGTAATGAATCAATCATACTATGACCTACCTATATGCCGCCATCCTCAGTTAGAACATAACCAACATCATTATGATAATCAAGTTTAACACATTGCTTCTCGTTTTCCTCAGATAAAGACTTGGTTTCAAAACCGACGAATGAAAGAGAAGAAACTGCACTGTGAGATGAATGTGAATGGTATTACACACTTCAGTCAACGTGACAACGTGATATCTACTGCCAAACTTCAAAATGAATATGCAACCAGCATCAAAGAACCTTATAATCATTATTCACAATATCCATGGAGTATACGACAAGTGGAAGCCAACAGTCTATTGTGCCAAACTTCTCCCACGTCTGGTGAATCGCGACGTCTACAATCGCCGCCATCATGTATTTCTGCCAACACCGCATCATATGGTCCCTTCGTGAAATGTTTGTCACCAGGACAGTTTGTGATTTCTGACGGTTGGCGATCATAGAGGAGGAATGAAGACACAATTGGGATACATTGTGCATGGACTTTAGCGAAAATGAACATGTTTATATGAAATTGATTGTTAGAATGTTTTAGTGTTTTTTTTTATTATTGTTGTTGCATTACCGTATTATTTATTAATTATCTGTCTTCAAGGTGCTTGAAATCATAACCTGTTTTGTGGTTATATATATAACTACTTTTGTCTTAAAATGTGACCACCATGGTCAGCAATAAACAGCACATACTCAATTGAATCCAAGTGAATTTTGTTCAGAGTAAAACAGACAGCAAACAGAAATCGAAGAAGTTCGATGTCGTTAAATATGTCCTGTCGGAATCGTGTATGTGTATACCAAGTTGGATTGACAAGTTGACGATGCATAAGTATTAATAGTAATTCAAAGAAGTAATGATCTATAAGTTATGCTTAAGCCTCTTGTAACTTTTGTAGAGTGGTCAGTTGATATAAACGTGTTGTGTTTGCACTGAATGTGACGAAAATACAGATTTCAAGTGAAACGAGATAATTAGAGATTGTGGACTTTAGCCCCTTCAGATAATGATGACCCTTACATTTTCGACTGGGGCGAAAATTGGGGATTTTGGTCATAGGACCATTTGTCATACATCAAATGGTCCGGAATCGGCCATAGAAAAATACAAATATTATGGTTGAAATGATCATTCATAAAAGTAGAGTTCTTGCGATATTTTTGTTTTGACCTCAAACTCAATTTTTGATACTGGCCTCCCAAACTACGCAAGGTCTCTCAAATTTATAGGGCTCACTTTATGTTCAATATCATCAGTGGTTTTAGAATTACTACTACTTGAAATATTACTAATCAGTTATTCCAGCTATTTGCCCTTACATTTTCGACCTCGGGCGATAATAGGGAATTTTGAGTGTACGGCCATCGGTCATATAGCAGATCATGGGTGGGGGTATAGACGATAGAAAAATACAACATCAATAGGAAAAAAATAATTTTGAATGTAAGTAGAGTTATTGGGACTTATTGCAGAGTTATTGCAAGTCATTGCGATTTAGACCTTTTCTGTGACCTTGACCTTGTCATTCAATATTGAGCTATAAAAGTTGACAGCATTGTTTTCATTAGTTGAAAACTGTTTAGAAAGATTGAAAACTGGCTTCACAATATGCTCCTAAATTTTAGAAAAATTAAAAGTCGTAAAATCGTGACCCCCAAATTTTCGATATTGGGTGATAATGGGTAGTTTTGGTTTAAAAATACACCGTACAGTTGAGAATTGGCCAAATAAAAGAAAAAAAATAGATAAATGGAACAAAATTTATTAGAACCGGATTTATGTGAATTATGTGAATTTTTACCTTTTCGTTTGCCATGGAAACAATTTTTATCCAATTCTGACGAAAATCGAGGAGGACCGAGCCAATGTCATACGGCTTCATCGCTATGATTTGGTAGCTTGAGTATCGAACTTCACATTAGTGAATTGTTTGAAAGGTCAATTCTGCCTCTTCGTTTCCCCAGTCCGTCTCAAATCATCGAAGAGGTAGAATAAATTCTGTTTTTAAAGACAACACTGGAGGCCGCCATTTTGGATCATGGATGAATTCCAATTCTGTTCTATTTGTCTATTCCAGAAGGCTCTTCTTCGCTATTCTAAGCCATTCCATCATGTGATCAGAAGAGATTAGAATGACCAAATTGAACAGACCCTCACAGTTCCATAATTGTCTGGCTTTGACCAACTATTGACTTGTCATGATTTAGATATGCATCCGACCAGTGGCACTGGTGAAACGTATTTGTTACTACTCAACAACATTTTGCCTGATGTTCTACAAAAATGGTAGAAAACCAACTACAGTGATTTGACCACATGCTTTGGCCAGCAGATCTCCAGGAGTAGGACCTTTTGGCCAAGTGTGTTTCATTTTGAATGAGCTTTAATTTCGGATTTGTATCAACATTTTTGAATATTAATTTTTATATATAATTAATCATGGCAGAGTGGACTTCATACCTAACTGGATGGGCCTTTGGTTTATGAATCAATCGAAAGTGGGCCTATGTCCGACCCTGTGAAACAAGGGTGGGCTGTTACTAATTCCTTAGAACATGATATCATGTTGAAACTGAAAATTAACCAAAAAGATAAAGTGCTTCTTTTTGGATGAAGCCACAATGAAGGTTTACATTGCTGTCATGGCTTCAGCTCTGTAAGCTGTCAGAAACGAATTACACTTGAAGTTATTTAAATTGTGTTACTATAGTTTATTTCTCAAGTAACCCCTGACTGGGCATGGGAGACATAGATAACATGGAGTGCATGACTAAAGCAAAAAACAACAAAATTATTGGATTTTGTTATTTAATTGGAACACTGATCATGCTGATCTGCGATTGCATGATCGACTTACTAAGAAATTAACAATAAACTCTTGATTTGCATATATTTATTGTTAATTGCTTGACAAGTAGATTCATCACCGAACATAAGAAACAAATCATAATTTTGGTCCATAACATATCGAATGTACAAAAACCAAATAGAATGTTAAAGTCAAATCCATAATAAAAGTTATTGTAAACTGAAACACTTTTGGCCAAAATGTCCTGCACGTTGCAGGCATCTGCTGGCTGAAATGTATGGCCCAAACGTCCAATGGCCTACTGTCCTACATTCCTCATGCGTACACTGTAATGTAAATCAAGGAACATTCACAATGATTGCACTGACAAGATAAGTGTTTGTTCATGAAACATAATCATATTTAATTTACTTGTGGAATACAATACCACCAGCACTGCAATATTGCTACATATGATCATTATACAGATGGCACCTATTATATGTTTCACATGAAGTTACAGTTCATGGAGATGTGGGTACCAGATATGTCAAAATCCAATCCCAGGAAATATTGTTCATATAGCGTTCTTTAGGCGGAAAGTAGCATTGTTTTCTGTAGGCTGCCTCAAAACTGTTCAGTTGATCCAATGTGAAAGAGGTTTGTGTTTTCTTCCCATGTATATATGTGCTTTGATCTAAAGCCCCGAAGCCCATTTTCATACGCTTGTGTTTAGGTTCTAGTGTATTGTTTTCATCTGAGTTTTATATGATTTATATGAAATTGATTGTTAGAATGTTTTAGTGTTTTTTTTATTATTGTTGTTGCATTACCGTATTATTTATTAATTATCTGTCTTCAAGGTGCTTGAAATCATAACCTGTTTTGTGGTTATATATATAACTACTTTTGTCTTAAAATGTGACCACCATGGTCAGCAATAAACAGCACATACTCAATTGAATCCAAGTGAATTTTGTTCAGAGTAAAACAGACAGCAAACAGAAATCGAAGAAGTTCGATGTCGTTAAATATGTCCTGTCGGAATCGTGTATGTGTATACCAAGTGGGATTGACAAGTTGACGATGCATAAGTATTAATAGTAATTCAAGGAAGTAGTGAACTATAAGTTATGCTTCAGCCTCTTGTAACTTCTGTAGAATGGTCAGTTGGTATGAACGTGTTGTGTTTGCACTGAATGTGACGAAAATACATATTTCAAGTAAAACGAGACAATCAGAGATTGCAGACCCTCACCCCTTCAGATAATGATGACCCTTACATTTCCGACTGGGACGGTAATTTGGGATTTTGGTCATACGACCATTGGTCATACATCGAATGGTCCGGAATTGGCCATAGAAAAATACAAAAATTATGGAAGAAATAGTCTTTCATAGAAGTAGAGTTTTTGGGATATTTCTGTTTTGACCTCAGCCACAACTTTCGATTCTGACCTCCCAAACTACGCAAGCTCTCTCAGATTTATACGGGTCACTTTATGTTCAATATTCTGTGGAATAATATCAGTGGTTTTAGAATTACTACGACTTGAAATACTACTAATCAGTTATTCCAGCTATTTGCCCTTACATTTTCGACCTTGGGCGATAATAGGGAATTTTGAGCATACAGCCATCAGTCATATAGCAAATGATTGGGGCAATAGACGATAAAAAAATACAAAATTAATAGGGAAAAAATAATCTTGAATGTAAGCAGAGTTATTGCAACTTATTGTTTTTGCAACTTATTGCAGAGTTATTGCAAGTTATTGCGATTTGGACCTTTTCTGTGACCTTGACCTTGTCATTCAATATTTAGCTATAAAAGTTGACAGTATTGTTTTCATTTGTCGAAAAATGTTCAGAAAGATTGAAAACTGGCTTCACAATATGGTCTTAAATCTCAGAACACCCAAAAGTCGTAGAATCGTGATCCCCGAATTTGCGACCTTGGGTGATAATGGGGAGATTTGGTTATAAGACCATCGGTCATACACCGTGCAGTTGAGAATTGGCGTCAGGAAACTAAAAAACCAAAATAGATAAATAAAATAATATTGATTAGAACCGGAGTTATGTGAATTGTGTGAATTATGTGAGTTTTCACTTTTTTGGTTGACATGGAAACAATTTTTATCCAATTCTGACAGAAATTGAGGTGGACCGAGCCATTGTCATACCGCTTCATCCCTATGATTTGATAGCTCATGTATGGAGATTCACATTAGTGCAGTGCTGAAAGGTCAATTCACAATAATTGGCTCAATAGTAATTGTTGTGCTTCTGCATAATACTTCTCTTTCACTGAAAACATACCATTTGATACGTGTGGCTTCTCTTTAATCCATACTGAACATAGAATAAACAAGCAGCACAACTTACTTAGGTCCAACAATCTTAATCCGAGCTTATATTGCCCTGTCAATTCGAAAAGGCAGTATGTGATCAAAAGGCAGTAACTGACCTACTGGTACCATTCGATTCCTTGTTCGCTCATATATCCTCTTTAAGTAAGTTACTCTCCCTGTTGCTATATATAGTTACCAAGATATTCAGTAATTAAAAAAAACCAGTTTATTTATTATTAATTGCTTGACAAGTAGAGTCATGATCATGATATTGGTCCATAATATATTAAATATACAAAAAACAAATAGAATGTTAAACTCAAGTCCAAACTATAAGTTACTGTAAAATGAAACACCCTTGAGCCAAAAGGTCTTACACTGGAAAATCTGCTGACTAAAACGTCTGACCCAAAGTCCAATGGCCAAAAGTGTTCTACCTTCCTCATGCATAATGTAAATCAGGGGACATTCACAACGATTGAAATGACACGATAAGTATTTGTTAATGAAACGTAATCATATTTGATTTACATGTGGAATACAATACTCCCAGCATTGCAATATTGTTGCATATGATCATTATACAGATGACACCTATTATATGTTTCACCTGTACAGTAATGTCATGGGGATATGGATACCAAACATGTCAAAATCCAATCCCAGGAAGTTCACATTGCGTTCTTTGGTCGACAGGTAATATTGTTCTCTGTAGGCTGTTTCAAGACTGTTCAGTTAACCGAATTTGAAAAAGGATTTTGTTCTCTTTTTCTGTATGTATGTGCTTTGACTTGAAGCCCTGAATCTAATTTTCATACGCTTGTGGTTAGGTTTTACTGAATTTGTTTCATCTGGGTTTTTGAACTTCCTCTTTGTGGTTTTGCTTAGTGCTATTTTTGGCAGAGTGCTGCCACTCAAAATACGCTCGATCTTGAAACTAGTAAACATGGTTAGTTATTTCTAACTTGATGTTATTGACTGTGGCAAATATCCTTCTCTGAGACTCCCTTTATCAAGGATGTTCATCCAACCTCAATCGCTCTTAATGCTAAATCTCAATAACTATTAAAATATAACCTAATTGGCTGTTCCTATTATGCCAACCATCCAAGTAAACTGTGAAATCAGTCAGCCGTGGCACGTTGCAAGCACGTGCTGGACGTGCACATTGTTTAGACTACAGTGTGGCGCCGGGTCAGGAAATGCAGACATAACATTGGTAATTAGATCAAAGGTTGATTGTAACAAGTTCACAAAAGTATTCAACAATTCAGAACAGAGGAGGTATCAACAAAGATTAACATAATTACAAAATTATAACGTACGGTAGTGTGTTGACACTTAGTAATCAAATTGTTCATATCATCTCTGCATCAGATAATACCCACACATGACAATTATTTATTGTAGTGATTACATGTGGCCGTTAACACCTAACTACTCAGATATGGTTGCTATCCATGGATGTGCAGGAGTATTGTTTGATAGATACAACAATTGTGGTTATTGGAAAATGATACATATAATGTCACCAGCTTTAGTACAAAAATTCGCAACATTTTTGCAATATCACATTATGTAATTATTTCTTCACAATGAGAAGCAGAATAAATTGCTTTTCTTGGTATTCAGTAATGTCTTTAATCTATGAATTCACCATACTCATAGAAACCTGAAATACATTGAAAACTAGAGTTTTAAAAAGAGATATTTGATAAAGTGAAATATATATATATTTTTATGAAAATTCGTAGTTCTCCACTCATACATGAAATTCATTTGTGTTCTATTGTGTTAATGACATACACACATTAATAATACATTCCCTCCCATCTGCAAAAGTCACAATATGTCACAATACCTTGTTGCTGGTTCTCTCTTATACGGGTTAAATAAAGTTACTGTACATGAAAACATTCAATAAACCAGCGCTCTTTGTGTTTCATTTTTGTAATACTTAAAATTAATTGTTCTATGTATTGTGTTTAACGGGATGATATGTTTATATTAACCCTATGTACATCCAAGTTTTTAAAATGGTGATTTTTGTTGTAGATAAAATCGGTTGTGAAACCTTTCAAAGAATGTTCTATAATGATTGTGTCATATCTGGATAATTAGCAAGTTGGATAGGCGGACATAAAAGCTTTTGTTTCAGATCAATGAATTCGTTTGTAAAGTCTTTACCAATCAGCCTGTGATCTTTTAAATTATTGGCAATATTATGTCTACATTTCCTGACCCGGCGCCACAGCTTAGAATAAACAATGCGGGTGTCGATCATGTGCTTGCAACGTGCCACAGTTGATTGATTTCAGAGTTGACAGTTGGCACTCCATGAGCAACTGGCGGATGATTCTGATTGATTAAGTAGAAACTGTTACCTACCAATAGCAATCAAGGAAGTATCAGCTGGCTAGATAAAAGTGGTTACCATGCGTCAGTATCCTCCATAGCTACTTCATCAACTGGTAGAAAGAATTGGATGATCAAAGATGTTCACAAATTTCACAATCGACAATATTCTGAGTGGTGACACTCTAGCGAAAACGGCACCGATTGAACGCCCAAAGAGAAAATTTGCAGATACGTTTGAAAACAATACACTAGAGACTGATTCCAAACGTACGAACACTGATTCAGATGCAGGAACTCGGAATACTTCAGTGCAGAAAAAGAAAGCACGAACCTGTTTCACATCTGATCAACTGAACGGTCTTGAGGCAGTCTACAATAAACAGCGCTACCTGTCAGCCAAAGAACGCAATACATTAGCTGTCAATCTTGGTATCGCTGCACAGCAGGTAATTCGATTTATTCACACATTCATATTTTTCAACTATATATTGCAAAATAATGAATCAATCATATTATGACCTACCTATAATCATATATGCCTACATCCCCATTTAGAACATTACCGACATCATTATGATCATCAAGTTTAACGTATTGCTTTTCGTTTTCCTCAGATGAAGACTTGGTTTCAAAACCGACGAATGAAAGAGAAAAAACTGCACTGTGAGATGAATGTGAGTGGTGTTACACTTCTTGGACAACGTGGCGATTCCATGACATCTCCTGCACAACTTCGTTTTCAAAAGGAATATGCAACCAGCATTCAAGAACCTTATAGTCATTGTTCGCAATATCCATGGAGTATACGACAAGTGGAAGCCAACAGTCCATTTTGCCAAACTTCTCCCACGTCTGGTGAAACGCGACTTCTACAATCGCCGCCATCTTGTATTTCTGCCAGCACCACGCCACATGGCTCTTTCGTGAAATGTTTGTCACCAGGACAGTTTGTGAATGCTGACGGCTGGCGATCATAGAAGAGGAATGAAGACACAATTGGTATACAGTGTGCATGGACAAAAGTGAATATATTTATATGAAATTGATTGTTAGAATTGAAATACCAACATTCGTTAGAATGTTTTAGTGTTTTTTTTATTATTGTTGTTGCATTACCGTATTATTTATTAATTATCTGTCTTCAAGGTGCTTGAAATCATGACCTGTTTTGTGGTTATATATACAACTACTTTTGTTTTAACATCTGGCCACCATGGTCAGCAATAAACAGCACATACTCAATCGAATCCAAGTGAATTTTGTTCAGAGCAAAACAGACATCACACAGAAAGTCGAAGAAGTTTGATGTCGTTATATATGTCCTGTCTGGATCGTGTACGTGTATACCAAGTTGGATTGATAAGATGACAATACATAAGTATTAATAGTAATTCAAGGAAGTAATGATCTATAAGTTATGCTTAAGCCTCTCGTAACTTCTGTAGAGTGGTCAGTTGGTATAAACGTGTTGTGTTTGTACTGAATGTGACGAAAAACATATTTCAAGTAAAACGAGGGAATCAGAGATTGCAGACCCTCGCCCCTTCAGATAATGATAACCCTTACATTTTCGACTTGGACGAGAATTGGGGATTTTGGTCATACATCGAACGGTCCGGAATTGGCCATAGAAAAATACAAAAATTATGTAAGAAATAATCAATAATCTCAGATTTTTACGGCTCACTTCATGTTCAATATTCTGTTGAATATTATCAGTGGTTTCAGAATTACTACTACTGGAAATATTACTAATCGGTTATTCCAGCTATTTGCCCTTACATTTTCGACCTTGGGCGATAATAGGGAATTTTGAGCATACGACCATCGGTCATATAGCAGATGATGGGGGAATTGTCCATAGAAAAATACAAAAAATAATCTTGAATGTAAGCAGAGTTATTGCGACTTATTGTTATTGCAACTTGCAACTTGCAGAGTTATTGCAAGTTATTGCGATTTAGACCTTTTCTGTGACCTTGACCTTGTCATTCAATATTGAGCTATAAAAATTGACAGTATTGTTTTCATTAGTCGAAAACTGTTTAGAAAGATTGAAAACTGGCTTCACAATATGGTCTTAAATCTCAGAACACCCAAAAGTCGTAAAATCGTGACCCCCGAATTTTCGACCTTGGGCGATAATGGAGAGTTTTGGTTTTAAGACCATCGTTCATACACCGTACAGTTAAGAATTGGCCAAATAAAAAACAACAAAAATAGATGAATAAAATAATATTGATCAGAACCGGAGTTATGTGAGTTATGTGAATTTTCACTTTTTTGGTTGACATGGAAACAATTTTTTATCCAATTCTGACGAAAATTGAGGAGAACCGAGCCACTGTCATACCGCTTCATCCCTATGATTTAGTAGCTTGTGTGTTGAAATTCACATTAGTGCAGTGTTGAAAGGTCAGTCCACAATAATTGGCTCAATAGTTGTGCTTTTGCACAATACTTCTCTTCCACTGAAAACATACCATTTGATAAATGTGGCTTCTCTTCAATTCATACTGTACATAAAATAAACAAGCAGCACAACTTGTTTAAGCCCAACAGTCTTAATCCGAGCTTATATTGCCTTGTCAATTTGAAAAGGCAGAATGTGATCAAAAGGCAGTAACTGACCTACTGGTACCATTAGATACCGTTTTCGCTCATATATCTTCTTTAAGTAAGTTACTCTCCCTGTTGCTATAGTTACCAAGATATTCAATAATAAAAAAAACCCAGTTTATTCATTATTAGTGGCTTGACAAGTGGATTCATGATCATGATATTGGTCCATAATTTATTGAATGTACAAAAACCAAATAGAATGGTAAACTCAAGTCCAAACTATAAGTTACTGTAAAATGAAACACCCTTAGGCCAAAGGGGTCCTACACTGGAAAAGCTGCTGGCTAAAACGTCTGACTCAAAGTCCAAATGCCAAAAGTGTCCTACCGTCCTCATGCATAATGTAAATCAGGGAACATTCACAACTATTGAAATGACACGATAAGTATTTGTTTATGAAGTGTAATCATTTTTAATTTACATGTGAAATACAATACCACCAGGATTGCAATATTGTTGCATATGATCATTATACAGATGACACCTATTATATGTTTCACATGTACAGTAATGTCATGGGGATGTGGATATCAGACATGTCAAAATCCAGTCCCAGGAAGTTCATATTGCGTTCTTTGGTCGACAGGTAGTATTGTTGTTTGTAGGCTGCATCAAGACTGTTCAGTTAACCGAATGTGAAACAGGTTTTTGTTCTCTCTTTCTGTATATATGTGCCTTGACTTGAAGCCCTGAATTCCATTTTCATACGCTTGTGGTTAGGTTTTACTGAATTGGTTTCATCTGGGTTTTCAAACTTCCTCTTTGTGGTTTTGCTTAGTGCTATTTTTGGCAGAGTGCTGCCACTCAAAATACGCTCGATCTTGAAACTAGTGAAGATGGTTAGTTATTTCTAACTCGATGTTGTTGATTGTGGCTAATTTCCTTCTCTGAGACTCCTTTTATCAAAGATGTTCATCCGACCTCAATCGCTTTTAACGCTAAATCTTAATAACTATTAAAATATAACCTAATTGGCTGTTCCTATCATGCCAACCATCGATGTAAACTTTGAAGTCAGTCAGCTGTGGCACGATGCAAGCACGTGCTGGACGTCCGCATTGTTTAGACTACAGTGTGGCGCCGGGTCAGGAAATGTAGACATAACATTGTCAATTACATCAAAGGTTGATTGTAACAAGTTCACAAAAGTATTCAACGATTCAGAACAGAGGACGTACCAACAAAGATTAACATAACAATATCGATAGGGGTATGTCCGACTTTGGTCGTACTTACCCCATGGGGTAAGTGCGACTCGCATTTACTTGTTAAACCATAGTTTAATAAGGAAAAGCCAGTATTCCATTTTAGCTTCTTAAACTTGTTAAACCATAGTTTAATAAGGAAAAGCCAGTATTCCATTTTAAGGACTTTGGTCGTACTTACCCCATGGGGTAAGTGCGACTCGCATTTACTTGTTAAACCATAGTTTAATAAGGAAAAGCCAGTATTCCATTTTAGCTTCTTAAACTTGTTAAACCATAGTTTAATAAGGAAAAGCCAGTATTCCATTTTAGCTTTTAGCTTCTTAAACTTGTTAAACCATAGTTTAATAAGGAAAAGCCAGTATTCCATTTTAGCTTTAGCTAATAAGGAAAAGCCAGTATTCCATTTTAGCTTCTTAAACTTGTTAAACCATAGTTTAATAAGGAAAAGCCAGTATTCCATTTTAGCTTTTAGCTTCTTAAACTTGTTAAACCATAGTTTAATAAGGAAAAGCCAGTATTCCATTTTAGCTTTTCGCACTTACCCCATGGGGTAAGTATTCTATTTTAGCTTCACGACCAAGAAAAACAATTTATGTTGCTTCTCATTGTGCAGAAATAATTACAGAATGTGATGTTGAAAAAATGTTGCGGATTTTTGTCTAAAAGCTAAAATGGAATACTTACCCCATGGGGTAAGTGCGAAAAGCTAAAATGGAATACTGGCTTTTCCTTATTAAACTATGGTTTAACAAGTTTAAGAAGCTAAAAGCTAAAATGGAATACTGGCTTTTCCTTATTAAACTATGGTTTAACAAGTTTAAGAAGCTAAAATGGAATACTGGCTTTTCCTTATTAGCTAAAGCTAAAATGGAATACTGGCTTTTCGCACTTACCCCATGGGGTAAGTATTCCATTTTAGCTTCAAATTTTAGCTTTTAAAGTCCTTAAAATGGAATACTGGCTTTTCCTTATTAAACTCTGGTTTAACAAGTTTAAGAAGCTAAGAAGCTAAAATGGAATACTGGCTTTTCCTTATTAAACTATGGTTTAACAAGTTTAAGAAGCTAAAAGCTAAAATGGAATACTGGCTTTTCCTTATTAAACTATGGTTTAACAAGTTTAAGAAGCTAAAATGGAATACTGGCTTTTCCTTATTAGCTAAAGCTAAAATGGAATACTGGCTTTTCCTTATTAAACTATGGTTTAACAAGTTTAAGAAGCTAAAAGCTAAAATGGAATACTGGCTTTTCCTTATTAAACTATGGTTTAACAAGTTTAAGAAGCTAAAATGGAATACTGGCTTTTCCTTATTAAACTATGGTTTAACAAGTAAATGCGAGTCGCACTTACCCCATGGGGTAAGTACGACCAAAGTCCTTAAAATGGAATACTGGCTTTTCCTTATTAAGCTATGGTTTAACAAGTTTAAGAAGCTAAAAGCTAAAATGGAATACTGGCTTTTCCTTATTAAACTATGGTTTAACAAGTTTAAGAAGCTAAAATGGAATACTGGCTTTTCCTTATTAGCTAAAGCTAAAATGGAATACTGGCTTTTCGCACTTACCCCATGGGGTAAGTATTCCATTTTAGCTTCACGCCGTCCCAAACCCCGACCACCAGCCCTAAGTAAATGCGAGTCGCACTTACCCCATGGGGTAAGTACGACCAAAGTCCTTAAAATGGAATACTGGCTTTTCCTTATTAAGCTATGGTTTAACAAGTTTAAGAAGCTAAAAGCTAAAATGGAATACTGGCTTTTCCTTATTAAACTATGGTTTAACAAGTTTAAGAAGCTAAAATGGAATACTGGCTTTTCCTTATTAGCTAAAGCTAAAATGGAATACTGGCTTTTCGCACTTACCCCATGGGGTAAGTATTCCATTTTAGCTTCACGCCGTCCCAAACCCCGACCACCAGCCCTACTAGTACACCCAGGCCCATAGGAATGAATCCAGATACATTTGTGGTGTTACTAAGATGGCATGACATACCCCCATCGATATTGTAATAATTACAACAAAATTATAACGTGGTGTGTTGACACTTAGTGATGCATCAGATATTACCCACACATGACAATTATTTATTGTAGTGATTACATGTGGCCGTTAACAACTAACTACTCAGATATGGTTGCTATCCATGGATGTGCAGGAGTATTGTTTGATATATACAACAATTGTGGTTATTGGAAAACGATACATATAGTGTCACCAGCTTTAGTACAAAAATCCGCAACATTTTTGCAACATCACATTCTGTAATTATTTCTGCACAATGAGAAGCAACATAAATTGTTTTTCTTGGTATTCAGTAATTTTTCTATGTCTTTATTTTATGAATTCACCATACTCATAGAAACCTGAAATACATTGAAAACTAGAGTTTTAAACAGAGATATCTGATATAGTGAAATATATACATGCTTACAAGAATTCGTAGTTTTCCACTCATACATAAAATTTATTTGTGTGTTAATGAAATTCATTTGTGTGTTAATGGTGTTAATGACATACACACATTAAGAATACATTTGTTCCCATCTGCAAAAGTCGCAATGTCTCACAATATCTTGTTGCTGGTTCTCTCTTATGCGTGTTAAAAAAATTACTGAACATGAAAACATTCCATAAACCAGCACTCTTTGTGTGTCATATTTGTAATATTTAAAATTAATTGTTCTATGTATTGTGTTTAATGGGATGATATGTTTATATTAACCCTATGTACATTCAAGTTTTAGTAATGGTGACTTTTGTTTGCAGATAAAATCGGTTGTGTAACCTTTCAAAGAATGTTCTATAATGATTGTGTCATATCTGGATAATTAGCAAGTTGGATAGGCGTACATAAAAGCTTTTGTTTCAGATCAATGAATTCGTTTGTGAAGCTTTTACCAATCAGCCTGTGATTTTTCAAATTATTGGCAAATGTCTACATTTCATGACCCGGCGCCACAGCGTAGTCTAAACAATGCGGGTGTCGAGCATGTGCTTGCAACGTGCCACAGTTGATTGATTTCACAGTTAACATTTGGCAATTTATGACCGATTAATGGGAGACTCTGATTGGTAAATTAGAAATTGTGATCTACCAATAGCAATCAACGGTGTATCAGCTGGCTAGATAAAACGGATACCACGCATATTAAACACACCACAAGGTACATGAAACCATCAACTGATAGAAAGACGTGGATCTTCAAAGATGTTCACAAGTTTCACAATCGACAATATTCTGAGTGGTGACACTCTACCGAAAATGGCACCGATTGAACGCCCAAAGAGAAAATTTGCAGATACGTTTGAAAACAATACACTGGAAACTGTTCCCAAAGGTATGGAAACTGATTCAGATGCAGGAACTCGGAATACTTCAGTGCTGAAAAAGAAGGCACGAACCTGTTTCACATCTGATCAACTGAACGGTCTTGAGGCAGTCTACAATAAACAGCGCTACCTGTCAGCCAAAGAACGCAATACATTGGCTGTCGCTCTTGGTATCACTGCACAGCAGGTAATTAGAATTATTTACACATTGATATTTTTCAACTATATATTGCAAAATAATTAATCAATCATATTATGACCTACCTATAGTCATATATGCCTACATCCTCAGTTATAACATAACCAACATCATTGTGAATATCAAGTTTAACGTATTGCTTTTCGTTTTCCTCAGATGAAGACTTGGTTTCAAAACCGACGTATGAAAGAGAAGAAACTGGACTGTGAGATGAATGTGAGCAGTGCTACATTTGCTGGACAACGTGGCGATTCCATGACATCTGCTGCACAACTTCGTATTCAAAACGAATACGCAACCAGCATTCAAGAACCTTATAGTCATTGTTCACAATATCCATGGAGTATACGACAAGTTGAAGCCAACAGTCTACTTTGCTACACTTCTCCCATTTCTAGAGAATCGCGACGTCTACAATCGCCGCCATCTTGTATTTCTGCCAGCACCACGCCACATGGCTCCTTCGTGAAATGTCTGTCACCAGGACAGTTTGTGATTTCTGACGGTTGGCGATAATAGAGGACGAATGAAGACACAATTGGGATACAGTGTGCATGAACTTTAGCGAAAGTGAACATGTTTATATAAAGTTGAATGTAAGAATGTTTTAGTGTTTCTTGTTATCGTTGTTGCATTACATATTATTTATTTATTATCTGTCTTCAAGGTGCTTGAGATCATAACATGTTTTGTGGTTATATATACAACTACTTTTATATTAAAATCTGGCCACCATGGTCAGCAATAAACAGCACATACTCAATCGAAACCAAGTGAATTTTATTCAGAGTAAAACAGACAGCACACAGAAAGTCGAAGAAGTTTGATGTCGTTATATATGTTCTGTCGGAATCGTGTACGTGTATACCAAGTTGGGTTGACAAGTTGACGATGCATAAGTATTAATAGTCATCCAAAGAAATAATGATCTATAAGTTATGCTTAAGCCTCTTGTAACTTCTGTAGAGTGGTCAGTTGGTATAAACGTGTTGTGTTTGCATTGCATGTGACGAAAATACATATTTCAAGTAAAACGAGACAATCAGAGATTGCAGACCCTCGCCCCTTCAGATAATGATGACCCTTACATTTTCGACTGGGATGATAATTTGGGATTTTGGTCATACGACCATTGGTCATACATCGAATGGTCCGGAATTGGCCATAGAAAAATACAAAAATTATGGAAGAAATAATCATTTATAAAAGTAGAGTTCTTGTGATATTTCCGTTTTGACCTCAACCTCAATTTTCGATCCTGACCTCCCAAACTACGCTCAGATTTATACGGCTCACTTTATGTTCAATATTCTGTGGAATATTATCAGTGGTTTTAGAATCACTACTACTTGAAATATTACTAATCGGTTATTCCAGCTATTTGCCCTTACATTTTCGACCTTGGGCGATAATAGGGAAATTTTGAGCGTACGGCCATCAGTCATAGAGCAGATGATGGGGGAATAGAAGATAGAAAAATACAAAATTAGTAGGAAAAAAATAGTCTTGAATGGAAGCAGAATTATTGCAACTTATCGTATTGCAACTTATTGCAAGTTATTGCGATTTAGACCTTTTCTGTGACCTTGACCTTGTCATTCATTATTGAGCTATAAAAGTTGAATGTATTGGTTTTATCAGTCGAAAACTGTTTAGAAAGATTGAAAACTGGCTTCACAAATGGTCTTAAATCTCAGAACACCCAAAAGTCGAAAAATCGTGACCCCCAAATTTTCGACCTTGGGCGATAATGGGGAGTTTTGGTTTAAAACCATCGGTCATACACCGTACAGTTGAGAATTGGCCAAATAAAAAATAGAAAAATAAAACATTATTGATTAGAACCTGAGTTATGTGAATTATGTGAATTTTCACTTTTTTGGTTGACATGGAAACAATTTGTATCCAATTCTGACGAAACTTGAGGAGGACCGAGCCACTGTCATACCGCTTCATCCCTATGATTTAGTAGCTTATGTATGTAGATTCACATTAGTGCAGTGTTGAAAGGTCAACTCACAAAAATAGTTGTGCTTCCGTATAATACTTCTCTTCCACTGAAAACATACCATTTGATACGTGTGGCTTCTCTCTAATCCATACTGAACAGAGAATAAATTTATTTAGCAGTACAACTAGGCCCGAGCAGTATATGATCAAAAGGCAGTAACTGACCTACTGGTACCATTGGTACCATTTGTTCACTCATGTATCTTCTTTAAGTAAGTTACTCTTCCTGTCGCTAAAGTTACCAAGATATTCAATAATTTAAAAAAAATTATTTATTAATAATTGCTTGACAAGTAGATTCATGATCATGATATTGGTCTATAATATATTAAGTGTACAAAAACCAAATAGAATGGTGAACTCAAATCAACACTATAAGGTATTGTAAAATGAAACACCGTGGGGCCAAAAAGTTCTACACTGGAAAATTTGCTGGGTAAAACGTCTGACCCAAAGTCCAATGGCCAAAAGTGTTCTACCTTCGTCATGCATAATGTAAATCAGAGAACATTCACAACGATCGAAATGACACGATAAATATTTGTTATGAAACGTAATCATATTTAATTTACATGTGGAATACAATACCACCAGCATTGCAATATTGTTGCATATGATAATTATACAGATGACGCCTATTATATGTTTCACATGTACAGTAATATCATGGGGATGTGGATACCAGACAGGTCAAAATCCAATCCCAGGAAGTTCATATTGCATTCTTTGGTCGACAGGTAGTATTGTTTTTTGTAGGCTGCTTCAAGACTGTTCAGTTAGCCGAATGTGAAGCAGGTTTTGTTCTCTTTTTTTGTATATATGTGCTTTGACTTGAAGCCCTGAAGCCCATTTTCATACGCTTGTGGTTAGGTTTTACTGAATTGGTTTCATCTGAATTTTCAAACTTCCTCTTTGTGCTTTTGCTTATTGTATTTTTGACAGAGTGTTGCCATAAAAATATGCTCGATATTGAAATTAGTGAACATGGTTAATTATTTCTAACTTGATGTTATTGAATGTGGCTAATTTCCTTCTCTGAGACTCTCTTCATCAAGGATGTTCATCGCTTTTAACGCTCAATCGCTTTTAACGCTAAATCTTAATAACTATTAAAATATAATCTAATTGACTGTTCCTATTATGCCAACCATCCAAGTAAACTGTGAAATCAGTCAGCCGTGGGACGTTGCAAGCACGTGCTGGACGTCCGCATTGTTTAGACTGCAGTGTGGCGCCGGATCAGGAAATGTAGGCATAACATTGGTAATTGGTAAAAAGGTTGATTGTAACAAGTTCACAAAAGTATCCAATGATTCAGAACAGAGGAGGTACCAACAAAGATTAACATAATTACAAAATTAAAGCGTGGTGTGTTGACACTTAGTGATCAAATTGTTCATATCATCTCTGCATCAGATAATACCCACACATGACAATTATTTATTGCAGTGATTACATGTGGCCGTTAACTGTACACCTAACTACTCAGATATGGTTGCTATCCATGGATGTGCAGTATTATTGTATGATATTATGATACATACAACAATTTTTGTTATTGGAAAACGATACTTATACACACAGCTTTAGTACAAAAATTCGCAACATTTTTGCAACATCACATTATGTAATTGTTTCTTCACAATGAGAAGCAACATACATTGTTTTTCTTGGTATTCAGTAATTTTGTTTATGTCTTCATTCTATGGATTCGCCATACTCATAGAAACCTGAAATACATTGAGAACTAGAGTTTTAAACAGAAATTTGATATAGTGAAATATATACATTCTTACGAAAATTCGTATTTCTCCACTCATACATGAAATTCATTTGTGTTCTATTGTGTTAATGACATACACACATCAAGAATACAATTGCTCCCATCTGTAAAAATCTCAATATCTCACAATATCTTGTTGCTGGTTCTCTCTTATGCGAGATAAATAAAATTACTGAGCATGAAAACATTCAATAAACCAGTGCTCTTTGAGTTTCATTTTTGCAATACTTAAAATTAATTGTCCTGTGTATTGTGTTTGATGGGATGATATATTTATATTAACCCTATGTACATTCAAGTTTTTAAAATGGTGACTTTTGTTTGTAGATAAAATCGATTGTGAAACCTTTCAAAGAATGTTCTATAATGATTGTGTCATATCTGGATAATTAGTAAATTGGATAGGCGGACATAAAAGCTTTTGTTTCAGATCAATGAATTCGTTTGTAAATTCTTCACCAATCAGCCTGTGATCTTTTAAATTATTGGCAATATTATGTCTACATTTCATGACCCGGCGCCGCAGCGTAGACTAAACAATGCGGGTGTCGAGCATGTGCTTGCAACGTGCCAAAGTTGATTGATTTTGGAGTTTAACAGTTGGCACTTCATGAGCAATTGACGGATGATTCTGATTGGTTAATTAGAAACTGTTATCTACCAATAGCAATCAAGGAAGTATCACCTGGCTAGATAAAAATGGTCCCCATGCGTCAGAATCCTCCATAGCTACATCATCAACTGGTAGAAAGAATTGGATAATCAAAGATGTTCACAAATTTCACAATCGACAATATTCTGAGTGGTGACACTCTACCGAAAATGGCACCGAATGAACGGACAAAGAGAAAATTTGCAAATACATTTGAAAACAATACACTGGAAACTGTTCCCAAACGTATGAAAACTGATTCAGATGCAGGAACTCGGAATACTTCAGTGCAGCGAAAGAAAGCACGAACCTGTTACACATCTGATCAACTGAACGGTCTTGAGGCAGTCTACAATGAACAGCGCTACCTGTCAGCCAAAGAACGCAATACATTGGCTGTCAATCTTGGTATCACTGCACAGCAGGTAATTAGAATTATTTACACATTTATATTTTTCAACTATATATTGCAAAATAATGAATCAATCATATTATGACCTACCTATAGTCATATATGCCTACATCCCCATTTAGAACATTACCGACATCATTATGATCATCAAGTTTAACGTATTGCTCTTCGTTTTCCTCAGATGAAGACTTGGTTTCAAAACCGACGAATGAAAGAGAAGAAACTGCACTGTGAGATGAATGTGAGCAGTGCTACACTTCTTGGACAACGTGGCGAATCCATGACATCCGCTGCACAACTTCGTATTCAAAACGAATATGCAATCAGCATTCAAGAACCTTATAGTCATTGTTCGCAATATCCATGGAGTATACGACAAGTGGAAGCCAACAGTCCATTTTGCCAAACTTCTCCCACGTCTGGTGAATCGCGACTTCTACACTCGCCGCCATCTTGTATTTCTGCCAGCACCACGCCACATGGCTCTTTCGTGAAATGTTTGTCACCAGGACAGTTTGTGAATGCTGACGGCTGGCGATCATAGAAGAGGAATGAAGACACAATTGGTATACAGTGTGCATGGACAAAAGTGAACATGTTTATATAAAATTGATTGTTAGAATTGAAATACCAACATTCGTTAGAATATTTTAGTGTTTTTATCTGTCTTCAAGGTGCTTGAAATCATGACCTGTTTTGTGGTTATATATACAACTACTTTTGTTTTAACATCTGGCCACCATGGTCAGCAATAAACAGCACATACTCAATCGAATCCAAGTGAATTTTGTTCAGAGTAAAACAGACAGCACACAGAAAGTCGAAGAAGTTTGATGTCGTTATATATGTCCTGTCGGGATCGTGTACGTGTATACCAGGTTGGATTGATAAGATGACAATACATAAGTATTAATAGTAATTCAAGGAAGTAATGATCTATAAGTTATGCTTAAGCCTATCGTAACTTCTGTAGAGTGGTCAGTTGGTATAAACGTGTTGTGATTGTACTGAATGTGACGAAAATACATATTTCAAGTAAAACGAGGGAATCAGAGATTGCAGACCCTCGCCCCTTCAGATAATGATAACCCTTACATTTTCGACTTGGACGAGAATTGGGGATTTTGGTCATACATCGAACGGTCCGGAATTGGCTATAGAAAAATACAAAAATTATGGAAGAAATAATCAATAATCTCAGATTTTCACGGCTCACTTCATGTTCAATATTCTGTGGAATATTATCAGTGGTTTCAGAATTACTACTACTGGAAATATTACTAATCGGTTATTCCAGCTATTTGCCCTTACATTTTCGACCTTGGGTGATAATAGGGAATTTTGAGCGTATGGCCATCTTTCATATAGCAGATGATGGGGGAAATGTCCATAGAAAAATACCAAAAATAAACTTGAATGTAAGCAGAGTTATTGCAACTTATTGTTATTGCAACTTGCAACTTGCAGAATTATTGCAAGTTATTGCGATTTAGACATTTTCTGTGACCTTGACCTTGTCATTCAATATTGAGCTATAAAAATTGACAGTATTGTTTTCATTAGTCGAAAACTGTTTAGAAAGATTGAAAACTGGCTTCACAATATGGTCTTAAATCTCAGAACACCCAAAAGTCATAAAATCGTGACCCCCGAATTTTCGACTTTGGGCGATAATGGAGAGTTTTAGTTTTAAGACCATCGTTCATACACCGTACAGTTAAGAATTGGCCAAATAAAAAACAACAAAAATAGATGAATAAAATAATATTGATCAGAACCGGAGTTATGTGAGTTATGTGAATTTTCACTTTTTTGGTTGACATGGAAACAATTTTTCATCCAATTCTGACGAAAATTGAGGAGGACCGAGCCACTGTCATACCGCTTTATCCCTATGATTTAGTAGCTTGTGTATTGAAATTCACATTAGTGCAGTGTTGAAAGATCAATCCACAATAATTGGCTCAATAGTTGTGCTTTTGCACAATACTTCTCTTCCACTGAAAACATACCATTTGATAAATGTGGCTTCTCTTCAATTCATACTGAACATAAAATAAACAAGCAGCACAACTTGTTGAAGCCCAACATACTTAATCCGAGCTTATATTGCCTTGTTAATTTGAAAAGGCAGAATGTGATCAAAAGGCAGTAACTGGCCTACTGGTACCATTAGATACCTTTTTCTCTCATATATCTTCTTTAAGTAAGTTACTCTCCCTGTTGCTATAGTTACCAAGATATTCAATAATAAAAAAAACAGTTTATTCATTATTAGTGGCTTGACAAGTAGATTCATGATCATGATATTGGTCCATAATTTATTGAATGTACAAAAACCAAATAGAATGGTAAACTCAAGTCCAAACTATAAGTTACTGTAAAATGAAACACCCTTAGGCCAAAGGGGTCCTACACTGGAAAAGCTGCTGGCTAAAACGTCTGACTCAAAGTCCAAATGCCAAAAGTGTCCTACCGTCCTCATGCATAACGTAAATCAGGGAACATTCACAACTATTGAAATGACACGATAAGTATTTGTTTATGAAGTGTAATCATTTTTAATTTACATGTGAAATACAATACCACCAGCATTGCAATATTGTTGCATATGATCATTATACAGATGACATCTATTATATGTTTCACATGTACAGTAATGTCATGGGGATGTGGATATCAGACATGTCGAAATCCAGTTCCAGGAAGTTCATATTGCGTTCTTTGGTCGACAGGTAGCGTTGTTTTTGTAGGCTGCTTCAAGACTGTTCAGTTAACCGAATGTAAAACAGGTTTTTGTTTTCTTTTTCTGTATGTATGTGCTTTGACTTGAAGCCCTGAATTCAATTTTCATACGCTTGTGGTTAGGTTTTACTGAATTGGTTTCATCTGGGTTTTCAAACTTCCTCTTTGTGGTTTTGCTTAGTGCTATTCTTGGCAGAGTGCTCCCACTCAAAATATGCTCGATTTTGAAATTAGTGAACAGGGTTTTTTTTTTTTTTGTTTTTTTTTTTTTTTTATTAATGTGCTCAGAACTCAGTCCCCAATTTGTGGTCGGTTTTCAGTTCAAGACTTACTAGCACGGGTCCACATTGGGGGGCATTTTCATGCCGACTCATGTAGATACACCTTAGTAGGTGTCTTTTTT
The DNA here is from genome assembly GCA_949152475.1 of Terebella lapidaria. Taxonomy (NCBI): domain Eukaryota; kingdom Metazoa; phylum Annelida; class Polychaeta; order Terebellida; family Terebellidae; genus Terebella; species Terebella lapidaria. The sequence continues at coordinate 23,240,952 of OX424564.1, forward strand.
GTTTTGTTCTTTCTTGTTTTGCCTTTTAGATGTTAAAACCATCTACATGAGTCTTCATCATCGCACTTATATATTGGTTCAGGACTTACCGTTTTCCTTCAGTATGCTTCATCATCCTTAATTGGTTTTTGCTATATCATCAATCTCATTTTGGAATACATATTAATCTTTACTTGGTCAGAATTTTATATTTTCCTTAATTAATCTTATACTAGAGTACCTTTCGGATGACTGCATTTCCCTCTGGTCTCTTGGCCAGCCCTTTCGGACTAGCCAGCTCTGGATTGGTAAGTACTGGTTGTTTATTTTGTGTATGTGTGTTGTATCCCTCGGATGCTCCAGTCCAACGCAGGTGGGGACAACCTATGTAGCTGGACCAACTTCGGGAGAGTTTGTGTCGTGTGTGTAGGTGTATTTGTTGCTTTCCCCACCTACTAACGCCAGACAGTGCAGTTGGGGACAAACCCTGTTTCTGACTAATCAGTGGGTACTCGCGTTTGTGTGAATGTTCCAACCTAAGAGGCCTGCAGACTTTCGGGATACCATACTTCCAGAGAGCGTTTACTCTTTTGTCCTGTCATAGCATGTTAGCTTATATTTACAATTAAAACATATAGGTGTGAAGAATATCGTTCACGGCCGATATTAAGCCGGTTTAACTGGGTCGTCGTGTGATTCAATAAGCCGGCAGTTTCAATTCAACTGTTTATTGTGGTGATAAGAACAATGATTCAGTCACTCACAATCAGGGCCGCACTCTCACCTACGTCGGGTGATATCCCAGTCGAATGTATATATTCCTAGTATAGTCCTTTATATAACTTGTACATATATCCAATGGTTTCTATATCACTTGTATTCAGTTCGTATATTAATAATCGACAGACTTCACAGGAGCTTTTTGTATAGACGTCCTGTCACTGGGATTTACACTACTCTTCTGCGCAGTAGACCGGGGCCGAGGGACCATGTGGCTGTGTAATTTCCCGCCAAGTGTAAGCGGTGTTGTGATAGGTTGAATGTGTGGTGCAATGCGCTGATGTCACCGGGAAAGTGGGTTTCCCCGGCTCGTGTCAATACTTGTAATGCCTGTATCTGTGCACGTGATGTATGGAGTATGTGTGTCAAGTTCTATGTTTAGAAGTCAGTGCATGTGAAGGTCAAGGTCGAGTAAACGGGGCCGAGTGTACTGAGCTAGCGGGGCCGCAGGTGCGTGGTTTGACCTGTGTATGTAACCATGACTACATGGAGTTTATACCTGTGATCGTATAGTGTGTACTTGTCCTGTATGTAAGTCATGTAGAATGAATGTTTGTTGTAGAAATGTGTAGTGCGCGGGAGGGACGGGAGTAACAGTCGCTAAAATTACTACATAACACCCCTTCATTAATTCTACGCCCTCGGAATTACCCTCCCCGGACCCTACCGTCGCCAAAAACTAAACAATAAAAAGCTAAAAAGTCCTAAAGGTCAAACCCAAAAACACTCACACACACACGCCGCGCGAAATGCGAAAACACTGCATACAATAAAAATTCCTAACTGTCAAAATAAACGTCAGCAGTCAGTCCGTCAGCAGTCTCTACGATGATACATATAAAAATACATTCATAACAATGACTGATGAGAAATGGAATGTAAGAGATGGAATGATAAACAAAACTCCTCGACGTTTCAAAGTGAAACGGAACTAAAACTTTAAGAGTCTATTAAACTGAAATAAAATGTAGATTAAATCTAACTAAATTACATGTATAAAAACGAAAAGCCGTGACTAGGATAAAATATATATACAACTATTTACACAATATACAAGTCCGTGACCAGGATGACCGGTCGCTAGCTGGGGCCGTAGTCAAGGGCCGAACAGTTCTGGGTCGAGATGTTACTTGCCCTCCCGTTCACGCCTGCTGGCGGGAGGAGGCGGGGCCGCTGGCGACGCCTGCCGCATGAGCTGTAGCTGCTCGTCCGGGGGAAGTCTTGGCAAGATGGACACAATTGTGGCCAACAACTCCCCTGGGATGGTCGGTGTAGTCGGGGTCGACGGAGCTTGTGCTTCCGATGGCGTCGGGGCCGGAGTCGCTTGTAGCCGAGTGATTTCCTGTTGTTGGTGGGCGACTTGGTCCTCCAACTGAGTCACACGGACTCGAAGCCGTAGATTTTCCTCGGATAAGGCGTCCGGGAACGTGGGCTGGTGGCGCTCGTGCAGAGCCCCCATCCCAAAGCCGACAGACAGGCCGTTATACTCTGCCTGTCTGATGTGATGGTCCAGGGCCGACAGATACTCCCGACGAATTAGTCGCAAGTACTGGTGCGCTAAATCGTCAGCGCGGGCGAGGGACAGGGTCGGAAGGTGCTCCTCCGGTTCTGACGGCAGGAGCAAGGGGTCGGCGTTATGGGCGGCCTGTTCGAGACGAGCCGTCCAAAAGTCCTCGTGAAATCCGAGGTAGTTCGGGAGCCGCTGGGCGTCCTCATCTCGCAGGAAGTCCGTGAGGTCGGGGTTCTGGCCGGGTAGCGCCTGCAGGCCGGGAAGCGAACGAGTCGCCAGACGTCTGCCGTGTTGCCGCAGAAATTGAAAGTCGGCCGCGAACTCGCCGGACCCATGGAACGGTAAACGTTCGTCGAGATCCCTGTGGAGCGACTCAAGCTGCTCCGGGTCGTCCACTTGGAGTCGGGGCCGGTCTCTATCGGTGCCGCGTGTCGGGACGGAGCACAGAGGTTCCACTTCCTCCGTGAGGTACGGCGGGAGCGGGACGGGTTCCACCATCCTTCGTGAAGGCTCTGGTGAGGATTCCGGGGTCGAGAACGGTGTCGGGGTCGCACGTGCAGGAGATCCGGGTGCAATCTCCCTGAGTGGAGGCGGCCGATCCTCAGCTGGACTCTTCGGCTCGGGAGTCTCCTTGCCGGTTGATGACGATACCGGTGTGGTATTCAGGGGTCGACTTGGGAGTGGCGGATACTCCTCAGGTGGAGGGACCAATCCCTCACGGACTCGGTAGTCCGTGACGTTAGAGGCCGTGGGTCGTTCCACAACCATCCGCCGGGGTATGATATCCGACGGCCGAGCTCTAGACGGGGTCGAAGATGTCACTGTGGTGACCGGTCGAGTTGTCGCTGGCGACACCACTGTCGCGAACGAAGCCGTCGTGACGACTGCCGAGGCCGAAACACCGGTGGTCGTTGTCGGGACCTCCTCCGCCGTGCTCACCGATGTTGTCTGATAATTTATGGGCCGAACGAAGAAGATCGTGCTGGGTCGTCGAATCCGAACCCGCGTGTTCATGGTCTCGATGTCACTGACCATGCGGGTAAGTCGAATTTCGTCTGCCGGGGTCGAAGCACGATTGTACTCCAGTCGACGGAGTACCTGTTGCACTTCCGGGGCCGAGTTGGGCGGATACTGCTCAAAGAGCTCTGGCGCCATGTGCCAGATGCCGAACGTCAGGACGGTGTTGACATCCCTCCTGAAGATCGGGATGTTGGCCGGAACTCTTGGGGGTCGATAATTCGGGTTCGGCTGCATGTCGACTCTGCAGCGTAGCGCGAACCTGACGAGCATGGGGCCGGATGCCGATAGTCGTCCCTCCTGGTAGAAGGGGAACGACGTCACGTGTTGCGGGGTCGCTTGAGACAGATGCCGGAACATCTCCTCCTGGGCCAATGTCCGGAAGCCGTCGCGGGCCGGACACACGAAGTAGCGCAGGAATGGAAAATGATACGCTAGCACGTGCGCATCGAGACTCTGGGCCGTCCGAAAAGGTCCGCGTCGTGGCACGGAGGACCACTGTCGCTCTCCTGCTCCTTCCTCTTCGCCGATGCAGAAGGGGCACTCGAATCGACCGTCTCCACGCTGTAGCGGGGCCAATGTGAGGAGGTTTCCCTCCGACAGGGTCGACTGCTCATCGAAGTTGTGGATGTGGCCGAATCCAGCGCTTCGATTTCGCTTACTGAGTGGAACCTTGTTCCAGTCTATGGGCCGAGTTCCGTAGGGTGTCACGGGAGGTGGCACCAATTCCATCAATTCCGCCACTTGCCGACGGAAAGTCGAGGTCGGGGCCGTAATAGCAGATCCGCCGCTGGAGCGTGACGAACTGCTGGAGGTCGATCGGGCTCCCGCTCCATGCTTCTTCTTGAAAGAAGTATAAGTTCTCTTGTTTGGAGAACGGGAGGCCGCAGGTCGTGCTACCGCCGAACCGGAAGCAGGTGAAGTCGGGGCCGGAGCGATCGGGGCGATCACCTGATTTGCTGGGTCGGGTTGGCGGCTCGCGGTGGCGACTCGTTGAGCTTCTTGGGCCGCTTGTCGTGCTTCAATTGCACGCTGGACGATACTTCCGCCCTCCTCGAGTCGGCGGAAGCGTTCGGGGTCGATATTGAAGATGTCGTCCGGAGTCGGGCTCGGTGTGTGGCGCTCTCCTCGTTGCGCCAGCTTGTTCCGGGCCGTTTTGGGTCGCGCTCCCTTTTCCGATCCACTTGCCGTGTCACTGAGCGTGACTGGATCGCGCTGCTCAGGCTGCGAGTCGGGGCCGGACGAAACTTCGTTGTCGGGGACGATTATGGGATGATCTGATTCATCCCCGGTGTCGATTACCTGGACGGTGATGTTATCGCCGTCCAACTTAACTGTGCGGGGCCGATTGTCACCTGGGTCGCCATTTTCCCGGTCGTCTCCGGGTTTGTCAGCCATGCTGACGGGCCGAAATCAAGCCGAAGTACTTCCCAAGTACTGACTAGGCTGGTTGTAACAAAGTCTGGATTTCTTCAAAACCAGCCTAGTTCAAATGCCGATAATCCAAGCCGAATTAACTCCAAAGTCTTGTGACCAGGATTTCAATAATATCACAGTTTATAGGCCGATAATTATTGTTTGATTAGCACAGTTTTTAGGACGATAGTCTGTATCACAATAGCCGAAACTTCAAGTCCGTCTTCCTCCTTCAAAGTCTCAGGCACAAGTGACCTGATTGCCGCTAATCTTCAATGCCGTACACAAAGATGCTGACAGCATCTCGATTCTTAGAACTGGGCCGGGGGGCGCTCTCTATATGTATAGAAAACGTCTTTACGCTATGTATCATTGTTCCAAGCGTACACACAGCAAGGCGGGGCCGTCGTCAAGGGAACGCGGAGCGATCCTTCTCTGACCTCTTGGGTCAGTCCATTACGACAGTAGGGGTGTCCTCACACTGTCCAGATTTCCGTATGTCCATCTGCCGTCCCCTGGATAACTCGTGCCGAATCATTGTCTATTTATACTAGTCGACTGTTCGAATTACTGGGCTCTTTTTGCCCGACGACTCACTATTGTAATTATTAGGGGAGACTTCATGTAGGTGCTGTAAACAGCTAAAATGTTTATTAGCGCTCGTGCGTGCCTTGTGAACTAATCAGTCTATCGTTCCTTCTCCCACAAATTAGCGCACAATAAACTACGGGGTCGAGTTGCTGTTTCACAGACGACACACAGTTATCAAAGGCTGAGATATGAATATCAATCACTCACAGGGGCGGACATCGTTCCATTCATTTTCAGCCAGTTCACAGGACGACGGGGCCGCAAATATTGTAGGGGTCGAAATTGCAATGAACTGGGTCGGTCACACCGCGGCGCTTTGAATATTTTGGGTGATGAATTTGATGACAGGCCGCATCTTGGCATGATAGCTATGTAGTGACTGGTTCACGTACCACTGGGCCGTTCCTCCGAATATTACATGGAGTGAGTAGAGGCTCTGTCGACGCATACTCCAGAACGAATCACACTATCACCTCTTCGACAACTAAGTGGCCTTACTCACGGTGTGACTGGTTATTATCCTCTTCGGCTGGCACATGGATTGAAGCTTTACATGATAATTTTAGTCATTGCGTAACATACGCTTTGATCAATGGTACATGTTATACGGGGTCGAAACATATATCATAATGCAACCAATTTTTCCACCAGCATCATAATTATAATATCATATCTAGTGTGTATATAACGAATTTGCCTCACTGACATCTTGTACATATTAAATGCATATATTGTTATTGTAATATAATATATTATTATGGGGAAAGACATGATATCATAGTCCATTAGACATGCATAATTCATCATCAATGATATCAATCAGATAACAAGGCCGGGGTTATCTGTATCGGGCCGGTCTGCGTGCGTGGCGTCTGGGTCGATTCGGTCGTACAGGCGGGGGCGTAGCCTCGCTTGTCTCAGGGTCGGAAGATACCACAGGCTTTTGCCTGCGTGTCTTGCGTGCCGGTTTTGGAGTGTCGGAACTTGATCTGTGTGATCTTTTCCGGTGCCGATGTCGACTTGAGCCGGATGAGGTCGAAGATTGCGATTGGCGATTCTGGGTCGTGGGCGAATCAGACTCAGCTGTTTGGTCTGAATCGGTATGCCGATCTTGGACTGTTACCTCCCAAGGGTAATAGAACTCCTTGAGAAGTCCCATGGGGTCGGGTGACTGTTCTGGGTCGGACTTGCTTGACGACGACGTGGGTCGCACAGGGTCGGAGTAGATGTGGGCCGCTTGGTTGTCACCTTCGTATGGCTTGAGCACATCCAGATGAACAACACGAGTGTTCCGAGGGTTGGAAACCAGGGCGATTCGGTAATCAACCTCGGTTACACGGTCGATGATCCTCCAGGGACCAGTCCAGGGCCGAGCGAACTTATTATTCTGCGTGAGTGGCAGATAATAATACCGGACCAGTTCGCCTGGTTGAAACTGGGGTCGTGGTTTCGCGTGGGCGTCATAACCCATCTTTTGCCGAATTGCCGCTTTTGCGAGATGGTCTTGGGCGAAACCTTGGGCCGTTCTGATGGCTTGCCGCAAATACTCCACATACTCCGGACCACACGGAGGTAGAGGCTCAGGGTCGTAGGTCGGAAACATGAGGTCGACTGGCAAGTTACACTCGTGTCCATACACCATCAGATGCGGGGTGCATCCCGTGGACGAGTGTACTGAGGTTCGATAGGCCATTAACACATATGGCAAGTGCAAGTCCCAATCGTTTGCACGATCGCTGACGAACGCACTCAGCATGTTGAGCAATGTCCTGTTGAATCGCTCAACCTGGCCGTCGCTCTGGGGTCGGTATGGGGTCGTACGAATCTTCTTAGCGCCCAGTAGACGCACAACATGCCGGAACAGGGACGACTCAAACTCAGTACCTTGATCGCTATGGACCGCTTTGGGGACACCGTGGTAGACTATCCACCGATTCACCAGGGTGTCGGCAACATTTTTGGCCGTATGTCGCCGTAGCGGAAAAGCGTCAGTGTACTTCGTAAAGTAGTCCGACACGACTAGTACATACCGATAGCCTCTTCCCGTGACCTTGTGGGTGTCGAGGATGTCCATCGCTATTCTGTCGAACGGCGCTCCTGTCGGTAGCTGTGTCAGGGGCGATCTTTTTGGGGCCGGTTTACCCTTGCGGGTCACACATTGCGGGCAGCGGGCACACCAGCGGGCGACGTCCAGCGCCAAGCCGGGCCAGTAGAATCGGCGCCTGACTCTCTCGATGGTACGCTGTATGCCGAGATGTCCGACAATCTTGAGGTCGTGTAGTTGGTGCAGAACTTGTGTCCTGAGTGCTACGGGGAGCACGGTTTGCACCACGGGCCGTCCAGCAGGGTCGGGTTTTATATGTCGAACCAGCACTCCGTCTTGTAGCGCCAGGAGGTTCCAGCGAGAAACCAGTGTCTTTACCTCCTCTCCTTGGCGGGCGACTTCTCGCGAGTCGGGCTTGGTGCCGGCTAGTATCCATTGCCGCACTTTTCCGACGCTGGGGTCGGCTTGCTGTGTCGCGACAATGTCCTGGGTCGAATAGTCCGAAAGCCATTTTTGTCCATCAAGTGTGGCGTCCAAAGCACGGACTCGAACAACTTGGCGTGCCGAAACTAGCTGGGGCAAGACCGGTGATGTTATCGAATCACTGTCCAGGAGGTCTGCCCTTGTCTGGGTCGGAACAACAGTTATCCGACGAACTGGAAGTTCTCCGGAACTTGTTTCTGGGTCGGTCGGAGGTGTGACGAGTCGTCCGGGACAGTCTTGGTGTTTGCAACTGTGGCACCGTGACAAGCCGTCGGCGTTACCGTGTAATTTTCCGGGTCGATGCTCTATCCGAAAGTCATACTGCTGTAGCTTGGCGAGCCACCTAGCGAGCATGCCGTCGGCGTCGCTGTAGTTTTTCAGCCACCTTAGCGAGCTATGGTCGGTTCGGAGGAGGAATTTCCTACCCCAGAGGTAGTGCCGATAGTGTTGCACCATCTCAACTACTGCCAGTAGTTCCCGATAGGTGGTGCAATAGTTCCGCTGGGTCCGGGACAGGGTCTTGCTGGCGAACCCGATGGGGATCTCCTTCCCGTTAACCCTTTGTGAGAGGGCTCCTCCCACAGCAAAGCCGCTTGCATCCGTATCGAGGATGAAGTAGTCCTCCGGATTCTGGGTCGGATGAGCGAGCTTGGGCGCCTTGATGAGGGCGTCGCGGAGTCGCTGGAAAGCTCGTCGCTGGGCCGGTCCCCAAGTGAAGTGGCATTCACCTCGGGTAAGCGCTACGAGAGGTTCAGCGATCTCAGCGTAGTCCTTGATGAATCGCCTGTGGTAGTTGGCAAAACCAAGGAAAGCCCTGACGTCGGTGATCTCGCACGGGGTCGGCCATTCTCTGATGGCTTTGACTTTGTTGGGGTCGACTCGGATTCCTTGGCCGCTCACTATGAACCCTAAGTACAAGATTTCCCGTTGGAATAACTCACACTTCTTGGGCTGAAGTTTCAGGCCTGCCGATCTGATTCGATCCAGGACCGCTTCCAGGTTTGCGAGTGCCTGGTCGAATGTTCTGCCGTAAGCTATCACGTCGTCGAGATAGCACATACACCGGGTCCACAAGTAACCACGGAGTATGGTCTCCATAAGCCGTTCGAAGGTTGCCGGGGCGTTGCTAAGGCCGAATGGCATGACCTTAAACTGATAGAGTCCCTTCCTTGTGGCGAAGGCAGTCTTCGGTCTGTCGCTGGGGTCGACTTCAACCTGCCAGTAGCCAGAGGCCAGGTCTAGGGCCGAGAAGTAGTTGGCGCCTGCCAGGGCGTCATGAGTGTTCTGAATGTTGGGCAAGGGATACGAGTCCTTGCGGGTGACGTCATTCAGGAGCCGATAGTCGACACAGAAGCGTACTTGTCCGTTCTTCTTCCGCACGAGCACTACCTGTGCGCTCCAGGGCGAATCGGACGGCTCAATACACCCCAAGCGGAGCATCTTGTCGATCTCCTCGTCGATGATGCTTTGCTGCGCCTGAGGGACGCGTCGCTGTCGTTGTCGAATTGGGGCCGAGTTGCCGGTGTCGATTCTATGCTGGACGACTTGGGTCCATCCCAGTTGGCCGTCTGGGTGCATAAATGTGTCCTGGTATTGGTGAACCAGGTTGGCGCAACGCCGATGCTGTTCCGGCGCTAGTCCGGCGCGATCCACCATTTCTTGTAGATGTGGCGGTAGGTCGCGGTAGTGACTGGCGTCTACCGTGGCCGGGTCGGGCTCCTCTCCGGGTCGTGGCAGAGCTCCGACGACACTTTCAACAGGGCTTGCTATGGCGACAGGGTCGGAACGGGTGAGCGTAATGCCGGTATCTGCTGGATTGACTACCGACACCTTTACGCACTGCCGATTCAGGGTCGTAAGTGTTCTCCCCATGATGAGGTCGGTTTCCTCGGGAAAGGTCGTAAGTGGCTGGACTATCCTCGGGTGTTGTCGAACTCGAACTCGGGAAGTCGGGACCAGCTCCACTATTGCTTCGCTGCGTGCGGGGACGGTGACAGCTCGTCGCACGGCCATTCTGACAACATTGGCCTCAATGTCTTTATGTGCGAACAGGATTTCTTTGTGTACCTGTATCGTCCCTTCACCGTAATTCACTACAGCGTGAGCTTGCCGAAAAAAGTTCATGCCGAGAATCATGTCGTCATGTATGTCAGCCACACAAAAGGTTACGACCATATGGTTAGTTCCGACCTGTATTGAGAGGTCGATCAGTCCATCGATCGGGCTTGACTGTCCGGTGACGTCACGAATAATAGCCGAAGTAGACCGCAAATGTCGCTGGTCAGCGGGGACGTGACGTAGCTGATCGCGTCGGAGCAGGGAGATCTGCGCTCCAGAGTCGAGTACAGCCTTTATCGTCTTGTTTCCGACGTGTACCGGCAACTTCCAGCATTTGTGATTGGTGGCGCTGGAGTTGTTGATGACAGCCGGAATTTCGGGGTCGTCTAGCGGTGGCCGGAAGAGTGTGTGCAGAGGCGGCAGTTTGGATTCCGGTCCACTCGGAAAAGCGTAGAATCCTCCGTCGTCGGAGATCCACTCGATCTCGGACATGCTGTCCGTTCCGGTGCCGTTGGCGGTCGGGGGTGACACCCCTTCAGGACGACGGTCTCCACGTGGTGGTCGCTGTGGCCGCGGTGCGGACACCCCTTCATAAAAAGAGGCCGATTTCGGGGTCGGAGCTTGACATTTGGTACACACCCCTTCAAGGAGCTGAGGTGTGGGCTGGGCCGGCTGCGGGGTCGTTATTGGTGTCGTTACCGGTACAGTAGTCGTGACAACCGCAGATGTGGAGCGGGGAACGTTGTCCTGTTGTCTGGAAGGTCCTTGCTCCTCAGCACCTTCCCCTACTGGTTTGACGACGGGGTCGGAGGCGTTGGTGGGGCCGGTTTAGTTTGGTTACCGGTTTGGTTAGGTACTGACAACACTTGAGCTGTCCTTCTGTCAGTACCGGGACCATTGGGCCGAAATGCTAGCGGTTTCATGCCGTTACGTACTAGCACATCCTTAAGCCGAAAGCACCGCATCCAGCGATGGCCGGGCTTCTTGCAAAAGAAGCACACCATGGGTCGTCCGGGTTGCGGGGGTCGATCACCTTTCATCGGGGCCGTTGTTCGTAGGACAGAGAAGATAGCCGTTTCCTCGCATAATCCATTCTCGTCACTAAGGACGCACTGGAAGGCTTCAGCCACCCACTCGCGTGAGCTGGTTGGCACTGAGTGTTCGTCGCAACCTTGTAAGCCGGTAGTGTCACTGTCCGCGGGGTCGTAGTAGGCCGCAATTTGCTCTGGGGTTAGTGTCTCCCCCTGAGTGACTTGTCCCATGGCACAGGACAGTTCCTCATTGACAGGGTCGTCTTCCGCGTATCCGCTTGCGGAAATGTCAGCACGTCGTGTGCCTCGATGTCGATCTCTGGCTGTCCTCTGTTGACGACTCTCTACCTTGAGAACGGCCGTAAGTGCCTCACTGTAACTGTTAAAAGTGAGGGCACACAGTTTATCGGCAATGGGGTCGGGTTGACCGTTCACGAATTGTGCAATTACGGTTCGTTGCCGCGACGTTGGCGTAACGTCATCGAACACTTGCTCCGCCAGGGCCTGGAGTCGCTCCATGTAGTGTTCCGCGTCCTCTTTTCGTTCCCGCTTGAGGAACGGGAAATCGTCCCGTTTCGACTGTCGACGGGGCTCGGGTTCCCAGCCCTCTAGGAGTTGGCGACGGAACTCTCCCCAGGGAGTTGCGACCGGGATATTTAGAGCTAGCGCTTCAGCGCGGCCGCGTAGCGTGCTCCGGAAGGTCGTCGTCTTGTTGAGGTCGGAGTAAGTAAAGGCCGCAGTGAATTGTTCGAAACTCCGAATGTATTGAGTGAGATTGCCCTCCTTGAAGGTCGCACGCCATTGAGCCATTTTAGCCGTAGCCAACGTTTGGGGCTCAGACGTGAGTCTCTGTGGCGTGGGCGTGTCAACACTCACCGCAACTGGTGTAGTCGCTGTAGTGGCCGTCGGAGTCGGAACAGCCGAAGTCGCCGGAGCCGTCGTATCTGGGTCGATCGGGGTCGCGTTAGCGGGGGCGGTCGGTGCTGTCGTCGCGGAGACGGCGAGCGATGCGGCGGGTGGTGCCGTCGTGTGACTGGGGTCGTGTGGTGCTTGTGCAGCGGGGGCCGGTTGACTGTATGGAGGCGTCACCCATGGTATCCCGACTGAGGGTGGGAATACAGCCGGTGGTGGATATCGGTATACCGATCCATCTGGGCATACACCATGGTACACTAATCCGGGTTGTGCACCATGATAGCCGGTGTCAGCGATCACGCTGGGAACGCCACCATATCCAGGCGGTGGGTTCGCGTAGCCGACATGCGGTGAATAGTATCCGACAGCTACTCCATTTGGAACACCGCTTGTTGCGCCAGGGTATCCGACTGGCGGTACACCATATCCGTTGGTGTTTCCGACTGATTGTGAGATCGGAGGTCCGATCATTGGCACAACATTTTCTGCCGGAGCAGACACAACTTGATCTTGCGACGGATCGAAGCGCGGTTGTTCTCCGGTAGTCGGCGATGGTCGGTGCGTGGTCGGCGCGGGAGCGCGTGTGTCGGAAGTCGGCGTGTCGGGGTCGCAGGGTCGGCGACTTGATGTCGAGGGTGCTTGTCGGGGTCGCGCTTGTCGCATGGTGGCGCGAGATTCCGCCATTGTGTCGCTGGGTCGTTGTTGTCGTAGCGGCGTCACGATCCGGGTAGCGGTCGTCGTCAGGATGTCTTCGGATGTCGCTCCCGTCTGGCTGGGTCGTGTGTACTCTACCACCGTAGGCTCGGTCGGTATGCGTGAGTACATTTCTGGCGCGGGGCCGTGTTGTCTCGGCGTCATGGACGGCGCCAGGGGTCGATTGGCCGAATAAGCGTTCGGCGGGGTCGATTCCGGAACATTGTCAGACTGACAAACCCACTGTCGTATCCGAGAGTTACTTGGTGGGTGCGTAACCATTGACGTGTCTATGGTTACCGGCCGAACGTCCACTGCTAATTGTTCTGGGTCGATATCACAATCTACGCTCGCTCTTTGACGTGAGCGCGTATAGTTTCTGTCGGCAAAGTCACTTTTCTGGGTCGCTCTAGCCGGCGTGGCCGAGTACGCTCTAGCGTGCGCCCGCAGAATGTCACTTACTGTATGTGACGGCGCGAGCGGGTCTTCGTCTAGGAACTCCTGCACCAGGTCGGTAGGCGGCGAAAACGATCTCAGGGACGAATGGTCGCCAATGGAGTCGAAAAGGCCGGACGGTTGTTGCTCCTGCGACAGTGGAACTGTATCGCTCATGGCAACTGAGCGAGGGCCGGAAGGTCGGAAGGCCGGATTCAGATTGATCGTCACTTCATCATCCGTAGGGTCGAGTGGCTCACCGCGGGAGGCTCCCGGGGCCAATGCCATCAATGCCGGTCAGGTCTGGGTCGATAATCCGAGACTAGCTCAGATCCTGGTCGAACGGCGCCAATGTGAAGAATATCGTTCACGGCCGATATTAAGCCGGTTTAACTGGGTCGTCGTGTGATTCAATAAGCCGGCAGTTTCAATTCAACTGTTTATTGTGGTGATAAGAACAATGATTCAGTCACTCACAATCAGGGCCGCACTCTCACCTACGTCGGGTGATATCCCAGTCGAATGTATATATTCCTAGTATAGTCCTTTATATAACTTGTACATATATCCAATGGTTTCTATATCACTTGTATTCAGTTCGTATATTAATAATCGACAGACTTCACAGGAGCTTTTTGTATAGACGTCCTGTCACTGGGATTTACACTACTCTTCTGCGCAGTAGACCGGGGCCGAGGGACCATGTGGCTGTGTAATTTCCCGCCAAGTGTAAGCGGTGTTGTGATAGGTTGAATGTGTGGTGCAATGCGCTGATGTCACCGGGAAAGTGGGTTTCCCCGGCTCGTGTCAATACTTGTAATGCCTGTATCTGTGCACGTGATGTATGGAGTATGTGTGTCAAGTTCTATGTTTAGAAGTCAGTGCATGTGAAGGTCAAGGTCGAGTAAACGGGGCCGAGTGTACTGAGCTAGCGGGGCCGCAGGTGCGTGGTTTGACCTGTGTATGTAACCATGACTACATGGAGTTTATACCTGTGATCGTATAGTGTGTACTTGTCCTGTATGTAAGTCATGTAGAATGAATGTTTGTTGTAGAAATGTGTAGTGCGCGGGAGTAACAGTCGCTAAAATTACTACATAACACCCCTTCATTAATTCTACGCCCTCGGAATTACCCTCCCCGGACCCTACCGTCGCCAAAAACTAAACAATAAAAAGCTAAAAAGTCCTAAAGGTCAAACCCAAAAACACTCACACACACACGCCGCGCGAAATGCGAAAACACTGCATACAATAAAAATTCCTAACTGTCAAAATAAACGTCAGCAGTCAGTCCGTCAGCAGTCTCTACGATGATACATATACAAATACATTCATAACAATGACTGATGAGAAATGGAATGTAAGAGATGGAATGATAAACAAAACTCCTCGACGTTTCAAAGTGAAACGGAACTAAAACTTTAAGAGTCTATTAAACTGAAATAAAATGTAGATTAAATCTAACTAAATTACATGTATAAAAACGAAAAGCCGTGACTAGGATAAAATATATATACAACTATTTACACAATATACAAGTCCGTGACCAGGATGACCGGTCGCTAGCTGGGGCCGTAGTCAAGGGCCGAACAGTTCTGGGTCGAGATGTTACTTGCCCTCCCGTTCACGCCTGCTGGCGGGAGGAGGCGGGGCCGCTGGCGACGCCTGCCGCATGAGCTGTAGCTGCTCGTCCGGGGGAAGTCTTGGCAAGATGGACACAATTGTGGCCAACAACTCCCCCGGGATGGTCGGTGTAGTCGGGGTCGACGGAGCTTGTGCTTCCGATGGCGTCGGGGCCGGAGTCGCTTGTAGCCGAGTGATTTCCTGTTGTTGGTGGGCGACTTGGTCCTCCAACTGAGTCACACGGACTCGAAGCCGTAGATTTTCCTCGGATAAGGCGTCCGGGAACGTGGGCTGGTGGCGCTCGTGCAGAGCCCCCATCCCAAAGCCGACAGACAGGCCGTTATACTCTGCCTGTCTGATGTGATGGTCCAGGGCCGACAGATACTCCCGACGAATTAGTCGCAAGTACTGGTGCGCTAAATCGTCAGCGCGGGCGAGGGACAGGGTCGGAAGGTGCTCCTCCGGTTCTGACGGCAGGAGCAAGGGGTCGGCGTTATGGGCGGCCTGTTCGAGACGAGCCGTCCAAAAGTCCTCGTGAAATCCGAGGTAGTTCGGGAGCCGCTGGGCGTCCTCATCTCGCAGGAAGTCCGTGAGGTCGGGGTTCTGGCCGGGTAGCGCCTGCAGGCCGGGAAGCGAACGAGTCGCCAGACGTCTGCCGTGTTGCCGCAGAAATTGAAAGTCGGCCGCGAACTCGCCGGACCCATGGAACGGTAAACGTTCGTCGAGATCCCTGTGGAGCGACTCAAGCTGCTCCGGGTCGTCCACTTGGAGTCGGGGCCGGTCTCTATCGGTGCCGCGTGTCGGGACGGAGCACAGAGGTTCCACTTCCTCCGTGAGGTACGGCGGGAGCGGGACGGGTTCCACCATCCTTCGTGAAGGCTCTGGTGAGGATTCCGGGGTCGAGAACGGTGTCGGGGTCGCACGTGCAGGAGATCCGGGTGCAATCTCCCTGAGTGGAGGCGGCCGATCCTCAGCTGGACTCTTCGGCTCGGGAGTCTCCTTGCCGGTTGATGACGATACCGGTGTGGTATTCAGGGGTCGACTTGGGAGTGGCGGATACTCCTCAGGTGGAGGGACCAATCCCTCACAGACTCGGTAGTCCGTGACGTTAGAGGCCGTGGGTCGTTCCACAACCATCCGCCGGGGTATGATATCCGACGGCCGAGCTCTAGACGGGGTCGAAGATGTCACTGTGGTGACCGGTCGAGTTGTCGCTGGCGACACCACTGTCGCGAACGAAGCCGTCGTGACGACTGCCGAGGCCGAAACACCGGTGGTCGTTGTCGGGACCTCCTCCGCCGTGCTCACCGATGTTGTCTGATAATTTATGGGCCGAACGAAGAAGATCGTGCTGGGTCGTCGAATCCGAACCCGCGTGTTCATGGTCTCGATGTCACTGACCATGCGGGTAAGTCGAATTTCGTCTGCCGGGGTCGAAGCACGATTGTACTCCAGTCGACGGAGTACCTGTTGCACTTCCGGGGCCGAGTTGGGCGGATACTGCTCAAAGAGCTCTGGCGCCATGTGCCAGATGCCGAACGTCAGGACGGTGTTGACATCCCTCCTGAAGATCGGGATGTTGGCCGGAACTCTTGGGGGTCGATAATTCGGGTTCGGCTGCATGTCGACTCTGCAGCGTAGCGCGAACCTGACGAGCATGGGGCCGGATGCCGATAGTCGTCCCTCCTGGTAGAAGGGGAACGACGTCACGTGTTGCGGGGTCGCTTGAGACAGATGCCGGAACATCTCCTCCTGGGCCAATGTCCGGAAGCCGTCGCGGGCCGGACACACGAAGTAGCGCAGGAATGGAAAATGATACGCTAGCACGTGCGCATCGAGACTCTGGGCCGTCCGAAAAGGTCCGCGTCGTGGCACGGAGGACCACTGTCGCTCTCCTGCTCCTTCCTCTTCGCCGATGCAGAAGGGGCACTCGAATCGACCGTCTCCACGCTGTAGCGGGGCCAATGTGAGGAGGTTTCCCTCCGACAGGGTCGACTGCTCATCGAAGTTGTGGATGTGGCCGTATCCAGCGCTTCGATTTCGCTTACTGAGTGGAACCTTGTTCCAGTCTATGGGCCGAGTTCCGTAGGGTGTCACGGGAGGTGGCACCAATTCCATCAATTCCGCCACTTGCCGACGGAAAGTCGAGGTCGGGGCCGTAATAGCAGATCCGCCGCTGGAGCGTGACGAACTGCTGGAGGTCGATCGGGCTCCCGCTCCATGCTTCTTCTTGAAAGAAGTATAAGTTCTCTTGTTTGGAGAACGGGAGGCCGCAGGTCGTGCTACCGCCGAACCGGAAGCAGGTGAAGTCGGGGCCGGAGCGATCGGGGCGATCACCTGATTTGCTGGGTCGGGTTGGCGGCTCGCGGTGGCGACTCGTTGAGCTTCTTGGGCCGCTTGTCGTGCTTCAATTGCACGCTGGACGATACTTCCGCCCTCCTCGAGTCGGCGGAAGCGTTCGGGGTCGATATTGAAGATGTCGTCCGGAGTCGGGCTCGGTGTGTGGCGCTCTCCTCGTTGCGCCAGCTTGTTCCGGGCCGTTTTGGGTCGCGCTCCCTTTTCCGATCCACTTGCCGTGTCACTGAGCGTGACTGGATCGCGCTGCTCAGGCTGCGAGTCGGGGCCGGACGAAACTTCGTTGTCGGGGACGATTATGGGATGATCTGATTCATCCCCGGTGTCAATTACCTGGACGGTGATGTTATCGCCGTCCAACTTAACTGTGCGGGGCCGATTGTCACCTGGGTCGCCATTTTCCCGGTCGTCTCCGGGTTTGTCAGCCATGCTGACGGGCCGAAATCAAGCCGAAGTACTTCCCAAGTACTGACTAGGCTGGTTGTAACAAAGTCTGGATTTCTTCAAAACCAGCCTAGTTCAAATGCCGATAATCCAAGCCGAATTAACTCCAAAGTCTTGTGACCAGGATTTCAATAATATCACAGTTTATAGGCCGATAATTATTGTTTGATTAGCACAGTTTTTAGGACGATAGTCTGTATCACAATAGCCGAAACTTCAAGTCCGTCTTCCTCCTTCAAAGTCTCAGGCACAAGTGACCTGATTGCCGCTAATCTTCAATGCCGTACACAAAGATGCTGACAGCATCTCGATTCTTAGAACTGGGCCGGGGGGCGCTCTCTATATGTATAGAAAACGTCTTTACGCTATGTATCATTGTTCCAAGCGTACACACAGCAAGGCGGGGCCGTCGTCAAGGGAACGCGGAGCGATCCTTCTCTGACCTCTTGGGTCAGTCCATTACGACAGTAGGGGTGTCCTCACACTGTCCAGATTTCCGTATGTCCATCTGCCGTCCCCTGGATAACTCGTGCCGAATCATTGTCTATTTATACTAGTCGACTGTTCGAATTACTGGGCTCTTTTTGCCCGACGACTCACTATTGTAATTATTAGGGGAGACTTCATGTAGGTGCTGTAAACAGCTAAAATGTTTATTAGCGCTCGTGCGTGCCTTGTGAACTAATCAGTCTATCGTTCCTTCTCCCACAAATTAGCGCACAATAAACTACGGGGTCGAGTTGCTGTTTCACAGACGACACACAGTTATCAAAGGCTGAGATATGAATATCAATCACTCACAGGGGCGGACATCGTTCCATTCATTTTCAGCCAGTTCACAGGACGACGGGGCCGCAAATATTGTAGGGGTCGAAATTGCAATGAACTGGGTCGGTCACACCGCGGCGCTTTGAATATTTTGGGTGATGAATTTGATGACAGGCCGCATCTTGGCATGATAGCTATGTAGTGACTGGTTCACGTACCACTGGGCCGTTCCTCCGAATATTACATGGAGTGAGTAGAGGCTCTGTCGACGCATACTCCAGAACGAATCACACTATCACCTCTTCGACAACTAAGTGGCCTTACTCACGGTGTGACTGGTTATTATCCTCTTCGGCTGGCACATGGATTGAAGCTTTACATGATAATTTTAGTCATTGCGTAACATACGCTTTGATCAATGGTACATGTTATACGGGGTCGAAACATATATCATAATGCAACCAATTTTTCCACCAGCATCATAATTATAATATCATATCTAGTGTGTATATAACGAATTTGCCTCACTGACATCTTGTACATATTAAATGCATATATTGTTATTGTAATATAATATATTATTATGGGGAAAGACATGATATCATAGTCCATTAGACATGCATAATTCATCATCAATGATATCAATCAGATAACAAGGCCGGGGTTATCTGTATCGGGCCGGTCTGCGTGCGTGGCGTCTGGGTCGATTCGGTCGTACAGGCGGGGGCGTAGCCTCGCTTGTCTCAGGGTCGGAAGATACCACAGGCTTTTGCCTGCGTGTCTTGCGTGCCGGTTTTGGAGTGTCGGAACTTGATCTGTGTGATCTTTTCCGGTGCCGATGTCGACTTGAGCCGGATGAGGTCGAAGATCGCGATTGGCGATTCTGGGTCGTGGGCGAATCAGACTCAGCTGTTTGGTCTGAATCGGTATGCCGATCTTGGACTGTTACCTCCCAAGGGTAATAGAACTCCTTGAGAAGTCCCATGGGGTCGGGTGACTGTTCTGGGTCGGACTTGCTTGACGACGACGTGGGTCGTACAGGGTCGGAGTAGATGTGGGCCGCTTGGTTGTCACCTTCGTATGGCTTGAGCACATCCAGATGAACAACACGAGTGTTCCGAGGGTTGGAAACCAGGGCGATTCGGTAATCAACCTCGGTTACACGGTCGATGATCCTCCAGGGACCAGTCCAGGGCCGAGCGAACTTATTATTCTGCGTGAGTGGCAGATAATAATACCGGACCAGTTCGCCTGGTTGAAACTGGGGTCGTGGTTTCGCGTGGGCGTCATAACCCATCTTTTGCCGAATTGCCGCTTTTGCGAGATGGTCTTGGGCGAAACCTTGGGCCGTTCTGATGGCTTGCCGCAAATACTCCACATACTCCGGACCACACGGAGGTAGAGGCTCAGGGTCGTAGGTCGGAAACATGAGGTCGACTGGCAAGTTACACTCGTGTCCATACACCATCAGATGCGGGGTGCATCCCGTGGACGAGTGTACTGAGGTTCGATAGGCCATTAACACATATGGCAAGTGCAAGTCCCAATCGTTTGCACGATCGCTGACGAACGCACTCAGCATGTTGAGCAATGTCCTGTTGAATCGCTCAACCTGGCCGTCGCTCTGGGGTCGGTATGGGGTCGTACGAATCTTCTTAGCGCCCAGTAGACGCACAACATGCCGGAACAGGGACGACTCAAACTCAGTACCTTGATCGCTATGGACCGCTTTGGGGACACCATGGTAGACTATCCACCGATTCACCAGGGTGTCGGCAACATTTTTGGCCGTATGTCGCCGTAGCGGAAAAGCGTCAGTGTACTTCGTAAAGTAGTCCGACACGACTAGTACATACCGATAGCCTCTTCCCGTGACCTTGTGGGTGTCGAGGATGTCCATCGCTATTCTGTCGAACGGCGCTCCTGTCGGTAGCTGTGTCAGGGGCGATCTTTTTGGGGCCGGTTTACCCTTGCGGGTCACACATTGCGGGCAGCGGGCACACCAGCGGGCGACGTCCAGCGCCAAGCCGGGCCAGTAGAATCGGCGCCTGACTCTCTCGATGGTACGCTGTATGCCGAGATGTCCGACAATCTTGAGGTCGTGTAGTTGGTGCAGAACTTGTGTCCTGAGTGCTACGGGGAGCACGGTTTGCACCACGGGCCGTCCAGCAGGGTCGGGTTTTATATGTCGAACCAGCACTCCGTCTTGTAGCGCCAGGAGGTTCCAGCGAGAAACCAGTGTCTTTACCTCCTCTCCTTGGCGGGCGACTTCTCGCGAGTCGGGCTTGGTGCCGGCTAGTATCCATTGCCGCACTTTTCCGACGCTGGGGTCGGCTTGCTGTGTCGCGACAATGTCCTGGGTCGAATAGTCCGAAAGCCATTTTTGTCCATCAAGTGTGGCGTCCAAAGCACGGACTCGAACAACTTGGCGTGCCGAAACTAGCTGGGGCAAGACCGGTGATGTTATCGAATCACTGTCCAGGAGGTCTGCCCTTGTCTGGGTCGGAACAACAGTTATCCGACGAACTGGAAGTTCTCCGGAACTTGTTTCTGGGTCGGTCGGAGGTGTGACGAGTCGTCCGGGACAGTCTTGGTGTTTGCAACTGTGGCACCGTGACAAGCCGTCGGCGTTACCGTGTAATTTTCCGGGTCGATGCTCTATCCGAAAGTCATACTGCTGTAGCTTGGCGAGCCACCTAGCGAGCATGCCGTCGGCGTCGCTGTAGTTTTTCAGCCACCTTAGCGAGCTATGGTCGGTTCGGAGGAGGAATTTCCTACCCCAGAGGTAGTGCCGATAGTGTTGCACCATCTCAACTACTGCCAGTAGTTCCCGATAGGTGGTGCAATAGTTCCGCTGGGTCCGGGACAGGGTCTTGCTGGCGAACCCGATGGGGATCTCCTTCCCGTTAACCCTTTGTGAGAGGGCTCCTCCCACAGCAAAGCCGCTTGCATCCGTATCGAGGATGAAGTAGTCCTCCGGATTCTGGGTCGGATGAGCGAGCTTGGGCGCCTTGATGAGGGCGTCGCGGAGTCGCTGGAAAGCTCGTCGCTGGGCCGGTCCCCAAGTGAAGTGGCATTCACCTCGGGTAAGCGCTACGAGAGGTTCAGCGATCTCAGCGTAGTCCTTGATGAATCGCCTGTGGTAGTTGGCAAAACCAAGGAAAGCCCTGACGTCGGTGATCTCGCACGGGGTCGGCCATTCTCTGATGGCTTTGACTTTGTTGGGGTCGACTCGGATTCCTTGGCCGCTCACTATGAACCCTAAGTACAAGATTTCCCGTTGGAATAACTCACACTTCTTGGGCTGAAGTTTCAGGCCTGCCGATCTGATTCGATCCAGGACCGCTTCCAGGTTTGCGAGTGCCTGGTCGAATGTTCTGCCGTAAGCTATCACGTCGTCGAGATAGCACATACACCGGGTCCACAAGTAACCACGGAGTATGGTCTCCATAAGCCGTTCGAAGGTTGCCGGGGCGTTGCTAAGGCCGAATGGCATGACCTTAAACTGATAGAGTCCCTTCCTTGTGGCGAAGGCAGTCTTCGGTCTGTCGCTGGGGTCGACTTCAACCTGCCAGTAGCCAGAGGCCAGGTCTAGGGCCGAGAAGTAGTTGGCGCCTGCCAGGGCGTCATGAGTGTCCTGAATGTTGGGCAAGGGATACGAGTCCTTGCGGGTGACGTCATTCAGGAGCCGATAGTCGACACAGAAGCGTACTTGTCCGTTCTTCTTCCGCACGAGCACTACCTGTGCGCTCCAGGGCGAATCGGACGGCTCAATACACCCCAAGCGGAGCATCTTGTCGATCTCCTCGTCGATGATGCTTTGCTGCGCCTGAGGGACGCGTCGCTGTCGTTGTCGAATTGGGGCCGAGTTGCCGGTGTCGATTCTATGCTGGACGACTTGGGTCCATCCCAGTTGGCCGTCTGGGTGCATAAATGTGTCCTGGTATTGGTGAACCAGGTTGGCGCAACGCCGATGCTGTTCCGGCGCTAGTCCGGCGCGATCCACCATTTCTTGTAGATGTGGCGGTAGGTCGCGGTAGTGACTGGCGTCTACCGTGGCCGGGTCGGGCTCCTCTCCGGGTCGTGGCAGAGCTCCGACGACACTTTCAACAGGGCTTGCTATGGCGACAGGGTCGGAACGGGTGAGCGTAATGCCGGTATCTGCTGGATTGACTACCGACACCTTTACGCACTGCCGATTCAGGGTCGTAAGTGTTCTCCCCATGATGAGGTCGGTTTCCTCGGGAAAGGTCGTAAGTGGCTGGACTATCCTCGGGTGTT
Source organism: Terebella lapidaria (assembly GCA_949152475.1). NCBI lineage: Eukaryota > Metazoa > Annelida > Polychaeta > Terebellida > Terebellidae > Terebella > Terebella lapidaria. The sequence continues at coordinate 23,263,377 of OX424564.1, forward strand.
GTCGAACTCGAACTCGGGAAGTCGGGACCAGCTCCACTATTGCTTCGCTGCGTGCGGGGACGGTGACAGCTCGTCGCACGGCCATTCTGACAACATTGGCCTCAATGTCTTTATGTGCGAACAGGATTTCTTTGTGTACCTGTATCGTCCCTTCACCGTAATTCACTACAGCGTGAGCTTGCCGAAAAAAGTTCATGCCGAGAATCATGTCGTCATGTATGTCAGCCACACAAAAGGTTACGACCATATGGTTAGTTCCGACCTGTATTGAGAGGTCGATCAGTCCATCGATCGGGCTTGACTGTCCGGTGACGTCACGAATAATAGCCGAAGTAGACCGCAAATGTCGCTGGTCAGCGGGGACGTGACGTAGCTGATCGCGTCGGAGCAGGGAGATCTGCGCTCCAGAGTCGAGTACAGCCTTTATCGTCTTGTTTCCGACGTGTACCGGCAACTTCCAGCATTTGTGATTGGTGGCGCTGGAGTTGTTGATGACAGCCGGAATTTCGGGGTCGTCTAGCGGTGGCCGGAAGAGTGTGTGCAGAGGCGGCAGTTTGGATTCCGGTCCACTCGGAAAAGCGTAGAATCCTCCGTCGTCGGAGATCCACTCGATCTCGGACATGCTGTCCGTTCCGGTGCCGTTGGCGGTCGGGGGTGACACCCCTTCAGGACGACGGTCTCCACGTGGTGGTCGCTGTGGCCGCGGTGCGGACACCCCTTCATAAAAAGAGGCCGATTTCGGGGTCGGAGCTTGACATTTGGTACACACCCCTTCAAGGAGCTGAGGTGTGGGCTGGGCCGGCTGCGGGGTCGTTATTGGTGTCGTTACCGGTACAGTAGTCGTGACAACCGCAGATGTGGAGCGGGGAACGTTGTCCTGTTGTCTGGAAGGTCCTTGCTCCTCAGCACCTTCCCCTACTGGTTTGACGACGGGGTCGGAGGCGTTGGTGGGGCCGGTTTAGTTTGGTTACCGGTTTGGTTAGGTACTGACAACACTTGAGCTGTCCTTCTGTCAGTACCGGGACCATTGGGCCGAAATGCTAGCGGTTTCATGCCGTTACGTACTAGCACATCCTTAAGCCGAAAGCACCGCATCCAGCGATGGCCGGGCTTCTTGCAAAAGAAGCACACCATGGGTCGTCCGGGTTGCGGGGGTCGATCACCTTTCATCGGGGCCGTTGTTCGTAGGACAGAGAAGATAGCCGTTTCCTCGCATAATCCATTCTCGTCACTAAGGACGCACTGGAAGGCTTCAGCCACCCACTCGCGTGAGCTGGTTGGCACTGAGTGTTCGTCGCAACCTTGTAAGCCGGTAGTGTCACTGTCCGCGGGGTCGTAGTAGGCCGCAATTTGCTCTGGGGTTAGTGTCTCCCCCTGAGTGACTTGTCCCATGGCACAGGACAGTTCCTCATTGACAGGGTCGTCTTCCGCGTATCCGCTTGCGGAAATGTCAGCACGTCGTGTGCCTCGATGTCGATCTCTGGCTGTCCTCTGTTGACGACTCTCTACCTTGAGAACGGCCGTAAGTGCCTCACTGTAACTGTTAAAAGTGAGGGCACACAGTTTATCGGCAATGGGGTCGGGTTGACCGTTCACGAATTGTGCAATTACGGTTCGTTGCCGCGACGTTGGCGTAACGTCATCGAACACTTGCTCCGCCAGGGCCTGGAGTCGCTCCATGTAGTGTTCCGCGTCCTCTTTTCGTTCCCGCTTGAGGAACGGGAAATCGTCCCGTTTCGACTGTCGACGGGGCTCGGGTTCCCAGCCCTCTAGGAGTTGGCGACGGAACTCTCCCCAGGGAGTTGCGACCGGGATATTTAGAGCTAGCGCTTCAGCGCGGCCGCGTAGCGTGCTCCGGAAGGTCGTCGTCTTGTTGAGGTCGGAGTAAGTAAAGGCCGCAGTGAATTGTTCGAAACTCCGAATGTATTGAGTGAGATTGCCCTCCTTGAAGGTCGCACGCCATTGAGCCATTTTAGCCGTAGCCAACGTTTGGGGCTCAGACGTGAGTCTCTGTGGCGTGGGCGTGTCAACACTCACCGCAACTGGTGTAGTCGCTGTAGTGGCCGTCGGAGTCGGAACAGCCGAAGTCGCCGGAGCCGTCGTATCTGGGTCGATCGGGGTCGCGTTAGCGGGGGCGGTCGGTGCTGTCGTCGCGGAGACGGCGAGCGATGCGGCGGGTGGTGCCGTCGTGTGACTGGGGTCGTGTGGTGCTTGTGCAGCGGGGGCCGGTTGACTGTATGGAGGCGTCACCCATGGTATCCCGACTGAGGGTGGGAATACAGCCGGTGGTGGATATCGGTATACCGATCCATCTGGGCATACACCATGGTACACTAATCCGGGTTGTGCACCATGATAGCCGGTGTCAGCGATCACGCTGGGAACGCCACCATATCCAGGCGGTGGGTTCGCGTAGCCGACATGCGGTGAATAGTATCCGACAGCTACTCCATTTGGAACACCGCTTGTTGCGCCAGGGTATCCGACTGGCGGTACACCATATCCGTTGGTGTTTCCGACTGATTGTGAGATCGGAGGTCCGATCATTGGCACAACATTTTCTGCCGGAGCAGACACAACTTGATCTTGCGACGGATCGAAGCGCGGTTGTTCTCCGGTAGTCGGCGATGGTCGGTGCGTGGTCGGCGCGGGAGCGCGTGTGTCGGAAGTCGGCGTGTCGGGGTCGCAGGGTCGGCGACTTGATGTCGAGGGTGCTTGTCGGGGTCGCGCTTGTCGCATGGTGGCGCGAGATTCCGCCATTGTGTCGCTGGGTCGTTGTTGTCGTAGCGGCGTCACGATCCGGGTAGCGGTCGTCGTCAGGATGTCTTCGGATGTCGCTCCCGTCTGGCTGGGTCGTGTGTACTCTACCACCGTAGGCTCGGTCGGTATGCGTGAGTACATTTCTGGCGCGGGGCCGTGTTGTCTCGGCGTCATGGACGGCGCCAGGGGTCGATTGGCCGAATAAGCGTTCGGCGGGGTCGATTCCGGAACATTGTCAGACTGACAAACCCACTGTCGTATCCGAGAGTTACTTGGTGGGTGCGTAACCATTGACGTGTCTATGGTTACCGGCCGAACGTCCACTGCTAATTGTTCTGGGTCGATATCACAATCTACGCTCGCTCTTTGACGTGAGCGCGTATAGTTTCTGTCGGCAAAGTCACTTTTCTGGGTCGCTCTAGCCGGCGTGGCCGAGTACGCTCTAGCGTGCGCCCGCAGAATGTCACTTACTGTATGTGACGGCGCGAGCGGGTCTTCGTCTAGGAACTCCTGCACCAGGTCGGTAGGCGGCGAAAACGATCTCAGGGACGAATGGTCGCCAATGGAGTCGAAAAGGCCGGACGGTTGTTGCTCCTGCGACAGTGGAACTGTATCGCTCATGGCAACTGAGCGAGGGCCGGAAGGTCGGAAGGCCGGATTCAGATTGATCGTCACTTCATCATCCGTAGGGTCGAGTGGCTCACCGCGGGAGGCTCCCGGGGCCAATGCCATCAATGCCGGTCAGGTCTGGGTCGATAATCCGAGACTAGCTCAGATCCTGGTCGAACGGCGCCAATGTGAAGAATATCGTTCACGGCCGATATTAAGCCGGTTTAACTGGGTCGTCGTGTGATTCAATAAGCCGGCAGTTTCAATTCAACTGTTTATTGTGGTGATAAGAACAATGATTCAGTCACTCACAATCAGGGCCGCACTCTCACCTACGTCGGGTGATATCCCAGTCGAATGTATATATTCCTAGTATAGTCCTTTATATAACTTGTACATATATCCAATGGTTTCTATATCACTTGTATTCAGTTCGTATATTAATAATCGACAGACTTCACAGGAGCTTTTTGTATAGACGTCCTGTCACTGGGATTTACACTACTCTTCTGCGCAGTAGACCGGGGCCGAGGGACCATGTGGCTGTGTAATTTCCCGCCAAGTGTAAGCGGTGTTGTGATAGGTTGAATGTGTGGTGCAATGCGCTGATGTCACCGGGAAAGTGGGTTTCCCCGGCTCGTGTCAATACTTGTAATGCCTGTATCTGTGCACGTGATGTATGGAGTATGTGTGTCAAGTTCTATGTTTAGAAGTCAGTGCATGTGAAGGTCAAGGTCGAGTAAACGGGGCCGAGTGTACTGAGCTAGCGGGGCCGCAGGTGCGTGGTTTGACCTGTGTATGTAACCATGACTACATGGAGTTTATACCTGTGATCGTATAGTGTGTACTTGTCCTGTATGTAAGTCATGTAGAATGAATGTTTGTTGTAGAAATGTGTAGTGCGCGGGAGACGGGAGTAACAGTCGCTAAAATTACTACATAACACCCCTTCATTAATTCTACGCCCTCGGAATTACCCTCCCCGGACCCTACCGTCGCCAAAAACTAAACAATAAAAAGCTAAAAAGTCCTAAAGGTCAAACCCAAAAACACTCACACACACACGCCGCGCGAAATGCGAAAACACTGCATACAATAAAAATTCCTAACTGTCAAAATAAACGTCAGCAGTCAGTCCGTCAGCAGTCTCTACGATGATACATATACAAATACATTCATAACAATGACTGATGAGAAATGGAATGTAAGAGATGGAATGATAAACAAAACTCCTCGACGTTTCAAAGTGAAACGGAACTAAAACTTTAAGAGTCTATTAAACTGAAATAAAATGTAGATTAAATCTAACTAAATTACATGTATAAAAACGAAAAGCCGTGACTAGGATAAAATATATATACAACTATTTACACAATATACAAGTCCGTGACCAGGATGACCGGTCGCTAGCTGGGGCCGTAGTCAAGGGCCGAACAGTTCTGGGTCGAGATGTTACTTGCCCTCCCGTTCACGCCTGCTGGCGGGAGGAGGCGGGGCCGCTGGCGACGCCTGCCGCATGAGCTGTAGCTGCTCGTCCGGGGGAAGTCTTGGCAAGATGGACACAATTGTGGCCAACAACTCCCCCGGGATGGTCGGTGTAGTCGGGGTCGACGGAGCTTGTGCTTCCGATGGCGTCGGGGCCGGAGTCGCTTGTAGCCGAGTGATTTCCTGTTGTTGGTGGGCGACTTGGTCCTCCAACTGAGTCACACGGACTCGAAGCCGTAGATTTTCCTCGGATAAGGCGTCCGGGAACGTGGGCTGGTGGCGCTCGTGCAGAGCCCCCATCCCAAAGCCGACAGACAGGCCGTTATACTCTGCCTGTCTGATGTGATGGTCCAGGGCCGACAGATACTCCCGACGAATTAGTCGCAAGTACTGGTGCGCTAAATCGTCAGCGCGGGCGAGGGACAGGGTCGGAAGGTGCTCCTCCGGTTCTGACGGCAGGAGCAAGGGGTCGGCGTTATGGGCGGCCTGTTCGAGACGAGCCGTCCAAAAGTCCTCGTGAAATCCGAGGTAGTTCGGGAGCCGCTGGGCGTCCTCATCTCGCAGGAAGTCCGTGAGGTCGGGGTTCTGGCCGGGTAGCGCCTGCAGGCCGGGAAGCGAACGAGTCGCCAGACGTCTGCCGTGTTGCCGCAGAAATTGAAAGTCGGCCGCGAACTCGCCGGACCCATGGAACGGTAAACGTTCGTCGAGATCCCTGTGGAGCGACTCAAGCTGCTCCGGGTCGTCCACTTGGAGTCGGGGCCGGTCTCTATCGGTGCCGCGTGTCGGGACGGAGCACAGAGGTTCCACTTCCTCCGTGAGGTACGGCGGGAGCGGGACGGGTTCCACCATCCTTCGTGAAGGCTCTGGTGAGGATTCCGGGGTCGAGAACGGTGTCGGGGTCGCACGTGCAGGAGATCCGGGTGCAATCTCCCTGAGTGGAGGCGGCCGATCCTCAGCTGGACTCTTCGGCTCGGGAGTCTCCTTGCCGGTTGATGACGATACCGGTGTGGTATTCAGGGGTCGACTTGGGAGTGGCGGATACTCCTCAGGTGGAGGGACCAATCCCTCACAGACTCGGTAGTCCGTGACGTTAGAGGCCGTGGGTCGTTCCACAACCATCCGCCGGGGTATGATATCCGACGGCCGAGCTCTAGACGGGGTCGAAGATGTCACTGTGGTGACCGGTCGAGTTGTCGCTGGCGACACCACTGTCGCGAACGAAGCCGTCGTGACGACTGCCGAGGCCGAAACACCGGTGGTCGTTGTCGGGACCTCCTCCGCCGTGCTCACCGATGTTGTCTGATAATTTATGGGCCGAACGAAGAAGATCGTGCTGGGTCGTCGAATCCGAACCCGCGTGTTCATGGTCTCGATGTCACTGACCATGCGGGTAAGTCGAATTTCGTCTGCCGGGGTCGAAGCACGATTGTACTCCAGTCGACGGAGTACCTGTTGCACTTCCGGGGCCGAGTTGGGCGGATACTGCTCAAAGAGCTCTGGCGCCATGTGCCAGATGCCGAACGTCAGGACGGTGTTGACATCCCTCCTGAAGATCGGGATGTTGGCCGGAACTCTTGGGGGTCGATAATTCGGGTTCGGCTGCATGTCGACTCTGCAGCGTAGCGCGAACCTGACGAGCATGGGGCCGGATGCCGATAGTCGTCCCTCCTGGTAGAAGGGGAACGACGTCACGTGTTGCGGGGTCGCTTGAGACAGATGCCGGAACATCTCCTCCTGGGCCAATGTCCGGAAGCCGTCGCGGGCCGGACACACGAAGTAGCGCAGGAATGGAAAATGATACGCTAGCACGTGCGCATCGAGACTCTGGGCCGTCCGAAAAGGTCCGCGTCGTGGCACGGAGGACCACTGTCGCTCTCCTGCTCCTTCCTCTTCGCCGATGCAGAAGGGGCACTCGAATCGACCGTCTCCACGCTGTAGCGGGGCCAATGTGAGGAGGTTTCCCTCCGACAGGGTCGACTGCTCATCGAAGTTGTGGATGTGGCCGTATCCAGCGCTTCGATTTCGCTTACTGAGTGGAACCTTGTTCCAGTCTATGGGCCGAGTTCCGTAGGGTGTCACGGGAGGTGGCACCAATTCCATCAATTCCGCCACTTGCCGACGGAAAGTCGAGGTCGGGGCCGTAATAGCAGATCCGCCGCTGGAGCGTGACGAACTGCTGGAGGTCGATCGGGCTCCCGCTCCATGCTTCTTCTTGAAAGAAGTATAAGTTCTCTTGTTTGGAGAACGGGAGGCCGCAGGTCGTGCTACCGCCGAACCGGAAGCAGGTGAAGTCGGGGCCGGAGCGATCGGGGCGATCACCTGATTTGCTGGGTCGGGTTGGCGGCTCGCGGTGGCGACTCGTTGAGCTTCTTGGGCCGCTTGTCGTGCTTCAATTGCACGCTGGACGATACTTCCGCCCTCCTCGAGTCGGCGGAAGCGTTCGGGGTCGATATTGAAGATGTCGTCCGGAGTCGGGCTCGGTGTGTGGCGCTCTCCTCGTTGCGCCAGCTTGTTCCGGGCCGTTTTGGGTCGCGCTCCCTTTTCCGATCCACTTGCCGTGTCACTGAGCGTGACTGGATCGCGCTGCTCAGGCTGCGAGTCGGGGCCGGACGAAACTTCGTTGTCGGGGACGATTATGGGATGATCTGATTCATCCCCGGTGTCGATTACCTGGACGGTGATGTTATCGCCGTCCAACTTAACTGTGCGGGGCCGATTGTCACCTGGGTCGCCATTTTCCCGGTCGTCTCCGGGTTTGTCAGCCATGCTGACGGGCCGAAATCAAGCCGAAGTACTTCCCAAGTACTGACTAGGCTGGTTGTAACAAAGTCTGGATTTCTTCAAAACCAGCCTAGTTCAAATGCCGATAATCCAAGCCGAATTAACTCCAAAGTCTTGTGACCAGGATTTCAATAATATCACAGTTTATAGGCCGATAATTATTGTTTGATTAGCACAGTTTTTAGGACGATAGTCTGTATCACAATAGCCGAAACTTCAAGTCCGTCTTCCTCCTTCAAAGTCTCAGGCACAAGTGACCTGATTGCCGCTAATCTTCAATGCCGTACACAAAGATGCTGACAGCATCTCGATTCTTAGAACTGGGCCGGGGGGCGCTCTCTATATGTATAGAAAACGTCTTTACGCTATGTATCATTGTTCCAAGCGTACACACAGCAAGGCGGGGCCGTCGTCAAGGGAACGCGGAGCGATCCTTCTCTGACCTCTTGGGTCAGTCCATTACGACAGTAGGGGTGTCCTCACACTGTCCAGATTTCCGTATGTCCATCTGCCGTCCCCTGGATAACTCGTGCCGAATCATTGTCTATTTATACTAGTCGACTGTTCGAATTACTGGGCTCTTTTTGCCCGACGACTCACTATTGTAATTATTAGGGGAGACTTCATGTAGGTGCTGTAAACAGCTAAAATGTTTATTAGCGCTCGTGCGTGCCTTGTGAACTAATCAGTCTATCGTTCCTTCTCCCACAAATTAGCGCACAATAAACTACGGGGTCGAGTTGCTGTTTCACAGACGACACACAGTTATCAAAGGCTGAGATATGAATATCAATCACTCACAGGGGCGGACATCGTTCCATTCATTTTCAGCCAGTTCACAGGACGACGGGGCCGCAAATATTGTAGGGGTCGAAATTGCAATGAACTGGGTCGGTCACACCGCGGCGCTTTGAATATTTTGGGTGATGAATTTGATGACAGGCCGCATCTTGGCATGATAGCTATGTAGTGACTGGTTCACGTACCACTGGGCCGTTCCTCCGAATATTACATGGAGTGAGTAGAGGCTCTGTCGACGCATACTCCAGAACGAATCACACTATCACCTCTTCGACAACTAAGTGGCCTTACTCACGGTGTGACTGGTTATTATCCTCTTCGGCTGGCACATGGATTGAAGCTTTACATGATAATTTTAGTCATTGCGTAACATACGCTTTGATCAATGGTACATGTTATACGGGGTCGAAACATATATCATAATGCAACCAATTTTTCCACCAGCATCATAATTATAATATCATATCTAGTGTGTATATAACGAATTTGCCTCACTGACATCTTGTACATATTAAATGCATATATTGTTATTGTAATATAATATATTATTATGGGGAAAGACATGATATCATAGTCCATTAGACATGCATAATTCATCATCAATGATATCAATCAGATAACAAGGCCGGGGTTATCTGTATCGGGCCGGTCTGCGTGCGTGGCGTCTGGGTCGATTCGGTCGTACAGGCGGGGGCGTAGCCTCGCTTGTCTCAGGGTCGGAAGATACCACAGGCTTTTGCCTGCGTGTCTTGCGTGCCGGTTTTGGAGTGTCGGAACTTGATCTGTGTGATCTTTTCCGGTGCCGATGTCGACTTGAGCCGGATGAGGTCGAAGATCGCGATTGGCGATTCTGGGTCGTGGGCGAATCAGACTCAGCTGTTTGGTCTGAATCGGTATGCCGATCTTGGACTGTTACCTCCCAAGGGTAATAGAACTCCTTGAGAAGTCCCATGGGGTCGGGTGACTGTTCTGGGTCGGACTTGCTTGACGACGACGTGGGTCGTACAGGGTCGGAGTAGATGTGGGCCGCTTGGTTGTCACCTTCGTATGGCTTGAGCACATCCAGATGAACAACACGAGTGTTCCGAGGGTTGGAAACCAGGGCGATTCGGTAATCAACCTCGGTTACACGGTCGATGATCCTCCAGGGACCAGTCCAGGGCCGAGCGAACTTATTATTCTGCGTGAGTGGCAGATAATAATACCGGACCAGTTCGCCTGGTTGAAACTGGGGTCGTGGTTTCGCGTGGGCGTCATAACCCATCTTTTGCCGAATTGCTGCTTTTGCGAGATGGTCTTGGGCGAAACCTTGGGCCGTTCTGATGGCTTGCCGCAAATACTCCACATACTCCGGACCACACGGAGGTAGAGGCTCAGGGTCGTAGGTCGGAAACATGAGGTCGACTGGCAAGTTACACTCGTGTCCATACACCATCAGATGCGGGGTGCATCCCGTGGACGAGTGTACTGAGGTTCGATAGGCCATTAACACATATGGCAAGTGCAAGTCCCAATCGTTTGCACGATCGCTGACGAACGCACTCAGCATGTTGAGCAATGTCCTGTTGAATCGCTCAACCTGGCCGTCGCTCTGGGGTCGGTATGGGGTCGTACGAATCTTCTTAGCGCCCAGTAGACGCACAACATGCCGGAACAGGGACGACTCAAACTCAGTACCTTGATCGCTATGGACCGCTTTGGGGACACCGTGGTAGACTATCCACCGATTCACCAGGGTGTCGGCAACATTTTTGGCCGTATGTCGCCGTAGCGGAAAAGCGTCAGTGTACTTCGTAAAGTAGTCCGACACGACTAGTACATACCGATAGCCTCTTCCCGTGACCTTGTGGGTGTCGAGGATGTCCATCGCTATTCTGTCGAACGGCGCTCCTGTCGGTAGCTGTGTCAGGGGCGATCTTTTTGGGGCCGGTTTACCCTTGCGGGTCACACATTGCGGGCAGCGGGCACACCAGCGGGCGACGTCCAGCGCCAAGCCGGGCCAGTAGAATCGGCGCCTGACTCTCTCGATGGTACGCTGTATGCCGAGATGTCCGACAATCTTGAGGTCGTGTAGTTGGTGCAGAACTTGTGTCCTGAGTGCTACGGGGAGCACGGTTTGCACCACGGGCCGTCCAGCAGGGTCGGGTTTTATATGTCGAACCAGCACTCCGTCTTGTAGCGCCAGGAGGTTCCAGCGAGAAACCAGTGTCTTTACCTCCTCTCCTTGGCGGGCGACTTCTCGCGAGTCGGGCTTGGTGCCGGCTAGTATCCATTGCCGCACTTTTCCGACGCTGGGGTCGGCTTGCTGTGTCGCGACAATGTCCTGGGTCGAATAGTCCGAAAGCCATTTTTGTCCATCAAGTGTGGCGTCCAAAGCACGGACTCGAACAACTTGGCGTGCCGAAACTAGCTGGGGCAAGACCGGTGATGTTATCGAATCACTGTCCAGGAGGTCTGCCCTTGTCTGGGTCGGAACAACAGTTATCCGACGAACTGGAAGTTCTCCGGAACTTGTTTCTGGGTCGGTCGGAGGTGTGACGAGTCGTCCGGGACAGTCTTGGTGTTTGCAACTGTGGCACCGTGACAAGCCGTCGGCGTTACCGTGTAATTTTCCGGGTCGATGCTCTATCCGAAAGTCATACTGCTGTAGCTTGGCGAGCCACCTAGCGAGCATGCCGTCGGCGTCGCTGTAGTTTTTCAGCCACCTTAGCGAGCTATGGTCGGTTCGGAGGAGGAATTTCCTACCCCAGAGGTAGTGCCGATAGTGTTGCACCATCTCAACTACTGCCAGTAGTTCCCGATAGGTGGTGCAATAGTTCCGCTGGGTCCGGGACAGGGTCTTGCTGGCGAACCCGATGGGGATCTCCTTCCCGTTAACCCTTTGTGAGAGGGCTCCTCCCACAGCAAAGCCGCTTGCATCCGTATCGAGGATGAAGTAGTCCTCCGGATTCTGGGTCGGATGAGCGAGCTTGGGCGCCTTGATGAGGGCGTCGCGGAGTCGCTGGAAAGCTCGTCGCTGGGCCGGTCCCCAAGTGAAGTGGCATTCACCTCGGGTAAGCGCTACGAGAGGTTCAGCGATCTCAGCGTAGTCCTTGATGAATCGCCTGTGGTAGTTGGCAAAACCAAGGAAAGCCCTGACGTCGGTGATCTCGCACGGGGTCGGCCATTCTCTGATGGCTTTGACTTTGTTGGGGTCGACTCGGATTCCTTGGCCGCTCACTATGAACCCTAAGTACAAGATTTCCCGTTGGAATAACTCACACTTCTTGGGCTGAAGTTTCAGGCCTGCCGATCTGATTCGATCCAGGACCGCTTCCAGGTTTGCGAGTGCCTGGTCGAATGTTCTGCCGTAAGCTATCACGTCGTCGAGATAGCACATACACCGGGTCCACAAGTAACCACGGAGTATGGTCTCCATAAGCCGTTCGAAGGTTGCCGGGGCGTTGCTAAGGCCGAATGGCATGACCTTAAACTGATAGAGTCCCTTCCTTGTGGCGAAGGCAGTCTTCGGTCTGTCGCTGGGGTCGACTTCAACCTGCCAGTAGCCAGAGGCCAGGTCTAGGGCCGAGAAGTAGTTGGCGCCTGCCAGGGCGTCATGAGTGTCCTGAATGTTGGGCAAGGGATACGAGTCCTTGCGGGTGACGTCATTCAGGAGCCGATAGTCGACACAGAAGCGTACTTGTCCGTTCTTCTTCCGCACGAGCACTACCTGTGCGCTCCAGGGCGAATCGGACGGCTCAATACACCCCAAGCGGAGCATCTTGTCGATCTCCTCGTCGATGATGCTTTGCTGCGCCTGAGGGACGCGTCGCTGTCGTTGTCGAATTGGGGCCGAGTTGCCGGTGTCGATTCTATGCTGGACGACTTGGGTCCATCCCAGTTGGCCGTCTGGGTGCATAAATGTGTCCTGGTATTGGTGAACCAGGTTGGCGCAACGCCGATGCTGTTCCGGCGCTAGTCCGGCGCGATCCACCATTTCTTGTAGATGTGGCGGTAGGTCGCGGTAGTGACTGGCGTCTACCGTGGCCGGGTCGGGCTCCTCTCCGGGTCGTGGCAGAGCTCCGACGACACTTTCAACAGGGCTTGCTATGGCGACAGGGTCGGAACGGGTGAGCGTAATGCCGGTATCTGCTGGATTGACTACCGACACCTTTACGCACTGCCGATTCAGGGTCGTAAGTGTTCTCCCCATGATGAGGTCGGTTTCCTCGGGAAAGGTCGTAAGTGGCTGGACTATCCTCGGGTGTTGTCGAACTCGAACTCGGGAAGTCGGGACCAGCTCCACTATTGCTTCGCTGCGTGCGGGGACGGTGACAGCTCGTCGCACGGCCATTCTGACAACATTGGCCTCAATGTCTTTATGTGCGAACAGGATTTCTTTGTGTACCTGTATCGTCCCTTCACCGTAATTCACTACAGCGTGAGCTTGCCGAAAAAAGTTCATGCCGAGAATCATGTCGTCATGTATGTCAGCCACACAAAAGGTTACGACCATATGGTTAGTTCCGACCTGTATTGAGAGGTCGATCAGTCCATCGATCGGGCTTGACTGTCCGGTGACGTCACGAATAATAGCCGAAGTAGACCGCAAATGTCGCTGGTCAGCGGGGACGTGACGTAGCTGATCGCGTCGGAGCAGGGAGATCTGCGCTCCAGAGTCGAGTACAGCCTTTATCGTCTTGTTTCCGACGTGTACCGGCAACTTCCAGCATTTGTGATTGGTGGCGCTGGAGTTGTTGATGACAGCCGGAATTTCGGGGTCGTCTAGCGGTGGCCGGAAGAGTGTGTGCAGAGGCGGCAGTTTGGATTCCGGTCCACTCGGAAAAGCGTAGAATCCTCCGTCGTCGGAGATCCACTCGATCTCGGACATGCTGTCCGTTCCGGTGCCGTTGGCGGTCGGGGGTGACACCCCTTCAGGACGACGGTCTCCACGTGGTGGTCGCTGTGGCCGCGGTGCGGACACCCCTTCATAAAAAGAGGCCGATTTCGGGGTCGGAGCTTGACATTTGGTACACACCCCTTCAAGGAGCTGAGGTGTGGGCTGGGCCGGCTGCGGGGTCGTTATTGGTGTCGTTACCGGTACAGTAGTCGTGACAACCGCAGATGTGGAGCGGGGAGCGTTGTCCTGTTGTCTGGAAGGTCCTTGCTCCTCAGCACCTTCCCCTACTGGTTTGACGACGGGGTCGGAGGCGTTGGTGGGGCCGGTTTAGTTTGGTTACCGGTTTGGTTAGGTACTGACAACACTTGAGCTGTCCTTCTGTCAGTACCGGGACCATTGGGCCGAAATGCTAGCGGTTTCATGCCGTTACGTACTAGCACATCCTTAAGCCGAAAGCACCGCATCCAGCGATGGCCGGGCTTCTTGCAAAAGAAGCACACCATGGGTCGTCCGGGTTGCGGGGGTCGATCACCTTTCATCGGGGCCGTTGTTCGTAGGACAGAGAAGATAGCCGTTTCCTCGCATAATCCATTCTCGTCACTAAGGACGCACTGGAAGGCTTCAGCCACCCACTCGCGTGAGCTGGTTGGCACTGAGTGTTCGTCGCAACCTTGTAAGCCGGTAGTGTCACTGTCCGCGGGGTCGTAGTAGGCCGCAATTTGCTCTGGGGTTAGTGTCTCCCCCTGAGTGACTTGTCCCATGGCACAGGACAGTTCCTCATTGACAGGGTCGTCTTCCGCGTATCCGCTTGCGGAAATGTCAGCACGTCGTGTGCCTCGATGTCGATCTCTGGCTGTCCTCTGTTGACGACTCTCTACCTTGAGAACGGCCGTAAGTGCCTCACTGTAACTGTTAAAAGTGAGGGCACACAGTTTATCGGCAATGGGGTCGGGTTGACCGTTCACGAATTGTGCAATTACGGTTCGTTGCCGCGACGTTGGCGTAACGTCATCGAACACTTGCTCCGCCAGGGCCTGGAGTCGCTCCATGTAGTGTTCCGCGTCCTCTTTTCGTTCCCGCTTGAGGAACGGGAAATCGTCCCGTTTCGACTGTCGACGGGGCTCGGGTTCCCAGCCCTCTAGGAGTTGGCGACGGAACTCTCCCCAGGGAGTTGCGACCGGGATATTTAGAGCTAGCGCTTCAGCGCGGCCGCGTAGCGTGCTCCGGAAGGTCGTCGTCTTGTTGAGGTCGGAGTAAGTAAAGGCCGCAGTGAATTGTTCGAAACTCCGAATGTATTGAGTGAGATTGCCCTCCTTGAAAGTCGCACGCCATTGAGCCATTTTAGCCGTAGCCAACGTTTGGGGCTCAGACGTGAGTCTCTGTGGCGTGGGCGTGTCAACACTCACCGCAACTGGTGTAGTCGCTGTAGTGGCCGTCGGAGTCGGAACAGCCGAAGTCGCCGGAGCCGTCGTATCTGGGTCGATCGGGGTCGCGTTAGCGGGGGCGGTCGGTGCTGTCGTCGCGGAGACGGCGAGCGATGCGGCGGGTGGTGCCGTCGTGTGACTGGGGTCGTGTGGTGCTTGTGCAGCGGGGGCCGGTTGACTGTATGGAGGCGTCACCCATGGTATCCCGACTGAGGGTGGGAATACAGCCGGTGGTGGATATCGGTATACCGATCCATCTGGGCATACACCATGGTACACTAATCCGGGTTGTGCACCATGATAGCCGGTGTCAGCGATCACGCTGGGAACGCCACCATATCCAGGCGGTGGGTTCGCGTAGCCGACATGCGGTGAATAGTATCCGACAGCTACTCCATTTGGAACACCGCTTGTTGCGCCAGGGTATCCGACTGGCGGTACACCATATCCGTTGGTGTTTCCGACTGATTGTGAGATCGGAGGTCCGATCATTGGCACAACATTTTCTGCCGGAGCAGACACAACTTGATCTTGCGACGGATCGAAGCGCGGTTGTTCTCCGGTAGTCGGCGATGGTCGGTGCGTGGTCGGCGCGGGAGCGCGTGTGTCGGAAGTCGGCGTGTCGGGGTCGCAGGGTCGGCGACTTGATGTCGAGGGTGCTTGTCGGGGTCGCGCTTGTCGCATGGTGGCGCGAGATTCCGCCATTGTGTCGCTGGGTCGTTGTTGTCGTAGCGGCGTCACGATCCGGGTAGCGGTCGTCGTCAGGATGTCTTCGGATGTCGCTCCCGTCTGGCTGGGTCGTGTGTACTCTACCACCGTAGGCTCGGTCGGTATGCGTGAGTACATTTCTGGCGCGGGGCCGTGTTGTCTCGGCGTCATGGACGGCGCCAGGGGTCGATTGGCCGAATAAGCGTTCGGCGGGGTCGATTCCGGAACATTGTCAGACTGACAAACCCACTGTCGTATCCGAGAGTTACTTGGTGGGTGCGTAACCATTGACGTGTCTATGGTTACCGGCCGAACGTCCACTGCTAATTGTTCTGGGTCGATATCACAATCTACGCTCGCTCTTTGACGTGAGCGCGTATAGTTTCTGTCGGCAAAGTCACTTTTCTGGGTCGCTCTAGCCGGCGTGGCCGAGTACGCTCTAGCGTGCGCCCGCAGAATGTCACTTACTGTATGTGACGGCGCGAGCGGGTCTTCGTCTAGGAACTCCTGCACCAGGTCGGTAGGCGGCGAAAACGATCTCAGGGACGAATGGTCGCCAATGGAGTCGAAAAGGCCGGACGGTTGTTGCTCCTGCGACAGTGGAACTGTATCGCTCATGGCAACTGAGCGAGGGCCGGAAGGTCGGAAGGCCGGATTCAGATTGATCGTCACTTCATCATCCGTAGGGTCGAGTGGCTCACCGCGGGAGGCTCCCGGGGCCAATGCCATCAATGCCGGTCAGGTCTGGGTCGATAATCCGAGACTAGCTCAGATCCTGGTCGAACGGCGCCAATGTGAAGAATATCGTTCACGGCCGATATTAAGCCGGTTTAACTGGGTCGTCGTGTGATTCAATAAGCCGGCAGTTTCAATTCAACTGTTTATTGTGGTGATAAGAACAATGATTCAGTCACTCACAATCAGGGCCGCACTCTCACCTACGTCGGGTGATATCCCAGTCGAATGTATATATTCCTAGTATAGTCCTTTATATAACTTGTACATATATCCAATGGTTTCTATATCACTTGTATTCAGTTCGTATATTAATAATCGACAGACTTCACAGGAGCTTTTTGTATAGACGTCCTGTCACTGGGATTTACACTACTCTTCTGCGCAGTAGACCGGGGCCGAGGGACCATGTGGCTGTGTAATTTCCCGCCAAGTGTAAGCGGTGTTGTGATAGGTTGAATGTGTGGTGCAATGCGCTGATGTCACCGGGAAAGTGGGTTTCCCCGGCTCGTGTCAATACTTGTAATGCCTGTATCTGTGCACGTGATGTATGGAGTATGTGTGTCAAGTTCTATGTTTAGAAGTCAGTGCATGTGAAGGTCAAGGTCGAGTAAACGGGGCCGAGTGTACTGAGCTAGCGGGGCCGCAGGTGCGTGGTTTGACCTGTGTATGTAACCATGACTACATGGAGTTTATACCTGTGATCGTATAGTGTGTACTTGTCCTGTATGTAAGTCATGTAGAATGAATGTTTGTTGTAGAAATGTGTAGTGCGCGGGAGGGACGGGAGTAACAGTCGCTAAAATTACTACATAGGGCGCACATATCTACATCGGTAGCTTTCACTTACCAGTTTTTGTTGATGAAAACTGGTTCGTGTGTCGTTAATCCCGCGTTCCATCCTTTCCCACATAGCTTAGATAGTACTTGCTTAAAAAAGTTTCTCAATTTACCTACCCCTTGTGCGTTTAAGTGTAGTAGGTCCTTTCGACCTCCCGGGTAACGTTCTCTAAACAGGTTTGGATTTGGGTATTTCCCGCTCATGAAGGCTTTGTAGCACGTTTTAAAGTGGACCCCCCATCCCTTACTCTTGTTCCTTAGCGCCCAATTCAATAATTTTACCTTTGCTTCTGTTGTTCTGTAGTCGATCGGTCTGGGTAGGAGAGAGCATACTGTGATTGATTTGATGTTAGTAATCTGTTTTCGAGTATTTATTAAGTTTCCCATATGGCGTAAGATTTCATGGATCGGGTCCCCCCTCCCGATATTATTAGTTCCCACAAAAATAAGTACGTGACCTACTGGCTGGATTTTACCGGTATAGACAGATTGAAATAACTAACAGGGTTAGTTATTTCTAACTTGATGTTATTGACTGTGGCAAATTTCCTTCTTTGAGACTCCTTTTATCAAGGATGTTCATCCAACCTCAATCGCTTTTAACGCTAAATCTTGATAACTATTAAAATATAACCTAATTGGTTGTTCCTTTTATGCCAACCATCGATGTAAACCGTGAAATCAGTCAGCTGTGGCACGTTGCAAGCACGTGCTGGACGTCCGCATTGTTTAGACTACAGTGTGGCGCCGGGTCCGGAAAAGTAGTCATAACATTGGTAATTACATCAAAGGTTGATTGTAACAAGTTCACAAAAGTATTCAACGATTTGAAACAGAGAAGGTACCAACAATGAATAACATAATTACAAAATTATAACGTGGTGTTTTGACACTGTGTGATCAAACTGTTCATATTGTCTCTGCATCGGAAAATACCCACACATGACAATTAGTGATTACATGTGGCCGTTAACACCTAGCTACTCAGATATGGTTGCTATTCAATTTATGTGGAGGAGTATTGTTTGATGTATTAAACAATCGTGGTTATTGGAAAATTATTGTCACCAGCTTTAGTACAAAACTTCACAACATTTTTGAAACATCACATTATGTAATTATTTCTTCACAATGAGAAGCAAAATAAATTGTTTTTCTTGGTATTCAGTAATTTTTTGTATGTCTTTATTCTATGGATTCATCATACTCATAGAAATCTGAAATACATTGAAAACTAGAGTTTTGAACAGAGATATATGATACAGTGAAATATATACATTCTTACGAAAATTCGTAGTTCTCCACTCATACATGAAATTCATTTGTGTTGTATTGTGTTGATGACATACACACATTAAGAATACATTTGCTCCCATCTGCAAAAGTCACAATGTCTCACAATATCTTGTTGCTGGTTCTCTCTTATACGTGTTAAAAAAATACTGAACATGAAATCTTCGTGTTTCATTTTTGTAATACTTAAAATTAATTGTTCTATGTATTGTGTTCAATGGGATGATATGTTTATATTAACCCTATGTACATTCAAGTTTTTGAAATGGTGACTTTTGTTTGTAGTTAAAATCGGTTGTGAAACCTTTCAAAGAATGTTCTATAATGATCGTGTCATATCTGGATAATTAGCAAGTTGGATAGGCGGACATAAAAGCTTTTGTTTCTGGTCAATGAATTCGTTTGTAAAGTCTTTACCAATCAGCCTGTGATTTTGCAAATTATTGGCAATATTATGTCTACATTCCATGACCCGGCGCCACAGCATAGACTAAACAATGCGGGTGTCGAGCATGTGCTTGCAATGTGCCACAGTTGAATGATTTCAGAGTTAACAGTTGGCATTTCATGAGCAATTGAAGGATGATTCTGATTGGTTAATTAGAAACTGTCACCCACCAATAGCAATCAAGCAACTATCAGCTGGCTAGATAAAAATGGTTACCATGCGTCAGAATCCTCCATAGCTACATCATCAACTGGTAGGAAGAATTGGATGATCAAAGATGTTCACAAATTTCACAATCGACAATATTCTGAGTGGTGACACTCTACCGAAAATGGCACTGATTGAACGCACAAAGAGAAAATTTGCAGATACATCTGAAAACAATACACTGGAAACTGTTCCCAAACGTCTGAAAACTGATTCAGATGCAGGAACTCGGAATACTTCAGTGCAGCGAAAGAAAGCACGAACCTGTTTCACATCTGATCAACTGAACGGTCTTGAGGCAGTCTACATTAAACAGCGCTACCTGTCAGCCAAAGAACGCAATACATTGACTGCCGTTCTTGGTATCACTGCACAGCAGGTAATTAGAATTATTCACACATTTATATTTTTCAACTACATATTGCAAAATAATGAATCAATCATATTAGGATTCACCTATAGTCATATATGCCTACATCCTCAGTTAGAACATACCCAACATCATTATGATAAGCAAGTTTACCGTATTGCTTTTCATTTTCCTCAGATGAAGACTTGGTTTCAAAACCGACGAATGAAAGAGAAGAAGCTGCACTATGAGATGAATGTGAGCAGTGCTACACTTCTTGGACAACGGGGCGATTCTATGACATCTGCTGTACAACTTCGTATTCAAAACGAATATGCAACCAGCATTCAAGAACCTTACAATCAATATGCATGGAGTATACGACAAGTGGAAATTAACAGTCCATTTTGCCAAACTTCTCCCACGTCTGGTGAATCGCGACGTCTGCACTCGCCGCCATCTTGTATTTCTGGCAGCACCACGCCACAAGGCTCCTTCGTTAAATGTGTGTCACCAGGACAGTTTGTGAATGCTGACGGTTGGCGATCATAGAAAAAGAAAGAACATAATTATTAGGATACAGTGTGCATGGACTTTAGCGAAAGTGAACATTGATTGTTAGGATGTTTTAGTATTTCTTATTATTGTTGCATTACCATATTATTTATTTATTAAATGTCTCCAAGGTGCTTGAAATCATAACCCGTTCTGAGGTTATCTATACAATTACTTTTGTTAAAAAATCTGCCCACTGGTCAGCAATAAACAGCATACACTCAATCGAACCCAGGTGAATTTTGTAAAACAGACAGTACACAGAAAGTGGGAAAAAGTTTGATGCCATTAAACATGTCTTACCGAAATCGTGTATATCAAGACAAGTTGTTGTAGTTATCCAAAAAACAATGATCTATAAATTATACTTAGGTCTCTCATAACTCCTATGGAGTGGTCAGCTGGTATAAACGTGTTTTATTAAAACATCATTGAGCATTACACTGGTTGAACGGAAATATATGTATATTTTCAAGTAAACGTTACAGTAGTTTATATATTGATATTCATATTATTGCATCAATAAGGGGTCAATTCACAATAATAGTTGGTGATCCCCCATTAAATCGTTCATTGAAACATACCATTTGATAGTGTGGCTTCTTTTCAATCCATACTGAACATAGAATAAGCAAGCAACACAACTTATCTGGCTCCATTGGTCTTGATCCAAATGTATACATATATTATAACGATCAACATATAATTTGTGCATTTCAATGCAAAAAAGACAGTTGTCGTTCGTAAAGGTATTGATCCTTTTGTCATATACGTTGAAACAAAAGGAATCAGACCCAAGCTATAGGTAAGAAAATATGTTTACTTATTGACATACAATAATTCATTTTACTTCAAAAACTTTGAAATCAACTTTGAAATCAAGAACACTCACCAATTTACTAAGGAAAGAAATACTATGAGGCAATCTTAGATAATAACACTTTTATTAAATGCATAAACTTCTATGTCTATGCTATATCTCTGATTAACGATGTGTATGGATATCTCTTCACTGTCTATGATTGAAGGTTACCTTTTTCGCAATATTATTATCTCACCATTATTATGATCATCGTTACTATTTCCATAACATTTCTTTGCTAATTTAAACATTTTTACTGCATGAATTTACAATCCTTTTGACAATGAGAATAATTATAGAGAAAGATAATCAGCCCCCCGCCCGTGCCTAATATTATTTATGACTTTTCATGAAAGGCATCTGAAGCGGATAAATAACAAAAGCCATTGCAGACTGAAACACAAATGTCTCCATCGGCTGGCACCTTGGATCGTACATATATAAAGGCCCTGTCTATACGTTGGTAATAACACGTGTAATACCTAGTAATTATTCGCGGTAATTAGACGCGTCTACCGAGCTTGATTGAGTCTGTGACAATTGGAACAGTTAGACCGCCCAATTATGAAATTTGGCCGACAGACTGGCGGTGTGGAACAGACGGTAGTCCAAAAACAAAGCCTAAACAGTGGTTTGCATCTACTTATTACCGTCGCTTATTATTAGCGATTATTATTATCAGCGTCTGTATCCTTGTCTGTTTATTAGTCTATTTGTCCGGACATTTAACTCGAAAAGAAGGACCTTTGCTAAGATAACCTATTGCCGTGGCGTTGCGTCCGTCTCCCTTCTACATTTTTATCTTTGAAGTTTGCGGGCTAATCTTTCTGAAATTTTGCACAAAAATGCCTAACTTAATAATATTTCAAGAGGGAGTTAGTTTTCTTTTTTTTTTAGTTTCGCATTGTTGCCAAAATGGCGGCCATTTAGGTCGAACAACTTTGGCAGCCATTTTCTAAAAAAAGCTGTGTGATCAAATTTGAGATATTTATTGCAAAAGATTCCGATCATATGCCTCTGTGACGTGTACAATTTCGTTGTCCTTGGACCGCCGGTCTAGGTATGACGGCCATTTTGATTTTTCCGACTGGTCCCCATTTGCACTTTCCCATGTTATATCCTCCTATGCTTTATAATGGGGTAACCGTATTCCTGATATCTCACTTAATATTTAGATCAGAGATTAGGAATTATTTGTGGACATACAAGAAATGATATATAGTAAAACCTGCAATGTAAGGACACCCACATATCCAAGCAAAAGTGTTCTTACATTGGATCTGCCTTTTCATTAAAGGCGTGCCGTTATTTGTTCATCACCGTTTGCAATATTCACTGTTACTTCAGTGTATTATCATGTATTCATTTAGTTATATATTTCAATATCAAATATTGATTTCCTTATCAAATATATATAACCGAGTAAATTTATTCATTTATTTGATTATTCTAATGAAAAAATATAAAAAATGTGGAGCTTAAAGTCATTTTATCACAATGTTTGACAAAAGCAATTTGACAGAAACAACACACATACATACATGCACACACTAAAATTTACATTTGTAGAAAGTCTGGGATGTTCTGCTGCTGGGCTTGTGATTGCTGGTTAACACGATACTGACGGAACTGTTCAAAGAACTGGTGTCTAAATTTAAGCCGAATATTTTCATGACCTTGAAGTTGACCTTTGATCGTATTTTCATAGTCACGGCACAAAATGCCCAATATCGCGCTAATTATAGGAATTGGGAATCAATTGTGCACATATAAGAAATGATATATAATGAATATTCTCAAGACCTAGAACTTGACCTTGGACCTCATTTTCAAGGTCAAAGCACGAAATGGCTAATATCTCACCCAGTATCGACTTTACAGCTTAGTAGTCAATAGTGCACTTATAAGAAATGATATAGGTTGAATATTGTCATGACCTTGAACTTGATTTGTGACCTTGTTTTCAAGATCAGAGCAAAAAACTGCTAATATCTTGCTTATCGTTGAAGTTACAGTTTAGGAGTCAACTGTGGACACATAGGAAATGATATATGCTGAATATTCTGATGACCTTGAATTTAACCTTTGACCTCATTTCTTATCGACTTTATACATGTAGCTTGGAAATCAATTGTGGACATGATATGCACCATATTCCGATGACCTTGGATTTGACCCTTGACTGCGTTTTTCTCAAGGTTAGAGCACAAAATGGCTAATATCTCGCTTATTATCGACTTTACAGGTTAGGAATCAATTGTACACATATATGAATTGATATGTGCTGACTATTCTCATGACCTTCAGTTTGAACTTTGTGGTCTGCAATTGTCAATTTGACCATTGACCTAATTTTTCCTTCATAATGGGAGCTGTATGGAGTAAACTTCTAGAACACTCCAAGACAGAACTTAGATATTGGCAGTATCAAATGGGAAATCATATATTGCAGTTCCAATGGTGACCTTGAATTTGATCTTCAATGACATTGGAAGGTCAATACGGCAATATTGATGAAAAACATTATGGCTTAAAACTAAACCTTTTTTCCGGTATCCTTTCCAAGCCCTTGGGCTATTTTTTCCATTTTTGGTCGGTAACAAAAAACAAAGTCTTGAAACACGTTATTAGGATGATGCGTTTAAAATGTGTTCATTTCCAATAGTGACTAAATCAGTGGGGTAAGGATTTCCCTTTTTTTACTGTTTTGTTTCATAATTGCTATTTCTTTCTGTAAATATGGATTTTGTAGCGATGAGATATCAACAGTTGTCAACGCCCATAGCTAATTTTACGATTTGTAAAAAGAAATCACCAGTTGATTAAAGTCTATATCGTCCATTTGTGATTAAAGTCTATATTTTCCATTTTATTGTGATAAATATCGTTCGATGGCCGATATTAGGCCGAATGTCTGTGATCGCTGTGCTAAATCACAAGGCCGGCAGTAGCAGTTCAATAGTTTATTTGGGATGATAGCCGACAATGTCTCAATCACACCACAGGGCCGCAAACACACCTACGTCCGGTGATTTCCCCAGTCGACAAGATATAGTCCTTTTCCGTTATACTTCACTGATATTTAGTCCACGATTATCCAATATATTCCATACGAGCACGGCCAAACTATTAACAATACTCCAATACGTCTGTGCTCATGGCGGCCATTTACCCAACTCTATCACAACACGTCTATTCTCTGTGACCGCTTCTACTCAACTCCTAGCAAAACTGTGGGGCCGGCAACATGTGGTGTAGACTTTCCCGCCAAATGCATGCGGTGTTGTGATTGGGTAGATGTGTGGTGGTGTGAGCTGATGTCACCGGGAAAGTGGGTTTCCCCGGCGCGTGTCTTGACTACTATGGTCTGTATGTGTGCACGTGATGTGGGTGTTATGCTTGTCATGTTCTATGTTTAGAAGTAGGTGCTTGTGAAGGTCAAGGCCGAAACTAACTGGGTCGATGTACCGAATGAATGGGGCCGCAAGTGCATGTGGATTGACCTGTGTATGTAACCATGACTACATGGAGTTTATGCTTGTGATCGTATAGCGTGTACTTGTCCTGTATGTAAGTCATGTAGAATGAATGTTTGTTGTGGAAATATGTATGCGCGGGAGGGACGGGGGTTACAGTCGCTAAAATTACTACATTACACCCCTTCATTAATTCTACGCCCTCGGAATTACCCTACCCGGACCCTACCGTCGCCAAAAACTAACAATAAAAAGCTAAGAAGTCCTCAAAGGTCAAACCCCAACACTCACACACACACGCCGCGCGACAATGGTAAAACACTTCATACAATAAAAATTCTAACCGTCAAAATAAACGTCATCAGTCAGTCCGTCAATAGTCGCTACGATGATACATTTACACATACATGCACAACAACGAATGATAATGAATGGAATGTATGAACAAAACTCCTCGACGTTTCAAAGTGAAACGGAAACTAATTTAGAGTCTATAAACTGAAAAAGAATTGTCTGGATTAACCTTAACTAAATTACATGAATAAAATGTCGTGACTAGGATAACTATTATTATTTACAACTATTTACATATATATACTACTCATGGCCGACACGATGAAAGGCCGATACATCACTAGTCCAGCGTGACCAGGATTTTCAGAGGCCGACACAATCGAGGCCGGCAATTGTCCGTTTATCACCACTGAGCCGAAACGTTCACTCCTTCTGGCCTCGCTTGCCAGCAGGAGGTGGTGGTGGTGCCGGCGACGCCTGCCGCATCAGTTGTTGTTGCTCCTCTGGTGGCAGACGGGGCAAAATCGACACAATAGTGGCGAGCAGGTCGCCCGGGATAGTGGTACCCGAGTCGCTCTGTGTCGCGGCCGTATCCGTCGAGGTCGAAACTGGGGCCGACTGTTCCAGGTGTGTCACCCGGGCACGTAACTGTTCATTTTCCTGCCGCAAATCCTCATTTTCGTCTTCAAGCCGATGTAACTGCCGACGTAAGTGGTCGGTCTCTTCCTCGAGCCAATCAGGGAAGGTCGGGAGATGCCGTTCGTGGAGGACTCCCATCCCGAATCCCACAGAGAGGCCGTTATATTCGGCCTGCCGAATATGTTGGTCCATGGCTTCTAGATAGAAGCGCCGGATCTCCCGAAAATGTTGGTTCGCCATGTCGTCGGCGCGTGCCAGGTATAAGGTCGGAAGATGCTCGCTCTTCCGGGCCGGCAAGATCAACGGGTCAGCGTTGTGGGCCGCCTGGGCGATATGGGACTCCCAGTGTTCCTCGTGGACACAGGGAAGATTCGGAAGCTGGTTCGCTTCCCGACTCCTGAGTGGGTTGGCCAGATCCGGGTTCTGCCCTGGCAGGGCCTGTAGGCCGGGAATCATCCGAGTCGATAACCGAGTCCCGTGCTGCTGCACGAATTGGATATCAGCCGAAAATTCTCCTGAGCCGTGAAACGGCAGCCGTTCATCCAAGTCTCTGTAGAGAGGTTCCAGAGACTCAGGCTCATCGTATTGTAGCCGCGGCCGATCAGCGGTCGAATCCTTAGTGACGACCGTCTGTATGATCTCCATGCTGCCGTCCAGATATGGAGGTTCGTCCGTCTGAAGAACCGTTCGCCTGGACGGAAGGGGCGAATCCTCGCGGTCGCTGACCGAGGCCGAAATCGACTCATGGTGGGCTTCCTCCGCAGCCGGCTGTAGAGGTGGAGGAGAGTCCCGCGACTGGGCCGTAACTTCCTTCCGGTCGGTCTCCTGACCTGTCGGAGGCGGTGCCGACAAAGGAGGAAATTCCTCCGGTGGGGGAACCAATCCCTCCCTCACACGATAATCCGTGACGTTTGTCGCCGTAGGCCGCTCTACCACAAGTTTCCGTGGGATAATGTCCGATGGCCGAGTTTGCACCTGGGCCGTCACAGGAGTGGACTGAGCCGATGGCTCCGAAACCACGGAGCTGGGAGGCTTGAGTGCGTCCGTCTGGTAGGCGACTGGCCGAGTGAAGAATATTGTGCTAGGCCGACGTATGGTCACCCAGCGATTCATCGCCATGATGTCATTAATCATCCGAGCTAGGCGATCCTCCTCCGCTCGGGTTGAAGGCCGAAGGTACTCAAGGCGTCGGAGCACTTGATGAATTTCCGGGGCCGAATTCGGGGGGTACTGGTCGAACAGTGGAGGCGCCATGTGCCAAATCCCGAAAGTAAGTACTCTGTTGACATCCTGTCGGAAGATCGGGATGTCGGCCGGAACACGCGGAGGCCGGTAGTTTGGACTGGGCTGCATATCTACGCGGCAGCGTAGCGCGAACCGTTGCAGCATAGGGCCGGAAGCGTTGAGCTGTCCCTGCTCAAACAGCGGGAGAAGGCCGACGTGAGTCTGAGTTGCCTCACTCAGGTGCCGAATCATGTCTTCCGACGTGAGCGTGACATAGTTGTCTTTGGCCGGACATACGAAAAATCGTAGAAGCGGAAAATGGTACGCCAGGACGTGGGCGTCCAAATCCGAGGCCGAACGGAAAGGTCCACGTCGAGGTACCGTTGGCCATATCCTCCCTTCCTCTCCATCTTCCTCCCCGATACAGAAAGGACATAGATAACGGCCGTCTTCCCTCCTTAGTGGCTCCAAGGTCGCCAAATTTCCCTCCGTAAGCCGTGAGGGTGCGCCGAAATTGTGTTCATGGCCGTAACCATCATGCCGATTCCGAAGATGGAACGGAACGTCATTCCAATTAATCGGCCGAGCTCCGTACGGGGTGATTGGGGCCGGAACTAGAGCCATGAGCTCCGATATCTGACGATGATAAGCCGAAGCACGCGTCACAGGGCCGGAACTAGCGCGTCGTGAATTTCGCGCCGACGAGTGAAGATTTCTGCCGGACGATGAACTCGCTGACGAAGCCGAAGACTGTGCCGGTGACGTGACGGCACGGGGCCGAACTACCGGCGTTGATGAGGCCGAAGATACTGGGGCAGGCTCGATTGGTGTTATCGCCTGCTGAGCGGGAGCCGACTTTGCCGAGCTGGCGGCTTCCGCCGCGCGTTGAGCCTCCAAGGCTCGACGTACAATTTCCCCACCTTCCTCTAACTGCCGAAAACGATCCGGGTCGTCCTCTGAGTTCGGACTCGGGGTGTGCCGGGAGCCGCGTTGCGCCAGCCTTGCCATGATTTGGTATCGTGGCTGTTTATTTGGGCCGGACGCCGTAACTGTTTGTTCCGAACTGGGTTCGGGGCCGATAGCGGACATTTCATCGTCCGTCAACACGATGGGGTTGTCTTGTTCATCACCTCGTTCGACAACCTCAACTGTCAATTTGGTTCCGTCAAACTTGATGGAACGAGGCCGACTATCAGCAGAGCCGTCACTGTCTCTTCCATCACTTGGCTTATCCGCCATGGCGGAGGCCGCAACACAACTGTCACTTCAAAACAGCTAGGCCGACTGTGATTTTTATTAAACTCCAATATCCGACAACTATTCACAAACTTTATCAGTTCACTGTCACTGAATGCCACGTAAATATCCGACAAGTGTTCCGAATCAATACAAAGTTTTTCTCCGTATCTGATCGAGCTCCTGCTACTTCAGAAGTTCAGGCGCAATTGACCTACTTGCCGTTAATTTCCACTGCCGTACACTGAGATGCTAATCTGTATCCCAATTCCACGAATCGGGCCGGGGGGCGCTCTCTGCCGATATACAAAAACGTCTTTACGCTGTATCCCATTGTTCCAAGTGTATCTGCAACAAGGCGGGCCGTTGTCAGGGAAACGCAGGTCGATCTCTCTCTGACCTATTTGGGTCAGTCCATTACGACAGTAGGGGGGTCCTCACACTGTCCATTTTTCCGAATGTCCGTCTGCCGTCCCCTGGATTACACGTTCCTATACATTGGCTATCTGTGCTAACGACTGTTCAAATTACTGGGCTCTTTTTGCCCGACGACTCACTATTGTCTTTATCAGGGGAGATTTCATGTGGGTGCTGTAAACAGCTTAAATGTTTATCTGCGCTCGTGCGTTCCTTGTGACCTGTTACTTTGATCGTTCCTTTTCTCCATAAGTTAGCGCACAATAAACTAACGGCCGAATTGCTGTCTAGCAGACGACACACAGTTATTAAAGGCTGAGACATTAATGTCAATCAGTCACAGGGGCGGACTTCGTTCCATTCATTTTCAGCCAGTTCACAAGACAACGGGGCCGCTAATATTGTCGGGGTCGAATTTGCAATGATCAGGGTCGGTCACACCGTGGCGCTTTGAATATTTTTGTGATGGATTTGATGACAGGCCGCATCTTGGTATGATAGCTATGTAGTGACTGATTCCCGTACCACTGGGCCGTTCCTCCGAATGTTACATAGAGTGAGTAGAGGCTCTTTCGGCGCATACTCCGGAACGAATCACACTACCACCTCTTCGACAACTAAATGGCCTTACTCACGGTGTGACATGAATTATTATCCTCTTCGGCTGGCACATGGATTGAATCTGACATGATAATTTTAGTTAGTGCGTAACACACGCGGAACAATAGCATACGTTATACGAGGTCGAAACACATATCATAATGCAATCAATTTTTCACCAGCATCGTAATTATGAAATCATATCAAATGTATATATCGAATTCGCCTCACTGACATCTTGTACATATTAAATGCATATATTGTTATTGTAATATAATATATTATTATGGGGAATGACATGATATCATAGTCCATTAGACATGCATAATTCATCATCAATGGCATCAATCAGATAACAAGGCCGGGGTTATCTGTAGCGGGCCGGTCTGCGTGCGTTGCGTTTGGGTCGACTTGGTCGTGCAGGCGGGGGCGTAGCCTCGCTTGTCTCGGGGTCGGATGATATCACAGGCTTTTGCCTGCGTGTCTTGCGTGCCGGTTTTGGTGTGTCGGAACTTGATCTGTGTGATCTTTTCCGTTGCCGATGACGACTTGAGCCGGATGAAGTTGGAGATCGCGATTTACGATCTTGGGCCCCTGTAGAGTCAGACTCAGCTGTTTGGTCTGTATCTGTATGCCGATCTTGCACTGTGACCTCCCAGGGGTAGTAGAACTCCTTGAGGAGCCCCAGGGGGTCGGCCGATTGCTCTGAGCCGGATTTACTTGACGACGTCGAAGGTCGTACAGGGTCGGAATAGATGTGAGCCGCTTGGTTGTCACCTTCGTACGGCTTGAGTACGTCCAGATGAACAACACGAGTGTTCCGAGGGTTGGAAACCAAGGCGATCCGGTAATCTACCTCAGTCACACGGTCGACGATCCTCCAGGGACCAGTCCAAGGCCGAGCGAACTTATTATTCTGCGTGAGGGGCAGATAATAATATCGGACCAGTTCTCCTGGTTGGAACTGGGGTCGAGGCTTGGCGTGGGCGTCATAACCCATCTTCTGCCGAATTGCCGCTTTCTCAAGATGGTCCTGAGCGAAACCGTGGGCCGTCCTGATCGCTTGCCGCAAGTACTCCACATACTCTGGGCCGCACGGGGGTAGAGGCTCAGGGTCGTAGGTCGGAAACATGAGGTCGACTGGCAAGTTACACTCGTGTCCGTACACCATCAGATGCGGGGTGCATCCCGTGGACGAGTGTACTGAGGTTCGATAGGCCATTAACACATATGGCAGGTGCACGTCCCAGTCGTTCGCACGATTGCTGACGAATGCACTCAGCATGTTGAGCAATGTCCTGTTGAATCGCTCAACCTGGCCGTCGCTCTGAGGTCGATATGGGGCCGTGCGGATCTTCTTAGCGCCCAGAAGACGCACGACATGCCGAAATAGAGCCGACTCGAACTCGGTGCCCTGGTCGCTATGGATTGCCTTGGGGACGCCATGATAAACTATCCATCTGTTTACCAGGATGTCGGCAACATTTTTGGCGGTATGTCGCCGCAGCGGGAAGGCGTCCGTATATTTCGTGAAATAGTCCGACACAACAAGGATATACCGATGGCCTCTTCCCGTGACTTTGTGGGTGTCGAGAATGTCCATCGCGATCCGGTCGAAAGGCGCTCCTGTCGGCAACTGTGTCAGAGGCGATCGTTTTGGGGCCGGTTTTCCTTTGCGGGTGACACATTGCGAGCAGCGGGCACACCAGCGGGCGACATCCAGTGCCAGGCTGGGCCAGTAGAATCGGCGCCTGACTCTCTCGATGGTTCGCTGAATGCCGAGATGTCCGACAATCTTCAGGTCGTGAAGTTGGTGCAAAACCTGCGTTCTGAGTGCTACGGGGAGCACGGTTTGCACCACAGGCCGTCCAGCGGGGTCGGGTTTTACGTGCCGAACTAGTACCCCGTCTTGTAGCGCCAGGAGGCTCCATCTGGAAACAAGTGTTTTTACCTCCTCCCCATGGCGCGCTACCTCCTTAGAGTCTGGTTTAGTGCCGATCAACATCCACTGTCGCACTTTTCCGACGCTCGGGTCGGCTTGCTGTGCCGCGACAATGTCCTGAGTCGAATAGTCCGAAAGCCACTTTTGCCCATCAAGTGTGGCGTCCAAAGCACGGACTCGAACAACTTGGCGTGCCGAAACTAGTTGGGGCAAGACCGGTGATGTTATGGAATCACTGTCCAGGAGGTCTGCCCTTGTCTTAGCCGGAACAACAGTGATCCGACGAACTGGAAGTTCTCCGGAACTTGTCTCTGGGTCGGTTGGAGGTGTAACGAGTCGTCCGGGACAGTCTTGGTGTTTGCAACTGTGACACCGTGACAAGCCGTCTGCGTTGCCGTGAAGTTTGCCGGGCCGATGCTCTATCTTGAAGTCGTATTGCTGCAACTTAGCGAGCCACCTGGCGAGCATGCCGTCCGCGTCGCTGTAGTTCTTGAGCCACCTCAAGGAGCTGTGGTCGGTCCGGAGGAGGAACTTCCTACCCCAAAGATAATGCCGATAATGTTGAACCATTTCTACCACTGCCAGCAATTCTCGGTACGTGGTACAGTAGTTCCGTTGGGTCCGGGATAAGGTTTTGCTGGCAAACCCGATGGGGATTTCTTTCCCGTTGACCCTCTGTGAGAGTGCGCCTCCCACAGCGTAGCCGCTAGCGTCTGTGTCGAGGATGAAGTAATCATCCGGACTCTGGGTCGGATGCGCGAGCTTAGGCGCCTGGATGAGAGCGTCGCGGAGCCGCCGAAAAGCGCGTCGCTGAGCCGGTCCCCAAGTGAAATGACATTCACCTCGGGTGAGTGCTACGAGAGGTTCGGGCGATCTCAGCATAGTCCTTGATGAATCGCCTGTGGTAATTGGCGAAACCAAGGAAAGATCTGACATCGGAGATCTCGCACGGGGTCGGCCATTCTCTGATGGCCTTGACCTTGTTGGGGTCGACACGAATTCCTTGGCCGCTCACTATAAACCCCAAGTACAAAATTTCCCTCTGGAACAGTTCGCACTTCTTGGGTTGAAGCTTCAAGCCTGCCGATCTAATCCGATCCAGGACCGCCTCCAGGTTTGCGAGTGCCTGATCGAATGTTCTGCCGTAAGCGATGACGTCATCCAGGTAACACATACACCGTGTCCACAAGTATCCACGGTGTATGGTTTCCATTAGCCATTCAAATGTTGCCGGTGCATTGCTGAGGCAGAATGGCATAACCTTAAACTGGTATAGTCCTTTCCTTGTCGCAAAGGCAGTTTTCGGTCTGTCTGTAGGGTCGACTTCGACTTGCCAGTAGCCGGAAGCCAAGTCCAAGGCCGAAAAGTATGTAGCGCCCGCCAGGGCGTCATGAGTGTCCTGAATGTTGGGCAACGGATATGAATCCTTGCGGGTGACGTCATTCAGGAGCCGATAATCGACGCAGAATCTTACTTGGCCGTTCTTTTTACGCACGAGCACCACCTGTGCGCTCCAGGGCGAATCTGACGGCTCAATGCACCCCAAGCGAAGCATCTTGTCGACCTCCTCATCTATGATGCTCTGTTGCGCCTGAGGGACGCGTCGTTGACGTTGCCGAATCGGGGCCGAATTGCCGGTGTCAATCTTGTGTTGGACGACTTGGGTCCGTCCCAACTGTCCTTCCGGGTGCATGAAGGTGTCCTGATATTGATGGATCAGGTTAGCGCAACACCGGTGTTGTTCTGGCGCTAGTCCGGCGCGATCCACCATCTCTTGTAGATGTGGCGGCAGGTCGCGGTAGTGACTGGCGTCGGCCGTGGACAGGTCGGGCTCCTCTCCGGGTCTTGGTAGAGCTCCGACAACACTCTCGATCGGACTGGCTATGGCGACAGGGTCGGATCGAGTAAGTGTAATACCGGTATCTGCCGTGTTGACTACAGACACCTTTACACATTGTCGGTCCAAGGTCGTTAATGTTCTTCCCATGATGAGGTCAGTGTCCTCGGGAAAGGCCGTCAATGGTTGGATCATCCGTGGATGCTGCCGAACACGAACTCTGGAAGTCGGGATTAACTCTATGATCGCCTCGCTACGTGCGGGGACGGTGACGGCTCGGCGCACAGCCATTCTAACAACATTGGCTTTAATGTCCTTGTGCGCAAACAGGATTTCTTTGTGTACCTGTATTGTTCCTTCGCCGTAATTCACTACAGCGTGAGCTTGCCGGAAAAAGTTCATGCCGAGTATCATGGCGTCGTGGATGTCAGCTACACAAAATGTCACAATCATATGGTTGGTCCCGACCTGAATTGGGAGGTCGATCAGTCCATCGATTGGGCTTGACTGTCCGTTGACGTCACGAATCGTGGCCGAAGTATGCTGTAACTGTCGTTGATCGGCGGGGACGTGACGGAGCTGATCGCGTCGGAGCAAAGAGATTTGCGCTCCGGAGTCGAGCACAGCTTGCATTGTCTTATCCCCGACACGTACCGATAACTTCCAGCACTCATGTGCCGCTCTCGAATTGTCTATGACGGCCGGAACTGCGGGGTCGTCCGGCGGTGGCTTGAAGAGTGTGTGCAGCGGCGGCAATTTGGATTCCGGTCCGAATGGGAACGCGTAGAACCCTCCGTCATCGGAGATCCACTCCACCTCGGACATACTATCTGTTCCGGTGCCGTTGGCGGTCGGGGGCGACACCCCTTCAGGACGACGATTTTCCCGTGGAGGCCGTTGTGGAAGTGGCGCGGACACCCCTTCATAAGGGAGAGCCGGCTTTGGGGTCGGAGCTCGACACTTGGTACACACCCCTTCAAGGAGCTGAGGTGTGGGCTGGGCCGGCTGTGGGGTCGTAACTGTTGTTACTGTTGGTTTGGTAGTTACGACAACCGCAGGTGTGGAGCATGTAACATTGTTCTGTTGCCCGGAAGGTCCTTGCTCCGCAGCACCTTCCACTACTGGTTTAACGACTGAGCCGTTGGCTCTGTCGGGGCCGACTTGGTTTGGTTGCCGATTTGGTTAGGTACTGACAATACTTGATCTGTCCTTCGGTCAGTACCAGCACCTTTAGGTC
This sequence comes from Terebella lapidaria, assembly GCA_949152475.1. Taxonomy (NCBI): domain Eukaryota; kingdom Metazoa; phylum Annelida; class Polychaeta; order Terebellida; family Terebellidae; genus Terebella; species Terebella lapidaria. The sequence continues at coordinate 23,297,015 of OX424564.1, forward strand.
GAAAAGTTAGTGGCTTCATGCCATTGCGCACTAAGACGTCTTTAAGCCGGAAACACCGCATCCAGCGATGGCCGGGCTTCTTGCAGAAGAAGCATACGGCTGGTCGTCCGGGCTGTGGAGGCCGATCACCTTTAGTCGGGGCCGTAGTTCGTAAGACGGAATAGATAGCTGTCTCCTCACAGAGTCCATTCTCGTCGCTAAGGACGCTCTGGAAAGCTTCCGCCACCCATTCGCGTGAACAGGCTGGCACAGAATGTTCTTCACATCCTTGAAGGCCGGTCGTGTCACTGTCGGCAGGGTCGTAGTAAGCCGCAACTTGTTCAAGGGTTGGTGCTTCCCCCTGATTGATCTGTCCCATGGCACAGGACAGTTCTTGGTCGACACAATCATCATCCGTGTATCCGTTCACGGAGATGTCGGCACGTCGTGTGCCCCTCTGACGATCTCTGTTTGTCCGTTGCTGACGACTTTCAGCTTTGAGGACGGCCGTCAGCGCTTCACCGTAACTATGGAAAGTGAACACGCACAGTTTGTCGGCAATGTGGTCGGGTTGGCCGTTGACGAACTGGGAGATTACTGTTCGTTGCCGGGACTCTGGCGTGACATCGTCAAACACTTGCTCAGCCAGAGCTTGAAGCCGCTCCAAATAATGTTCCGCATTCTCCTTCCGTTCTCTTTTTAGAAACGGAAAATCGTCCCGTTTGGACTGCCGACGAGGTGCGGGTTCCCAGCCCTCCAAGAGCTGACAACGAAATCCCAGGGAGTCTCGACCGGAATGTTCAGAGCTAACGCTTCGGCGCGGCCGCGCAGCGTACTCCGGAAGGTCGTTGTTTTATTGAGGTCGGAATATGTGAAGGCCGCAGTGAATTGCTCGAAGCTTCGTATGTACTGTGTGAGATTGCCCTCTTTGAAGGTCGCACGCCATTGAGCCGTTTTAGCCATTGCTAACGGTTGGGGCTCAGACGTGAGTCTCTGGGGCGTGGGCGTGTCGACGCTCACCACAGTCGGCGTTGTTGTGACGGGAGCCGTCGTTGGCGTGACAGCCGGAGCAGTTGAGGTCGTAACAATCGGAGCTGCCGAGGTCGTGTTAGCGGGTGCGGTCGGTGCCGTTGTCGCGGAGACGGCGGGCGAAGTAGCAGGTGGTGCCGGAATGCTGTTGGGGTCGTACGCTATTGGTGCGACAGGGGCCGTTTGACTGTATTGTGGCGTCACCCATGGTATCCCGACTGAGGGTGGGATTACAGCCGGCGGTGGATATCGGTATGTCGATCCGTCTGGGCCTATACCATGGTACACTAATCCGGTTTGTGCACCATGATAGCCGGTGTCAGCTATCACACTTGGAACGCCACCGTATCCGGGTGGTGGGTTCATATAGCCGACAGGTGGTTGGTAGTATCCGACAGCTACTCCATTTGGAACACCGCTTGTTGCGCCAGGGTATCCGACTGGCGGTACACCATATCCGTTGGTGTTTCCGACTGATTGGGAGATCGGAGGTCCGATCATCGGCACAACACTTTCTGCCGGAGCAGACACAACTTGATCTTGCGAAGGATCGAAGCGCGGTTGTTCTCCGGTAGTCGACGACGGTCGGTACATGGTCAGCGCGGGAGCGCGCGTGTCGGAAGTCGACGTGTCACGGTCGCAGGGTCGGCGATTTGACGTCGACGGTACTTGGCGAAGTCGCGCTTGCCGTGTGGTGGCGCGAAATTCCGTCGTCGGGTCGCTGGGTCGTTGCGGTCGTAGAGGTGTCACGATCGGGGCATCGGTCGTCGCCGGGATGTTCTCTGTCGTTACTCTCGCCTGGCCGGGTTGTGTGTACTCTACCACCGTTGGCTCGGTCGGTATGCGCGAGTACGTCTCAGTCGCGGGGTCGTGTCGTCTCGGCGTCGTTGACGGCGCCAGTGGCCAATCTACCGAATAAGCGCTCGGCGGGACCGGTTCCGGAACATTGTCAGACTGACAAACCCACTGTCGTATCCGAGAGTCACTCGGTGGGTGTGTAGCCAATGATGTGTCTATGGTTACCGGCCGAACGTTCACTGATAACTGTTCTGGGTCAGTAGCACGATATACGCTTGCTCTTTGACGTGAGCGCGTATAGTTTCTGTCGGCAGAGTTCAATAATCTCTGGATTGTTCTGGCCGACGTTGCCGAATACGCCCTAGCGTGTGCACTCAAAATGTCACTTACTGTGTGTTGAGGTGCGAGCGGGTCTTCGTCGAGGAACTCCCGTACCAGGTCGACGGGCGGCGAAGACGATCTCAGGGTCGAATGTTCGTCCATGGAGTCGAACAGGCCGGTCGGTTGTTGTTCCTGTGACAACGGAACTGTGTCGCTCATAACAACTGAGCGGGGGCCGGAAGGTCGGAAGGTCGGGTTGAACGTAACTTCTTCATCTGTCTGGTCGGCCGCCTCACCTCGGAACGCTCCCGGGGCCAATGCCATCACTGCCGGTAAGTTAGGGTCGGTAATCCGAGACTAGCTCAGATCCTGGTCGAACGGCGCCAATGTGATAAATATCGTTCGATGGCCGATATTAGGCCGAATGTCTGTGATCGCTGTGCTAAATCACAAGGCCGGCAGTAGCAGTTCAATAGTTTATTTGGGATGATAGCCGACAATGTCTCAATCACACCACAGGGCCGCAAACACACCTACGTCCGGTGATTTCCCCAGTCGACAAGATATAGTCCTTTTCCGTTATACTTCACTGATATTTAGTCCACGATTATCCAATATATTCCATACGAGCACGGCCAAACTATTAACAATACTCCAATACGTCTGTGCTCATGGCGGCCATTTACCCAACTCTATCACAACACGTCTATTCTCTGTGACCGCTTCTACTCAGCTCCTAGCAAAACTGTGGGGCCGGCAACATGTGGTGTAGACTTTCCCGCCAAATGCATGCGGTGTTGTGATTGGGTAGATGTGTGGTGGTGTGAGCTGATGTCACCGGGAAAGTGGGTTTCCCCGGCGCGTGTCTTGACTACTATGGTCTGTATGTGTGCACGTGATGTGGGTGTTATGCTTGTCATGTTCTATGTTTAGAAGTAGGTGCTTGTGAAGGTCAAGGCCGAAACTAACTGGGTCGATGTACCGAATGAATGGGGCCGCAAGTGCATGTGGATTGACCTGTGTATGTAACCATGACTACATGGAGTTTATGCTTGTGATCGTATAGCGTGTACTTGTCCTGTATGTAAGTCATGTAGAATGAATGTTTGTTGTGGAAATATGTATGCGCGGGAGGGACGGGGGTTACAGTCGCTAAAATTACTACATTATTATGCCCATTGTAATTAATGTACACCCTGCCAGATGGCATAAAGCGCTGAACGACCTGTTTTTTGTTTGTTTAGGGGTCAGGTCATGTTCTTGTCAACGTTGAATGGCTAACTAAATGTATATCATTCTAATGGTCGCTTCCGCAATCCCTCTATCGATTATGGTCTGAGTGTCATTCACAGCGCCGTCATCAATTGTGGATGTATGGTAGATATCGAAAAGTCTTAGTTGAAATTTCATGTAACTTTTTTCTGTTCATAGATATAAGTTAGATGAGGAGACAACGAAGTGAAAATACATTTTGTGTCGTTTATTCATATCTCTGCAGACATATGTACAACACTAGCACCAGAAAAATAATAAATTCTCTAATGAAAACCAAAGAGGAGCACCATCAGTATATCACAGGGCATCATTTCATCACTGCCTGTTTGACTTAGTCCCAGTTATACATAAAACATATAACGTGAATTAGCAATGTAACTGCGCAGTACGAACTCAAAAGTCCACGACTCGGTAGAAATGTCTTCATCGGTAATTTCCCCCAGCTGTCAAGAAGCTGGTCGTTGGTGACTGGTGGTAGAAATTTCTCGCTGGTGCCGCCGTTGCTGCTGACATGGCAACCATTCTCGGCGTGGATGTGGCGTTTGCGATCTTGAGGAGTCGCTGAGATGGGTGCAGCAAGCTGGCCGCCGTGAGCTGCGTGTACGCTACGGCTGGCAACGGCGGCGTGACGATCGACAGCGGCTCGAAATGTCGTGACGTCACGGCCGGGGGCGGGCTCGAGCTCAGCTCATTGGCTGGCGGCGGTGATGACGTCTGCGGTAGCGGCTGCTTGGCAACCGTTGACAAGGAGAGTATAGTCTCGGGAACTATTGGCGAGAGTTGCGTGGAACATGGGAGGACACTCGATGTTGGTAAGGGCGACAACCCGCGGGGTGGAAAGGTGGGGGTTTCTGACGTAAGCGACGTGACACAGATGTTAGGTGGCGGGTCATTCTTCGTCATGGTGACGTAGTGATTTCTTCGGGGGCTCTGGGAGACGCGACAGTCGACTGGTGGTGGTGGTGCTTGTTTCTTCTCTTTCATACGTCGGTTCTGGTACCAAGTTTTCACCTACGAGCCAATAAAGAATGAATTAACACATATATATGGAACAATGAAACAATTGAATTGTAGACCCTATTATGATATCGATCTAATAAATTGTTAGTTCACGCGAACGAGAAATTATACGGGTATGGCGGCGAATTATTGACAAAGGGTGCAGCTGCACCTCTCTATTCAGCAATATTCATCCACACATGATGGAACCTTATAATTCTCTACCGATGACACCAAGCTCTCTGTATTTACCTGCTGGTCTTTGAGGCCCAGGGTGGCCGCCACTTGTTTACGCTCGGTGGCTGATAGGTACCGCTGTTTGAGGAAGGCCGCCTCCAAACCGTCCAGCTGGCGGGACGTGAAACAGGTGCGGGACTTCTTACGCTTGGCTGCTGGCATCTCATCGTCTATCATGGAAGAAATATGAATATACATTAGTCATAAATAATATGTCTATGAAAATTCATATCCGATAGTGGAAGTAAAATAAAATCGTCATGAAACAAATTCGCTATAAGGCCTAGTATATATCCGAATTAACACAAGGCTACATACGTAATTACTGAAATATTATCATGACAATAAAATATCTGACATCTGCCAACCGAACTCAGGCATATTAACTCCTGAGCAATTCTAGCAATTTGACACATCACTCTACAAGTAATTCAGTGAATCGCAAACTCACCAGAGGAACAAACTGTCGTCGACTTTGGTGTCACAACTGACGACGTAGTGACAGCTGAATCTCGCGAGCACTCGTCAACTGCAACACCCTGTACTCCACGGCGACAGCTCCCTGGGACATCCTGTACTCTATTTGGAGCTTGAGTATGGTCTCGTGCGAGAGATGGTACACGACCCGTAGCGGCCCAGTGAGACACGCTGGCGTTGACGTTTTCTTCATCTTCATCACGCCGTCGTTTTCGTGGCAAAGAAGGCGATACATGAGTCTTACTGGACAAGGGACGGTCGTTCAAGATGTTATCGATGGAAAACATGGTTTGGAATTGCTCAAAGGCTGTCCCGATATATCCGAGTTCGCAAGTGTTATTTACATGTATATCCAACACGACAGACTTGAAGTGAGCAAATATTCCCGTTAAACCGTATATCCAACCACTCTCACAGACTGTAGTGTCGACGATGTTCAATCGTCGGCGTCGGTTTAGGAAATGATTTGGGAAGTGCGGTCAGGGGTTTAAGTATTGAAGTCACCCGACGGGTGTCGCAAAGGAATGGCGCCGTCACTCACCCGCAGCCCCCCAATATCTAGTCAGTCAGGCGGCCAAAATCGTTCACAGTGATCACAGCTTAATTGTTTACATTGTCTCGTGACCAACGAAGCCTGACACATCCTTCCATCTAATTAATACACTTAGCAATTAAAAGGAACTTATAGGCGGTGGACTCCAGCTTGGTCAATTGAGAGCATATGGCGCCAGCATTGAGGCGGCCAGACATAATAGGGGCTCCAATCGGCGACGCGCTTTTGTCTCGCAGATAATAATCTTTTGTGGCGAGTGATAAAAACAGTTTGTTCTTGTCTCCAAAGCATATAACAGACTGATTTAGTAACCTGATATTTAATTAAATCGTTACTCTGTCAAAAAGCAACACGTCCGGTGCGCCGTTTATTCAATTGAGATGTTTGGACTAAAATAGGCGCATTAAACTCTTTTCATGTCTGTAATTAAGCAATATCGCCACAATCGGTAATTATTCAACACACAGTGAAAACCTACATGTTACATTTTTATATGACGTAAGCTCACATTTTAACTTTGAAAACTAATAGGTACCTTCTACGTGCAGTTAATCACCTTTTTGCGCTTTTTCACGGTCACGTGTCTGATGAAACCATGCAATGATGTTGGAAATCAGAGGGGGGAGGAGGGATAGGAGGATCTTCAAATGTTTGCTCCACACTTTCATATTATGTAAGCGAGAGGTTACGTCATTCAATGTCGGAATTATCCAACTGCCAGGAAGACATATTTTCGTTCCCAATATAAAAAGTGGAAATATTGATTTATTTCAGTTCCGATTTCTTCCGGTAACTTATTCATGTCAAGCGACACATTGAGATGTTTTATCAAGACGTCGACATCTGCGGTGTTCGGGGAAGAAACGCATTATAAAAAATAATGATGGTGGTGATTGAGTGAACAAAGGCGTCCTTTGTCAACACAGGGAAGTTATTGATCAGATGTCAGTTCTCGAGTACCATGCAGCCAGCGGTGGCTATGACACGGTTTATAGTTTATATAAACAAAACTACCCGTCGCAGTTTATGTAAACACCTGCAACAAATAATATTATACGTCCTAAAGGATATTATGGCAATTAAAACGAACACGTCATGCGGGTATATCATAAAGGCCTAAGGAAATAATACCTAAAACACTCCATCGGTCAATTTCCTATTTCGCAGTGTTAATTTGTACAAATTCAATTATTATATTTCTATTTATGTCAATATACCGACTCTGGAAGATATGGGATTGATTCTATGGTGGACCTAATAAAATCGATATAATGGAAATTACACGGGAAAATTGTGACATTGAGTGCAGAAAGTGTGATGACATAATTTGATAATGTTAGTGTGTAATCTCTGACGTGTAGACTTCGAATCAGTATTATGCATAGCTTTTCAAATGCATGACGGGACATCCGTTCTGAAGAGTCATTTAATTAAGTAGGACGCGACCAGAATGAATCTGTGACATTATCGCCAGCTGTTTTTGCCAGACAGGGCATTTTAGGCATTTTCTTTTCCAAGAAATGGAAATAAGATTTACAAACGCATACATTTTTCTTACTAACTTTGGGAAAAACACCATTATTATTTAAAATATTTCTACTGATTGTTTTAGCAACATTTTTGCCAGTTAGTCGAAACGAGATTTCGAAACTCAATTTGCGCTCAGAAATGAATAACTACTCAATACCATAGAATTGAGTTTTATGAAAACATTATCGCCGTTTCTTGACCAAAAAAATCCTATCTGGCAAATGTCTTTGGCCAAAATGTCACCGGACATTACGCAGACTGGCTAGAGAAAGTCGGGCCGATAACGATATGAGCTTAAATCTGTAACCGTGTTAGAACGAAGTATTACTGTTGTATTCGAAATTTTCATACCCCTTTTTCCATTGAAATTTCCCACCCGCGCAAGATGCTCTAGGAACGGGAATACTTTGATGTCATGGGGCTTCTACTGCCGAACGTTGTTGTGGAAACAAGATCGGTTACACTCCGACTTTGTATCCAACGCATCATCATCATTCCTCAACCACCATCATCTGCACCATGCACCAGCATGAATTGGTTCGGAATCAGTTAAACAACACAAATTGTACAAGACGGATAACATGCTTGATTCTAGGGAGCACCCATATCCTTTAGACTGTGATTCCTCATAACTCAGAACACGGTCACAAGTTCTTGGTACGATGATACGTCCAGAATATACTCAATAACGCGAGGAATAGTTCTGTTTAGCATCAAAACGTCATAATTTATGGTATAAGAACTCAGTCAAACGCGCAAATCATGCTCAAAGAACATCACATTGTGAAAGCTGGCACAAATGAATCGCCAGTAGGCGATCTCAATAAGTTCTTCTTCTAAAGGTGAAATGGATCATAACGTGTTCGTTTTCGGTCTTGTACTGCGATCCTTTTGTGTTGAATGATAACGCAAATGCGTATATCACGCAAAACGAATCACCCACTGGCGACAAAAAATGAAAGCTGATATGGCACAGTATCTGCCGATTGATTTCCCAATAAACATTCTGTGACTCTTTTGTGATGATTAACAAAGGATGTAGGAATGGCTGTCCGCAAGTATAATGTGTTCTCTTGTATGACATTACTGAAATCGAGATTTTACGAAACATGATCAAACTCACAGATTTAACGAGCTCGCCGACTCGGGTTCTATTCAACGTTACGACCAGCCCTCGCAATGCAAGAGTAATGCAAGGAAGTAGACACAACAGGCTTGTTTCACCTTTATTTTGAGCGCATGGTTTGCGGAATATCGATTCAAATTTTTCAAACGTTTCAAAACATAATTTTGGTGGGATTAATTACATTTGAATCCCACCAATAGCAACTGATTGAATTTTAATCGAAATGATGAAACTGAAACATCATATTTCGTACAATCTCCGAGGAGTAACCCAGACGACTTCATACTAAGAGTTTCGCACACATGAAACGTTCTTACACACTCTACAAGATTAATAATTATTATTCACGTACCGGTAATTTTTTTGACCTACCAGTAATCAATTAACGTGATATATTTTTTCCGTATACCCTCAAGTGTATAACGATAGTTAGCACGGATGTGTACACATATGCATGTACAGTGTAGAAGCTTGGGCACGTCAAGATGGACGTGACATCGATACATTGTAATCACATATTTCGTGGATCAGGTTTCTCGTCCCATGACTCCAGCTGCAAAGAGAGTGGTTTCTTCTTGGCTATAAGTATCGTACCCCAACTCATCACAGAATGTATGTCATTACAAAGCAGGCGCGGAGACACGTGGGTGAATTATATTTGTAAGAATTTGAGCTTCTCGTGCAGTTCAAAAGTTCACTGCGAGTGCCCTGGTGGTGTGGTCTCGAAAGTAAATCACTGAGCAAACACGATGACGAATCCAAGATGGCTAAAAGGTACGTTGTACAAATGTATAGGGTCTGTAAATCTCGTTCTGCCCATGCTCTGGAAAACAAAAAACGTTTTCATGGCGTAATTTTGTACTTCCGGGCCAAACATTACCACCTGGTCATTTTGGCTGAATTAGTTTGACTTTGCAAGTACCGCACAAAAAGATATTTGAAAATATTTTTACTATTTTTTTTCGAATGCAATGAAAGAACTCCCGATTATTTGCTGACAATATTCAAATAAATAGAAGTGTGTTTTTCCATACTGAAATTTATCCCGATCCAAATTCTGTTTGAAAGTGCGGGTTCTGAGGCATATATTCGACTGCAACAAAATTATTTCTGTGATGTTACACGAAAATTAGGCCCAAACACTTGTCTTATCATATGTAGTTACTCAAACAATAGATAGTATATTGCTGACATAGATTCAAAGCCTTATCAGTTTCTCTTCCGTCAAGGTCATAACCAACTTTCCCAGAGGCATTGATTATTCAAACTATTCAATCAGCAGATAATTATAGTCTTGCAAAATATCTTTTCATCCGTTTGATAGTGATGGAAATGTGTGAATAATTGTATAGTCAAGATCAGATATATACTATGATTTTTTCCAACTCGTTTATACTGTTTTTCGCTGATATTTTTGCGATGCTGAATGGTATCTTTCTAAAAGTTGATATACTTCACCTGGGAGTTATACGGCTGTCTACCCCAATGCTAAACTTAGCCCCATGCTCGAATTTCCGTGTCTGCACACGCTTTTTTTTGGATTTGGTCGGGGGTTTAGGGGTGCAATCTTTCGAAATCAACATGTTTGAGTAGAATACACCACATTGTGTTCTCTGGTCCAAAATTACACTTCGAATCCTGATGGAGGTAAACAGGGCCAAATCCTCGAATAGGCTCAAATTCTCAGGAACCTGTTTTGACCCGTCCCGTCCCGTTTCTCAGGAACCCGCCAACTTCTTTTTTGTTAGAAGCCTGAAAATTGATAGGAAATCGCCGTTTGACCCCGGGTGGATTATGCCAGGTTATGGAGCGGCATCATTTAGCATCGCAAAAATATCGTTAAAAATCTGAGTAAACGAAATGGAAAAATTAGCCAAAGGGCTAAGAAAGGTTACTGGACAATATATATTTTAATCTTTTGTCCCGTGGCCTTGAAAATAATGTCATTGGTCAATTAAAGGTCATGAGAATGTGCAGCATATTTTTTTTAATTTTTTTTTTATTTATTTCATTCAACCCCCATGATTGGGGAAGTACATAAAAATACAATAAAACCATTCATACAAAACACACATTCATCAGGATAGTGTATACATGCAGGCAGTCTAAGGAGACGGTAGACCCCTAAAAATTTAATTAGGCACTTCAGTACAACATTCACATCAATATGACTTGGTTAAAAGTTTTGCAAGGTGGTATTCTTCCGAGTAGGGTTTCATAAAATGTTCACTGAGAAGGACAGTACGTAGTGAGTCCACTAATCCAATGTTTACATCATGATGTGGGATATATTTGGTTCTACGGAGAGCACACTCTGAAGGCGAGTGCCCAGACAGAACAACTTTACTCAGTAAAGTGCCAGGAATGACAACACCTTGTAGGTATAAGGAATAAAAATATGAGCAGAGAGTTCTAGTTGGTGACTTTACACTAAACAATCTATTCCACAATGATAACACATTATGTGATATGACATCTGTAATTTTCTTTATACCCAAGGCATGTAATAAGCTAGTTGATCTGGCTGACTTACTTAGGCCTAGGCTTTGTTTAATAATATTACCCTGACATGTTTCCATTTTCTTAATTTCGTTTACACCAACATGAATAGACTCAGATCCATATGTTAATACCGGTAGGCACAATGATTTCCACATGTATGACTTCACATCACAGTCTAGACCTGGGTAGGAAAATCCACAGTCTCGCAAGGAATGAAAGGCTCTGTAACATTTTTGAATGCGATTACTAACATGAGAGTTAAATTTACAATTACTATTAAATGTTACACCTAGAATATCCACAGATGAAACATTATCTATAACATGACATCCAAGGTTCCAATGTCGTTCCTCCTTGAATAAATTATTTCCAACTACCATACATTTAGTTTTTTTGATGCCAAAGTTAAAACGCCACTTTCTTGCATAATCTACACATCTATCAATTAAAACCTGAAGATCGGGGACTGTAGCACTGAATACCGTAATGTCATCGACATAGGCAAAAGATGTATAGTTATCACCTCCTATAGACACACCAAAGTTTGTATGCTGCAATTCTTCAAGTAATTCATCTATAAAAATATTAAACAGCTGTGGCGATAAAATACTGCCTTGCCTTGTGCCACGAGTAACAGAGAATGAATGACTATACTGACCCTTCCAGCGAACAACAGCTCTTAGACTACTGTACCATGTGAGAAGGAACCTCCAATATATATCTGGGACTTTATTTTTAAGTTTATAAAAGAGGGCAGGGTGCCAAATGCTATCAAAACACTTTTCTGCATCCAGACTACACAAATATAGTGGACTCCGTTTGTGGTCAAAATATCTCATTATGTCGTTCAGTAAGGTACATCCGAAGGAAGTGCCACGCTTTGGCCTGAAACCGAACTAACTATCCGCAACCTCATTTTGTGGAAGTAACCGCATCTCAACTAGCTTACTGTGAACTGAACTCAGAGTGATGGGTCGATAGTTAGAAGCAACATTTGGATTTAACGAGGACTTCTTAAGAATGGGAACGATCGCACCACAACAGAATATATTAGGGATATAAGAATACTTAAGCAGAATATTATAAAGATCCGACAAACAGTTCCGTAGTGATTCAGTGTTACCATACTGTAAATGTTCCGAGATGATACCATCCTTACCGGGAGAACAATCAGTGTTCAAGGATTTAATATATTCATCAACTAGCTCAGGAGTAAAGCCAACTATCTCCGGATCAAAGACATGTTCCTCAGAATACCATTGATCAACCTTTCGGGCGATAACTTCTTGTTCCTTAGACAATGCACCTGCTAACTGCATAGTAGATTTAAAGAAATCAGTGAAATCTGTGGGAACCATATTTGACTTGACAGATTTGTCCTTGCGGGCTTTTTTCAAACAGTTCCAAAAACCACGCATATTTTTTGTTCGATATAGGTTATTAGAATGTGCCCAGCTGAGTGCCAGTGTATCATTTGCACATTGCCTAGATACTTTACGAAATAATTTTTTCACACCTTTCTAGTATACATGTTCACAATTGATTCCCAAGCTGAAAAGTCGATAATAAGTGAGATATTAGCCATCTTGGCTGTAACCTTGAAAATGAGGTCAAAGGTCAAATTCAAGATCATGACAATAATCTGCATACATCATTTCCTATATGTTCATAATTGATTCCTAAGCTGTAAAGTCAATAAGAAGCGACATATCAGCCATTTTGTCTAGTGAAATTGAAAATGAGGTCAAAGGTCAAATTCAAAGTCATCAGAATATTCTGTGTATATCATTTCCTATATGTCCACAATTGATTCCTAAGCTGTCAAGTCGATAATAAGCGAGATATTAGCCATTTTGTGCTCTTGACCTTGAAAATGAGGTCAGAGGTCAAATTCAAGGTCACGGGAATATTCAGCATATATCATTTCCTATATGTCCACAATTGATTCCTCGATAATCGATAATGAGTGAGATATTAGCCATTTTGTCCTGTGACCTTGAAAATGAGATCGAAGGTCAAATTCAAGGTCATGACAATAATCTGCATATATCATTTCCTTTATGTTCATAATTGATTCCTAAGCTGTAACGTCGATAAAAAGCAAGATATTAGCCATTTTGTCTTGTGATCTTGAAAATGAGGTCAAAGGTCAAAGTTCAAGGTCATGAGAATATTCAATATACAACATTTCCTATATGTGCACAATCGATTCTTAAGCTGTAATATCGATAATAAGCGAGCTGTTAGCCATTTTGTACTGTGACCTGGAAAATAAGGTCAAAGGTCGAATTCGAGGTCATGACAATATTCGTCATGCATCATTTCCTATGTGTTAACATATAATTGCTTAGCTGTAAAGTCGATAATGAGTGAGATATTAGCCATTTTGTGCTCTCACCTTGAAAACAAACGAAGAAGGTCAAGTTGAAGCTGATGAAAATATTCAGCATGTATCATTTCCTATATGTGCACAATTGATTCCTAAGCTGAGAAGTCGATAATAAGCGACACCTCAGCCATTTCGTCCTGTGACCTTGAAAATGAGGTCAAAGGTCAAATTCAAAATCATCAGAATATTCGGACTATATCGTTTCCCATATGTGCACACTTGATTCTTAAGCTGTAAAGTTGATAATAAGCGGGATATTAGCCATTTTGTGCTCTGACCTTGAAAATGAGGTCAAAAGTCAAATTCAAGGTCACGACAATAATCAGCATATATCATTTCCTATGTGTCCACAATTGATTCCTATTCTCTAATCTCAATATTAGGTGAGATATGAGGCATAATGTCCCAGTATAAAGCATAAGAGAATTTAACATGGAAAGTCCCATTTGGGACCCGTCGAGAAAATGAAAATGGCCACCACACGCAGACCGGCGATTCAGGGGCAACGAATCTTATACACATCACAGAGGTATATAAGGGCAATCTTTTGAAACAAAAATCTTGAAGCTGTCTGAACAGTTTTTGAGAAAATGACTGCCAAAGTTAGAAATTAAACGTTTTCCGTCGAAAATGGCCGCCATTTTGAAAAAAAAAATGCAAGAATCAAGAAAACAAAAGGTACCCTCCTTTTCAAAATATTTTAAAGCATTTTTGTGCAGAATTTCAGAAAGATTCACCCGTAAACTTTAAAGATAGATATGTGGACGGACGACGCAGACGCCAACGCCATCGACGTAGACGCCGACGACGGACACAACGCCATGCCAATAGGTTATCGGACCATAGGTTCGGTAACCTAAAAATCAGAGTATAGACAAAAGAACTAGGTCGGTCACCAACTAAAAGGGATATGTTGCAGCTTGTTAATATAAACAGACCATGTTTACAGGTGTCAACAGAAGACGGTGTTTATGCCTGATATTGTGTGCGATCATGGCAGGAGTGATGCTGTGGGCGGAGAGATTCAAAAGCCGAGAGGAGCCGCTGCAAGTCAGGAACCTGATTCCACGGGGTTATGACAGATTGGTCACGCGGAAAGCTAAACATGGCCGCGAGAGCTTTCTCCTGGTACCATTCGTTCAACAATATCGCATCATCCGCGAGCCGCTGATGTGGAACCATGATCACGAGTTCATCATATTTGTCCAGTCTGCTTTCAGCAACGCCGATAAACGGAATCTGATCAGGGAAACCTGGGCGAATCCAGAGTTTTATCCCAATATTACCACAAAGTCGCTGGTACTATTCAGCATCGGGTTGCCAAAGCGTACAGCTCTCGGCAAAACTATGACGATTGAACAAGAATCGTTGACATATAATGATGTATTGTTGCTTGATTTTATCGACGAATACGACAACCTAACATTGAAAGGGTTGCTGACCATGCATTGGATAAATCACACATTTCCCAATGTACGGTATGTTTTGAAAACGGACGATGATGTCCTTGTGAATATGTTTTCATGGCAAGTGGTCATTCAGACATTTGATTCACTCAACGTGTCATGCGCGACCGTCGGTATAGTGTGGAAATACCCTTGGGCAGAAAGAGAAGGACGATACAGACTTACACATGAACAGTATCACCTGAGAATGTTCCCCCCGTTCTGCTCTGGGACTGGTTACTTGATGTCACGTGATTCCATGGACGCCATCTTGGATGTATCCCGACATTACCCAGTCCTGATACGGGATGATCCATATTTCACTGGATTAGTGGCGGACGCAGCCAAAGTGGACTTATACAGTGTGGACAAAAAATACAGTGACTCAGCTTTCAAGTTTGATATTAACATGATATCAAAGAAAACTTTGCTATTTCACAATGCTACAGAAGTACAATGGCGGAATGCTTGGTCCGCAATGGTGAAGTCGTACAACTTGACCTCTAATAAGATAGAAAGGTTGAATCTGATTCTGACCAAATCAAAGATAGGCTTTAGAAGAGATATAGGATACTACAAATTTAGAGGGAAAGTTCCTGGGAAGTGTATCAAGCCAAATCATGCGAAGACCCCTAATTCAATTACTCTTATTTTGTGAACAGAATTGTGCAAACTACTGAAAAAATATAAACTTCCCCCATCGCTGGAATTTTATCAGAAAAAAAGATCATAAAATGGTCCTTTTGACCTACCAAACTTATCATGAATCAAACTCCAGGGCACCATATTAATATTTGAACCCTATTTCCAAGCATTAGGCGTATTGACATACATATACATCCAATTATTATCTCTCATACAAACGTCTATGGTTTAAAACCGTTTTTCAGAAACGGAAAAGCTCGAAACACCAAGTCACCGATAAATCGGGATGGATATGCGCAGAAGTTCTTGACAGTCATATGAGATAACTATTAGGAGATACCTGACACCTTGGCCAATATGACATTTCTTCATCCCGTAAATCATATATTGGACTCCTCAACATCCAATATTTGTATAATATTTCCGTGGTTTATATTTTGCATGTACCTGTACGTGTACAACTGTACCTGTTGTGAATAAGAGATATATAAATTAGTTTGGAATGACGATCGAATTTATTATACTGCATGTAAAAGAGTAAAACGAGATCATAACATGTCCGTGTTTGTACCGCTGTCTCACAGATTTGCTCCTGGAACGATAACGTTATTAATACAACAACCCAGAACCATGATAGAATGCAAAATATCCTGCAGCTGACGGTAATCATAATAATTTGACCCCAGAAGCAATGTGCAGTGTATACTCGGTCAGTCTCCTGGCAGTCTTTGACAGCCGCGTTACTTTCACATAATTATGACAAAAGCGTGGGTTAATCCAGGTTCCACTCATTTATGTACATGGACATCCCTGACAGACACGGTGGTGCAGTTTCGCTACATCTAATTGCAAAGTAACTTGCAAACCTTCTCACTGTGAACATGTACATACAAGTAACGTACAGTGGAGATAATTATTTTTGTGGCCAGAGGAAATACGTTGGGATGGGAAAGTTTGTGTGATTAATAATCCAAATTAAATGGATTAAAATGCTCATTATTCTCCACATAATAAACACAGAAAAACATATCTTCAGATCAATGGGTTCAATGTTGCCCATTTTATTAAATTGATAGTTCATCGCGTTTATTTTGGTGTAAAAACCATATTTTTCATCACACTTTATCACTTTTATGTCAGAAACTATAAAAGTTGGCTATCTTTCGTAATTGTTCTGCCAACATCAGAAACTTCGATCGATATTTTTGTTGCGCTACTGTATGCGTATGTATAATGGTAAACCATCCTAAAATATCGCGAAGCTCTCAGAGTATTTGCGTTTATTCGCAAGATTAAAATGTAAACCTCATTGAAACAATCAGAAATATTCTTTTTGAGAGTGTTGTGATCATTTGGTTGAAATTACTATATTTGAAACAAATGATAGCAGGACCGGGCCCACTCATGCCTACCCTCCGTCGGTCTGTTTTTACCCTAATTTAGAAGAACAGAGCGATGCGCTGGCCAATAAATGGAAACATTCACAACCTGGCGAAACTTTTGTTCCAGGGAGAAAATCCCTCCACACGGGTTGGAACTTCTGAGTACCGTGTCTGTAGGTACAAACGTTTTTACCTGAATGTATTAGGCATAAATAGTTCCAACGCATAATATTCGGTAATAGCTCCAATGTTCACTTTGGGTGATCAATCAATTGTGTGATGCCAAATTATTAAGTGTACATACCGATCAAGATTGTAATCATCACAAACCAGAGCAAAAGATTAGCCCAAAGGTTAAGATAGGTTACCGGAAAAAATATGTTTTATAGTTTAAATATTACCCATTTTGTTCCGTGATCTTCAAAATAAGGTCACAGGTCAAAATCAAGGTCACGAGAATATTCAGCATATGAAGAAATATGAGCAGTTTTGTCCTGTGACCTTGGAAATGAAGTCGAAAGTCAAATTAAAGGTCGTTAGAATATTTGGCATTCCCTGTATGTCCACAATGATTCCCAAGCTGTAAAGTCGATGATAGGGTCTGTCATGTGCCGTCACGGTGTGATTCTGGTGACCAACAAACATACACCCAGTACACACCTTTTGTTTATAATGAGTGATACTCAATTTAGAACTCATATTACCCAGATGAAACAATAGGTGTATGTTTGTTGGTCACCAGAATCATATCGTGACGGCACATGACTTACAGGTCCTATACGCGAGATATTAGCCATTTTGTGCTCTGACCTTGAAAATGAGGTCAAAGATCAAACTGAAGGTCATCAAAATATTAGGCATACATCATTTCCTATATTTCCACAATTTAGTCCCGAGCTGTAAAGTCGATAATGAGCGATATATTAGCCATTTAGTGCACTAACCTTGAAAATTAGGTCAAAAGTCAAATTCAAGATCACAAAAATATTCAGCATACATCATTTCCTATATGTCCACAATTGATTCCTAAGCTGTAAAGTCGATCATAAGCGAGATATTAGCCATTTTGTGCTCTGACCTTGAAAAAAGAGGTCAATGGTTAAATTCACCGTCATCGGCTTGGTGTACATCACTTCATGTATGTCCACAAGTGATTCCCAAGCTATAAAGTTGATGAGAAGCCAGATTTGAGCCATTTTGTCCAGTAACCTTGAAAATTAGGTCAAAGATCAGATTCAAGGTCACGAGAATATTCAGCATATATCATTTCCTCTATATGCACAATTGATTCCTAAGCTGTAAAGTCAATAATAACGAGATATTAGCCATTTTGTGCTCTGACCTTGAAAATGAGGTCAGAAGGTCAAATTCAAGGTCATGAGAATTTTCAGCAAATTTCATTTCCTATATGTCCGCAATTGATTCCTAAGCTGTAAAGTCGATAACAAGCGAGATATTGGCCATTTTGCACTTGACCTTCAAAATAAGGTCAAAGGTCAAGTTCACGAGAAAATTCAGCACATATCATTTACTATATTGGCCATTTTGTGCTCTGGCCTTGAAAATAAGGTCAAATGTCAAGTTCAAGGTCACGAGAATATTCAACATATATCATTTCCTATATGTCCACAATTTATTCCTAAACTGTAAAGTCGATAATAAGCAAGACTTTGGCCATTTTGTACTGTGACCTTGAAAATGAGGTCAAAGGTCAAATTCAAGGTCACGAGAATATTCAGCATATATCATTTCCTATCTTTCCACAATTGATTCCTAGTCTCTTATGTCAATAATAAGTGGATATTAGCAATAATGTGTCCCATTATAAAGCATAAGAGAATTTAACATAGGAAAGACCTATTTGGGACCCGTCAACAAAATGAAAATGGCCGCCACACGCAGACCGGCGATTCAAGGGCAACGAAACTTTTACACGTCACAGATGTATATGAGAGAAATCTTTTGAAACAAAAATCTCAAAACTGTCCAAACAGTTTTCGAGAAAATGGCCGCCAAACTCAGAAACTTTTGCTGTTGTATAGAGTTTTTGAGTTTCTGTAAAATTGTCGATATCGAGAAGAGAGAGAAAGAGAAGAAAAAAACAATATGCAATATTGAGCAATGCAGAATGAAGCACATTTCAAGAAATTCAAATGTCCCATATGAAAAGTTTCTGAAGGATTATGGTTTCATCAACTCTACTCGATATTTATAAAAACTGGCATGATCTCCTATCGGTTTAATAAAGCAGACACATGTATAATTTGCTGAAATAATGATAAAGTGATATTGGCAGAAAGTTATAGATTTTGGCATATCTTTCTGATCAAACGAGGACATATAATAATTTTATATCTGCACTTGTATTCCCAAACTTATGACCCTTTCTATTTGGTTTCGTTGCATGTTTCTGGTGGAGATAGTTCGAGTTTGTTTATATTACCGCCATTCTCGGTGCATTCTAGCCCTTGATGCAATGCGATTCCAGCTTACTCGTATATGTTTGAGTCAGTCGAGCGTGAACTAGGTTAACTCAGAGTAACTCTGAGTGGCGCACAAAACAAAAGAAAACCGGCTGCTAGTACTGTCAATATGCTTGATTTATCCATCTGATCAAGCACAGTTTTTTTGTGACCTATTTTTCTGAAACCACAGGCATATATGTAATTGATTCGGAAAAAATAGTTTTACTGCTAATATCATTTTAAATGTTGCACCAAAACCAGGTAAGAGGAATGCTTGGTATAATGGCACCATTCATAAGGCACATAGGATATGTCGTAAAATGGTTAAAATATCACAATACTTGATTGACAGTTCATTTGAAAATGCTCCAGGAGTAACAGAAGGTTGTTGTTGGGCTAATAGATGAAGCCAAAAGGGAACATTTTCAAAACAAACTGCCCGAGTGTGTTACCTGCAATATGTTCAAGAACAGTAAAAGATTTGACTCAACAACAAGGGGAATCGATGCCTTCCGATAAGAGTTCGTCTCAGCTGGCGAACAATTTTGTAGATTTTTTTTGGTGACAAAGTTGAAAACATACGCCTCAATCTGAACACCTTGTCCATTGATGACGTCAGAGACCTCCCGGAATGCGCACCGGCAATAGAGGTGTTGGAGGAGTTTCCGTTTGTAACTCTATATGACAAGAATGCACCAACTAAGTTGTGCTCCATGGACCCTTTGGATGACAGAGTTGACAGAGTTCTACCAACACTAGTTGGCGAGGTGGCTTCAATCATCAATGGCTCTTTAGTGTCCCGGCGAGTTTCCATCATCTCTAAAGAAGGCAATGATAACGCCACTAATAAGGAAACAGGGTGAAGAACTTTATACTGATGTTGAGCCTGGATTTTGTCGAAAAAGTGATTGAAAAGGTAGTTGCCAGTCATAACACTGCCCCTATGCCGAGGTATGGGCTCTTTGATGTCTATCAGTGTGGTTACCAGGAAGGTCACAGTGCAGAAACTGCACACTTGAGAGTAATAGACGTGGAATCAATACCCAGTATTAAGTATTCCGAGCAAACAAAACAGGGTCCGTTATCCAATCTGGGGACAGAAAGTCATATCAGGCAACACGAGTGAAACACGATTTCGACACAGCACTAGACGAGGGTGACGATGTGATCCTACTCCTGACTGATCTATCTGCGACCTTCGATACCGTGGACCTTGCCTTGCTACTAGACCGGCTTTCCATTGTGATTGGTGTGCGTGGCAATGCACTAGACTTGTTGGAGAGTTACCTGACGAATCGTTCTCAGTGTGTATGTGTTCGAGGGGAGACATTCGTGGAGACCCCGCTTCGGACTGGAGTGCCGCAGGGATGTGTTGGGGCCGTTGTTGTTTCTGTGCTACTGGCAGTCTCCCTGTTTTCCGACACATTTATGCGGAAGACACACAAGTTTATGTCCACTTCAGTTCAATTGATTTGTAGTAGCTTCACCGAGCTATTTCTGTGCTGGAAGCATGTATTGCTGACATTCGAATATGGATGACCAGAAACATACTGAAACTGAATTACACCAGAACGGAACTACTACTCGTGGCTCCAAGACACTCCATGACCGAGGTCATAGCATGCAACCCAGTAGACAGGGTGGGCAGCACCAGCATCAAACCATCTAAATCCAGGGGCGTAGCCAGATGTTATTGAAGTGTACTCAAAATCCTAAACAACTCGGTCTGGGGGATTGGGGGGCGCCGTAAGCCCCCCAAGAAAATTTTGAACTTTGACAGTTTCTGGGAGCCATTCGAAGCTTTATTAAGCAGCACAATC
Source organism: Terebella lapidaria (assembly GCA_949152475.1). Lineage (NCBI taxonomy): Eukaryota > Metazoa > Annelida > Polychaeta > Terebellida > Terebellidae > Terebella > Terebella lapidaria. The sequence goes on from OX424564.1 coordinate 23,317,987, forward strand.
AACGATTTTTATTCAACATTTTGACCACAAATGTTGAGAATTATTCACATAATTTATTTTCAACATTTTTATTTTTTTTAACACTTTTTGGAAGTCACTCGAAGCTAAGTATAATAGGCAGTACATTCAAAAAATGTAATTAATATTTTGGCTAAAACGTTAAATATTTAGCATTTTCTCCCGATATCCTACAACTGTAGAAGCGACTTGCAGTCAGTTCAAGAAAAAAATACTTTAAAGAATCGTCGTTTGCACTTTCACTTTTTATGCCATATGAATGCTGGTGGAATATTATGCTAAAAATTGGCATATATTTTCCTCAAGTATATAAACAGGATACATGTATATGCAGCACATAGTAGTCTTATAATTTCACAGAATTCGATTTTGGAATTATCACTGGTAAATGATCAAATGAAAGAGGTCGTTTGAGGCGTGTAAGTGGTGTAACTGTTGTTTTTGGGTAACCTTTTAATCGCTTGCAAAAACTGATGATTCATTACCATTTGGAAAACATAACTGAAATATTTTTTGTCGTGTCATGATCACACTTCAGTCTTCACTGTCACTGACATCAAGGTGCTTATCCAATATTGAATGTCTTAGTCTGCAATCGGTTTAACATTCAATGCCATTTATGCCTATCTTTTGGTATTCAAGTACGGGATACATAAGAAAATAAAATAACAAGTTGCGTGATTTTATTGGGTTCGTTATTTTTTGTAGTGTTTTTCTTCATATCAGCAATCAATGTGTACGCAGCTGCGTACGTGCGTACGCCTAGCTACGCGCCTGAAATCTGTCCGAGACCTGGGCGGCATCTTATGGACAAACAAATGGACATGGCAGCACAGGTGACTCGGACAATGTCGTCCAGGTACTACCACATTTGGCTCATTCAGTAGGATACGTCACATCCTTGATTAGGACTCATGTGTGAAGTCTGTCAATGCGCTGTTGACATCACGTCTGGACTTCAACAATGGGTGGTATTGTAAAACAGTAATTAATTGTATTGGCCTAGCTCAGTACGTGCCATGTATCACTCGGTCAGTCTGAGTATTGTCGTGTTCACTCATCAGAGAACGTGTGTCACTGTTCACTGTTGTATATAAGTCGGGGTGTTCAATAAACGTTGTTCTTCGTGTCTGGAAATCTTGTTAGTTTTACGTGGCTGTTATAGCCTTACATAGATACGACACAATGGTTTGCATGCACCAGACGGGGTGTTGCATCACCATCACAAGAATGCATCGGCCAGAATGGTATCGAGAACACGCAAGTATGACCACATCACCTTAGTTTTCCATGCCCTACATTGGCTTCCGATCAGAAAAAGGATTTGTTATAAGATGCTTTTGATGGTGTACAAGATTGTGTATGGAATCAATCCTCCAGACTACCTCACATGCCTACTCACACCATAGTGCCTCCACGGCAACCACGTTTCTCGTCTTTGACCTCAACATTCGTGGTTCCGCGTGTGAAGAAACACATCGTCGAGAGAGTGTTTCGTGTGCTGGCAGCTCTTCTCTGGAATGACATCAATGACACAGTCTCATGACGTCATTGGTATTTGTCTAGACACTGTGGCAACCGGCAATGTAGACAGACCGATCATTCTATATCCACTGTTTTCATGTACGATTAACGGCAATTTTCTAAGTATCTGTTGTCGAACTGTACATATTTCCTATATATTCCAGACTATCTCGAGATGTACTTTCAAGTTTGCGCGACAAACAAGAATGCTAAAGTTGGCTGATTTTAAAATTGATTCCAACTTTAAGAAAAACTTGAAAACATACATGTTCACAGGTATGTTACTTAGTATATTACTTAGTATATTATATTAATATACAGATATATTACTTAGTGATTCATCTTTGTATTAAGAACATGAATCTTGATTATTTCATGGACATTTCTCAAAACATAAATTCGTTGGGGTTAGTTACATCCATTTGAATCCCGACCACTGAATGAATTTACTCGGTAATCGAAATGAACTAAATGGTCGGGCTTTGTTTCTATTGCAAAATGTTGTTTTTTATGTTTGTTATTGTCATAATCAAAATCTAGTTGAATGGGTGGTAATGGATTGATACTTACAATCAAGAAACACATATATCGTACAAGCAACACCACAAATATTACATGTAGTAACTATACGTAATTTCACTACCTACGCTACTTGTAAACAATTAAACTGATGTATTCTCTCCATTACTTTCAAGTGCGTGGCGATAGTTTGTTTGCGCGTATATACAGACACTAAACTCTAATCAATCGATCCACGTAGACCTACCAAATGGGCCAGACAGATGTCAAGATGGACGTTATATCGATACATTGTCACATACTTTGTGGATCAGATTTCCGGTCACTTCACTCCAGCTGCAAAGAGTCTGTTTTCTCCATAGTGAATTCCCGTACCCCGCCTCATATCGGCATTGAGGATCACTTGAAGGCAGGTGGGAAGACATATGGATGAATTCAATTTGTCGTAATGTGAGCTTCTATTTATCGAGCTCGAAAGTTCATTGCGAGTTAACTTGTTGGTGTGGCAGACTCGAGAGAGAAACACCGAGCAAAGAACGACACGAGACGGTTGCAAAACCTCTAGTCACTCGTGACATGATGAGATTATCAGGTACGTTAATGGTGTCATCAACGTGTGGTATTCATACCAATAGATTGACGCATACATTAATTACACTGAACATAACTGTGCATATATGTTCTATAAGCAATTCGGCACTACCTTATTGATATTTCGAAGTCAATTTTTATCTATTTTTATTGGTTGTCGCATGTTATATAATTATTTAACAAATGATATGTTTCACAACAAATGTGTGTTAACTTCCAAATATAACCCCAGTGTTCCCCAAATGACGTCACACACGATCCTCCACCAATCAGAATACTTCATACTATACAAGCGGCGAATTTTTTTCAGGTCAAAAATATCTATCGTTCACATTTGTACAAACTAAGGTTTAATGTAATTAATGGTGGAAACGCCCTCACCAATTGATCATTGCCTTGTCAATGAGAAATTATTTGTCGAAAAATTTTTTCAGGTAAGATCATTTCATCGAATAAATAAGAATGGTTAATATTGTATGATCAAATAGGGGAATGACCTGGGGTCGATCTAGAATATTTCCCTCGGCTTCGCCTATGTAGAATAGTCACGCAGGAATGGCTGTCCGTAGGTCTAATACTTTCTCCTGTATGACACTACTGATTTATTCCTATATTTTCTCATATCTTAGTGTACAAAACATGATAAAAACGTGGATCTAACGAAGTGTTTGACTTTGTTCTCCGTAACGCTACAACCAACCCTCGCAGCGTAAAAGCCATGCTAGGAAAAAGACATTGTATTAAGAACTTGAATCTTGATTATTTCATGTAAATTTCACACACATTTGGTGGAGTTAATTACATCCATTTTGGATCCCGACCACTGAATGAATTTTAATGGATATTATCAAACTGAAACACTATCGTACAATACCGTGCAGCATTCCAAAAGAACATGTAAGTACATGACTTGTAAGTTAAGTACCTAGGCCGCTACTTGTGATCAATTAAAGTGATGTATTCTCTCCATTACTTTCAAGTGTGTGTCGATAGTTTGTTTGCACGTATATATGCACACAATAAACTCTAATGAATTAATCCGCGTACCGAGTGGGTCAGACAGATGTGAAGATGGACGTGAAATCGATACATAATCGATACCTTGTGGATCAGGTTTTCTATTCATTTCACTCCAGCTGCAAAGAGCCTGGTTTCTCCATAGTGAATTCCCGTATACCGCCTCATGTCGACATAGGGTATCGCTTGAATGCAGGTGGGAAGACATGTGGATGAATTCAATTTGTCATAATATGAGCTTCTATTTATGGAGTTCATTGTGAGTCAACTGGATGGTGTGGCTGACGCGAGAGGGAAACACCGAGCAAAGAAGATGACGATTACAAATAGACGGTTGCAAAATCTGGTCACGCTCGACACGATGAGATTTCCAGGTACGTGTTTGGTAACATCAATTTTGTGGAATGACTTTATATTTTTTTTCATCAAAAACACGCACACCGGTTCGTTGATAAATAAGCACACGCTCAGATTTTGTTTTGCATTAGTAGTTATTGAATGATTGATTCGATTGAAAATGGTCAAAAATGACCTATTTTTCAGGTATTTTGGGGTAAAATAACCCATAATTTCACATTAAATTCCACATTCGATCCCCAATTTCTGTTTCCGAATACACAATTGGTGATTAATTAAAAGTCTGAAAGTAAGAATCAATCCATTACCACCAATATAGCCAAATCATCAAACGAATTTCAAGTTTTAGTCTTATTGATTCTTTCCCGGTTTAAATCTATTGGGAAATCCACAAGATTGAGAGAGACATCTTTTATTTCAAAAATTGGATGGCACGAGACAGTTGTGGTATATTTTCAACTTTTGTATGATACAGGGTTCCAGAGAAGGCGGTCGCTTTGTGTGATTTTATGTACCATTATGGCAGGAGTGGCACTGTGGGAAAGAAACAACTTAGCGGATAGATTCAACAGCCGAGAGGGTCCATTGCAAGTGAGGCACTTGATCCCACGCGGTTACGACAGCTTGGTCACACGGAAAGCCAGACATGGCCGCGACAACTTTCTCTTGGTACCGTTCGTTCAACAATATCGCATCATCCGCGAGCCACTGATGCGAAACCATGATCACCAGTTCATTATCTTCGTCCAGTCTGCTTTCAGCAACGCCGATAAACGGTCTCTGATAAGGGAAACCTGGGCGAATCCAGAGTTTTATCCCAATACTACCACGAAGTTGCTGGTGCTATTCAGCATCGGGTTGCCAAAGCGTGCAGCTTCCGGCAACATTATGACTACTGAACAGGAATCGTTGACATATAATGATGTATTGTTGCTTGATTTTATCGACGAATATGACAACCTAACATTGAAGGGATTGCTGACCATGCATTGGATAAATCACACATTTCCCAATGCACGGTATGTTCTGAAAACGGACGATGATGTCCTTGTGAATATGTTTTCGTGGCAAGTGGTCATTCAAGCATTTGATTCACTCAACGTGTCATGCACGACCGTGGGTATAGTCTGGAAAGACCCTTGGGCACAAAGAGAAGGACGTTATCGACTTACACATGAACAGTATCACCCCAGCCAGTTCCCCTCCTTCTGCTCTGGGATTGGTTACTTGATGTCACGTGATTCCATGGACGCCATCTTGGATGTATCCCGCCACTATCCAGTCCTGATACGGGATGATCCATATTTCACAGGATTAGTGGCGGACGCAGCCAATGTGGACTTATACAGTGTGGACAAAAAATACCACGACTCAGCTTTTAAATTTGATATCAACATGATATCAAAGAAAACTTTGCTGTTTCACAATGCTACAGAATCGCAGTGGCAGAATGCTTGGTCCGCAATGGTGAAGTCGTACAATTTGGCCTCTAGGAAAGAAACGTTGAATCTGATTTTGACCAAATCAAGGAAACACTTCCAGATTGACACAGGATATTTCAGACTTAAAGGGGAAGTCCCCGGGAAGTGTGTCAAACCAAATCAAGCGAAGGCCCCTGATTCATTTACTCTTGATTTGTGAAGAATATTGTGCAAACTACTAAAAACTACAAACTGGCCCGAAGGGTGGAAATGTAGCAGAATAAAAAAATTCCAGGGCACAATATAAATATTTGAAGCCTATTTCCAAGCACTTAGTCGTACTGATATACATCCAATTTTATCATTCATACAAAGTCTATGGTTTTAAATGTTTGAAACCTCTTGGGAGAAACAGATGGAAACAGACAGTAACTAGATATCGATTTGTTCACGCCAAGTCGTCGCTAAATCAGACTTCGTGTTTTCGCGTTCTCGCCCTACTTTTTCAAGTATTCACATGTGAATAAGAGATACATAAATTTGTTGGAAATCACATTCCAATTTACTACATGTGTAATTAGGAGCAACGCGGGATCATAGCGTGTCCCTGTTTGTACCTCTGCCTCACGGATTTGCTCCAGAAACGATAACGTTATGAGCACATTAACCTAATATCATGAGAGAGAATGCAAAAGTGTGGGTTAAATCAAATGTCTATGGTGTACGACGGCGGCCATTCTTGGATCTCGTGTTTTCGCCTTGAAATGTGGGGCGAGAACGGGAAAATACGAAGCGAAAAGACGAAAGTACAAAGCGAAAACTCGAAAACACGAAGAATCAAATGTCTATGGTGTACGACGGCGGCCATTCTTGGATCTCGTGTTTTCGCCTTGAAATGTGGGGCGAGAACGGGAAAATACGAAGCGAAAAGACGAAAGTACAAAGCGAAAACTCGAAAACACGAAGCGAAAACTCGAAACTGAATCTCCTCTTTTCGTTTTGTGTTTTCGTGTTTTCGCTTGGTGATTTCGTCTTTTCGCTTCGTGAGGGGTGTTGAAGGGGTACTGATAGACGGGTTAAAATTAGATTATTTATATTATACATGATTTCATAGGGCGTCAAACATATTTAGTGGCCTGACATCAATGATTAGCGGCCCGTGACGACCGCTTATCATGGATGGAGGGACACCAAAATGTGATGTATAATACCCTATAAAATCATGCATAATATACTAGTAGATAATATCAATCAGTTCAGTCTCAATAGCACACAACAAATATTGCTATTATTAATAGTTGCATTTCTTTCAATAAATACATTGTTCATTATCAGTCAGCCGATTCGTCAGGTCAGATATATAGCATTCAGCGCACACGACGGCGGCCATTTTGGGATCTCGGGTTTTCGTCTATAGAAATAGGCGAGAACACGAAATCATGAAACGAAAAGACGAAAACACGAAGCGAAAAGACGAGATTCAGTTTCGAGTTTTCGCTTTGTGTTTTCGAGTTTTCGCTTCGTAGTTTCGTCTTTTCGCTTCGTACTTTCGCGTTTTCGCTCCGTGTTTTCGTGTTCTCGCCCTACTTTTAAAGGCGAAAACACGAGATCCAAAAATGGCCGCCGTCGTACACCATACTATGGTATCACTCGTTACATACATGTATATCACTGAGAGAAACGGTGGCCCAATTTCACCATCTATAAATATTCAGTTCACTTCATATAGTTGCAAACCTTCCCGTCATGTAAACATGTAGATGTGTGGCATCTATGGAGGCATTCACACCCTGGCAAAACTTTTGTTCCTCGGAGAAAACCTTCGCACACAGGTTGGAACTTATGTGTACCCTGTGTGTAGATTCAAACCTTTGCACCTGAATGAACTAGGCATAATGCAGAAACAATAGTATATTGAGCAATGAAGTACATTTCGAGAAATTATAATGTCCCATATTAAGAGTCACTGAAGGACACCCGTTCATCAGTACTGCTCGAGATAATGGGTTGAATAGAGTTGGTCCTCAAACATGCATGATCTTCTCTCAGTTAAAGAACAATTTTTTTTCTGATATAATCTGCGGAAATAAATGTTAAACGAAACGGTTTGGTCCGGATTGTTTCCGGTATGAAGGTGTAACATTATGGGATGCTCTGCTCAACAATATAGCATTAAGATATATGTAGTCTTTTGGTTTTCGATTGAGTGCTTGCGACTTGTCATACACCTATAGCATGGGTTTTGTTTCAGATTTGTCTCAATAGCTTGTTGGGTAGTTGTAACTAATTCCATCAAGTGTACAGTAGAAACACCCATATTTCACACACTGTCTGCCCCTGTTGTCGCCAGTATGGTTTTTAGCTGTGAATATTCGATTGGGCCTTTTTTTCAGGATTGTTATTGCTATCATCAACATCTGGTTTCATTGGGGCTAAGTGGTAACATACATGGATATGTGTCGACTCTCCGAGAGGCGACAAAAACGAAGGAACAGCATGACATAACTAGGAGCTGGATAAGAATTTTATAATATTTTTGACATTAGAGCGTTGGGGGCAAAGCCCCCAACTCTCTACATGTCTATGTGCTGACTTTTTAAAGGAGGTTTCATACCAACCTATCAACGTCCGTTTTGGCATGTAAACCTTTGTACACCTACTTCAAATAAGGATTTTCTTCGTCCTTAAAAAAAATCTCTCGATTTGATGGCAAGCTTTGAATATTCCACAGATATATAAAGCATAAATCGATGTGTTAGGTTTGAGAAAATTACGCAAAATGGTCAGCTCGTCTGAAAAACGTCGAAATGGCGGAGCCGATGGAAATTCACGTTCCCAGAATGCAAAGCAAATTTTACCGCAATGACGCGTACTTTGGAACGCACCATTTTCTGTGCAGCATTTTGTGCATGCATGTAGGCCTACATGTAACTTTGCGTGTGGCCTTTTTTTGGCGTTATCAAGTAAACACAACGATTCGTCTGCGGTACCACGACTACATTTACCGTAATTTGACATATTTTATCACTTCAGAAGGTGTTCCTTGCTGGGTTGCGAGACCGTTTTATTTCAAACTGGTCTTTCAATTTGCTCAGTATGCATGTGTTATCTATATCATGATATCCGATGCAGATATTCCTCATAGTTCCCAATATTTTAAGGATATTTTATTGAACTTCAATATCATTTGATCAGGCGTACCTGTTTCATTGAGTTCAAAATAAATGTTTACTTATTAGGAATATGATTGAAGTACGATTATGTGTTTCATCATAATATAGGGAATGAATTGGAATCATGTGGGGCATGGGGGTGGGGGGGGGGGGTGGGGGGTAACGTTGTGTAAGATACATTCAGCTGTCGTGGTGCTGATGATGTGCTCGAGCTCTAATGTCATCTCCCGCAGTTATCTGCATTTTCTTGTTTTGTGCAAAATTAATCCAAATCTAGTGAACAGTCGAAACCAATACATTGTTCAATAACATCGAACCGTCATCTCAGCTGTTTTGTGCGCATAATATACATAATATGGCACACATAACCGGACAGCCTTCTCTTACTACTATCCCAGTTTTTTGTCTTCGAAAAGTGGTGTGGTGCATGACGGATGCCGGGTGATCGGCAGGCAGGCATTGATCACTGCTGATTGATCACTCCTGCGATGATTCCAAAAAAAGAACAAACAAAATGGTGAGCTCTGCATTTTTGTCGATATTATTTATATTAAATGTAGAAAATACACGATATCTCTCTTTATGTATTTCTGAATGTATGTAACAAATCATATGATACAAAAAAATACGATGACTTTTTGTATACATTTGTATTAATTGAGAATCGGATGCGGAAGACGAACTAATATACCTTGCCTTTCTCACGGCTATAAGTTATTGTATGGTGTCACGTGACTTTATGTTTTGACGTTACCGTTGTAACGCTTTCACCCAGTCAATATAAATACATTTGATCCCGGTTTGCTGCTTAGTAACAGCCCATAGTAACGCGATAGTCTCACCTTCGAAAACTCTACCCCTGCCAGCCAGTGATTGGCCGAAAACGGACCT